>JAWNPD010000568.1:0-600000 GCA_035045305.1 Drosophila maculinotata | reverse complement strand
ACAATTTTTGACGTAATATGCTGCTGTCCTATTTTAAGCTGGAGATGAGACCATAGATTCTCTATGAGATTTGTATCGGGACTCTGTGGGGGTGTTTTTAATTCTTTTGTATTGTACAGGAGCCACATTTTAACTTCCCAAGCAGTGTTCTTTGGATCGTTATCTTGTTGAAACATGAATTGAGCACGCTCAAATCCCATTTTGGTGGCACTAATGACGAGGTTTTCTTTTAATATGTTTAGGTACACATTGGCGTTCATGATGCCATCAATAAAAACCAAATTTCCCATACCACTGGCAGACATACATATCATCACTGAGCACCCCGTGCTTTACGGATGCTGCTTTTTTTTTGGATTCATAGCCTTCCAGGCTCAGACCCAAGAATGTTGCATTTGTTCATATAGATTTTTCTTCTCGTCTCGATAGCATCTTAGGACGACCAGAACGCTGATTATTTTTCAAGCTACCGCGATTTTTTAAACGTTGTATAGCACTTCAGGAAGTGGAAGGACTTCTGTTAAACATTTTGCAAATATAATCATTGTACCCTCACTGTGAAGATATAATATTATTTCCTTCTCAGCTGTAGCTAATTCCTTTCCCTTGTGCATTGTAATGTTGTCACAAATACTTAGCTGGCCAAACTGATCACATTTAATGAAATTTTTATTCACACACTCAAAACTGTGCAAAAACAGGTCAAAAAACTAGGGAAATTCCTAGAAAAATAGTCTAACGGAATATGCGACAGCAGCAACGAATACTTTTGTGAGATGAAAATATGCGTTTTTTTTTTGTTTTGTTGCTCTATTTTAATACATTGCCTTTCCGAAACATCAATGTACGAATGCTGTCCAAAAAATTCTAGCAAATTACTGCTAAGATAGTTAAATAAGTAAGGCTTTAGCGCCATATACCTAACAATTATTTTTATTTATTCTGCTATTCAGAGAATACAATAATCTAAATGCTGTCATTTGTCTGAATAATTTGTGTAATAACGAAATTATTTATCACAAGCGTGATCATTTAAGGGTAGTCTATTAAGTCAACTCTGCTATCCAGTGAACAGAATAATACTAATTCTTCTATTTGTATGAATACAATAATCCTATTAGCGCATTCTTAAGTGGAATTATTAATCGATTACCGACAATTTTGCACTCATACCACTGCAGAAGCAATATAAACCAAAGAAGAGTAACGTTATATTTACTATTTTCACGATGTTTTCTTGTCTCGCCTCTGTTTTATGCTTCCTTGTCCATAACACACAGGGCACATAAGACAAGAAGGACAATAGAAGACTTCTTAGTGTTCCTTCCAAGCAACAAGAAGTCCGTTCGGTTGTTTTTCTGTGTTGTTCTCGTTCTTTCATAAGTGAAACGGCCTTTCATCTATATCTAGAGACATATTATGTCTGCGGGATCCGCCTTAGGAGGTAGAAAGCAATTATCTCTCCCGTCCGATCGTGCCTTCTGGCGAAGCGCTTCTGCATCGCTAGTTCCGTCCACCTCATCGGTGAGACCCAAGAGCGAATCCGCTTTAAAAACCCCGATCGGAACCAGATGTACGCATGAAAAGGCTAAGTCAGTTCAGAAAATGGCTTTGAACGTATTCATCTCAGTCACTGATAGGCTTAGCCAATTCCAGGCGAGAATCAGCACGCCTTCCGAAACAGCCCCCTCCTTAAACACACTCCAAGTCCGACGTGACCAAGGCCGCACATTATGGGACAAGGTCAAAAAGGAGTATGATGTGGGTTCCAGGGCTATAAGTAGCAGTGATAGCAATGTAGATGCCGCGGCTATGCAGGCAAAGTACAACCATTGCTACACGGTATACGAGACGTGCGCCGCTCAATTGAGTGAGCAAATGGAGCAGGCAGCGGCTCCAAGCCGACAAGCTCTGCCCACTGCTTCGCCCATGTCCAGAGGCTGCAGCATTCCGCCATGCGACACAGAAATCTTTAGTGGAGATTATCTGCGCTGGCCCACTTTCCGAGATTTATTCACTGTCATCTATATAAATAATTCCAGGCTGACAGAAGTTGAAAAACTGTTCCATCTGAATGCCAAAACCAGTGGCGAGGCAAAAGCCATCGAGTCAAAATCGCTTTTGACCATTAATGGTTTCCAGTCAGCATGGACGATCCTGACGAGTATGTTTGAAAATAAGAGATTGCTGGTTAATAGCACTGAGCATACAACACATAAAAGGCGTCAAATCGACTGATGCCATCCCATCAGAATTCACCATTCGATTCCACCATGTGCTGCGACTGGGAAACGATGGCAAAGCGCAGAACGCTGGATCAGTTCTTGCTGGGCTTCGCTGCCGCAACATCTGTTGCAAGGTGTTAGCTCCGAGTGTTTTGTATGTAAGCGTGTGTTCGGAGCAGAGCATCTAATCTAATTTATTTCGAATTGCCCATAAGGCTTGCCATAAAATCGATCAGCTGTTAACGCACTGTTATGCTCTCCTTTGCATAACATGTGCATAAAATTACCAAAAATATGTCTGCAAGTTGGCACACATATAGATAGACACTTGAAATACAGCCGGCAAATAAACAAGACATATAAATCGAGATCAATCGTCTTTTAATAATTATAGACATAAAATAGGGACATTTCGTTGTTCCCTCAAAACAGCGTGTATGGGTGCGAGCTAGCAACGGCACATACCCAGCAGAACTTTGAGGAATGTGGTTCAAAAATAATCCCTTATGGATGGTATAATTTTCACGCGATCTGTGGAGTCATGACATTTTACTGCAGCTAATATGAAAAAGGAACCACATGAATTTAACTTCGTTTGAGAAGGCAAAGCAGAGCATGGCATGCGGCGTTCGCTGCTATTTTCCACTATTTGGCATGACTTGACTTCGTGAAACGAAACCGAAACGATGGCTCGTGTGAGGTATCTGGAATTTGTTGTTTGCTAGAATGGGTTTAAGCTATAAAGTGCACGCTTAATTTTATACAAAACATACATACATATATGTATTTACAATTATTTAAAATTAGTTTAAAGTGAATTGTGTGAAGTTTTACCATCTAAGTATTAATATACATATGTACATATGTATGTATTATTACACATTATCTTTGGCTTATATTAATAAATTAACCATTTTCCTGTGCTTTGTGCAATATACATGTATGTATGTTTATATATAAACAATATATATAAACCTGACCCGCATACTTAGTCCGCATACATCATGCACATGAATTACTCCGGAACATTGTCAAAGACACACAACATATATTCACCTCAACAAAGCAATGTTTGGTAAGCACTAATTAATTCAATTTATAGGCCTTTGCTCATTATTTATATTTCTTATAGAGGCGACCAAAAGGGAAGGCTACTCGTGGCACGATTATACGAGGGACGTTCGCTTTGCCTTTGGCAGGGCTAAAAACAGGAGCTACAAGGCAGCGACTGACGCCAGGAAAAAACAATGCAAGGAGGACACAAACAATAACAGCAGTAACGATGGACCTAGCAGTAGCACACTTACAAAATAAAATAATTGCAATATGTACAAAAAGACACATTTAATGTAATTCAATAAATGGAAAAAATTAATGCCAAAGTAATATATTTTACACATATTTTTAGCAGCGAAAACAGCATGAGGTGTAATTTACCCTTCTTAAGGAATGCCTCCTGAATGTGGAATTGGGAAGCATAAGTGGGCATGTGCAAAAGGCATTCTTTTGGCAGCGAACGCCGCATGTAATGCAAAATAGCCTTCTCAATTCATGTATTTTGCACTGTGAATTCGGAAATGGTAGCGAGAAACCAATCCCGAGCGTTTCACGAAGCTGAGAAACACATGCCAAACCCCTTATAAAAAATGCCTTATTGTTGTGTTTAGTCCATGAATAAAAGCGAATTTAAGACTTCCAAAATGGTAAGGCCTTCGGTGTGACGAAGTAAGTATGCCAGAAGTACTTATTTCCTACGTCCAAGTTCTACTGGGTATCCATCCAATTCCAATATCTATGATTGTGTGCGTGCATGTGTGTGCTTCTGTGAACATATCACAGCAATGTTCGCCGTTGCCCGTTTTCAATTGTCGTTCGAGTTTGTGTTTAGAGACGGGGCGCGAGCGGCAATAGATCTACGAGGCAGCCAGTGGCCGAAATTTAGATTTTTATCAATTTCAGCTTGAGCTGCTTCTCTTCGAAATAAAGGGTATTGGGGCATAATTAATATGTTTGCAACACTAACTTGCAATTATCATTAAAAATCCATATTGTCCTATATATTATTTATTGTATTAATACATTTTATGTTATTACAGAACTATCCTCATTAAAAAACATATCATTCCGTTTATATTAATAATGTAATTTAATATATTTATTTATTTATTAATTTAGTAAATTTCGACCAGGGGCCGTCAGAGAAAATTTAAATAATTTTTAGGAAATTAAAAGTAATATTATAAAAAAGTAATAAGTTACATATTTTTTTTAAGGGTATCTATGCGCTGGCGTTTAACGAATGTACACAGCAGCCTAATATTAGAAACACATTTGTAGACATAAATGCGAATACATGTAGTTATAACTGTAAACATATGCAAGTGTGTGTGCATGTTCATTGCGAGAGCACACATTTAGACTTTCAACACTAAGGATGTTTTAAGAGACATTCTTAGAAATCGAAGATGCCGGTACAGCAAAGACCTTCGGAATTCGATGGCAAGCAAATCTGGATGAATTTTTCTTCTCGCCAGCCGAGCTGACGGTAGAGGCATCTCTCACGAAACGTGAGGTGCTTTCCCAGATTGCCAGATTATTCGACCCAGCTGGATGACTAGAGCCTTTCATTACCTGCGCAAAGATCTTCATGCAAGAAATTTGGCTCCGAGAAATTGGTTGGGCTGATCCATTGCCAAATGATCTCTTGCAAAGGTGGTGTGAATTTTTCACCACCTATCCGGATCTTCGGGTTATTCGAATCCCCAGGTGGGTTCAATTCTACCCAAAGGTTGAGTTGCAGTACCACGGGATTTGCGACGCCTCTCAGAGCGCATATGGTGCAGCTATTTGTGTACTAGTCGAGCTCGACAATTAAATAGCTGCCCAGCTCCTCACTGCACAGACGAGGGTCGCTCCGGTCAAAACCGTATCCCTGCCGCATTTAGAACTGTGCGGTGCTGTGCTCTTAGCTGAGATCACAGCCACAGTCAGACCACCAGGTGCAACTCCTATTTCTAGCTTAGATAAGCAAACTACCCTGCAAGTGGACCACGTTCGTCGCAATACGAGTTGCCACGATAGAGCAGTCCACAGCAGTTGACAGCTGGTTCCATGTGCGATCTGAGCACAACCCAGCTGATATTGCCAGTCGAGGTGTAGCTCCTTGAGAGCTTGCCGACAGCAAGTGAGTGGCTCCAACTTCCACAAGAGCAGTGGCCGGCTTCCGCAGAAGTCATTCCAGACCCACTGCCAGAACAACGCACGGTACGATGCAATTTCGCAAAGTCACCCCCACCAGAAGGCATCCTCGAACGCTTTTCCGAAACTGCCAAAGAATCCCGACAACAAACCAATAGTGAGATCATTGGCGCTCTTTGTCTCTCGCTTTAATCGGCTCGGCGTTTGTTGTTGTCGATCTCAACCTATTTACTAACAATTTCTGCACTTGTTGTTCCCAGTTCTTAATTCAGTAAGCTGTGCCTCTTCTCTTTATGCGCTCTTTCTCTTGCGCTCTTCATCAAATTGTTCTCTTCATTCAAGCTTATCACACACAGTCATACCTTAATACCTTATTTTATTGAGTATTCTGATTCGTGAGCTTTTGAGTACGTCGAATTAATTCTTGTTGTGTTTACTTTTGCATTTATCAGCTGTTTGTAATTGCGTGAATTTGAACTTTTTATTATATTTCTTTTCTACTTTTGTATATATCTATCAATCAAGAGCATTTGCTCTGCCGCTCGTTGTGTTTTTAATCATAAGATTAATTCACTGCAATGCTATGTTTTCTGATGACTCTGTGATAACATTGCCCACACCGGATGTGCGGATTTCGGACAATCGGGTGGCCGCATTGTGGAGCTGCAGGCATATTGAAGCTGACATAAGGGTTTTAAGGATTTTAAATGAATCCCCAAAAAGGAACAAATTTAATCTCTCTTTTACTACTCAATATTTATCTATTCCAGCTTGTGACGCACCAATGTCTTCTGCCTATACACCTACTCTACTGTCTAATAGTCATACCGAATTTGAAGCATTGACGCCTATAATTGGTAACTCAAGTGCCTGTGGAGAAGATGCTTCAACAACTGGAACTGTAATCCAATAGTCCTACCATCGCACGCGCTGCTGGATCGGCTGTTCGTGTTGATGCTACCTCAGCTCCTCCCACCATTACTACGGGGGACTCATTTAATTTAAATTTACCGAGTCTACCGCAAGCTGCAGTCCTTGGCGCTGCTATTAACAGCCCACAGAAAGCCCTTTCTATTTCTTCACTTAACGCGCTACCTTTGCAATCTACTAATAACTCTTTGATTCTTACAGGTGTTGCTCCATGCAAATCTATCGTTGAAAATTCTTGTTCCTAATCAGTTTGTTAAAGCTTTGTTTGAACCGACATTCTAGCCTGATCACACAATTTGTCAAGTATTCACTAATCGTTCCTCCAATCCGAAGTCCCGCAATAGTGTCCCTCTTGCCTCGCAGGTCCCGTCGCTTTTATCAGTTCCAAAAAACTAATACCTGATTTTCGAATTTGTTATCAAAATGTGCGTGGATTGGGTAGTAAGTTGCACAAACTTTACATTGATAGCGCTTCCCTTGAGGTTGATGTCATTGCCTTCTCGGAGACTTGGCTTAACCCAACAATTTCGAATCATGAAATTCTTACTGATGATTTAATGATTTACCGTAAAGATCTTTTAGTTCGCCGTGGCGGTGGTGTACTGATCTCTGTTCGCGTTGTCTGGCGTTCCCAAATTTTTAACTTAGATGTGCAAGATGATTTAGAATTCATTGTTGTTAAACTGCGCTCACAAGCCGTTCATAGTTACATAACTTGTTCATAAATTCCCCCCAATTCTGAGTTTTCTACCTATATGCGACATATTTCTGATCTTCAGTTGGTTATGTCCTCGTTACGGGATTCGGACCGTCTTATAGTCTTAGGTGATTTTAATCTTCCTAATATTTCCTGGATGCCTTCTAATGCAACTAATCAACTTCTTTCATCTGTTGAGCATGACTTCGTCCACCTTTTAGCTGAGTTATCCTTGGGGCATGTGAATGGTGTTTTGAATAGTATGGGTCGGCTTCTTGCTTTAGTTTTTGTAAGTGACATTCCGTCGTCCCTTGTGACTAGAGTTTGCCCTCTCACCTCTCCTGAGGACTCTTATCATCCCACTCTATAAATCGAAATTCAATTGCCGTCGTCATGTTGTAACAATTACACCTCCCAATCTATATCTTGCTTTATTTTCGCACGGCTGATTTCGGCTCTCTTAATTTAGCTTTATCTCAACCAAATTGGACTTTTTTAAACTCTTTTCAGGATATCAACACTGCTAATAACGTGTTTTATAATTTAATTTTTGTGGTCTTTAATGAATGTGTTCCTAAAGAAAGCCAATCTATTTCCTGCCGTCGCGACGTCCACTATGGTTTACATCTCAATTATCGAACCTAAAAAGTTCATGAAATCAGGGTCGCAGTCTGAGTTCTCTAAATACTCTATTACTCGATCTAAATTTGTTGTTTTGAATTCATCCTGTTACAAACATTATTTAACTAAATGCAAACTTAATTTCCAGCGTGATCCAAAGCAGTTTTATAGATTCGTTAACTCTTAACGAAAATCTTCTGTGTTCCCTTCATCCCTTCATTTAAATAACGTCAGAACTGATTGTTTTGCAGGTATTGCCGATCTCTTTGCATTCTTTTTTCAACTTTGCTAGAATTCTTAGCCTTGCATTTCGAGGCCTCAATTGGGATCCCTATAGACAACTTCCTTCGAATGAAAACAGGCTCCGCTTATTAGATTAACCTTCGCTTAAAAACCGCAGGACATGGTGTGCTTTTCCTGCACAAACTCTTAACGGGTCAGATTGAATCTAGCTTCCTCCTCAGTCTAATTAATTTTTCGGTTCCGTTCCGTCTAACTAGACATTTTATTCCTCTAAATATGCCAGTATGCCTTACAAATTATACTCAACAAGAAGGCTTCCGTATACTCTGCTCTAATAATAAAAAGTACTGTGATATGTTTTCCTTAGATTCCTCCTATTCCCTTGTAAAAAATGCATTATGTTCTCTTTTTAATATTTAAATAATTGAATTGTAATATAGCATAAGATCTTTAAAATATTCTATTGTAAATTACTTAACTAAAACTTCAACATTGCGTCATCTGACCACACTTTGCTGTGAGTAGGACCATAGCGGCTCTTTGGCCAATAAAACTGTCCCACCGGGTCAGTGATGTTTTCGTGTAATTTTACTAACTTTTTTTTTTATTTTTAATTTTCTCTTATTTTCCGTTCATATTTACCTGCTCATTGTTAAATTATTAATAATAATTAAAATAAAAATAAAGATCAACATGAGGGCATCCGAGCGTGTCAGATCGTCCAATGCCATGCAATATGACGAACGTCATCCCATTATTCTACCATATGGGTGTAATTATTCCCGTCTTCTTGCAAGCTTCACTCATCGCATAACGCTCCATGGCGGTAACCAGTTGATGGTCCGTCTGATCCGATCCAAATATTGCATCCCGAAATTCAAGAACTTGGTCAAATTTGCATCGTGCATAAAAACCGACTACAAAATTCACAAATGTTTGATTTTCCAAGAGAACGTAAGGAGTAGGAGACTGACGGTTCTGCATCAATTAATTTATGGGTTTTTTCAATGGGCTCACCTGTCGCTTATTTTTTTTTATTGTTTTTTTAATGGGTTAAGGGTCCAATTAGCGAGGGGGGTGGGAAAAGGGTCAAGATTTTTGGGTGAGAGAAAGGTCGGCTCTCGTGATCTCGAAGAGAACGGTGAGGACAAGGATAAAGGGTCAAGATTTTATTGATCTATAAGTGGAAAACAGGTGTCCTGCAACGTACGATTCCCTAGAGAAGAAAATGAATGAAGGTGCAAACTTGTGGCTTTGCTTGTTGACAAACGAAGATCAAACAAATACAGACAAGAGCGGTGAATAGTCCTTTCTTAATTTACTGCCTTTATGGCTTTGGGCTCACAATATCACAGAAGCCGCAACATTTTGTGTGGGCCTTGATTGTTAGAGAGTTTCACACAATGAAACACATCTTGCAGGTGTGCGCTCGTCCTCGACCCTAGACAAAACCTGTTTTGGCTCTGGTATTTTTGGTATTGAAAATAGTCCAAATACCTTTACAGGTGTGTGTGTGTTTTGACTATTTCACTCATGGCTTAAAACATATGCGGTACACGTGCCACACCCCCGACCTAACCTTTTTTGACCCTGCATTTGGTATTTCACAATTCAATTAAATAATTGAAAATAACCAAAGCAGAGCTAAGGCTTGTAATATACAGGTGTGTGTTTTTTTTTTTTTACTTTTAGCCTACACCTAATGTGACTCAAACTTCATGTTGCAGGCGCACTTTTGACACTGTATTGGATTTCTCACAATTAATTTAAGTAATTTAAAATATCCTGATCAAGGACTTATTTATGTACATACGTGTGAAAGAATCACAACTGAGTTTAAGTTTTAATTTTTTAGGTTTCTTTTCCTACTATCTTTGTAGTGTAGGAAGTTCATTTTCGTACGGAACGTGCTCGATGACTTAACAGAGCTATGTTAGCAGCTTACATTGCAATGCAGCTACATAAAGAGTAAATCTTTTATAGTCAGCTTTTATGTGTTCTGATAAGACTTTGCTCATTTATTTTTTAATATGTGTGCTAAACCCGATCCAGATTGCTTGAAACAGAGTGGTTACTATTTAAACCAAGATCACTTTTTTCAAACAGGGTCGGTTCTTTCATAAACAGGGGCCCGTTTTTAGAAACAAAGGTCCGTTATTATAAACAGGGGGCGGTTTTAGTTTAAAGCTTCGATTTCAGGTTTAAGAGGAGTCTTAAAATATTTTCGTTTTCATTAAGTCTCGTGAGCTGCTTACTATATACCCCTCAAAGAATTTTCTAAAGAGATTGCGGTATCAGTTTAAATGTATCCCATTTTATTATATTCACTCGCAGCTACATTCAATCTTACTTTTTTTTATTTAGCGCGTTTCTTTTTTCTTGACAATGTCTTTAGTTTATGTTCAAGCAGTTTTAAATATATGTGAACTAATGAGCGCCAAACAGAGATCGTATAAAATTGATAACGGGCTTCACAGCGTGTGGTTAAATAAGGGAGTAGTTAGTCGAAACAGACAGGATAGTCTGAATATATATATAGTGATATATCCATCTTCCACTTACACTTAGCAGCCACATACATATATCATACATTAAATAGTGATGTATCCATCTTCAACTTACACTTAGCAGCCACATATATCATACATTAACTACTGTAAACACATCACCCATCATACCCAAACTTTGGTGAGAGCAACGACAATGGTCAATCTGCCTAAAACGTAAACAGCCTTTCAAGCATAAACATAAACATAAACAAAGATCACATCACTATCGTTGTTCCCATCAAATATGCTCCCACGCAACAAATGCGGACGTTACACAATTTCGGCTGACGCAATGTCAAATCATGAAGAGTAAGATCAAGAAAAGAATTGATCTAAGAGAATTTAGAAGCTCATGCAAAAGCCCAAAAAGCTCAAAGCCCAGGGTTTCTTCAACGCCCACGCATCAACAGCCTATGGAGTTCGATTTGATACGCAACCGATTAAGGTCGTAACCGTCCGGCTATATAAGATTATACTATTAACTTCAGTCCGTTTAAGAATTACTCCATAATATTGTAAAGTGTTTAAATAAAGATAAATTATATTTTTTTAAATAAATCTTTTAAACCAAAATACAATTGGCGCAGCCGGTAGGATCGCTAAAATAAGTTTTAAACAGTTCGTGAATAATAAATCAAACGATACAACTTACGTATCGACTTTTGAATTTATTAAAAATCCGACAACTTAATTTACACAAATAAAGTAATCCGCATAAGAACCAACGTGATCGTGAATAGTGACCATGAAATAAAAAATAACTATATAATTATTTGACGTTTCAATATTATGCAACCATATTCATCAGGACTAAAAAGTACACTTAGCTGAAAAAAGTTAAATAATAAAATCACGAAAGAAGATTTTATTTAAAACAAAAATTCAAACAGTGAACAACTTTAAAACATCAATAACAAAAACACAACAAAACAAGTAGGAGTGCTCTAGTCGAGAGTGCCCGACTAGGAGATACCCTGATGCAACGTCTTACATTCATTGAAGTTTTTTATCTACATTCATACATAGAAACACACACAAACACATACAAAAACAAAAGCTGCTTGCTACGCGCGTCATTCATTTGCTTTGATTCTTCTTCTTCCTTTGGCTTTAAACTATGTTACATTGAATCGTTAATAACTTCTTTGTTTATTTTCCGAAAATAATGAAATTTGTAGGACACACCAAGCTGGCATATAAATGTGCGACTATGTAAAATCCGGGGGTCATACCTCTTAAAATTAGGTATTTTTCAATTTCTGTGAGATCGGGGAGGGGTATCCAAAAAGTGAAATGTATTTTACCTCTGTATGCTATAGAAGAATATATGTACCAAATTTGGTGACTCTACGTCTTATAACTTTTAAGCTATACCTTAAAAACACTGTTCTGGAATCTTAATTTATCGATAACTTTTGAAAGGATTGAGATATCGAAAAAAAATAGATAAGTTTGTATCGAGCCGGCAGTACAGTAACTTAAACTTAAATATAAAGTCGCTAGCTTTTATGACTTTCAAGTTATGCCCGAAAAACACTTGTCTGAAATCGAAATTTATCGATAACTTTTGAACAGGATGAGATATCGAAAAAAAATGATAAACTTGTATTGTCCCGGCACTACGAGAACTTATATTTCAAATATGAAGTCTCTAGCTTTTGTAGTCTCTGAGATCAGCGCGTTCATACAGACGGACAGACAGACAGACGGACAGACGGACAGACAGACGGACATGGCTAAATCGACTCGGCTATTGATACTGATCAAGAATATATATACTTTATGGGGTCGGAGATGCTTCCTTATGCCTGTTACATACTTTTGCACAAAACCATAATACCCCTTTTTCCCATTTTTAATGGGATCAGGGTATAAAAACGCAACAAAAGATGACCCTTGAATTGTCAGAGCAGCACTTAAGCCAGGCGCTGTCGCAGCTAAGACAAGTGCCTGCGTTCGACGGAACAATTGAGATGCTGAGCGGATTCATAAGAAGAGTGGACTTTATCCTGCAACTTTACCCTACACGAGACGTTCGACAACACAGCGTGATGTTTGGCGCCATAGAAATGCAGCTGTTCGGAGAGGCCCAACGTGCATCACAAATTGCACAAGCAAACACCTGGAATGAACTACGGAACATACTCATCGAGGAATTCAAAATACAAACACCATATGAAGAACTCTTAAGACGTTTGTACAACACCAGTTATAATGGAAATCTACGTAAGTTTGTAGAAGACCTAGAATCTAAATCATTCATTATAACAAATAAGCTAGCTTTAGAGAATATTCCTAACAATACACTGATCCAAATACAAATATACAAATGCCATGCAGAACACTGTAAAAGATGTAATAAACAGGAAACTTCCTGATAGGCTCTATATGACCTTAGCTAGATATGACATAACAACAGTTTCAAAATTGAAACAAATAGCTCAAATAGATGAAAATAACGTAGTAGACAAACTAAAATTTAATAATAACCAAAGGAATGGAGGAAATAATTACCAACAAAATCAAAATTTGCAAATGGCAAGTTATAATCATCCAAAACAAAATCAACAATATCAAAACTCGCAAGTACCAAGACAAAAATAACGTAGAGCATCAGCAGGCTCAACAAGAATTTAAATATAAATTGAATCAAGGTAGATACCAAAATCCCATAAATTACCAGCAGAACCAGGCATCTACAAGTGGAAAATACCCATCAGTTAAAAGGCAAAGAGATAGTGCTAGTAACCAAATGAAAATGGATACCGAAAATTTTCATCAAGTAGCCTCGGATCAAGAATTAGAGACGGATCAGGAATACGAGATAGAAGAAGAAACCCATTTATAAAAATCATTATGAATGACCAAAATTTAAAGTGTATTATAGACACAGGATCGTCAATTAACCTAATAAAAAGGAATTATTTCGGATTCCCACAGAAAAAATCTGATAATTTAAAAGTACATACAATCAATGGCATAATTGAACTAAAAGAAAGCGTATCATTCAGTCCTAACAAAATATGTCCTAACCATCAAAAATTTTATGTACATAATTTCTCGGATAATTATGACATGCTATTTGGAAGGGAATACTTAGAAGCAAGTCGAGCGACGATCGACTATGTAGAAGGAACAGTTACACTAGGAGATTTCAAATTCAAGTTTAGATACAATGACGAAGAAATAGATGAAGAAACAGACAAATATTCTACTACACCAGAATGCAACGATCCACCGTCAACAAGTGACATACCCTTTAATTTTGCTATAAATAATGAAATAAAGGAAAGCAACGAATTTAGGTTAGAACATCTTAACGAAGAAGAAAAAGAAAAGTTAAAGAAAGTCTTGTACGAATTCAAGGATATTCAATACAAAGAATGTGTACTAGTACAATAAAACATACAATAAAAACAAAACATGAAGACCCAATATACAAAAAACATAAATACCCCCACACATATAATGAGGAAGTAAATAAACAAAAAAAAAAAAAAACAGAACAAGGGATTATTCGTAAATCGAAATCACCTTATTGTTCACCAATTTGGATCGTCCCGAAAAAGAGCGATGCCTCAGGTAAACAAAAATTTAGGATAGTTATAGACTTTCGCGGTCTCAACGAAATATCTGTTGATGACAAATTCCCAATGCCAAACAAATTCGAATGCCATTTGGTCTCAAAAATGCTCCAGCAACGTTTCAACGTTGTATGAACAATCTCTTAGAAGGCCTAATCTTCAAGAATTGTTTGGTTTACTTAGATGATATTATAATTTATTCCACTTCATTGGAAGAACATATTCTATCACTAAGAAAAGTATTTGATAAACTTAGGAAAGCAAATTTAAAATTGCAACTAGACAAATGTGAATTCATGAAAAAAGAAACTGAGTTTCTGGGACATATAATAACCACAGAAGGAATCAAACCAAACCCAATAAAAATAGAAGCAGTAAGAAAATTTCCTATACCCAAAACCCAAAAGGAAATCAAATCATTTTTAGGATTATGTGGCTTTTATAGGAAATTCATACCCGACTTCGCTAAAACAGCAAAACCAATGACATTATATTTAAAAAAAGGATCAACAGTAAAAACACAAGAAAAAGAATACATAAGAGCATTTGAAAGAATAAAACTCTTAATTTCAAGCGACCCTATTTTAATATACCCTGACTTCAACCAAAAATTTACATTAACCACAGATGCAAGCAATTTTGCTTTAGGTGCAGTCTTATCTGAAAAAGATAAGCCAATTTGTTTCGCTAGTAAAACATTAAATGAACATGAATTAAATTATTCTGCAATTTTAGGAGTTATTTATTTGGAAGAAAATTCGAGATCCTAAGTGACCACAGACCACTAGTTTGGCTAGACAAATAAAAGAACCTAATATGAAGTTACAGCGATGGAAAATAAGATTAAACGAATTTGATTATCAAATTAAAACTTACCGGGAAAGAAAACAAAGTAGCAGATGCACTTTCAAGAATAAAAGTAAATAAGTATTCTTAGGTGAAGATACGACAATAACTCAATACAAGAGCTACAATACACAGCGCACAAGAAGATAATCAAAATTATATTCAAAGCACAGAAAGACCATTAAACTATTATAACAGACAAATAGAATTAATAGAAGAAAATGACAATGAGGTAAAAGTAACAAACTATTTTCATAAAATAAATATAAAACAAGTAAGAGTGCTCTAGTCGAGAGTGCCCGACTAGGAATACCCTGATCCAAGTTCTACATTCATTCAAGTTATTTATCTGCATTCATACATAGAAACACACACACACATATACAAACAGAAGCTGCTTGCTACGCGCGTCATCAATTGCTTTGCTTCTTCTTCCTTTGGCCACAAACTATGGTACATTGAATCGTTAATAACTTCTTTGTTTTTGTCTGATCGTTATAAATTTGTAGGACACAAAGATGGCATAAAATGTGCAACTATGTAAAATCCGAAGGTCAACCTCTAAAATTACGTATTTTTCGATTTCTGTGAATCGGGGAGGGGTATCAAAAAGTGAAATGCATTTAACCTCTGTATGCTATAGGAGAATATATGTACCAAATTTGGTGACTCTACCTTTAAACTTTTAAGCTATACCTTAAAAACACTGTTCTGGAATCTTAATTTATCAAATTTTTGAAAGGATTGAGAATCGAAAAAAATTATAAGTTTGTGTCGAGCCAGCAGTACAGTAACTTAAACTAAATATAAATTCGCTAGCATTAATGACTTTCAAGTTAGCCCGAAAAATACTTGGCTAAAATTGAAATTATCGAAACTTTTGAACGGGACGAGATAGCGAAAAAAAATTATAAACTTGTATTGTCCCGGCACTACGAGAACTTATATTTCAAATATGAAGTCTCTAGCTTTTGTAGTCTCTGAGAAACACGCGTTCATACAGACGGACAGACGGACAGACGTTCAGACGGACAGACGGACATGGCTATATCGACTCGGCTATTGATACTGATCAAGAATATATATACTTTATGGGGTCGGAGATGCTTCCTTATGCCTGTTACATACTTTTGCACAAAACTATAATACCCCTTTTTCCCATTTTTAATGGGATCAGGGTATAATTAGCCTTGATAGGTTGAATGACAAACACATATGCAAAAACCATAATAAAGAAAATTTATGTACATTTTCATAACGATATAGATTTTTAAATTTTCAAAAGCATACAGAAATAATAACCCCAAAGTACACGAAAGTAATGAAACGGAAAAAAAGAAGACATCAAACGTACCAACATTAAAAACAATTGAAAAAACACAAAAATTATTACATCCAGGAATTGAAAAAACTATAAATTTTAAAGGAAAAATATTACACAACACCAAAACAACAAAAAACAAGAATAAAATAACAGAGAAAAAACGGAGGATATTATAGGCGGTAAAAGTTTTACCTGTATAGACATTTACTCCAAATTTGCAACATTATATATAACTTTAAAGCAGAGATTGGCTAGAAGCTAAAAGAGCAATTCTCAAAGTTTTCAACAAAATGGGTAAAACTGGTTAAAATCTGAAAACATTAATATCAATATCACAACAAGTAAAGCAGGCATATCATACATTGAAAGATTGCATAAAACAGTAAATTAACAAGTAAGAGTGCTCTAGTCGAGAGTGTCCGAGTAGGATATACCCTGATCCAAGGTCTTACATTCATTGAAGTTATTTATCTGCATTCATACATATAAACACACACACACATATACAAACAAAAGCTGGCTACGCGCGTCATACATTTGCTTTGCTTCTTCTTCTTCCTTTGGCCCCAAACTATGTTACATTGAATCGTTAATAACTTCTTTGTTTATTGTCCGATCGTAATGAAATTTGTAGGACACAAAGATGGCATATAAATGTGAGACAATGTAAAATCTGAAGGTCATACCTCTTGAAATACGTATTTTTTGATTTCTGGGAGATCGGGGAAAGGTATGCAAAAACCGAAATATATTTAACCTCTGTATGCTTTTGGAGAATATATATACAAAATTTGGTGACTCTGACTCTTATAACTTCTAAGATATACTTTAAAAACACTGTTCTGGAATCTTAATTTATCGATAACTTTTGAAAGGATTAAGATATCGAAAAATGATGAGTTTGTTTAGAACCAGCAGTACAGTAACTTAAACATAAATATAAAGTTTCTAGCTTTTATGACTTTCAAGTTATGCCCGAAAAACACTTGGCTGGAATCGAAATTTATCGATAACTTTTGAACGGGACGAGATATCAAAAAAAAATGATAAACTTGTATCGTCCCGCCGCTACGAGAACTTATATTTTAAATATGAAGTCTCTAGCTTTTGAGTCTCTGAGAAACACGCGTTCATACAGACGGACAGACGGTCAGACGGACAGACGGACATGGCTAAATCGACTCGGCTATTGATACTGATCAAGAATATATATACTTTACGGGGTCGGAGATGCTTCCTTATGCCTGTTACATACTTTTGCACAAAACCATTATACCCCTTTTTCCCATTTTTAATGGGATCAGGGTATAAAAATTAAGAATCATAAATAGCGATTCAGATCTAGAAAACAAAGCTACAAAGTTTGAAACAATACTTTACATTTATAATCACAAAACACAACACAAAACCACAAATAGAACGCCCGCCGGTTTTTTCATATATGCGGAAACTCCAGAATATAACACACAAATTAATAAAATAAAAACAATACATAATTTAAATAAAAATCGAAACAATTTCGAAGTCAATACCAAATTCAGACAATCACCCTTAGTTAAAACAAAAATAACCAATCCTTTTAAAAAAACAGGACAGTTACGACAAATTGACGAAAAACATTTCGAAGAAACCAATAGGGACAGAAAAGTCACTCATTATAAATCTAAATTCAAAAAGAAAAAGAAAATTAATGAAAGTAAATACACTAATAATTCCAGATCAAATGAGGAGAACAACCAGGAATAATCGCCAATTAACATGCATCATAATAATATTATTAGCACTCGTTCTTAAAGTTACAAGTGCGCAAAGTATAGAAATTAACCCAATAAAAGCAGCTAATGGATACCTTATATTTAAAACAGGATCTATTGACCTTCCATCAGACTATCAATACCATTGTTTAACTATTAATGTAACACAAATTGAGCATATACACAACCAATTGTTAAAACAAACTAACGAATTTAAAAACATAATGCAAATCAAATACTTAATGGAAAAACTCGAAAGAGAAATGAATGGTATAAAAATAATGAAACGAAATAGAAGAGGACTCCTAAACATAGTTGGAAAAACCTACAAATATTTATTTGGAACTTTAGATCAAGATGACAGAGAAGAGTTAGAACTAAGAATTAACAATGTGGAAAACAATAGTATGCGAGTAAACGAATTAAATCAGGAAAAAGAAAAAAGCAGAAAATTAGAAGTTTTATATTCAACTTAGACCATTTTACAGAATACATAGAAGATATTGAAATGGGCATGCAACTTACTAGATTAGGAATTTTTAATCCTAAATTATTAAAGCACGACCAGTTATTACAAGTAAATTCAGAGAAACTATTAAACACAAAAACTTCTACTTGGTTGAGATCAGATACTAACGAAAATCTTATTATTTCTCACATTCCAAACGATATAATTAAAACAAATATTTTCGAAATTTTAACCATACCCTGACGATAAGGAAAACATATTAACAGAAACAATAAATGATAAATATTACATACTAAATAAAAAGGCATTCAATCAGAATACTAAGAAATTAATTACCAACGAATGTATAACAGGAATTTTAAATCAAATTACAACAGATTGTAAATATACCACAACACAAAAAAATTTTCAAACTAATTATATAGAACCAAATATTATAATTACATGGAATTTACCCAAAACAACACTTAATCAAAACTGCATGAACAAGGAAATTGTAATAGAAGGAAATAATATTATAAAAATTTATAACTGTTCACTACAATTAAACGAAATATCAATTATAAATTCTATGCTAGACTACACTCAAAATATTTATGTAAGCAACAATATAACTAAATTAAAGCCATTATCATATATCCAAACAAAAAAGATCATAGAAGAACATACCAAATATTATAACGAATTTCAAATAATAAGCGCAACAACATTTATAATTACCATAATTGGCTTAATATTGTACTTAACTTATAAGTTTAAAGGTTTGCCACATAAATTAATCATTAAATATAAGAAACCTAAAATACAAGAGACACCCATAGAACCAATCGATATAACAGGCGAACTTAAAGAAAACCCCATATTATATCCAAAAATAACCACCTGAGGACAGGCAAAGTTCTAAAGGTTGGGGGAGTGATATATCCATCTTCCACTTACACTTAGCAGCCACATATATCATACATTAAATAGTGATATATCCATCTTCCACTTACAATTAGCAGCCACATATATCATACATTAAATAATGTAAACACATCACCCATCATACCCAAACTTTGGCGACAACAACGACAATGGTCAATCTGCCTAAAACGTAAACAGCCGTTCAAGCATAAACATAAACATAAACAAAGATCACGCCACTATCGTTGTTCCCACCAAATACGCTCCTACGCAACAAATGCGGACGTTGCACAAACTTCGGCTGACGCAATGTCAAATCATGAAGAGTAAGATCAAGAAGAGAATTGATCTAAGAGAATTTAGAAGCTCATGCAAAAGCCCAAAAAGCTCAAAGCCGAGGTTTCTTCAACGCCCACGCATCAACAGCCTATTGAGTTCGATTTGATACGCAACCGATTAAGGTTGTAACGTGCGGCTGTATAAGATTACATTGTTAACTTCAGTCCGTTTAAGAATTACTCCAAATATTGTAAAGTGTTTAAATAAAGATAAAATTATATTTTTTTATAAATCTTTTAAACCAAAATACAATTATATTGATGTTATATACTAACTTCTTAAGGAAAGTACAAATGAGGCATTTTTATTTAATTATTTATCAATTAATCTTTATATATTATTGGTTTTTATGTTCCCCCCAATGTAGAATGGATCTAGTATGCAAGTCTTGAGCTAAATTAATAAAGAAGAAACAAATATATATAAATCTATATCCAAGGTATTTACTACTACTACTACAAAACACTACTCGTCTAATGATATTTAGTGTTTTGTTGTGAAATAAACACATCAGTACTCAAAATACAAGATGTATACAAAAAATTAAAGATGATGCTTATAGGTAAGCAAGCACCAGATTCACAAAAAGAGTTTTGTTTTTGAAAAAATTTAATAGGTAAAAAATTAAGATAATAATGTGAAATTTTAAAAATTATCGTTAATTTAATAATGGGTAACCAAAAGATTGCTTGTATTCTGTGTAACAAATTTAATTTATAATAATCTATAGCCTCACACACAGCTCCTTTACAGTACATAAATACTCTCTGTTTGGGGGAAAAGAAACCCTCAAAATCATCGAAAAATCTATCTAACATGGTAAAAAATGATAGCGTTTGAAATGTTATTCTTCTAAACAACATAACCCTCAAAATCATCGAATAATCTTAATACTTGTTAAACAAAGCTAATGTATTTAAAAATATAAAATAAAAAAATACTCTCTACTAAAAATCAAAATAATACTTTCACTTCAATGGTCTTAGGAATTATAAAAACAATTAGTACAAATTATTTATCATCTGAATTTCTTGCCTTCTATAAGGTTTCAAAATATTTCCTGAATATAAAGAGAGTTTCCGTCTCAATAAAATGTTCTTAAATGTCTTTATGTTTCAATGCTTACTGCTTTACAATCCTTGATTCACACCGTCTTTAATATCATCCTTCAAATGTAGATTCTCTCCAAGCCTATAGAACTATCCTCGAACTTCAAATCAAAACAAAACACTAGAACGAACAAAACCTTCTAACTATAACAAAAATGAATAGCTTAATCTATTTTAAAAGGCTTTAAAAACAAATAAAAAACTTTAAAAGTGAAGAAAAAGAAAAGTTTAAAAATTAGTCCTTTTCCAAAATCGAAATCTTCGGCAGTTACCTGAAAACAAATAACAATAAAATTTCAAAAAACTCGTCAATAGCATGATAAAATGTTACTCAAGTCAGTCTAGTTAGCGACATTTAAAAAAACAAAATTAACTTCTTAAAAAGAACGAATAAACTAATGGTATCCTGCAAAGGTATGGTTTCATTCAAGAACCGAGTAATACATTTATATTAAACCATGGAAAATTCAAAATATTAAGCAAGCAAGCTTAAGTTAATGTACTTCGCGTCTGAAGTTCAATTCAATCTTCAGACTTCTGAATATTTTGAAGCAAACGACTCATGCCTAAAAGTCATATTCCCTACAAAATGGATTATGCAAATAATGAAACAAACTTTAGTACCTGAGTATGTAAAAGTTTTCAATGAGGTAGGTATTCTTGAGTCAATCACATGAGTGGAAAAAAAAACCATACTCAATATGTGCTGAACAGAAAATAAACTTAATATAACAATTTGTCCATGGTTCCGGTTACTCGCTTTTTATACAAACTCCCAGAAATAGTGATATCGTAAGTAAAACATCGTTTTTAACGTGTTTGTTGCGTCTCAATTTTCATATATTTCTTTAGCGCAATCTTAACAATATAAAACTAAGAACAAAGAACAATACATAGAAGAACAAAATATCAAGAATATTCCTTGAATTTGTATATTCTCTTCTCAGATAGCCAAGTAGAATTGTAATACTATGCATATATCCTCAGTAGGGTGCATTTGAGTAATTAATAAAATCAGCTTGAAGACATTAGAAATAAGAGCAACATAAATTATACATCCCCTTAAAATTATATCTGTCATGACTGTTACTAAAAATGGAAACAAAATGAGCACTCTCACATTGACACATAGCTCCAACTACTATCGTTATAAAATTAAGAAGGCACAAAAAAACCTAATTCATCCTGATGAAACATTTCACGTATGTCACCAGATACGGCTATAGGGCGCTCCCTGAATCGAATAAGTACGCCCATCAACGACGCTAGTGTGTCTGGACCCTTCAGCAAACAATCGTTCAGCGACATGCCACTAGCCTTGGCAGCCGCGTCCCACACTAAGCGTTTTTTCTTCTTATTCGGATTGGTAACTGAAAAGATAGGAAGGAACCATGATTTTGCGTTGAACGCTAAATCGCTATTCTCCAGCTGGCGGATGTATCCTTTCCGCTTGTAGTCGCGCATCGTGGTCATCATGAACTCTTTCAACTGCAGGTCCTTTGACATTTTTGCCTCTAAGCATTTGAGGCGCTTGAGGGCCACCTGATAAGAGTCCGGTAGATGCACGCGATCAAACCTCCATAACAAACCAGTTTGCCATCGCTTTTCCTCTTCCAGATAGGTTGTTATCGCCTCCATTATCTGCAAAGAGCGCTCGTCTACTTTGGACCTCAAAGGTTTTTTACGAAACGCTTACGCCCATTGACTCCAGCGAAAATTAGTTCTGCAGGGCCTCGTCCATACCACGTGCTTCACTGCACTGACAAATATGTAGCAGTCGCGGCGTGGTAATATCGCCCACGGCAGGGCGACCATACACGGCCCATCCTAGTCTGCAACGTGCTGCAATGACGTCATCACCATCGGCTTCACGCAGCTCCAGAGGTGCAGTCAATTTTTATATTGTCCAGTCCAATGATAACTTGAGCCCTTACGTTGCTGTACGGCAGAATAGGAAGCGCAGACAAGTGCTTCCGAGATTGCAGCAGCTGAAGTCCCACGCTTTGTTGTGGCAAATCCAAATTTGCCACTGTTCGTACACTTCTCAAAACGTGCCGCGACGCATTATGATCCCGCGCTGACACACCCATAGCTACAGACATTGACTCAGGCTCGTTCTTCGTCACGTCGCCTGTCCATCTAAGGCACAGCAGTGTTGTGGGTCCGTCCAATTCCAGCTCGTCTGCAAGCGTTTTTTCCATAAGCGTACACGCAGCTCCTTCATCTACTAGTGCATATGTGTGCACGCTTTTCACGTTACTATGGAGCGTAATGGGAACATATCGAAACAGCGCCTTAGCGGCAGACTTGGCGTGGAACATGAGCGTAGACTCATCGTGCTTGGGTTGATCGTTGTTGCTTTGATTTATATAACCGCCGTATCTACCGCCCGCAGTAGGCGTATGTAGCAACACATTGTGAATCGATCTGCAGCCATCCACGTTGCAATTCTTCTTTGATCTGCACTGACGCACACGATGTTGCATAAAGCAGCAAAAGCAGAGCCGCTTATCCTGCACAAACTCCCAACGTTGTTTCGTGCCCATAGATCGAAAGTCATCACATCGTGCACAAAGACTCGCTGGTTAGCTCTTCTTTTCGTTGTCGTCCCTCGCTGCCTTGTACGGCGTGACCATGGTTGCACACATTGCTACATTGAAGAGCCAGTTGTCAAAGGTGTCAGATGCCGACCCCAGTTATACTACTGGGCATCTTAGCAACAAGCTCGTTCAGCAGCGCCGGATCATGAAGATAGTCCTGCAGACCAACTGCCGCCATCGTTGCGCAATAATTCTGGACAGCTAGAGCCAGTCGGATTACAGTGTCGAAGTTGTCTGCCTTTATCGTTGGCTCATCCCGTAGCTTCCGCTGCAGCGCGGCATGCGCAATTTCAGGACGGCCATACAACATTCGAAGGGTGCCTATGGCATACGGCACGGTGCCTGCAATCATTAGTTTTCCACGTACCACTTCCAGAGCATGACCTTTAAGACACTTCTCCAGCCGGATGAGATTTTCTTCGTTGCTAAGCCCACATCTCTCTGTGGACTGCTCATAGTTGCTGATGAAGATCAGCCACTCGTCCGGTCTCCCTGTAAAAATTGGCAAATCTTTGCTGATGACATGCCGGGCGCCATCGATCCATTGTGTGCGCTTAACCCTGAGTGGCCCATACCACCTAGCGCGCCAGAATGAGGCACTGTCGCCTGGTTAAACACCGTTGTGTTTGCTTGATCTGACAAACTTGATGGTGCGCTCCAATTCGACGCAATCTGCTGCCTGTGACAGATTATGGTGTCGTACCCCGAAAGGTCAAAAAATCCTCCCGCATTCTCAGCTCTTTGCTGAATTGGTGTTGATGAACTAGCCCGCGTGTCAACAGCTGCAGACGACGTCGGTGGACAGCCACTATCCATATCCATCTTTGCTGTTTCACTATCTTTCCCAACACCGGCGACTCCAGCTAATACTCCAGCGGGAACAGGCGATTAACCTGCCCCGTCGACCATGCTGTAACAGTTCCTCCGGGTTGAATATCAGTTGTCGTCTTCTTAGCTCCAGCACTTAGCTCATCACCATCCGCCATTTTGTCAAGCCATGTGTCGACGCTTTGAGGTTATGGCGACTGTGTCTTACTAACGTAGGTCCAGCTCGTCGGACTACGTGTCTTTGAGTTTCCAAATTCGATGAAATGCGCAGAAGTCTCCGCCGTAGCAGAGAATATGTTCACGATATTCCCTCCTGCAGAGAATATTTCAGAATGTTGGCACCGGGAACCGTGCCGCGGCGTGTATCTGGCAGGGACTTCTAGCCCACCAATAAAAGACGGTACTTTGCTTTGGATGATGGTAGCTCACCACTTATATTCGTGGTTCTGAAATCTTTATTTCCATTATTTTCTGCTTACAACTTACAATTTAAAGAGACTCACATTCGTGCTCCGCACACGCTTCTTTTTTCTCAACGCAATTTTTGCATCTGCTCGTCTGCATACATAGATCAAAGCTGACCTAGCAACGAATATCAAATTTTTGCAGCTGCGTGCGAATGACACGCGCACCCAACGCATACATAATAATTCAAACGGTGCATTTCCAGTGCAAAGAGTAAACACCGATTACAAAACGTGTGAGACCCAGTAGGAAAGCATCCCAATAGGAAATTTATACAACTATTTTAACTTCGCCACGCAACACAAGGCATAAGTAACGAGATTTTAAAATCCAAAGGACTAGCATCAATTGAGATACCGACAGGTAAACATATATTTCCACACAACTTTCATATAGTGGATTTAAATGTTGCTATACCATGTGAATAATAGGCATTGATTTTATTAAAAAATTCAATTGCCAACTAGACTTTAAACCATCAGAAGATTGGTTTATAATTAGACCCAATAATTTAAAATACCCAATTCATGTTCCAATAACATATAATTCTGGTACGACTCAATACTTCTACCAGCAAGATCTCAAGTTGTCCGCAAAGTCAAACTAACTTCAGAGGAAGATAGTGTATTAATTCCAAATCAGGAAATTGAACCTGGTATTTATGTTGCAAACACAGTTGCAACATCTCAAAACACGTTTGTCCGTTTACTAAATACAACTAGTACCGATCAATTAGTTAAAATTAATAATTTAAAATATGAATCATTTTCGAACTACGATGTAGTTCACACAAGCCTTGTCATATCTCAGCTAGCCAAAAATTTTCCGCCTCAATTTAAATCACAACTAAGAAAGTTATGCACCAAATATAGTGATGTATTCGGACTCGAAACCGAACCAATCACAACAAATAATTTTTATAAACAACAATTGAGACTAAAAGATAATGAACCGGTGTATATAAAAACAAGAAATAGTGCTCTAGTCGAGAGTGCCCGACTAGGAGATACCCTGATCCAAGGTCTTACATTCATTGAAGTTATTTATCTGCATTCATACATAGAAACACACACACACATATACAAACAAAAGCTGCTGGCTACGCGCGTCATACATTTGCTTTGCTTCTTCTTCTTCCTTTGGCCCCAAACTATGTTACATTGAATCGGTAATAACTTCTTTGTTTATTGTCCGATCGTAATGAAATTTGTAGGACACAAAGATGACATATAATTGTGAGACTATGTAAAAGTCGAAGGTCATACCTCTAAAAAAACGTATTTTTCGATTTCTGTGAGATCCCCAAGACTGCTGCTAGACACAACTGAGCATACAGTTGTTGATCCAATACAGCTATTGGACATGGGACAGCCCCAACCATCGCACGCGCTGCTTGATCGGCTGTTCGTGTTGATGCTACCTCAGCTCCTCCCATCATTACTTCGGGGGACTCATTTAATTTAAATTTATCGAGTCTACCGCAAGCTGCTATTAACAGCCCAAAGAAGGCCTTTTATATTTCTTCACTTAACGTGCTACCTTTGCAATTAACTAATAACTCTTTGATTCTTACAGGTGTTGCTCCATGCAAATCTATCCTTTAAAATTCTTGTTCCTGTTCTTGAACCGACATTCTAGCCTGATCACACAATTTGTCAAGTATTCACTAATCGTTCCTCCAATCCGAGGTCCCGCAATAGTGTCCCTCTTGCCTAAACTAATAACTAATTTTCGAATTTGTTATCAAAATGTGCGTGGATTGGGTAGTAGGTTGCACAAACTTTACATTGATAGCGCTTCCCTTGAGATTGATGTCATTGCCTTCTCCACCTTATCTTACTTTCGGAAATTAATGTATGCCGACGTCGCGACGTTAAACTCTGTCTATCTTTTGATGACCCACTTTCCCCACTTCATCTTCAATGTGATCTAGATTCTCTTAATATTTGGTGTTCTGTAAACAGCCATCCTCTTAATGTTTCTAAGTGTAATTCTATGACTTTTTTTCTCTTTGAGTACATTATCGATAATATTCCTTCAAAGCGTTTGTACAAGGTGGAAGACTTGGGCATCCTCTTTGTCCCAAACTTATGCTTTAATTCTCATATAGCTGTCATTTCAAATAAAGCAGCTGGTGTCCTTTGCTTTATTAAGAGATGGTCCAAATAATTTAACAATCCTTACACCACTAAGCAACTGTTTGTTTCTCTTGTAAGACCTATTCTTGAATATTGATCTTGTGTTTGGTCCCCTCATTACAAGATATTTCAAGATCAGCTCAAATCGGTTCAAAAACAGTTTCTTATCTTTGCACTTCGAGGCCTCAATTGGGATCCCGATAGACAACTTCCTTCGTATGAAAGCAGGCTCCGCTTATTAGATTTACCTCCGCTTAAAAATCGCAGAACATGCCATGGTGTGCCTTTCCTGCGCAAACTCTTAACGGGTGAGATTGATTCTAGCTTCCTCCTCAGTCTAATTATTTTTTCGGTTCCGTCCCGTCCAAATAGGCATTTTATTCCTCTAAATCTGCCAGTATGCCTAACAAATTATACTCAACAAGGAGCCTTCCGTACCATCTGCATTAATTATAATAAGTACTTTTTTATGTTTTCCATAGATTCCTCCTATTCCCTTGTAAAAAATGCATTATGTTTTCTTTTTAATATTTAAATAATTGAATTGTAATATAGCATAAGATCTTTAAAATATTCTATTGTAAATTACTTAACTAAAACTTCAACATTGCGTCATCTGACCACACTTTGCTGTGAGTAGGACCATAGCGGCTCTTTGGCCAATAAAACTGTCCCACCGGGTCAGTGATGTTTTTGTTCAATATTACTAACTTATTTTTTTTATTCTCTTTTTTATACCCTGATCCCATTAAAAAATTGGAAAAAAGGGTATAATGATTTTGTGCAAAAGTATGTAACAGGCATAAGGCAGCATCTCCGACCCCATTAAGTATATTATTAATGATCACTATAAAAAGTCGAGTCGATCTAGCCATGTCCGTTTGTCCGTCTGTCTGTCAGTCCGTCTGTATGAACGCGCGTTTCTCAGAGACTTCAAATGCTAGAGATATTTAAAATTTAAGTTCTCGTTGAGCCGGGTCAATACAAGTTTACCATTTTTTTTTCCAAATCTCGTCCCATTCAAAAGTTATCGATAATTTTCGGATGAAGACCAGTGAACTACAGAATTCATTATTGTAATTTAAGTTCTCGTATTGCTGGTTCCATACAAGCTTATCATTCATATCTCGACTGGTTCAAAAGCTATCCATACATTGAGATTTCAGATTAGTGTTTTTTAGGTATAGCTTAAAAGTTATAAGAGGTAGAGGCAATAAATTTAGTATGTATATTCTCCTATATCAAACAGAAGTAAAAGGCATTTCGTTTTTTGGATTTTCCCCCCAATCGCCCAGAAATCGAAAAATACGTATATTAAGTGGTTTGACCTTTGGGTTTTACATAGTCTCACATTTATATACCATTTGTGTGTACAAATTTCATTATGATCGGACAATTAACAAAGAAGTTATTTATTATATCAATGTAACATAGTTTTGGGCCAATTAAAGAAGAAGAAGCAAAGCAATTGCATGACGCACAGCCAGCACCTTGTGTTTGAATGTTTGTGTGTGTTTCCATGTATGAATACAGATAAATAACTTGAATGAATGTAAGACCGAGGATCAGGGTATATCTTAGTCGGACACTCTCGACTAGAGCAGTCTTACTTGTTTTGTTGTGACGTTTATTCTCATGTAGTTGCTTCTCAGCGCTTTTAGCATTATTAATACTCTTAACAATAGCTGCACCACCAGACGCAACTCCACCTTATGCCTCAAGTGCTGTTAAAATTGGCACAAGTGGTAAGAACCGACTTTACTCAGGGG
The DNA here is from genome assembly GCA_035045305.1 of Drosophila maculinotata. Classification (NCBI taxonomy): domain Eukaryota; kingdom Metazoa; phylum Arthropoda; class Insecta; order Diptera; family Drosophilidae; genus Drosophila; species Drosophila maculinotata. Next base: position 571,406 of record JAWNPD010000568.1, on the reverse strand, counting down.
ATTATTACATCTTTCTTTTTTCGTCCAATTGTCTTGTTTATAGCTTTTCTATAAATTTGAATCGCAGAATGAATGTCATTTGGTTTTTGCTTCTTCAATATGCTGCTAGCAACTCTTACAGCATTTGAAATTTTAGAATAGTTTTTCTAAATATTACAACAAAAGACCGAAAAGACTTGTGGCTGTGAACTAATTTATTTTGTCACAACCTCTTGACACTATGTCTGCTTTGTTTTGTTTTGTTGGCACATGCCGCCACGTAGCTTCACCTGACCACTCTTGAATCTCAGCTTCTCTATGCGAAACGAATGTCGACAACGACGAAGCATGGCATCGGATCCAATGAAGGACTACTTCGGAATACGACCAGAAAACTATTCGTTCGATAGTGTAAGGAACTTATCCGGGGTACAAATCTCAGTCGCCTCGGGTTCAACTCTTACAAGAAATTTATATGTTTTGCAAGGAGACCAGAAGGTGTGGGAAGGGGAATAAAATTCACAGAGCCGTTGGAAAAATAATAATATCATGTAACGAATAATTATAGAATAAAAGAAGATCATAGATATCGTGATTCGATAATTTTACTTTATTATTTAGTTTTTATATTTGCGTCTTTCTTTTTACCTTAGCTTTCGCCTGTGCCTTTCCAAGTTTTTTTCTCTTCTTCGGCAGCGTTCTTTGGGTAACGTTGTTTGATCTTTGTTGCTTCTTAATTAACCATTAATTTAACCATTCGCTCCTTGCACTTTCACGTCTCCAAATTAGTTTTATCCTTTTTTTTCCGTTTTTCATCGTCACAATCGATCACCAACCTTTCGTATTTCGCTGCCAATTACCAACTGTCCCTATGCCCTTTTTCTTTTCCTCTCTTCCCTGCCGCGTCGACGAATCTATAGCAGTGTCGCTTTTTTCCCTCTGCGTACGACAATCAACTCTCTGCTACAACACCGTGGCAGAGTTGCACCTGATCGGCACGGCTAATTTGAAACACTCATCTGTTGCGCTCCGCGCGTCTTTGTTTTATAAGTTTGTAATTAATAATTTGTAGATAATAAGTTTGTAGATAATAAGTTGGTAGATATTAAGTTTGTATAATTAGATAGATAAGAGGAAGTCGCACGAAGCGCAACAATATAAATAATAATCGATGCGCTTCGTGCGACTTTATTTTATATTGTTGCGCTTCGTGCGACTTCCTCTTATCTATCTAATTATACAAACTTAATATCTACCAACTTATTATCTACAAACTTATTATCTACAAATTATTAATTACAAACTTATCAATTACAAACTTAGAATCTCCCTCCCCTACCTCGCCGAGCAACGTCGCGTCCCTTCGCCCTAAATTGCTGAGGAGTGTGGGCATCCGCCACTCCCTCACACCCCCCCCCTTTCCTCCGGGTCCAGGACGGTGACCTGCCGATCCCTCCTAATGGTCACTTTGTATTCCTTGTCCCCGGCTTGGCACCGGAAACGACAACGGTGCCCCACTCGTATCTCCCGCCGACGTCCCAGGATGTCGAGCACCACGGTACGGGGGAGTAGACCAGTCCGCGTCAATACCGTCCACGTCGCGGGCGGCTTCACCCAGAAGGGCATCGGCTCTATACTGTCGACGCGCCGAGTTGCACCCCTGGAGTCCACGGACGGGGGTGGTCGTTTCTCCGGCGTCTGCCTGGCCAATTCGTCAAGTTGCCCTTGGAGCTCCCTACTCCATCGCTCGAGATATCCGTCCCCCTTTGGGATTTTGCGTCGGATGTGTCCAATGACTCGGCCCTGGCGTACTCGGCCTCGAGCCGCATCGGAGTACTGTCGATGCCGTTTAAAGAGGGCTCTTCGGGTGCCTTCTTCCTCCGACTCGTCATCAGTCCCTTCGTCCATCCGGGGTTGATCGGCTACCGTCTCTGTGCCTCCGGCGACTACCGGGGCAACTCCCGCCGGTGCTTCTTCCTCGTCGGCTTGTGGGGGTTGCGTCTCTTCCGCGACCGTCTCAACGCGCATCAACAAAGCGACTCCGTCGCACACCTCTGCCAGGTCGTCGGCGTCGGCACATGCGTCGTGACGGCGCAAGGGGTAAACCCGCCACTCCATACGGGACCTCCCGTATTTCGACCCCGTATATCCATGTCTTCCACCGACCTCCTCCCAACTGGTCGTCGACGATGAGGTCGCGTCATCCCCCTCCACTGTTGCCATCTTCTGATGGTTCTTATTATCTCTGAAAAAGACCAATGAAAGATTAGATTCATGACTGTATGCGTGGCGTATCAGGCGGATAAGTCAGGAGAAAAAATGGAATCAAATAGCGGTTACAATCCAGACGTCCCATCCTTGGCAAATGGGACTGGTTCCCCCTCCTCATCTTCCGGGTCTCTCTTGTCATACTCGTAGAATGGTTTCAGTTGTGCTATGTTCGCCACCTTCCTCCGGCGTTCCCCAGGTCAAACCAACTTCACTATATTAGGAGATACGAACTTGACAACCCGATATGGTCCATCATATCGGGGTGCCAACTTTGCGGCAAATCCGTCCGCGGCTTTGGAGAGTTGATGTTGCTTCAATAATACCTTCGAGTCCAGGGTGGGTCTCCATTCACGTCGACGGAGGTTGTAGTACCTTGCTTGGTCCTGGGCCGCTTTTTGTAGGTTTCCTCGTACCAAAGTGAATATTTCCCTCAAGCGTTCAGCTTTTTCCTGGGGAGTCTGTGTTCTCGTCGCGGATCCTGGAGTTACCTCGTCGTACATTGCTGACGGTAATCGAGGTTCTCGTCCCTGTATTAAGAAAGAAGGAGAAAAACCCGTCGAGTCGCTTACGCTACTATTAACCGCTAGGGATATTTCGGGTATCCATTCATCCCACGAACTCTGGTGACCTTCCACATATTGGGCGATCATCATCTTCACAGTCCGATTAGTCCTCTCCGTTGGGTTTTCTTGAGGGCAATAAGGGGCCGTGTGTTGGACCTCCACCCCTAATCCGTTCAGGAATGACTTGAACACTCGACTCGTGAACTGGGCGCCATTGTCACAGACGAACTTCTTGGGTACTCCGAACCGACATAATATCCGCTCACGAAAGGCCTTTAGTAGAAGGGCAGCGGTGGCTCTCCTCAAAGGGACTAACTCTACCCATTTGGAGAATGCGTCGTGAAACACCAGCAAGACCGTGTTACCCTGCTTCGATCGTGGCAACGGGCCCACAAAATCAGCGCATAAAATAGCGAACGGTTCATCCGCTTGTCGTGTAAGCATCCGTCCGGCAGGCTTTCGTTGTTCCCACTTGAACTCTTGGCATTTCTTGCAGCACTTGACATACTTGGCGACATCTCTGAACATGCCCGGCCAGTAATACCGGTGCGCTATCCTAAAAATCGTTTTCCGGATACCTTGATGACCAGCGGTGGGTGCGTCGTGACATTCCTGGAGGACTCGGTCTCTCTGACCATACTCCACACACAATTTCCACGGAATGTAATCCTCGTCGTCCGCTCTGTAACCCATATGTCGATATAACTGTCCGTTCTCTATCACATAATCGGCAAATTTCTCAGGGTCATTGGTCACCTTCTCGTGCATCGTAGCCGTCCATTTGCAAGGGACCTTTTCCACCACTGCCTGTTGACACGTATCCAAAGGCTGACGGGAGAGCGCATCTGCTACCACGTTGAGTTTTCCTCGTCGGTAATGCACATCAAATTGGAACTGTTGGAGTTCCAAGGCCCAGCGCGCTATTCTCCCCGAAGGGCTCTCGATCGAGTTCAGCCACTTCAGCGCGAGATGATCCGTGATTACGTCGAAGCGGTATCCTTCCAGATAACACCTCAGCTTGCGAATCGACCAGACTATGGCGAGGCACTCCTTCTCCGTGGCTGAGTAATTTTCCTCTGCCTGTAATAGTTTCCGACTAGCGTAGGCGATCACCCGCTCTTTCCCTTCGATTTCTTGAGTGAGAACTGCCCCTAAGCCATGATCACTCGCATCCGTCTGTAGTGAGAATCTGACAGAGAAATCGGGACAAGCCAACACGGGGGCGGTCGTCAGGCTCTCTTTCAGCTGTTCCAACGCTGCCTGTTGTTCTCCACCCCAAGACCATTTCCTTCCTTTTCTTAGCAAACCCGTCATCGGTTGCACAAGGGTCGCGAAGTTCGGCACGAATCTCCTGTACCACGAAGCCATGCCGAGACACTGTCTCAGCTCTTTGAGATTCGTGGGTGGTTTCAAGTTACTAATAGCCGCCACTTTCGCGGGGTCTGTTTGGATCCCGTCGCCGCTCACCATGTGTCCCAGGTATATCAACTCTCTCTTGAAGAAACAACACTTACTTTGGTTCAACTTGAGATTAGCTGCCCTCAGCCTGCCCTCAACGGCTTATTGTCCTTCAGTATGATCCGATGCTCGGCTATGTGTGAGACTCCTTGGAGTCCGTCGAACTTGGCGAGTTCGGATGTTAAAAACATCTGTAACCTCGGTTCCAACTGCGGTGTCGATTCCACCGTTTTCTCATCTTGATGGGTCTGGGTTTCCAGCCGTCCGGTGGGCATCGGATTGAGCACCTCTGTCTGCCCTACTCCCATGGTTGCCCCGCCTGCACCCTGATCTCCTCCGTCCCTCAGTCCTATTGCGGATTTCCCTGCAGTCGCCCCCTGCAATGTCTCAGATCCTTCTGTGCATTCCCTTTTGTCTAACTGATTCCTTGTCTTCGTTATCTCAGCCCCCTGGTCTTCCCTTGAACGTACAACCGTCCCCAGGGCCAACTCGGCCCTACCACATCGCAAGCGAGTACCTATCGCACACAAGAAATCCATTCCAAGGATGACTTGATCCAACATCGACGGCATCACCAAGATAGGCATGCTGATCTGCCGTCCTCCTAAACTCACTGCGATCCTGAGCATCTTATTCACCTCGAGGCTAGAACCATCGGCCAATCGGATACGAGTCTGCACTCTTATCACCTCACCGCACGACTCTACCTCCTGAGCGTACGATTCACTCATAAAACTACGAGTTGCGCCCGTATCTGTTGTCGCGTCTGCCTCATGCTGCCCGACTCGCACGGTGGCTACGATGCGCCCCTCTTTCACCTGTAAAGGATTCTCTAATTCCGGACCCCTGTTCCTCCGGCATCTGCCGGAGTCCGATCCAGATAGAGCCGTTGCCCGTTTCCCGACTGACAGCAGTCACGAGTCATTACGCCTTTGGTACCGCAGAACCAACAGAAGATTATCCGCGGATTTGGACATTCCCGAGCAAAATGCCCACCTTGAGAACACTTATGACATGCCCGTCGTGAGTCGAAGGGTTGTTCCGCTCCATGCTCAACCGTACGGTCCACAACCTGTCGTCGTACCCCAGACATATTCTCGGGGTCTACTCTATCTACGTTCGACCTATGAGGGGTACCTCGAAACGGGTTAAAATTATTACTCTGACCCTGTATTGACCTGTCGGGGTCAGCCCGAGTCACGTAGAGGGGGGCCTGAGTCACACCTCCCGTTACCGCCCGTTCACGACTCTGCCTTTTCACCGTCTCGTACTCTACCGCAAACTGCGTCAGCTCCTAACATATAACCGGTACTCTGGAGCAGCATTTTCATAAACATGATGCAACTCTCTTTCCGCATCGTACCCGGCGTGATGCATCAACGCTCTGAGATCTATCAGGTAGTCTTTGAAACATTCTCCATTTCTCTGACAACGCACACGTATGGCGTCTTCCAGACGCTCGAAATACCGAGGTGGCAGGAAGAACTCCAGAAAACCTCGTCGGAACGTCTCCCATGACACGTCTCGTAACCGGCTTGTCACGAACCATCGTGCTGCTTTCCCGACGAGAACTTCACCCATCGCCCTAGGTAGCCGATCCCAACTAACACTGTAAGAAATGGCGCGTTCTTCAATTGCTTCGAGGAACTCGAGAGGATCCCCTTCTCCGTCGAACCGCATACCCCACTTCCTCACTACCTCAGGCACGATGACCTGGCTGCGATTATCTGACCCTAACCGTCGGTCTGAACCACTGCCGCGGTCGGTAGGGAACGTGAGTCCCCGATCTCCTTCGCGTTCTATACTTCCCCTAACTACCTCAGAGTTAATTCCAAGTCTGGAAGTTCCTAAACCTCGTGAAGTGCCGGCTCGATCTTCTCCTGAGAGAAACGTGTGAGTTGGGGGGCATGGTGAAATGTAACTTCCTGATACGGCGCCTGCATCTAACTTACGATCGCCTTCACCCGGCGTCTCGTCCGTGCCCCCGAGACTTGGCACTCGTCCATACTGCACTTCCCACTCGGCTTGACGCGCCCACACCTGTGTGGAATGTACCCCCTTGCTGATGTATGCAGCTAATCGCCTCCGTAAATCTTCCACCCGCCCCTCGATTTCCAGACCCAACTCCAGGGATAGGGAAACCAATTCCTCTTTCCGCCGCTGGTGTACCCACCTCACGCCTACTCCTGGATTTTTAACTCCTCCCTTCTCGACCTCCGGATTTTCCCCCACGTCAGACCTAGATTCCGCCGCCTCTTTGTCCATCTTAACTTTTCTTCTCTCCTTATAGAAACGTGAGAATTTATTTCGTTATTTATTTTATTTAGTATGATATATTTTATTTTATTAAAAAAAAAATATTTTATTTGTATTATGTTATTAATTTAAAATAATATTTTATTTGTATTATGTTATATATTTTATTTTGTTTAAAATAATATTTTATTTGTATTATGTTATTTATTTTATTTAATTTAAAATAATATTTTATTTGTATTATGTCATTTATTTTATTTTGTTTAAAATAATATTTTATTTATATTGTATTATTTGTTTTATTTTGTTTAAAATAATATTTTATTTGTATTGTATTATTTATTTTATTTTGTTTAAAATAATATTTTATTTGTATTATGTTATTTATTTTGTTTAAAATAATATTTTATTTGTATTGTATTATTTATTTTATTTTGTTTAAAATAATATTTTATTTGTTTTGTATTATTTATTTTGTTTAAAATAATATTTTATTTGTTTTGTATTATTTATTTTGTTTAAAATAATATTTTATTTGTTTTGTATTATTTATTTTATTTTGTTTAAAATAATATTTTATTTGTTTTGTATTATTTATTTTATTTTGTTTAAAATAATATTTTATTTGTATTGTATTATTTATATTATTTAGTTTCAAATAATATTTTATTTGTATTATGTTATTTATTTTATTTTGTTTAAAATAATATTTTATTTGTATTATGTTATTTATTTTTTTTGTTTAACATAATATTTTATTTGTATTATGTTATTTGTTTTAGTTAGAGTATTTTATTAGTATTCTGTTATTTACACGTTTCTAATTTGCGAGTGCACAATCGTTGTCACCCCACTGTCCCTTCACCCTGTTTTAATACGCACTTGCCTTGCACTAACTCCGCCGTAGCGATCTGACTGTACTTGATTTTTTTTTTTTTTTTTTTTATCATTATTATTAATTTCGTTTTATTAATTTATTGATTTTATAATTTTATTAATTTTGTTTTATTAATTTTATAATAGCTTCGCTTTATTATTTTTTTAGTTTTATGAATTAATCTCCTTTTAATAATTTAATTCCATCCTTCTTCACCGCTCACTATTTTTATTTCACATGTGCACTGTCGTTTCCGCCCCACTGTCTCACCACTTTCCGCTATCACGCGCTTGGCTCACCCACAACTCGCTATCGCCAAGCGACTGTACTTTGCTGCTCTTCGCTGTTTGCGTGTGTCCGTTATTCGGCCGCAACCGTTTTTGCACGTGCAAACCGCTGCTTAGTACAGGGTGTTATTTTTCAAACAAAAACGGTTTTTGCTAATATAATAGCGTGACAAATTCGATGGGGCCTTAAGCCACCGTAAAGCCGCACACACCTCTGAGTCCCTGCTCGGGCGCCACTTGTAAGGAACTTATCCGGGGTACAAATCTCAGTCGCCTCGGGTTCAACTCTTACAAGAAATTTATATGTTTTGCAAGGAGACCAGAAGGTGTGGGAAGGGGAATAAAATTCACAGAGCCGTTGGAAAAATAATAATATCATGTAACGAATAATTATAGAATAAAAGAAGATCATAGATATCTTGATTCGATAATTTTACTTTATTATTTAGTTTTTATATTTGCGTCTTTCTTTTTACCTTAGCTTTCGCCTGTGCCTTTCCAAGTTTTTTTCTCTTCTTCGGCAGCGTTCTTTGGGTAACGTTGTTTGATCTTTGTTGCTTCTTAATTAACCATTAATTTAACCATTCGCTCCTTGCACTTTCACGTCTCCAAATTAGTTTTATCCTTTTTTTTTTCCGTTTTTCACTGTCTTATCACTTAATTCTGCGACCCGTTTCCCTTTTCACAATCGATCACCAACCTTTCGTATTTCGCTGCCAATTACCAACTGTCCCTATGCCCTTTTTCTTTTCCTCTCTTCCCTGCCGCGTCGACGAATCTATAGCAGTGTCGCTTTTTTCCCTCTGCGTACGACAATCAACTCTCTGCTACAACACCGTGGCAGAGTTGCACCTGATCGGCACGGCTAATTTGAAACTCTCATCTGTTGCGCTCCGCGCGCCTTTGTTTTATATCGATGCGCTTCGTGCGACTTTATTTTATATTGTTGCGCTTCGTGCGACTTCCTCTTATCTATCTAATTATACAAACTTAATATCTACCAACTTATTATCTACAAACTTATTATCTACAAATTATTAATTACAAACTTATCAATTACAAACTTAGAATCTCCCTCCCCTACCTCGCCGAGCAACGTCGCGTCCCTTCGCCCTAAATTGCTGAGGAGTGTGGGCATCCGCCACTCCCTCACAATAGGTCCCTACAATAGGGGCTTGATTCTGTGGCAGAATTCTGCTAGAAGGTAAGCGGCACATAACTCAAGCCTTGGAAGCGTTTTAGTCTTAAGAGGCGCTACTTTGGACTTTGAAGTCAGTAATGAGACTTTCAAACCTTCTGCAGTTTTGCTACGGATATAGACGCAAGCTCCATAAGCTCTCTTAGGGGTCGAGGCCGTGATGAACTCCCGGCCGCTCGGAGCTATGCGCCAAGACCCAAGCGACGCACAGTGGCGCCATTTGAGTTTTTTCGTTGCAAAAATCATAACTTTTGAACCAAATGAGATAAGCGATCAATTTAAAAAGCATATGATAGATAATTAACCTATAAAATGAGCGTTTAAAAAGAAAACTGCGATGTTAAGGTGCCTATTTATGGGTTAGCAAATTTGCAATTTCAGTAAAAATCAATTTTAATGGAAGTAAAAAATATATATTTTTAATTCATTGATTTATTATGTTTTGTTTGACAGACTTTTATGATTTAACATTAAAATTACAAATATTAGAAAAAAAAAACAAAATGTTTAAATGTTAACTTAAATTTTTTGTAAAATATTGCTCACAATCTATTACAGAAGGTATATCTAAAAGACTAATCATTTCTGAACTATAAATATTTTCTAACTCTTTTCGTGACTTAACATGGCGCAGTGATGAAATAAGTGGATCGGAAGATGCTGCTAACATGTTGAAGAGGTCCTCATTCTGTCTCACCCTTGATGCTTTGAAAGTGTTTAGCAATCTGTATTTCTTATAAAATTTATTTAGGGACTCCTGTGCTTCTTCAGAAAGCTCTCCAATTGGCAAAGTCTGATATTTAATTATATATTTGCCATGCGCCAATATTTTATGGACTGACAGGGTCAACTTTTTCTTTGGATATAATTCTGCAAAAATGGTTCGGTTTTTGAAGCATATTCTCCATATTTTGCAGAATTAACTTATTCCTCGCAGTTAAAAACATTTAAGATCGTTCCCAATCTCTTAACAATTTGATTGTTTATCCCAGTAATTTGAGTTACAGCCTCATCATTTTCAAAAAATCTCCTCGAAGTGTTTCCATCGTTTGAGTTTCCGTATCCGTACTTGGGGCAGTCTACTTTAAGTCCAACTTGTTTGAAAAACGCATCTTGTATACGCTTCTTTCTGATCTTTTCCTTATCTTTGTTTGATGTGTTTTCATCAAAGTGTTCCTCCTCTAGTGGAAGCTAATTTTAACAAGAGCTCCATACATCTTATTCTTGCGTGTCATGGTGAGATCCCAAATTCATAATTCTTTTCATTTTAAGAATCGTTTAAATTGTTGAAGTGCTTTTGCGTCTTTTTGCAAATTGTGCATGACAAAGTTGATGTTGTGTTTGTCAGTTCGCTAACGACTTTTCCGTCAACCATGGTCGAACGAACGAAACAATAACAATAAGAATGGGTTTTCACGGTTATATGTCATAAATTGACCAGAAATGCATTCAACACATTTTTGGAACTATGTCTTTTTTCACTATATTACCTCTAAACAAGTAAGAGTGCTCTAGTCGAGAGTGCCCGACTAGGATATACCCTGATCCAAGGTCTACATTCATTGAAGTTATTTATCTGCATTCACACATAAAAATACACACACACATATACAAGCAAAAGCTGCTGGCTACGCTTTGCTTCTTCTTCTTCCTTTGGACCCAAACTATGTTACATTGAATCGTTAATAAAATTTGTAGGACACACCAATGGCATATAAAAGTGAGACTATGTAAAATCCTGAAAATACGTATTTTTTGATTTCTGGGAGATCGGGGAGGGGTATCCAAAAAGTGAAATGTATTTAACCTATTTATTTTATTGGAGAGAATATGTACCAAATTTGGTGACTGTACGTCTTATAACTTTTAAGCTATACCTTAAAAACACTGTTCTGGAATCTTAATTTATCGATAACTTCTGAAAGGATTGAGAAATCGAACAAAAAATGATAAGTTTGTGTCGAACCAGCAGTACAGTAACTTAAACATAAATATAAAGTTGCTAGCTTTTATGACTTTCAAGTTATGCCCGAAAAACACTTGACTGGAATCGAAATTTATCGATAACTTTTGAACGGGACGAGATATCGAAAAAAAAATGATAAACTTGTATCGTCCCGCCGCTACGAAAACCTATATTTCAAATATGAAGTCTCTAGCTTTTGTAGTCTCTGAGAAACACGCGTTCATACAGACGGACAGACGGTCAGACGGACAGACGGACAAAGGTATGTAAAAGAATTACAGATTTTTTCGCTTGTTATTAGTTTTTTTTAGAAGATAGTTAGGTATGTTTTCGTTACCTACAGATTTTTGGTTATTTATAGATTTTAAAACATATTTAACGTCTGCTACATTAACAAATGGCGAGCTTGGAAGTAATGATTTGTTTGAGGCGTTCAGTTGGTTCGTTGATGCGAAATTGATGATAGACTGGTTGGTAAATGAAGTGCCAATGAAGTCGTCTACTTGCTTGCAGAATACTTGATTGCCCATATTTAGTGTTAGACAATGTGCTCTCTCAAAGTGTTTTGCAAACGCGTTCGCTTCTTCCCTGTCTGTAGTCATTCCATCGGAGCTATTACTGTCGCTGTGTAGTTTTTGGGGCAGTATTTGACGGTTTTTATAGTTTGATATTTGTTTGAAGTTATTGAATACGTGACTGTCAGCTTTTAGTTGTCTAAATTTATTTTCCCAGAAAGTTTTGTAGTCGTTTATAATGGAGTTAAGGCCATGTTTGACACTTGTTTTAATTCAACTTTTAGTCTGTTGGCATGTGATGAACTTCTGTTACCATATAGGTGACGTCTTATTGTTTTTTTTTGTGTGTTTAATAGTCTTAGTAATTTGTTGGAGAGATTAATCAAAGTTGATTGATTAATTTCCGTTGTAGGTGTATATTGTGTAATCCCTTGGTTAAAAATTGCATTAATCTTGCTGACAGCTGTGTCTATTTGATCATTTTCTAAGTTACTAGAGATTGGTAAATAGACTTCATCCAGGCGTCTTGCGAATACCTGTGAAGTTTGCTCTGTTCCAGTTATATGTTTTTTTTTGCTCAGTCCGAATTATTGTGTCGTTCAGCATAATTTGGAGAGCCATTGCTCTATGGTCTTAGTTAAAATCTAGAGTTGCAAGTTTTTATACATTAGAGTTATAGGTGATATTGAGTCGTCAATCAGGAATATGTCGATAAATGATTCCGAGTTTGCTCAAATGCACGTTGGGTCCATTGTTTTAGGGGAGTTCATTCAATAGTCTGTCGATTGAGTCTATATACCATTTGTATAATTTGTTTCCCTCAGATTTGTTAATATTATTAGCTGAGATGCAAGTTTCGTAAGCATATTGTTTACTGTTTGAGTCACTAGTTGACAGATAAATTGCCTTAGGTCCTGTGGTTGAAGGTTGGTATTTTGGTTTGAGCGTGCAGCTCCAGCATACGAGTGATGGCTAGTGTTTTGGTAAGGCGTTTTTATTTGTTTGTTAATTTGGTTAGGTGTTCCGAATTTTTATTTTCTTTGCAGCATTATGCGTTTGTATACAGAACATTCTTTAGAATTAGCCATATGGCTTTCCATTCTACAATTTACGCAAGCGGGTTTTCGTGCTTCGTTTGAGTCCAATTGACATTTTCCCATTTCGTGTTCGTGCAGACATTTATTGCATCGTTGGTTGTAGGCACAATTAGATCTTGTGTGCTCCAGTCGCCAACACCGTCTACATTGTGTTATGCTATTATATTTGAGATCTTCGACTATTACCCCATATTGATTTCCTATGCATCTTACCTCGAAAATATGTTTCTTATCTGTTTTTGGTTCGAATGAGGCATGCCACATAGTTGATTGTATATTTTTTTCGGACATTGATTTGGTTATAATTTTGTTATTCGTAGTGGCGAAAGTCCGTAATCGGTATTTAGGAATTCCCCAATATCGTTTTCGTCATAGCACAGAGGGATATTTTTGAATAAGAGATGAATGTTTTTTCGTTCTAGTGGCGTGTAAGTGTGGTAATTAATTTTATTTTCAACTAGAAGGCTAAAAAGTGTATCATATTGTTGTAGTGTTTTTACAAAGATTCTGTATTTTTTTCTTGTTTATTCTAACGAAGTAGTATTCGTTTGGCTTGCAAATGCTTTTGTTTGTTATTCTTTCGTTCATTCGTTTTTGGTTGTTATCGTACACCACAATGGGTGGAATTTTTTTGTCGCGATTTATTTGTGTGTTGTTTTTATTGAGTATTAATTGCTTCGTTGTCGTAGGTAGGTCTAATCTGATTGTTGTAATGTTTTTGATCGCTAGTGAGGTTGTTTTTTTGGTGCGCTCGATCGGTTCCATTGTTTTCTCTTATTTCTATATCAGTGCTGTCTTCGTCGTCGTTGTTAGAGTTTATTGAAGTATGAGTGTTTTTTGCATATGTTGGATGCTTTTTGATCAATTTTCGTTTTTTTTGGTGTATTTGTTGCTAATATCTCTCTTTCTTGTATTTCGTTGATTTGGTTTCTCAAACGTTTGTTTTCTTCTCTTTCTTCATTCAATAAGGAGTTAAGCTTTTGTATTTCGTCTATTAGTTTTTGCATTTTCTCTTCTAGGGTGTGTTATGACGGGGCCTGACTGTTAGTAGTCAGCTCTGTTGGTTAAAGTGTGTTTGTTGTTGTTATATTGGTTGCTTCGTGTTTTGCGTCTTATAAGAAAATATAAACTTTAATGTGTTTATGTTAGAGCTATTCACTTCGACTATAGTTTCTTTTGGAATACATAGTTGTATTTTAAATTTTTCTGTTTTGCACTCATTTGTTAGTGGCTTTAAACATATGTCAGGATTTAGTTTCGCAGTTACAATGTTGTAACTAAATTTTTTAAATGCATCCGTACTGAGAATTTATTGTAATGTTAGTTCTTGACCTAGTAGGTTTTTCAATCATCTTACAAGACGTTCACCGCCACTGGTGTCACTTATTTCGCGGTCTTTGTTTTCTGATGCAGGCTTACGTGTTGTCTCTTTGCTAGTCATACGCAAAACTGATTTTACCGTTGACATAAAAATGAAGCAGTGTATGTAATCAAAAGCAAGCAGCAGTGAGTTGTGAAAATGGCATTATGGTCTTGGTGATCTAAATTTGACAAGTTTAAAGAAAATGGCAAGTGATGAAATGGTGCATGGCTTAAGGTCAATTAATAAAAACATAGACTCGAAAGGTGATTTGTGTGAAACCTGCGCCAAAAGTAAAATTTGTATAAAACCATTTCCCAAGGCTTCAGAAAATCGGGCAGTTGAAGTACTAAGTTTAATTCATACTGACATTTGTGGTCCAATAAACATAGCGTCTACCGGGCGCGCGGTACTTCACAACATTCATTGACGATTACTCACGCTATACGGAAATATTAAGCGCGTTTAAAGACTTTGTTGTGTTTGCCGAGAAACAATGCGCTAAAAAAGTAAAGCCAATTCGTAGCGACAATTTGGGGTGAGGCAGTAAGAACTGCAGCATATTTGAGTAACAGGTCAGAAACCAAAGCCTTAATTAACAAAACGACATTTGTGGTATGGACTGGCAAGAAGCCGTCTGTGTCACACTTAAAGATTTTCGGCTCGAAAGCAATTGTGTTAAATAAGGCTCATAAAAAGAAGTTAAGTGCAAAGGGCGTCGAATATGTTATGATTGCCTATTCAATGACATACCGTTTATTTTGTCCTGAGTCGACAGAAGTTATTAAAAGCAGAGGAGTTATTTTTATAGAAAACAATTTTTATGGATCTGCTAGCGATAATAAAGAAATAGCGCTGTTCGACGATTGTGTAGCAGATGGTCAGCGTGCAGATTGCAACAATGAAGAGTTTGTACAGCAGGCGACACAGGCAGAGATTTATTCAGATGAGGGAGATAATGACGATTATGAGAGTGCTATTAGCGATGAGGCAGAGCCACCAGCAGCATATAAAGCTCGTGGACCAGGGCGTCCAAGATTAATAAAAACCGGCCAGCCAGGTCGACCCCGCAAGCAGTATAATTGCCTGAATATGTTGAAGGCAGAGGATATCATCATTCCTGAAAATGTGAGTGACGCCAATAAGACAGAAATGAGCCACATTGGTCATCACATTGTGGATTTGCCAGCAAACAAGAAAGCTATAGGATGCAATTGACAAGGAAGGCTATGTAGAGCGCATTGGCGTTGACTTCTGGGAAACATTCTCACCTGTTGAGAATAAGCTTTTTCTGCACCAGATGGACGTGTCTACTGCTTACCTGAACAGCGAACTATCGGAGGAGGTTTACATGAAACAATCGGATGGCTTCGTAAGCGAAGAATCCCCTCATAAAGTATTGAAGCTGAAGAAATCTCTCTATGGGCTAAAGCAAAGCGGTAGAGAGTGGAATACTAAACTGGACGCAGTCTTGAAAAAACTGAGCTTTACGCCGTGTGTCAACGAGCCGTGCGTATATGTACGCAATGGGGAGGTAACATCAATATAATTGCTGTTTATGTAGATGATCTTTTACTTGCTAGCTCAAACAAAAACGAGTTATTGGATGTCAAATTTGTCGATTGTCAATAAATTTGACGTGGTTGATGGCGGCCAGCTCAATAAATTCCTAGGCATAGAAGTTGAGCGCGAAGGTGAATCTGACAACATAGCAATCGGCCATAAGCAGTACGTGGAGCAGATACTACATACCTGGGGCATGTCAACGTGTAATCCTGTATCTACACCACTGGAGACGGGTCATCAAGTCAAGTGTGATGATGCCAACTGCGAGACTATTGATGAAAAAAGGTACCAATCACTAATAGGCTCCCTCATGTATTTAGCTATAACAACTAGGCCAGACATACTGCACTCGGTGGCGAAACTAGCACAACGTAACGCCAATCCTCACAAAGACCATTAAGTTGCGGCAAACCGTGTATTGCGATATCTCAAAGGCACGGTTGATCTGAAGCTTCACTATCAGGGTACTGGAAAAGAGATTCATAGGTACGTCGACGCGGACTGGGCGAACGATTCTACAGACCGTAAATCGTATAGCGGGTACGTTTTCATTGCTGCAGGCAGCGCAATTTCGTGGGAATCAAAGAAGCAAAGTACGGTGGCACTAAGCAGTGCCGAAGCCGAATACATTGCCTAATCTACAGCAGCAAGAAAAGCAAACATATCTTTAAAAATGTTTGCGTGAAATGGGATTTATAGAAACTAGGTCTGTTTTGATGTATTGCGATAATCAAAGCGCACAATGTTTAACTAAGAATCCAATTTTGCATAAGTGTAGTAAGCACATCGATATCAAGTTCCATCATGTACAAGAGTTATATTCTAAGAACGAAATAGATATTAAAAATATATGTACCAATGATATGATTTCCGATGTACTAACTAAAGACTTGCAAAAGAACAAACCTGTAAAATGCAATAATTAAATGAACTGCTATTAAAATTAAGTTTATAATTGTTGAGAAGTTGTGTTGAAATATGTATATGTTTTTGGCAACAATTAGTATTTAGACTCTGGTCACACTTTAAGTTTACCCTTTTGCTTTATGCTTCTTCTTGTTCTTAAGTACATCTTTGTCAGTCGCTCGCGATATCTTGGAGACGCAACTCTTGCATACGCTCAACTACATATACATATACGTAATAAATACAAACCGTTTAAATACATGTAACTAACATATGCAATATTAGTCAGTTCATAAATTAAGAACAAAATGTTCTCGATAAAAGCACAAATGATGACCTAAACGTTTTTAACAACAGAACAGTGGTATTAATAAATCCGTTCATAAAATATGACCTACGTTCTTGGTATCAAGAAAAAGCGTACATAACAGACTATCGTCCACGAATGGTCATGACTTCGGTCTTTTTATAACGCTTTTTTTTCTGAGTGTAGGAGCTCCACAGGACAAATGCTAGGGACCTTTAAAAACTAACTTGACCTCTAATTGGTCTACGCGTATGAAAACCTAAACTAGTTTAAATTGCTCTACTTCATACGAATACTCACGCTAAAATTTAGTACCCTGATAAATTATCAGGCACACAAATAATAAATAAATAAATAAATATGTAATAAATTAAATAAATAAATATATAAAAGGTGGAATAATTATGCAAATTGTAAGCGGAATCGAATTTAAAAGAATTTAATTATTCAATAAATAAAAACTGAAAGCTTCTGTGGGGCTTTCGGCGTAATACTACCAACGAATGCCTTTGGTTCACTCGGCGGCACTAGGAAATGCGGCATCTTTTTAAACTTTATACTTTTTATACCCTGATCCCATTAAAAATGGAAAAAGGGGTATTATGGTTTTATGCAAAAGTATGTAACAGGCATAAGGAAGCATCTCCGACCCCATAAAGTATATATATTATTGATCAGTATCAATAGCCGAGTCGATCTAGCACTGTCCGTCTGTCCGTCTGACCGTCTGTCCGTCTGTATGAACGCGCTGTTCTCGTATACTCCAAAAGCTAGAGACCTCATATTTGGAATATAGGTTCTCCTAGTGCCGGGTCAATACAAGGTATCTCCTAGTCGGGCACTCTCGACTAAAGCACTCTTACTTGTTTTGATTTGCATACGCTGCGACCAAATGGTTATTCGGGAAGTCACTACTTCTTGACGGCCATCCTCCCCTTTTCCGCTCCAGCGCCGCACATCTGCCGGTCAATGCCCGTAGCGTGGCTGGGAGTTGTCGCTTATCTTCCACTCCTAGCTAGAAATACTCGACAGTGTCACAAACTGCTAGATCTGCCTGAAATGTTAAAAAAATAACATTTTTGAGTGTAAGGGTGTTACAAACAACCTCCACTGACACTCACTTTTCTTTAAATCTCCACGACACTTAAACGAACTACTTATTTCGAGCTTAAGGTATACTTAGCTTGCCTTGCTACGCAATGCCGACTGTACTCTGCCAAATTAATTTCAACTTTTCTGACCGCTGCTGCTATGCAAAACCAAAAGTTTCGCGTTCTTGTAACTCCTCGTGAACTCTCTCTCTCGGTCTGTTAACTTTTCCTGGCGTTGCCACCCTGTTATCCACTCGTACAGTCCCTATCGATAAGCTGACATCCCACTGCAACACTCTCGTCTATAGCAAACTGCTGCTTGGGACTATTTTAGCCAAAAATCATTTTAAATTTCCTTATCTCTTCATATGCCGCAGAATACAGCGAGCCAATTGCCTCTCTTCTTGGATCGCTATATTATATAGCTGTTATGGAGGGTATTCAAGAACATGTATATGTAGGTGTGTGCGGGCAACAGCTGCCAAGGCAATTTTTGGGCCGACGCAGATAAATATTATGCAATGCACTCGCCAAACAAAATGCAAGCAGTTTTAAAAAAAATACAACTACTTAGTATTTGTGCTTGAAGCAAAGGGACCGTAATAGCTCATCAAATATAGTTAAGCCTCAAATTAAATTATTTATAGCATTCAGAGTGCCACTTTTCCATTCGAATAAACAATAGTTTTTTTTTTTATTTAAAAATTATATTTTTTTTTATGCGCATCTAAACTTTTGAAAGCGAAACTTAAAAATATGATGCTTTGAGTAAGCACATACGTCTGCTCACATACACTAGCGAAATTGAAAAGGAGTGGTATTTCCTTTCTTCTTAGGGCTTTGGCTAATTTAAACCCAATTCCAGTGCATGTTCAATTTGACAGATTGATGATGGTAATCAACGCAGGGCCTAAGCCATTAAAGAAAACAAGTAAGAGAGTCGAGAGTGCCCGACTAGGAGATACCCTGAACCCAGTTCTTACATTTATAATTCTTTATCTGCATTCATACATTGAAACACACACACACACATACAAACACAAGCTGCTGGCTGCTGGCTACGCTCGTCATGCAATTGCTTTCCTTCTTCCTTTGGCCCCAAACTATGGTACATTGTAAAACAGAATTAGGTGTACTAGCATTTGTTGACGTGTTGAGCTACACGACGCACAGTGGCGCCCGTAGAACAAGTGAGGTTGCAAAAATCAAAAATTGCATGTGCCCCTAAAAAATATTGAATGAACCTATTTTGTAGGAAATTTTCCAACGACTTCAAATCTGCTATCTTTGATACAACCAGATATTTGGTTTAGAAGATATTGCCCTTCAAAGTTGCTTGATTTTCAGTGTTACAAAATCAACACAATTTTATTGTAATTTGGTCGACTTTCAGATACAAAATCCCAAAAACTAGGAAACGGATCGTCATTATTTTTAATTTTATTGATAAATATATTTATAAGAAAAAAATATTAATAAAAATTTTACTGTTAGCTTTGCATTTGACCAGGTAAATCGATATTTACAAACTATCCATTTTTTCACTATTTCTCAACTTTGATGGAAAATAAAAAAAATGATCATTTATTATTTTTGCCATATTTTCAAAATAGGTTCTTTGATTATTCCTTTATCTAATGCAAAAAGTTTCAGCTGCCTGTTTTTGACCCTTTTTTTTAAAGTTAAAATAGTGAAAAAAGACATAGATTCAAAAATGTTTTGCTTGCATATCTGGTCAATTTATGACATATAACCGTGAAAACCCATTCTTATTGTTTTTGTTTCGTTCGTTATTGTTAAGATACCTGATTTTTGTTTTTCATTCTGTAATGCTTGCCTGAGATCCTATGTCAAATTCTGGTCTCTAAATTGAGGTGCAATTACAGGATATACAAATTCATTACCAGGTACGCCCCAACTATAGAAATTGCGGTGGCGTACAAGTAGTCACACATCTCATACAGGTAGGCACAAATTAGCAGAATTATATCCACAGAAAAAGTTGACCCCGACAGTCCATAAAATATTGGCGCATGGCAAAGATATAATTAAATATCAGACTTTGCCAATTGGAGAGCTTTCTGAAGAAGCACAGGAGTCCCTAAATAAATTTTATAAAAAATACAGGTTGCTAAACACTTTCAAAGCATCAAGGGTGAGACAGAATGAGGACCTCTTCAACATGTTAGCAGCATCTTCCGATCCACTTATTTCATCACTGCGCCATGTTAAGTCACGAAAAGAGTTAGAAAATATTTATAGTTCAGAAATGATTAGTCTTTTAGATATACCTTCTGTATTAGATTGTGAGCAATATTTTACAAAAAATTAAAGTTAACAAAAAAAATGTTTTTTTAAATATTTATAATATAAGTTTTAAATAATAAAAGCCTTTCAAACAAAACATAATAAATCAATAAATTACAAAAAATATATATTTTTTATTTCCCAGAAAATTTATTATTCAACAAATTTCAACCATAAATAGGCACCTACACATCGCAGATTTATTTTTAAACGCTTTTTTTATAGGTTGATTAATTATCTATCTTATGCTTTTTAAATTTATCGATTATCTTATTTGGTTCAAAAGTTAAAATTTTTGCAACGATAAAACTCAAATGGCGCCACTGTGCGACGTTCCAAAATTTGTTATGTTGAGCCTTGAAAAAAAGTTTGGTACTTTTCGGATGAAAGGTGCATACATTAGTTTTCCCGCAATTTTCCGAATTTGGGGTTGGATTTTCCAAAGTTTTAAAGTCATTTCTTCCATCGTTTTGTATGTGAAATTTTGAAAATGAGTTTTTTGCTGATCGGATGGAAAAGTTTCATACAACAGTTTTCCCACCATTGTCCGACTTTAGGGGGTGAATTTTCCACACCATGAAAATTACGTTGCTAATATTTTGATATGTTGAGCTTTGATAAAATCGTTTTAAAACTGTTGTTCGTCATTAATGTGATCTGTGATATTTTTAAATCTGATTAAAATTTCATTATTGAAAGATACTTGTGTTTTGACGTTGTTAGCTAGGTCGTTAGTGTTTTGTTATAAATTGTGTAATGTGGGTGTATGTCTTTTGCGTCGTCTGTGTCCATGTTGCCTGTCCTAGTCCATTCATAACCCCTCGCGTATGTCTCTTATAAGGTATTAAATAATCCATTTTCTCCATAACTTGATCTTATTTTTGAAGAAAGGCTGCGGTTAGTTTACCTAAGAGTAATAAGGTTAGGGATTCGTTCAAAGCGAGTACGTTTTGTTGGCAGTCGGATAGGTGTATTACATGTTACATTGTTTTGTGGGAATGAATCAATTTAGCTTGACCCAGGTCGATTTTGGATAAAGGTTATTGTCCTTCGATTGTATGAACGTCGATATTATGACCATTGATTAATTATTACTAATTTATTATTTCTTGTTAAATATTTAATTTATGAATTGTGTATTTTTGTCCTCTAAAATTGGTTGATGTTGTTCAGTTGTCTTGGTGAACTACCTCTTTATAAAATCTTGGTGTCAATTTGTTTTTTCTGTACTTGGAGTTTGTGGAAGAGTACATCTCCTAAGGTCATATGTCTCCAACTGACAACAAAATTCCATCTACTCCACACTACGTTATCCCCCATCAGTGTGTTCTGAGGCCCCAGAGTACGTCTACCAAGCTTCGTGTCGTTTTTGATGCGTCTTGTTAGACGTCCTCTCAGGTCATCTTAAATGATATACTGATGGTCGGGCCTACGATTCAAGAAGAGTTATACTCCACCCTTATCCGCCCTAATCCGCTTCAGGCTGCACCCACGACGCGTTAAGGGTGGGTGTATTCGCTGAACAGCTGGCACTGCCCCCAACACTCGAGAGCTGGACAGCTAGCGCTGATTAAGCTCCTCAACACTAGTAACAGCTGTTCGAATGAGGCAAAGGAAAAACAAGGTAAGCTGCAGATATCGGCGGGAGCTCTGCAGCGGCAGGTGTGTATGCGTCTGTGTGCTGCGGCTTCCTTTGTGTGTGCTTCGGTTTTTTATTGTTGTCTTGTCCACCGCTCCCTTCCGTTTCTCTGCTCCCTCGCTGTGTCCGGAGTCCCACTGTTGCTGTCCCACGTTGTCCCACTGTTCGTTGTGTGCGTCGCGCCGTCGCTGCTCGTTGCCGTCAATCTTTTTGCTCCGCGTGCGTTTTCCAACTAACTCGCTCTCTCTTCCTCTTCTCTGGCCAGCCGAGACAGGGTCGTGTGCTCGTGGCCAATTTTAGTCCCTTTTTCGTGCAGTATTTTTATACGGTCTGCCGTTTTTATTCGATCGCGGGCTTTTTTTTAGTATTTTTACCTTCATGGTATTCTTTGGTGTTTTCATAAATTCCTTCATGGTATATATTATTTAAATTCCCTAAAATTACTTTACAATAATAGTTTGTGTGGTAGTTTTTTACTACCTCACATCCTTCCCTTACTTCGGGGTGCGATGGCGGACGGTGACCTTTCCCGTTCCGGACACTTTTACTTGGAAGGCCTGGCCCTCAACTTCTATCAAATATTTCACCCCACGATAGGTGTTTCGTCGGACGGCCTCCTCAACGCTCTCTCGGACATCCTGCGGGAGCATCCCTCCAGTGCCAATGACCCGGCTCTCCGGGGCCATCACCCAGCTGATGGCGAAGAGCTACAGGTCATCCAAACCGGAATCGTCGTCCCTGATGTCCAGTAGCGCTTCGTCCATTGCGCCATCCGAGAGCCATCCGAAGTCCAGACTCAGATCCAGTCTGAAATCCAGTGGGGGTAAGGGTACGCCTAGGGCGGAGTCTGGGATTTCATTAGGTGGGATGTAAATGTCTGTGTTCCGGCTGTCCTCGGACTGGTATTCGTCCGGGTTTTCGTAACGTAGGCAGTGTCCCGCTGGATCGAACAGGATGTGTCCCTCCGCTTCTGACATCGTTTGCTGTACGACACCAACATCGTTACAAATATTCGTATTACCACTAAGCATACAACACATAGAGGCGTCAAATCGACTAAAAAGTGGTTGCATAAAATTCTTGTACTGGACGCTCCCAAGCAGCTTCGTGTGCTGCGACTGCGACACGAAGGCAAAGCGTAGCATTCAGGCAGAGAATATTCTTCTGGCGATCAGCGGCACACAGCGCCGAACTCATTACTTGCTCTGGCTTCGCTGCCGCAACATCTATTTCGACGCTCCGAAACGCTTGCATATCTGCAAATTAGCAGCAGCACATACATATATTCAATCACAAGAAGACATGCGGCCATTGCTGTGAATTTCCGGCGTTGCCGATTTTCTGTACTCGTTCGAGCTTGTAGGTAGAGACGGGGCGGGGGTTGCAATAGTTCTATGAGGCAGCCAGTGGCCGAAATTTAGATTTTTCAATTTCAGCCAGCGGTGCTTCTCTTCGAAATGGAGGGTATTAGGGCATAATTAATATGTTTGAAACACTTACTTGCAATTAACATGAAAAATCCATTTAGTGATAATTATTTTTTATTGATTTAATACATTTTATGTTATCAAAGAACTATTACCATTAAAAACAATATCTTTTTGTTTATATTAATAGTTTAATTTAATATATTTATTTATTTATTTATTGGCGATTAGAGGCAGTCACATAGGAAATTCAAATAACTGTTAGGAAATTAAAAGTAATATTATTAAAAAGAGTAACAAGTTAAATATTTTTAGTAAGGGTATCTATGCGCTGCCGTTTAATGATTGTGCGCTCTCGCAATGAACATGCACGCACACTTGCATATGTTTACTACATGTATTCGCATTTATGTCCATAAGTGTGTGTGTAACATTTTCGGCTGATGTGTATATTTGTATTATTTGAATTTGGCGCGCACTTGTCACCTTTGTCGGCTTCTCACATTAAGCTCACTCCAAACACACTTGTACTGGAGTACCTAGAGGATACTTGGTCTTTTTTAAAAAACTCTTGCTTATACAAAACTGTTTTTGCAATTACTATGGAAAATCCTTAATCGAATGCGAAATATTTATTCAGGTATATAAACACTTGGCCCAGTAAAAAAAGATTGTGAATGAAAACCAAGGGTCATTTATGTTCTGCAATACTTAAGTTTATTTCGGTACATTTAGGTAACAGGTACATTGCACTTTTAACCTTTTATCATTGTACACGTGTTATTTCCGATTTCAATGTCATGCCTTTTGGATTCCGCCAGGTACCCACCGGGGGTTTTTTTTGACTGGGCCAAGTGTTTATATACCTGAATAAATATTTCGCAAGGTGACAAGTGCGCGCCAAATTCAAATAATACAAATATACACATCAGCCGAAAATGTTACACACACACTTATGGACATAAATGCGTATACATGTAGTAAACATATGCAAGTGTGCGTGCATGTTCATTGCGAGAGCGCACAATCATTAAACGGCAGCGCATAGATACCCTTACTAAAAATATTTAACTTGTTACTCTTTTTAATAATATTACTTTTAATTTCCTAACAGTTATTTGAATTTCCTATGTGACTGCCTCTAATCGCCAATAAATAAATAAATAAATATATTAAATTAAACTATTAATATAAACAAAAAGATATTGTTTTTAATGGTAATAGTTCTTTGATAACATAAAATGTATTAAATCAATAAAAAATAATTATCACTAAATGGATTTTTCATGTTTATTGCAAGTAAGTGTTTCAAACATATTAATTATGCCCTAATACCCTCCATTTCGAAGAGAAGCACCGCTGGCTGAAATTGAAAAATCTAAATTTCGGCCACTGGCTGCCTCATAGAACTATTGCAACCCCCGCCCCGTCTCTACCTACAAGCTCGAACGAGTACAGAAAATCGGCAACGCCGGAAATTCACAGCAATGGCCGCATGTCTTCTTGTGATTGAATATATGTATGTGCTGCTGCTAATTTGCATATATGCAAGCGTTTCGGAGCGTCGAAATAGATGTTGCGGCAGCGAAGCCAGAGCAAGTAATGAGTTCGGCGCTGTGTGCCGCTGATCGCCAGAAGAATATTCTCTGCCTGAATGCTACGCTTTGCCTTCGTGTCGCAGTCGCAGCACACGAAGCTGCTTGGGAGCGTCCAGTACAAGAATTTTATGCAACCACTTTTTAGTCGATTTGACGCCTCTATGTATTGTATGCTTAGTGGTATTACCCTACTTATGGTGCGGTTCTGCCAGGGGTCAGGGATGTTCACTACGGTGGGGGGAGCGGGGCGACCTTGGCTCCTAGGTCTGTGTTATATTCGGGGTGTCTTCGTCGGGGTCTGTGTGAAATGGTTTTAGATCCGCGAGGTTAGCAACACGACGTCGATTTGTTTCCACATGCTGCAGCCGTACCACGTTCGACGAGACGAATTTCTTCAGCTGGTAGGGTCCGTCAAATTTTGGTGCCAGTATTGCCGCAAACCCTTCTGCTGCGTTAGATAGGACGTGTTGTTTTGCTAGCACCTGTGTGCCCACGGTGGGACGCCAGTCTCGACGGTCCTGAGGTCCTGAGATGCCCTGTGTACGTTTTATTTCACGATTTCAAAGATCTTCTGAAGCTCTGGGGCGCGCGTCTCGGGGTTGGCCTCCACTCGTCCACTCCCCGGAGTGACTTGGTCGTACAGTGCGTTTGGCAGGCGGGGCTCACGTCCTTGCACTAGGTAAGCCGGGCTGAATCCCGTCGTGTCAGATACGCTAGTGTTGATCGCCAACATTATTTCCGGCAGCAGCACGTCCCACGTGCTCTGGTGTCCCTCGACGTACTGGGCCAGCATGGTCTTGATAGTCCGGTTTGCTCTCTCCGTTGGGTTTTGTTGCGGGCTGTAGGGGGCGGTATGCTGTAGCTCCATCCCCAGTTTTTCGCAGAATCGGTTGAACGATTTGCTGGTAAACTGTGTCCCGTTATATAGTTGCTGAATAGTTCTCCTCTGGCTTCGAAAACCTCCGGCTGACATAGGCTATCACCCGCTCTGCTCCGTCTATCTCCTGCGTCAGTACTGCGCCCAATCCGAAATCACTGGCGTCGGTCTGCAGCACGAACGTGGCCGAGAAGTCTGGACAAGCGAGGACCGGAGCTTCAGTGAGACGTAGCTTGAGCTCCTCGAACGCGGCCTGCTGTGGTTCTCCCCATTCCCACCGTTTGCTTTTCCGGAGCAGTAGAGACATCGGCTGTACTATCTCCGCGAAGTTTGCTACGAACCTCCGATACCACGATGCTATCCCCAGACTCGTGAGTTCGCGAACGTTGGTTGGTGGTGTTAATTGTCGGACTGCGGCGATCTTCTCGGGGTCTGTGTGTATTCCTTGTTCGCTGATGACATGGCCTAGATAGGCTATGCTTCGACGGAAAAACTTGCATTTTCCCTTGTTCAGGCGAAGATTCGCCTCTCGCAGGCGGCGAAGTACTTCTTGCAGGTTTCGCAGGTGGTCATCTAGGTCCAAGCCGGTGACGATAATGTCGTCAAGGTAAGCGAAGGCATGTGGCTCCATGTCGGGGCCTATAACTCCGTCCAGTGCTCTTTGAAAGATCGCCAGTGCAGAGTGTAAGCCGAAAGGCATGACCTTCCAGTGGAACAGACCTCGTCCAGGCACCGTGAACGCTGTGTATTGGCGGCTATTGTGTGCCATGGGGATCTGCCAGTATCCACTTTTCAAGTCCGACGTCGAGATGTATTTAGCGTTTCGTAATCTCTCCAAGATGTGGTGAATCCTCGGCAGTGGGTACGCATCCGGAACGAAACGTGCATTTAGCTGCCGGTAGTCGATGCACATCCGGATGTCTCCTGTCTTCTTTCCCACCAACACTATCGGTGCGCTATGGGGACTCTTTGAAGGTTCTATGCAGTCGCTCCTCAGGAGTTCGTCTAGCTGGTCGTAGATCACCTTCTGCATTGCTGGATTCTTCGGGTAATACCTCTGTTTGATAGACCTTTCGTCGCGCATCGTGATGACGTGTTCCGCAATGTGGGATACGCCCTTCAACTCATCAAACAGTGATAATTCCCTTTCCAGAAAGTTTCGTACCCGAGGATCAGTTTCCGCGTCGCGATTTTCTTCAGTTCGGTCCGTTTCTGGCATAGTTTGGGCGACTGCGACATATCCGCTTCGTTTCCCTAGAGGGGAACGAGGACGTTGGGGTGGCAGGCCACCCTCAAGTGGCCCTCGTGAACTGTCGCCTTCCTTATGCCGGACTTCCTGCCGATCTTCTTCGCCTTCTGCATCTTCATCTTCTTGTTGTTCTGTCGTCCCGGTCGTAGCCTCGTGACTATAGATGTTCGTTGCTCCCTGAACCTTCTCGCTCTCCTCTTGCTGCTCCGTTGGTGCCCTAGAGGTCACTTCGCGACTGTAGGCATCGGGTGTCCCGCCAGTGCTCAGATCTTCCTCTTGTTGGTTGACCCCTGGGATCGGCAAATGTGTCTCGCGGTTTTGGTTGGTCGTTTTTATCCATCGTCGGCCAGATGCGCTTTGGAACATTCCGGGCGTCAGCTGCAGTTCCAAGGATCCGAAGGACAGGGTGGCTTTCACCGCGCAGAGAAAATCTATCCCCAGGATGATATCATCGATGACCGTTGGCAATACCAGTGGGGGCAAGCAGATGTATTGCTCCCCGAGCTGTATGGCAGTGGTGCATGCCTAGGTGGTACGCGATCCATCCGCCAGACTTACCCTTACTTGGATGCTTCGTCGTCCCTTGGCTGACAGCTGTTGCTCCTGACTCCTCGTCGTCCGCACTGCCAACAGTGGATTACCTGGGGTTTCCTGCAATCCCGGTTGAGGTGTCCCGCTTGTCCACAGCGTCGACAGCGTCGACAGGCGTTCAGGACATCTATCGGGGTGTCTGGACCGGTTCCGTTGCTGGCTCCGTGGGTCCGTGAGGCACTGTCGCGAAACGGGTTGTGGTGTCGGGGTAGGTGCTTGTGGACTTGTAACGGTAGGTCGGTGCGTAGGGTTCGTTTTCCGTAGGGACTTTTGTTGTACCTCTCTTTCGCGAACCATCTCATAGTGGGTGGCCAGCTGTGTGAGTTGACTTAAGCAACTGACCTCGTGTCGTTGAATGTAGAGCTGGTATTCCGGTAGTAAATTCTCGTACAACCTGTCCAGCTCTTTGTCGCTAGTGTAGCCGGCCCGCTGCATCATCAAGCGCAACTGGACCATGTACTTCTTGAAGGGTTCCCCCTCTCGCTGCATGTGGGCGGGAATCTGATCCTCCAATCTCTCGAAGTATCGCGGCGGCAGGTAAAACTCCAAAAAGTCCCGTTTGAACCTGGTCCAGGTTTCGCCATGCATGCGGCTGACCCTGAACCAACTCTCGGCTTCCCCAGTGAGCAACTCTGAAATGGCTAATGGCAGTCGGTTTAGTTCGATTTGGTGCACGACTGCTGTCTCTTCCACGTGTTCGATGAAGCTGAGCGGGTTCGAAGTCCCATCGAACGTGATGCCCCAGCGTTGGACCTTTTCCGCTAGCATCCCATATGGAACCTCGTTCCTTGTCCCGGTGGAGCCCTGCGGAGAGCTGTGCCTTAGGCGTGGTGGTGGTCGTCCTGCTAGTCGAGTTGGGTCTGGTCCGGGTACGGCTACATCGGTGTTGGTCACTGTGATAATTGGTCGGGATGCGGAAACTGAGCTCGTATCCAAGGGTGATGGGCTTCGGGAACGCTGCTTCCTATCTCTGTCGCCCTGGTCGGCTGGCGAGCTCTCCCGGTACTTAGCCTCCAGCTCTGAGAAGCGTGCGAGCAATGTGTCCGGATGATCACTCCCAGAAATGAAGCTAGCTATCCGGCTGCGTAGCTCTGTCATGGTTCCCTCCGCGTCGAGTCCAAACTCGCTTGCCATTGATACTAGTTGGTCTTTTCGGCGATAGTATACCCAGCTTACGTTAACCATGATGCTAAAAATTTTAAATTAATAAACTGTACTCCAATATCCTTCGAGGAGGATTTTATTAAATACGTTATCCTTAGAGGACCTGTAGGTTTAAGTTATCCTTTGAGGAGGAATTTCATTCAATGCGTTATCCTTCGAGGATCTGTAGGTTTAAGTTATCCTTCGAGGAGGATGTTATTTAATGCGTTATCCTTCGAGGATCTGGAGGTTTAAGTTATCCTTCGAGGAAGAATTTTATTTAATGAGTTATCTTTCGAGGATCTGTAGGCTTAAGTTATCCTTCGAGGAGGGATTTTATTCAAAGCGTTATCCTTCGAGGATCTGTAGGTTTAAGTAATCCTTCGAGGAGGATGTTATTTAATGCGTTATCCTTCGAGGATCTGGAGGCTTAAGTTATCCTTCGAGGAGGAATTTTATTCAATGCGTTATCCTTCGAGGATCTGTAGGCTTAAGTTATCCTTCGAGGAGGATGTTTATTTAATGCGTTATCCTTCGAGGATCTGTGCGAACTCCCGATGTGCTCTGTTTGGTGGCTGGGCCTTGACTGACTTTACTGGGCTCGCGGTTGGCCTTATATACCCGCGGCCCAGCTTCGTTGGCACGCTCTGCCAGCGTCGGCAGCGCTGCTCTTGTGCGGGCATGGGCGTCGGCAGCGCTGCGCCTGTTCGGGCGTTGGCGTCGTGGGCGGCGGCGGCAAGGGAGGGGCACCGTTAAGGCCGAAGCGGGGTCTTGAGTGGGGCGTGCGGGACGAAGAGACTTAAATAGTGGGACATAGACGACAAAAGGGCAGAAAACAAGGACACAAATGTTTTAAAAACTACACTGTATATGCTGACCCGGGATTCGCTACGTACGGTATGCGAGTGGGGTTTTAAGCCACGAAAGGTGTTGTGCTCGTACAAATGTCTCCAGTGTCCCTGCTCGGGCGCCATCTGTAAGGACGTAAATTTATAGCCGAGGTCGGCGTCTCAGTCGCGTCCGGGGTCATTTACAGAACATTTGTAAATTACTGGGACACTGGAGGAGCCGTGCTGGAGTGTACCTAGGGGTCGGGCAACCTAGGGGAAACGGTGACGAAACGGGACGGAGACGCAGGCATGGTAGGCGTGTGGGCGAGTAGGATTTACGCGCTGGCGACACCTTGAGAGTCGTCCACAGGAATAGGTTAATGAGCCTAGAGTAACACTCGGATGGTTCATCGACCACTCCTCTGAAGGACTCCCAGCCGTCGACTAGGGCGTCGAATTGGGGTTTTGTGGACGTGACGGGCGGGCAACTGAACAGTCAGCTAGTCAGGCCGAGGGTAAGACCCGGAAACCTGCACACTAACTGTCCGATCCCACCCGCCCAGTTGCCCTCACCGGCCGCGTCTTTGAGGGATCTCTCGAACGCGTGTGAGAGACCCGAGTGAGCGGGTTCGTGACGCCCAGAGTAATACTCGGAATACGCCTTGATCCCCCCACCCGATTCTCTCACAGCCGCAACGCCTGGGTATTACCCACTTGTCGCTACACGTGGGACGTACCCAAGAGGCAGGCGTCGCAGAATCCAGAGTAAGACTCGGAAGATTCGCTGACCTACCCCTCATGGTTGCCCCTCGTGGGCCGTATGGTGAGAGGCACAAAACGGCCAATTCTATAGCCTACTCGCTGTAACGGGGAAGAGGGTAGGGAGACAAATAAAAATACACCTATTCATAGTTCATGTTGTTTACTTTATTTCATTTTTTTCTATGGTTATGTCCCACATGTGGGGAAGGGAGGAGCGATGACGTAGCAACAGGGGGGGGGGGGGGGGGTTGTTTCCCTAAACCGCACCAAGTCGCAGGTTTGCTGCCTGGGCAGTCATTCGGTGCCTCGTGGGTGGCCACCGGCCAACTTACCCCTATAGATGTAGTGTAGATGTGTATGTGTGTGTGTGTGTGTGTGTGTGTGTGTGTGGGTGTGTGTGTGTTTTTTTTAAATTCAGTTTATTTTTCTCTTACGATAGCTAACCTAGATGAGAGTATTTACTAATAATTAATAATTAATAAAAGGACCAGTTTTGTGGGGGCTGTGAAGCATTGCATCACAAAACCGGCTCCTCTTCTACTCCGCTACTCCTCTTCTCATGCGCTCCGCCTTCCGCAGTTCCGTCATGACGACGGCTGCAAATGTGCTGACGGCCTCCCAACTCTCACTAGACTGCAGCATTAGTGGAACTAGATTATCAAGCGTAATGGCTTCTCCCAACGAAGCCTCCAAGCGCTGCCTCTCTGGCGCGAAGAAGCAGCACACAAAAGTGACGTGCTCCGCGTCCTCCTTCTCTCCGTTCTCGCATCGTGGACACTCATCCGTCGAGTCGTGGCCGAATCGGCGCAGGTAGCTCCGGAAGCAGCCGTGGCCACTGAGTACCTGAGTTAAGTAGAACTTGGCCGTGCCGGGTTTCCCCCTTCTGTGCCCTCTTCTAAGGGCCCTCCGCAATAACATGCGCTCCTCGTCAGATATCGTTCTGAACGCGCTACTAATCCGAATTGCGCCCAGACGATGTGTTGCGGCCAGACTACGGGTGTAACTTTTCGTCTGCAGGGCTACGGACCATATAGGCGCTGCGTAAGCATGACTGACCGCGTTACGCTAGTCATCAGAATTCTTCTCAGCTGCCTCGGGCCCCTCGTGTTAAGCATGATGCGTGAGAGAGCCATATTGGTGGTCGCTGCCCTGGAGTTGATATACTCTAGGTGTTCGCGAAAGCACAGCCTGGTGTCCAGTATAACTCCTAGGTATTTAATTGCCCTCTTCGATTCCACCGTAGAGTTGCCAACTGTGATGCGGGCCGTTTCTACCTTCTTGCGGCTACTCACCAGAACGGCTTCCGTTTTTTGGGGCGCTAGTTCGAGCCCAACTGATGACAGCCACCGTTGGATGTTAACAATGGCAGCATTGCAAGTCTCCTCTGCCTGCTGTAGTTCCTTGGCGACCACCAGTACCGCTACATCATCCGCAAAACCCACTATGTGTACTTTGGGTGGTAGGCATAGGCGCAGGATGCCATCGTACATGGCGTTCCACAATTGCGGACCCAGCACCGACCCCTGCGGGACGCCTCCAGTTATTTGGTGCTCTTCGGTCCTCTCGTTTGTGTCGTACTTAAGCACCCTCCTCCTAAAGTAGCTGCTAATGATGCGTAGCAGGTACTGAGGAACGTCAAATGCCTCCAGTGCCCGGAGAATGCTACCCCAGTCGGCCGTATTGAACGCGTTCCTGATGTCCAGTGTGACCATCAGGCAGTACTCCTTTTGACCGCCTTTCCACCTGGAGCCTGCGATCGCGTCCGATGCGATGCTTACCACCCTGTCAATGGCATCTGTTGTGGATCTGGCCTTCCGGAACCCATACTGATGCGGCGAAAGGTCACCGGCTGCTCTTATGGCGCGTTCTAGTCGGGCGCTCACCAGCTTCTCCAGAATTTTGCCTGCCGAGTCAATAAGGCAAATCGGCCTGTACGACGCTGCCAACCCCGGCGTTTTGCCTGGCTTGGGGATGAGCACTAGCTTCTGGGTCTTCCATCTATCCGGGAAGACGCCCTCCCGTAAGCATTGGCTAAACATTGCTGCGAAGACATCAGGACGCGTGGATAGGGCGAGCCTCAGAGCCCTGTTGGGAATGCCATCCGGCCCTGGAGCCTTGTGGGTCTTCAGGAGCTGCGAGGCATTGAGGATCTCGTCAGCCAGTACCTCCTCAATGGGTGCATAGCCTGCTTGCTCGGGCCTGTCGCGCAAGACCTCTCTTCTTTGCGGGAACAGCTCGGATACGATGGCGCGTAGCAAGACGGGGTCCGTTGTCAGAGCCTGCTTGCGGGCAACTATCTTTTTTGCTACCAGCTTGTACGCTCTGCCCCAAGGGTCACCTTCCGCTGAGTCACAGAGCTCAAGGAAGCACTTACGCTTGCTCTCCTTGATGGCGGCCTTTAGCGCGTTTCTGCGTTCGCGGTATGCGAGTTGGCACAGTGGGTGTGACGGCCTGCCCACCGATCGCTGATAGAGGCGCCTAGCATGGATGCAGGCTCTTCGGGCTTCAGCAATCTGCTCGTTCCACCAAAACACTGGCTCGTGATGCCGCCTATAGCTCCTCCTTTGCACCATGGTGTCCTCACACGCTGTCTCCAGCTGTGCCATGACCTGGTTCACCATTCTTTCTGCGTCTCCAGACGCAGAGAGAGTTGCCATCTTGTCCGCAAACAATTGCGTGTTAAGGCTCTCAGCTCGGTAGCATTTCCAACGTTGGGCGAAGGGATCGCACCTAGCCATGCGCTCACCAACAGAGCAGAGGATCGCCAAATGATCACTCCCTGTGTATAAGTTGCTAACGCACCAGCTTGCTGCATTGTGCAGCGAGCTACTGACAAAGGTCAGGTCCACAATAGAGCCCACTCCTGCTCTGCTGAACGTGTGACGGCTGCCTTGGTTCAGCAGCGCGATGTTCAGCGGTGCCAGAGCCTCCAAGAGCGTACGCCCTCTTGCATTTGTAAATGCGCTACCCCAGTCTACAGCCCACGCGTTGAAGTCACCAGCAATGAGTACTGGATGTCGACCTCCTGCATCTGCTGCTAGCGCATCCAGGGTGGCTGCAAAGTCGAGCAGACTGAGGCTTGGAGCAAGGTAGACGCTGTAGGTCCAAATGTCCCCGACTTTGGCGCGTACAAATCCCTCCGCAGCGTGGGTGCTCGACAGTGTAGCTCCCGTACTTCCACAGAGCCAGATTGCTGCCTTCCCGGTGTTGTCTACGGCCCAGCTGACATCATCCCCTATTTTATACGGCTCGCTCAGCAAGGCCAGATCAATGGACCGCTCACGCACTGTTTGCGCCAGCAGATCCTGCGCTGCTACGCAGTGGTTCAGATTTAGTTGAATAGCCTTCATGTTGCGCGTCTAAGTAGGCCACTGCCGCTCGCCTGGGGGCACATCCGACTGCCCGCTTGATGACTGGCCGCATCCTTGTTCCCGCAGCTACTGCAGATAAAACACCTCGGTGGGTTCTTACATGCCGCTGCTTTGTGGCCCGTGTCGCCGCATTTGATACAGCAGTTGCTCCTGTCGTTAGGATTGCGGCATCTGCTGGCCAAGTGGCCGAACTCCAAGCACCTGTAGCATCGTGTTTTGATCTCTTGTTGCGAGATGCGACAGCGTGACCAGCCTATGCGCACCTTGCCCAGCTCCAGTACCTTCTTACACCAGTGGGCCGGCACCATTACCGTGGCGATCTGGTTTCCTTCGTACCCCGGGCGTAGGCTTTTTACAAAGCACTCGTTCGTTGGGATACCAACCTGGGCGGATAGCGCTGCCACGATCTCCTCCTTGGATGCCAGCTCGTCCAGGTCCCTGATCTGGAGCTGCGACTCTTGGGTCAGAGTTCGTACCCCCGCGCAGTCGCCCAGCACCTGCTCGATCTCCTCCTTGAGCTTAGCCGTGCACTCGAGACCGGAGCCACTCAGCTCGAGCAGCAGGTCACCCTTGGCGGTCCGGCGCGCCTTCGTAACGATATCACTTACAGCCTTGAGCTTCTCGTCAGTACGTCTTGTGACCATTGTCAGCACCTCGCTGTAGCTGAGGTCACCTTTTGCGCTTATCACCAGCGCATCTGGCTTGATTCGTGCTTCGCGCTTGTTAGGCTTGGTACGCTCTACCTTTCGCCACTGCTCGTTGACCACATTCTTATTGGGCCCCTTTGGGCAAGAGTTGGGCTGTTCACACTTATTCCTCTTAGGCGGCGTGGATCGCTGACTCACATCGCGATCCCGTCGTCTTTTTGGTGTGCTCACCTGTGCAGTCTGAGCGACCGCTACCTTCTTGGCTGCAACTTTGCTGGACGCGGTGTTTATGGATGCGCTTGAGAGAGGTGACGTCTGCGACATCTTGCTTTGTACTGATCTAGTGCTGCTCTGGTGGGTCACGCTGTTAATAGCTGATCCTTGGGTGCACTTTCCCTCAAGCTCAGCGCAAGCTATAGATGCAACCCGCTGCAGCTTTACAAGCTTTGCGAACTCATCCCGCATAAGTGAGTTGATGTGTCTCTGGCCCCCAAACAAGGCCGATAGACCATCAAGGACCGAACCCATGTGGCTCAGTGTGCCGCTCAGGGTGTTTGGCCACTCTTCAGCCGGCTTATCTGGCGGAGTGGCCAACCTCAGCTGCGTCTCCTGCCTGGCTGGCGGCGTGCGCTGTAGCGCTGGTCGGCGCTCAATCGCCTCAGGCTCTTCCATCATCATCCTACCACCAAGGTGCCTGATCTAGTTACCAAGGTTACGCATGCACTCCCTCGGAGGCCAGAGGTTTCCCTTGGCTTTTAACCGCTGGGAGTTATACCGCTCCTACTCGGTCACCAGAGCCCCGTTTGAGGGCACCGCCGTGGCGGAGGGGATGGCTATTAGTCGGATCCGTGACCTTTTGCGCCTTTTCGCACCGTAACCTGTAAATAACTAAACTTACACTCGGGTACAATTTCGCCTGAAAGACGGCAAAATGATCCGGGTCCCCCGCAGGTATGCTTTGCTTTTTATACTGGCTTCGCAACCCAAGACACAACCCAAGACGCGTTAAGAGTGGGTGTATTCGCTGAACAGCTGGCACTGTCCCCAACACTCGAGAGCTGGACAGCTAGCGCTGATTAAGCTACTCAACACTAGTAACAGCTGTTCGAGTGAGGAAAGGAAAGGAAAAACAAGGCAAGCTGCAGATATCGGCGGGAGCTCTGCACAAGTTTCGAGTGAAAATGGAAAACTGCAAACAAAAAACACTCGAATTGGAATGTGTAAATAGGAGTATGTATGCGTGTGTGGATAAGTGTGTGTATGCGTATGTGCAACGAATGTGCTTTTTTTTTTTTTTTTTTTTCGTTTATTGCAACTTATGTGTATGTTAGGCTGTACAATGCAGAAATGTGTTGCTGGCTTGCTGAGATTTGGAACAAGAT
Organism: Drosophila maculinotata; assembly: GCA_035045305.1. Lineage (NCBI taxonomy): Eukaryota > Metazoa > Arthropoda > Insecta > Diptera > Drosophilidae > Drosophila > Drosophila maculinotata. Next base: position 535,886 of record JAWNPD010000568.1, on the reverse strand, counting down.
TCCCGCGGTACGGCCGTCAGGCATTGCTTCGCGGGAGCCGTCGTTCCTCCTACTCCACCAGTCCTCTTCTTTCCCGTTCCACCCTGCGTAGTTCGGTCATCATTGCAGCCGCGAAGTCGCTGCATACCTGCTGCTCGCGAGCATTAGTGGCACAAAGTTGTCCACCGAGATTGCGGTGCCCATGCTGCACTCAAGCCGCTGACGTTGAGCTGCAAAACGCGCGCAGTAAAACGTGGTGTGCTCAGCGTCTTCGACAAAGCCATCGCCACACCATGTGCAGGTGGCGGCTGTCTCGTGCCCAAAACGGTGAAGGTAGCTACGGAAACAGCCGTGACCACTTAGAACCTGCGTGAGGTAGAAGTTCACCTGTCCATGCTTCCTGTTGATCCACTCCTCGATGCTCGGGATGAGTCGGTGCGTCCATCGCCCTTTGGTAGTGGCATCCCAGCGCCTCTGCCACGTCTCCACTGTGCGCCGTTTGGCAGCGATGCGCGCTGCCTTCTTGAAAGAGGCCGGGCAGTCGCGGCCATGTGCCTCCTTGTACAAGTTGGCGTTTTGCGTAGCCAACTCTGCGAGCGGGGCCACGCCGGCTATTACCAGGGCAGCTTCATCAGATATGGTTTTGAAGCCGCTGCAGATCCTGATCGCCCCTAGGCGATGTGTGGCTACCAACCCGCGGCTGTAACTAGCCGAATGGACGGCGGATTGCCATATCGGTGCCGCATACAGCATAGCTGCCCTGGTGACGCTGGTTAGAAACACTCTCTTCCACTGCTTTGGTCCCCGATTGTTCGGCATTATTCGGGACAGGGCTCGGGTGGTTACTGCTGCTTTGGTGTTCGCATACGCCAGATGTTCACGGAAGCTGAGCCTTGTGTCCACCATTACTCCCAGATATTTGATCGCCCTCTTGGAGCAGATCCTGGTATTGGCCACTGTGATGGTGGCCGTCTCTACGACCTTCCGGCTGCTGATCAGCACCGCCTCGGTTTTTTGGGGAGCAAGCTCCAGTCCGACTGAAGTTAGCCAATGCTCAATCTTCGCGATAGCTTGGTCACATAAAAGCTCGGTGGAATGGAGCTCCTTGGCCACAACGACAACCGCCACGTCGTCTTCAAAACCCACCGCTTGGACACCGTCTGGCAGGGTTAAGCGGAATATGCCATCGTACATCGCGTTCTACAGTATTGGGCCAAGTACTGAGCCTTGTGGTACTCCTCCAGTCACGTGGTGTTCCTCTGTTGCCTCGCTCGTGTCGTACTTCAGAATCCTGCCCTGGAAGTAGCTATGTACGATGCGAAGAAGGTAAGGAGGTATATTGAAAGCTACTAGGGCTTCCATGATGCAGCTCCACCTCACAGTGTAGAACACAGTCTAGGGTGGATCTTCCTTTCCGGAAGCCGTACTGCTGCGGTGACAAGCCGCCTGACGCAGATATGGCTCTCTCCAGTCGAGCGCATATGAGTGATTCCAGTGTCTTGCCGGCAGAATCGATGAGGCAAATCGGACGATATGATGATGGTTCGTCTAGCGGTTTTCCGGGCTTCGGTAGCAACACCAGGCGTTGGATCTTCCAGCGCTCGGGGAACACTCCTTCGCGAAGGCATTTGTTGAAGAGCTTCGCGAATGCTTCCGGATGGAGCGACAGGGCTAGTCGCAAAGCTCGGTTTGGGATGCCATCAGGGCCGGGCGATTTGCTCACCTTCGTCCTACTCGCGGCTACGAGAATCTCTTCAGCTGTGACCTCGTCCATGGGTGCTAGTGTAGCCTCCGCTGGCAAAGCGTGCAACGGCCTGTGTGTGTGTGTGTATGTGCACCGTTGCTGCCCGTGTGGATGCGTGTGTATACTGCTGCTGCCTGTGTGTAGGTGTGTGTGTGTTGCGGCTGCCTAGGTGTGTGTGTATGTGTGCTGCGGCTGCCTAGGTGTATGTGTATGTGTGCTGCGGCTGCCGGTGTGTGTGTGCGTATGTGCACTGCGGTTGCCTGTGTGTGTGTGCGGCGACAGGTGTGTATACGTATGTGTGCTGCGGCTCCCTGTGTGTGTGCTGGGGGTGAGTGTGCGGTCGAGTGTGTGTATGAATGGGTGTATGTGTGTATGCGCTGCAGCTGTCTGTGCGTAAGCTTATGTGCAGCGGCCTGGGTGTGTGTGTGTGCGCTGCGACTGCCCGTGTGGATGCGTGTGGGCTCTGCGATCGAGGGTGTACAAATGTGCGTACATGTGCTGCGGCTGTCGGTGTGTGTACGTATGTGTGCAGCGGCAGGTGTGTATGCGTCTGTGTGCTGCGGCTTCCTGTGTGTGTGCTTCGGTGTTTTATTGTTGTCTTGTCCACCGCTCCCTTCCGTGTCTCTGCTCCCTCGCTGTGTCCGGAGTCCCACTGTTGCTGTCCCACGTTGTCCCACTGTTCGTTGTGTGCGTCGCGCCGTCGCTGCTCGTTGCCGTCAATCTTTTTGCTCCGCGTGCGTTTTCCAACTAACTCGCTCTCTCTTCCTCTTCTCTGGCCAGCCGAGACAGGGTCGTGTGCTCGCGGCCAATTTTAGTCACTTTTTCGTGCAGTATTTTTATACGGTCTGCCGTTTTTATTCGATCGCGGGCTTTTTTTTAGTATTTTTACCTTCATGGTATTCTTTGGTGTTTTCATAAATTCCTTCATGGTATATATTAACTAAATTTCCTAAAACTACTTTACAATAATAGTTTGTGTGGTAGTTTTTTTACTAACTCACAACCTTAAAAACACTGTTCTGGAATCTTAATTTATCGATAACTTTTGAAAGGATTGAGATATCGAAAAAAATGATAAGTTCGTATCGAGCCGGCAGAACAGTAACTTACACTTAAATATAAAGTCGCTAGCTTTAATAACTTTTAAGTTATACCCGAAAAACACTTGGCTGGAATCGAAATTTATCGATAACTTTTGAACGGGATGAGATATCGAAAAAAAATGATAAACTGGTCTTGTCCCGGCACTATGAGAACTTATTTTTCAAATATGAAGTCTCTAGCTTTTGTAGTCTCTGAGAAACGTGCGTTCATACAGACGGACAGACGGACAGGGCTAAATCGACTCGGCTATTGATAGTGATCAAGAATATATATACTTTATGGGGTCGGAGATGCTTCCTTATGCCTGTTACATACATTTGCACAAAACCATAATACCCCTTTTTCCCATTTTTAATGGGATCAGGGTATAAAAAGATTAGGTCGGGGGTGTGGCACGTGTGCCGCATATGTTTTAGGTCAGGGGTGAAAAAAATCGAAACACACACAAACACACCTTTAAAGGTATTTTGACTATTTTCAATGCAGGCCCTAAACAGGTTTGGTCTAGGGTCGAGGACGAGCGAACACCTGCGAGATGTGTTTCATGGTGTGAAACTCTCTAACAATCCATTCAAAATGTTGTGGTTTCTGTGATTATGTGAGCCCAAAACTATAAAGGCAATAAACTAAGAATGGACTCTTTACCGCTCTTGTTTGTATTTGTTTGACCTTTACTTGTCAACAAGCAAAGTCACAAGTACGCACATTTATTCACCCCTTCTCTAGGGAATCATCCTAAGGAAATGACACCTGTGCTCACTTAGAGATCAATAAAATCTTGACAATTTTCCCATGACCTTACCTTTCGCTTCGAGATCACACACGAGCCGACCTTTCTCTAACCCTTCAATTTGTACCTTTTTCCTATGTCCTTACCTTTCTCTTCGAGATCACACGAAAGCCGACCCTTAAAATATTGACCCTTTTCCCTTCCCCCTCGCTAATTGGTCCCTTATCCCATTTAAAAGCAATAAAAAAACAAGTAAGAGTGCTCTAGTCGAGAGTGCCCGACTAGGAGATACCCTGATCCAAGTTCTGACATTCATTCAAGTTATTTATCTGCATTCATACATAGAAACACACACACACATATACAAACAGAAGCTGCTTGCTACGCGCGTCATCAATTGCTTTGCTTCTTCTTCCTTTGGCCACAAACTATGGTACATTGAATCGTTAATAACTTCTTTGTTTTTTGTCTGATCGTTATTAAATTTGTAGGACACAAAGATGGCATAAAAATGTGCAACTGTGTAAAATCCGAAGGTCATACCTCTAAAATTACGTATTTTTCGATTTCTGTGAGATCGGGGAGGGGTATCCAAAAAGTGAAATGCATTTAACCTCTGTATGCTATAGGAGAATATATGTACCAAATTTGGTGACTCTACCTTTTATAACTTTTAAGCTATACCTTAAAAACACTGTTCTGGAATCTTAATTTATCGATAATTTTTGAAAAGATTGGAATAATGAAAAAAAATTGATGAGTTTGTGTCGAGCCGGCAGTACAGTAACTTTAATTTAAATATAAATTCGCTAGCATTAATGACTTTCAAGTTATGCCCGAAAAACACTTGGCTAAAATTGAAATTTATCGATCACTTTTGAACGGGACGAGATATCGAAAAAAAAATGATAAACTTGTATCGTCCTGCCACTACGAGAACTTATATTTCAAATATGAAGTCTCTAGCTTTTGTAGTCTCTGAGAAACACGCGTTCATACAGACGGACAGACGGACATGGCTATATCGACTCGGCTATTGATACTGATCAAGAATATATATACTTTATGGGGTCGGAGATGCTTCCTTATGCCTGTTACATACTTTTGCACAAAACTATAATACCCCTTTTTCCCATTTTTAATGGGATCAGGGTATAATAATAAGTGACAGGTGAGCCCATTAAAGAACCCATAAATTAAGTGTCACAGAAACGGCAGTCCCCTACTTCTTACTTTTATATGTGCAGCTTTGATAATGAGTTTAAAGCTGATTGGATGGAAAACAAAATATGTCATACAACCGTTTTCCGTCCAATTTCCGACCTTGAAAGCAAATTTTAATACCGAAGTTTTCTACGTGAAGCTTTGAAAATGAGTTTGATGCTAATCGGGTTACTGTTGAAAATTGACCACCCCAATTTCCACGCAGGGGGAAGGATTTTCCACAAAGAGTGAATATAAGTTATATGAAATCTCCTAATAGATCTTGGAAAATGATTTTGAATCCGATCAAATGGAAAATAAAATTGTTTTATTTTAAAAGTTTTCCAAAATTTTACCGGATTTTCGAAAATGTTAAAATCACGTTGGTAATATTTTTTATGTAGAGTTTACATCAAAGAGGTAAAGGCCCTTAAGACGGCAAAGGCTGCACTATATGATAAAATTGACAGTGCCTTGCCTGCCTGCTGCTGGCCATTACTGGCTACCATTTTACCTGTCTGCAACTCAGCCACTGTCCCTCGCAGTGGAAGTGTGCCGAAGTAATTCTGATCCTGAAGCACGGTAAGCCGGAACAGCAGCTCAGCTCCTATCGACCGATTAGCTTGCTGCCAGTGCTCTCTAAAGTACTCGAAAGAGTGTTTCTTAGAAGAGTGCTCCCTATTCTGGACAGCGGTGAGATGATCCCGGACTACCAATTCGACTTCAGACGCAGCCACGGTACGCCAGATCAATGGCATCGCCTGGTGAATGTCATCCTGCTGGCGTTCGAGATGAAAAAGTACTGCTCAGCTGTGAAGCAGGCCTTTGATAGATTGTGGCACGCAGGCTTGCTGTACAAGCTCAAAGGGCTTCTGCCGACACCATATTACCTTCTGCTCAGGAGCTATCTGCTGCATAGGTCGTTCTATGTGCGAGTCGGTGAGGAGCAGGCGCCCATCAAATCGGTGCGCGCTGGTGTCCCACAGGGCAGTGTCCTTGGACCGGTGCTGTGCACCATTTTCACAGCTCATATGGCAGTGACCGCTTCTCCAGACCTGATGATCGCCACCTACGCCGATGACACCGCACTCCTTGCCTCGGCCAACGATATCGCAGACGCATCGATATGTGCAGACATAGTTGGATGTGCTGGAACCATGGTTAAAAAAGTGGAACATAGGCATCAACTCGGACAAGTGCACCTTACGCTTGCCCTCAAGAGAGTGGACTGCCCGCAGGTCACATTGGGCGGTAGTCTCATTCCTGCACGGAGTTCAGAAACCTATCTTTGCATTACCATGGACAGACATCTCCCTTGGCTCTCACACATCCGGGCCAAGAGAGAGCAGCTCAACACTTAGCTGAGGCGCTTGCACTGGCTCCTAGGCAGGCACTGATGAGACTGACCGACCACGTCAACCACCTGGCCAACAATTTGTTGGACAACAGCCAGCACCAGCGCAGACTAAAGAGATTCCATTCACTAGACCTGCCCTTCAGAATAAAATAAAAAATAAAAAAAAAAAAAAAATATTTTAGCTTGTTCAGGTTTACAACTTTTATAAAACACATAAAATCTGTTATCATATAAAGAAACCTCAAAAGCTAAAAAAAATTTAATGTAAACTATGAAACTTAATTATTGTCCGACTAAGCACAGATTTTAATTAAGAACATATAATAAAAAATAAAAAACAAGTAAGAGTGCTCGACTAGGATAAACCCTGATCCAAGGTCTTACTTTCATTGAAGCTATTAATCTGCATTCATACATATAAACACACACACACACACATATACAAACAAAAGCTGGCTACGCGCGTCAATCATTTGCTTTGCTTCTTCTTCTTCCTTTGGCCCCAAACTATGTTACATTGAATCGTTAATAACTTCTTTGTTTATTGTCCGATCGTAATATAATTTGTAGGAAACAAAGATGGCATATAAATGTGAGTCTATTTACCTCTTAAAATACGTATTTTTCGATTTCTGGGAGATCGGGGAGGTGTAACTAAAATATATGTAAAAAATTTGGTGACTCTACCTCTTATAACTTCTAAGCTATACCATAAAAACATTGTTCTGGAATCTTAATTAATCGATGACTTTTGAAAGGATTGAGATATCGAACAAAAAATGAAGAGTTTGTGTCGAACCGGCAATACAGTAACTTGAACATAAATATAAAGTTTCTAGCTTTTAGGACTTTCAAGTTATGCCTCCAAAAGACTGGTCTGGAATCGAAATTTATCGATAACTTTTGAACGGGTTGAGATATCGAAAAAAAGTTAAACTTGTATTGACCCGGCAATAGGAGAACCTTTATTCCAAATATGAAGTCTCTAGCTTTTGTAGTCTGCAAGAACAGCGCGTTCATACAGACGGACAGACGGTCAGACGGACAGACGGACAGACGGACAGCCAGACGGACATGGCTAGATCGACTCGACTATTGATAGCGATCAATAATATATATACTTTATGGGGTCGGAGATGCTTCCTTATGCCTGTTACATACTTTTGCACAAAACCATTATACCCTTTTTCCCCATTTTTAATGGGATCAGGGTATAAAAATGTATATGTAGAGTTTTGAAAATAAGTTCGAAGCTGATAAAATAAAATCAAAAAAGTTGCATGTAACAGTTTTCCCGCCATTTTTCGAGTTTGCAGGGAGATTTTCAAAAATTTTAAAATCACATTATTAATATTTTGTTATGTAGAGCTTTGAAAATACGTTTGTAGTAAATCGGATGAAAATTCATTTTTTGCCCATACAACTTTCACCCCCCATTTTCTCCCAGGGGGGTGCATTTTCCATATAATTTGTATACAGTTTTTAATGAATTTGTATAATAATATTGAATAATATAATGTTGAAAATAAATTTAAAGTCCTAAAGACCTAGTTTTCCGAGCTTAGGTATAGAATTTTCCAATTCGCTCCTTAGTACGCACTTTTAGACTAAGAGAAAAATACTGTGAAAATGTGAGCTCCTTAGCTATAATGGTTTGAGCCCTGCGTTGATAAACAATTGCCATCGCCAATCAGTACGAACTCTTATGTATATATAGATATAGACATAGATATTTACATATGGTGCTAAGCCCACGAATTATACATATTCAGCTAAATTTGTGTAAGTCTGCACACAGCTCGTCACCAATTGTGTGACCGGCCGTAGATACCGTTTGGCATTTGCACTATTGTAGTATGTATATGCATTCAATTTAATTCAATATAAATACAATGTAAATATACATAGCTCAAGCGCATATAGAGATGCTGAGCATGTTTATATGTTAGCGCAGGTCACTAGCCTCAACTGGATATTTGAAACCACTTGAGCAAGCGAAGAACTGCTGACATGCAGACTCCCACGCTCGGCCAAAAGCGCATATACACAGAGTACATATATGTAAGTACTCTATATGCATATAGAAGTTAACACAAACAAATCCAAATGTGTCGCAAGACCGGACGCTGACACGCTGACGCTGCAGAATAGCTGTGCGCTGCAACATAGTTGCCCGTGACACCCGACACCAACATGCGCACGCTGAGTGGCCAAACCAAGAGCGGTCAGCAATGTCAGCATTCTGTTGGTGCCGCTGCTTCGGACTCTGGGCGTCGAAGGATAGCTTTAAGATTTTGAATGTTCAGTTTACAAGTAACAACCAAACGGCACTGTCGGCCGAATAAAGATCAACTCGTAACTCAGAACACCACCATTTCGTTAATTGACGCCCAACGAAAACTCGAACCCGCGATTTAAATAAAGATCTGTTTAACAACAGATAAGTAATAAATTCGCAAAATCCAACACAAAGTCGCCAAGCTTCGCTTGCGACAACGCACCAAAAAGTTAAATTCAATACTTCGAAAATTAACTAAACTAGTCGAGCCAACGCTACGATAAGTTTGTGCGAAACACAAAAAATAATAAACCGATTTATTATTAAAATTGTTACAAGTCGTCGAGCCAACGCCACGACAAGTTTGTAAAAAAAAAAAAACAAAAAGAAGCAATATATACAATTTATTGCCACAAGTCGTCGAGTTAACGCCACGACAAATTTATACAAAACAGTTTAAATAAACAAAAGCTAACGCCACGTCAAACTAGTGCAAAACCAGTAACTAAATAAAACACAAAATATAAAACAAACAAAACAAAAATTTGAATTCATCAAAGACAACGCTAAGAAGAAATCTGATGTCCAACCAAAACGAACCACCCAGCGACCACCTTCCAGCAAAGTTTAGCAGAAGAATATTCATGTAAGTGAGAAGTTCATTTTGTTTATGAATAAAATAAGTGTCATCCAGGGTATAGTGATAAAATTTATAATTTAAATAAAAATCAAATCTGTCATTGATAATCTGTTCATAAAAATCGAAGTAAACTGATAAAAAATACATACACAGAAGTTCCGTTACCTTCACCTCAATCTATGTATAGAAATCAAAGCATAACAAATAGTGATAGTGAAGAAGAATTGTTACCAAGTTATAGGGCAGCAAAATCAGAGCTAGAACAAACTAAAGTAACAAAAATGAATAACGAACAGCTTATTCAACTAATAGAAGCCGCCGTAAATGAGGCATTGGCACATCAGGAGGCAAGACATAACGAAGTACTCAATGAACTACAAGAGCAAATTCGTAGTGAAAAAATAAAAAACACACCAGAAATAGTAACATATGAACCAGCCAAAATTTTATCTGGGGTCATATGTAATGAACCCTTAGACATTGTTAAGTCCGTACCACAGTTCGATGGCAACCAAGGAAATTATGTTTCTTGGCGGCAGGCTGCAATTGCAGCATATGAAATTTTCAAACCATATGACGGAAGCTCTCGGCATTAACAAGCAGTTGCAATCATACGCAACAAGATAGGTGGTTCAGCAGACGCAACATTAGCATCTTTTAACACTGTGTTAAATTTTAATGCAATTCTTGCCCGCCTAGACTTCACGTTTGCGGACAAAACGCCGATTCGTGTTATCCAACAACAACTAGATACAATGCGGCAAGGCGAACTGCCCTTGTTAGTATATTTCGATGAGATCGAGAAAAAACTAACATTACTAACAAATAAAACGATAATGTCCCACGATATGGCAACAGCAGCAGTTCTCAATGCAAAATTCAGAGACGATGCACTGCACACTTTCATATCCGGGTTAAAAAAATCTCTAAAGCAAGCAGTGTTTCCTGCCCAACCACGAGACCTGCCAACTGCCTTAGCATTAGCCCAAGAAGCGGAGGTGAGCAACGACCGGTATATGTTTGCAGCAAATTATGCCAAACATATGGACGAAAGGTCGCAAAAAACTGAAGGAAATCGGTCCCAAGGGTGGCGACAGGGAAACCCACTTAATAATTCTCAAAGCAACTCTCAAAGAAATCCTCAGAAAAACGGACACAACATCCAAACAAACGACCATGTTCAGGGCTACCAGGGTAAAAATCCTCATTATATTAAGAACCAGGGAAACAGAAACCAAACCCAAAATAACAATGAGGCAAGTGGTTCAAAAAGGGGCAGCGTTCAAAGACAAGGCTCAGAGCCGATGGAAGTTGACTCTTCACGACCAGTCTATGCGGACCGTGCAGAAAATTAACCATACGGACCAAGAACAGGACACTGAACAGGACTATGACGAGACAGCCGAATTTATAGCTGAAGAAATTGACGAAGAATTGTCTGATGCAGATTCATGCAATTTTTTAGGGGAAACTCCCTACTCCCGTACATCACACGTACAGTAGCAGGGAGAAAGATTAGATTACTTTTAGATACAGGAACCTCAAAAAATTACATTAAACCATTACAGGGGCTAGCTCACTTTGTACCAGTAGAGACCCCGTTCCAAGTAAAATCAATACACGGCCACACAAAAATAGAACAGAAATGCTGAGTACACATATTCAACATAAAAACACACTTTTTCATTTTACGCAATCTAAACGATTTCGACGGCATCATTGGGCTGGATTTATTAAAAAAAATCGATGCAACAATTACCTTTAAACGAGATAGAATCCAACATAAACATGGTTCAGAACCTATTTTGTTCACAAAATGCCAAAATGTTAACTTTATAAACATCGACGATACAAACGTACCGATCGCTGTTAGGGAAGATTTTAACAATATGATCAAACAAAGATCAAAAGCCTTTGCGAACCCCAATGAAGCCCTACCGTATAATATAAACACGGTGGCCACCATCCGCACTGATGGAGAACATGTTTACTCAAAACTCTATCCATACCCAATGGGTGTCTCCGACTTTGTCAATGCAGAAGTTAAACAACTTTTGGCAGATGGCATAATAAGACAGTCCACATCCCCCTACAATAACCCCATATGGGTAGTCGACAAAAAAGGTGTCGACGAACTCGGTCATAAGAAGAAAAGAATGGTAATTGATTTCCGAAAATTAAACCAACATACCATTGATGACAAGTATCCTATACCATCCATTACTACAATATTATCAAACATAGGAAAGGCCCAGTATTTCACAACTTTAGATTTAAAGTCAGGCTTCCACCAGATAGAACTCGCGGAAAGGGATAGAGAAAAGACGGCTTTTTCCGTAAACAATGGAAAGTACGAATTCTGCAGACTCCCCTTTGGACTTAAAAATGCCCCCAGTATATTTCAACGGGCAAATAATGATGTCCCACGAGAACAAATCGGGAAAACTAGTTACGTTTATGTTGATGATGTAATAATATTCTCTCCCAATAAAAAAGAACACGTCAAAGACGTTGACAGAATCCTTAGGACACTGTACGACGCAGGCATGAGGGTCTCCCAAGAGAAGTCCAAATTTTTCAAAAAAAGTGTGGAATACTTGGGATTCGTAGTGTCAACAGGCGGTATCACAACCTCACCCGAAAAAAATACAGGCAATAAAAAATTTCCAACCCCCGGCAACCTTATTCAATCTCAGATCATTTCTGGGTTTAACAAGTTACTACAGATGCTTTATTAAGGGATTCGCTACGATTGCAAAACCATTGACAGACATTTTAAAAGGTGAAAATGGCAAAATAGGTGCCAATCACTCAAAAAAATTAAAACTTGAGCTGACAACAGAACAAGTAAAAGCATTTGAAAAATTAAGAGACATCCTACAGTCAGAATATGTTATGCTTACATATCCCGACTTTACCCAACCGTTCGATCTAACTACGGATGCTTCAGGACATGGCTTAGGAGCCGTGTTGTCACAGGGTAAACGTCCAATTACCATGATTTCTCGTGCACTACGCGGTAATGAGGTAACAATGGCTACAAATGAAAGAGAACTTCTTGCAATTGTGTGGGCATTACAAAATCTACGCAATTATCTCTACGGTGTTAGAAAACTAAACATTTTCACTGATCACCAGCCACTGACAAGCACCATGTCAGAGAAAAGCCCAATCCCCCGCTTGAAAAGATGGAAAGCATTCGTAGATGAACACAACGCACAAGTGTTTTACAAACCAGGAAAAGAGAATTACGTAGCTGACGCCCTTTCACGACAACATATAAACGCCATAGAAAGTCACCAGATTCAGATGTTGCTACTGTTCATAGCGAACAATCTCTTACCTATACCATAGCAACAACCGATAAACCAGTTAACTGTTTTAGAAACCAAATTCTTATTGAACAAGCAGATTTTCACTCTGTAAAAACCCTCATACTCTTCAAGAATAAAATGAGACATATTGTTCGATTCTCAGATTACGAATCTCTATTACATACACTGCATGATTTAATAAAAACAGACGTTGTGAACACAATATTATGCGAGCTCCCAATATTGGCTAATATCCAGCATAAGTTAGTCGAGTCATTTCCGTCAACCACATTTAGACATTCCAAATATCTCGTGGTAGACATAACCAACCGAACCGAACAGAGAGAAATTATGACAGTCGAACACAATAGAGCCCATAGAGCAGCACAAGAGAACATGAAACAAGTACTTCGTGATTATTTTTTCCCAAAAATGGGTCACTTAGCAGCAGAAATAGCCGCAAACTGCAAGACTTGTTCCATGTCAAAATATAACCGCCATCCCGTAAAACAAGCCTTGGGAAAAACCCCAGTCCCATCCTATACTGGAGAGATTCTCCATATAGACATTTTTTCCACTGACAAAAAGAGTTTTTTGACATGCATTGATAAATTTTCAAAATTTGCTATAGTTCAACCAGTTGATACACGAGCAATCGTAGATATCAAGGTACCAATACTACAACATATAAACATATTCCCTAAAGTAAAAAACATATACTGTGACAACGAAAAATCATTTAATTCCGAAACCATAAAGTCTTTAACAAACTATTTTGGAATCCAAATATCCAACACACCTCCTTTACACAGCACCTCAAATGGACAAGTCGAAAGATTTCATAGCACCCTTACAGAAATTGCACGCTGCATGAAAAATGCTAGACAACTAAACGATACCGTAGATACCATCCTTCTCTCAATAATTGAGTACAATAGAACAATTCACTCAGTTACAGATAAAAAACCTATCGAAATCGTACATGCAAACCCAGTAGAATTTGAAGCAGAAATCAGGGAGAAAATTCAGGAGGCTCAGGAAAAAAAATTAAAACAAACAAACGCAAACAGAAACAACAGGGTGTACCAAGTAGGGGACAAAGTATGGCTAAAAGCGAACAAACGACTAGGAAACAAGCTAACACCACTATGCTCAGAGGAAGTTATAGAGGCTGACCTAGGCACGACAGTTCTTATAAAGGGGAGGGTGGTCCATAAGGACAACATCAAGTAATGTGGCCTTCTTCTACATTTTTAATATTTTAAGTACTAAGTTATAAGTCAATAAAAATTCTTTAAATTTTACTTTATAGATTAAGACAGCTACTGTCACAATACTTTTGACGAACCTCACTTTGGTTACCGACGCTCTGAAACTTAATGACTACTCACACTCAGACCACATACCCATAGTGGACGGCGACGTGACAATATGGGACGAATATGGGTATTGAGACCAGACATACCTTGGACTTTTTCGTTAAAGAACACATGAGACAGATACTTACCACGGACCTCGGACGCATAGAAACGCTACTAGCTACTATTAGAGTTCATCACCGGCATACCCGTAGTATAAATATATTAGGAACAGCACTAAAGGTTATAGCAGGAAACCCAGATTTTAATGACTGGGACAAGTCAGATTCAAACAGGGACAATTAGTAGATTCAGTAAATGATCAGATAGAAATAAATACTAAAGTTAAAGTTCAACTTAATCAAATTACAAATAATATTCAAAAAATTGAGGGCTTAGACACGGAACATCTGTATGAAACCATTTTAGCTAAAAACAGAATAATAATAACAGATTTGGTAAATTTAATACTTGCCATAACTTTATCAAAAATAAACGTGATCAGCCCTGTCATCCTGGATGATATCGATGTTAACGAAATAACAAATTAACACCTCACAAACGTTAGCATATCCGATATTTTAGAAGTAGCTAATATTAAAACATTTCAGAATGAAAATTTACTGTACTTCCTTATTAAATTTCCAAAACCTAAAAAGACTTGCAAAAAAATGAAAGTTTATCCAGTTCAGCGAGATAGTAGAATTCTAGATTTCGAAGATGGAAATACGGTCGCTGAGTGTGGTACGAAGGCCTTTGCTGTCAACGAATGCGACTCATCTGTGGGCACCACTTTCTGCAAAAGATCAAAAACCTCAACTTGTGCCCAGCAGCTGATAGCCGGAACTGTCGCACAATGCTATACCCAACCGGGCCATCTAGACCCAGTTACCGTGATCGACGAAGGAATGATTATCATCAATGACGCAACCATTGACGTCATAGACGAAAACGAGGTCAGCCAGCAGATATCCGGAACTTACTTATTAACATTCCAAGACAAGGCCTCCCTGAACGGAACGCTATACGTCAATCATAACAAAATGTTGAGAAAAAAACCCGCAGTATCAGCCTTGACCCAAGTCAATATCACCAAACATCTCGAACGACTCAGTTTATCTTTCATCCATGACCTAAGTATGAAGAATCTTTTACACATAAGTAATCTACAAACTAAACTACTTTCAAGACCGATTCTAAGCAGCTGTGTCACTCTGATCATCGTCTGCACTATTTACATCATTACTCATCGTATTCGTCGACGTCTGAAGATCAGACGCCAAACCAAGCTGGCGGAAAAGTTAAAACTATCTTTCCAGAAACCCGAGGACGGCCTTAATCTAAGTAGGGGAGGAGTTAACACAAACAAATCCAAATGTGTCGCAAGACCGGACGCTGACACGCTGACGCTGCAGAATAGCTGTGCGCTGCAACATAGTTGCCCGTGACACCCGACACCAACATGCGCACGCTGAGTGGCCAAACCAAGAGCGGTCACGAGGCGCAATGTCAGCATTCTGTTGGTGCCGCTGCTTCGGACTCTGGGCGTCGAGGGATAGCTTTAAGATTTTGAATGTTCAGTTTACCAGTAACAACCAAACGGCACTGTCGGCCGAATAAAGATCAACTCGTAACTCAGAACACCACCATTTCGTTAATTTACATAAGACTCTCTCACCTTATATATTTATAAATAATAAGCTAGCAAGTAGCATTTTGAAATAAAGGAAATCATTCTCATTCTGACCACAAAGAAACACTGAAGTGTTTTCATTTTCAAGATAACACTTTACATGGCGACCGTGACGTGTGTCCTAAGGACCAAGTAAAACAACAACAGCGAAGCAACAACAAACATAATCATTTGGAGAAAAAAAACACGCAACAGGAACCGGAACGGGACACCAAGTTTAACACAAAGCGTCGCATCGGAAACTAGCGTCTCACCGCAAACTAGCGATCCGTACGCACCGTAGATGGACAGCCGTGTTCTGCAACATAATTCCTGTCTTGCAGTTGTTACCTTCTCTGGAGGTTCTTTGATTTAATTTCCGCTCGATTAAATACACAACAAGTAATAAGACGACATGCCCAACTAACTGCGAGGGACCACTAATCAGCGTGTACTGACAATACACATGCCTGTGTGAGGACCAGCACCGGCGCCCCACCACATAAACAGCCTGTACCAGCACCGGCACCGCCCAGCGCATCAAGCTGGGCCAAGGACAACAGCAGCCAACAAAAGGACCGGCAGCGCTACAAAGAGCGCCCAACAAATATACAATTTTTTTTATACCGTGATCCCCTTCAAAATGGGAAAAAGGGGTATAATGGTTTTGTGCAAAAGTATGTAACAGGCATAAGGAAGTATCTCCAACCCCATAAAGTATATATATTCTTGATAAGTATCAATAGCCGAATCGATATAGCCATGTCCGTCTGTATGAATGCGTGTTTCTCAGAGACTACAAGCTAGATTTTACATAGTATCACATTTATATGCCATTTGTGTGTCCTACAAATTTCATTACGATCGGAAAATAAACAAAGAAGTTATTAACGATTCAATGTAACATAGTTTGTTGCCAAAGGAAGAAGAAGAAGCAAAGCAAATGTGTGACGCGCGTAGCCAGCAGCTTTTGTTTGTATATGTGTGTGTGTGTTTCTATGTATGAATGCAGATAAATAACTTCAATGAATGTAGACCTTGGATCATGTTATATCCTAGTCGGGCACTCTCGACTAGAGCACTCTTACTTGTTTTTCTTAGGAGTTCCGAAAATTTTTAAATTAGGTTTTTTATATTTTGTTATGTAGAGTTTTGAAAATAAGTTTGAAGCAGATCGGTTGAAATGCAAAATAGTTGCATACAACAGTTTTTCCGCCACTTTCCGACATTGGGGGTAGACTTTCCAAAATTGTAAAGTCATGTTTTCTATACTTTTGTATGTGCAGCTTTAATAATGAGCTTGAAGCTGATTGGATGCAAAACAAAATATGTCATACAACCGTTTTCCGTTCATTTTCAAAAAATTTTATATCGAATTGCTTATAATTTTTTTACGTGAAGTTGTGAAAATGAGCTTAAAGCTAATCGGGTTACTATTGAAAATTGATTACCTTAAGTTCCACGCAGGCGAAAGGATTTTCCACAAAAAGTGAATATAAGTTATATGAAATCTCCTAATAGATCTTGGAAAATGATTTTGAATCCGATCAAATGGAAAATAAAAATGTTTTATTTTAAAAGTTTTCCCAAATTTTACTGAAAATGTTAAAATCACGTTGCTAATATTTTGCTAAGTAAAGTTTGCAAAATTAATTTGAAGCTGATCGGATGAAAAACAAAAAAATTTCATACAGCTGTTTTCTCGCTATTATCCTACTTTGGGGGTCGATTTTTCAAATTTTGAAAGTCATGTTAATATTTTGTTATGTAAAGCTTTCAAAATAAGTTTGAAGCTGATCGGATTTACAAGCATAACAGTTTCATACAACAGTTTTCCCGCCATTTTCCAACATTACATTTTCCAAAATTTGAAAATTACATTGTTAATATTTTGTTATGTAGAGCTCTGGAAATTAATTTGAAGCTTATCGGATGAAAAATAAAAAAGTTGCATACCCGGTTTTCCATTTTCCGACTTTGAAGAAGAATTTTCTAAATCGTTGCATACAGCAGTTTTCCCGCCATTTTCCGACTTCTGGGGTAGATTTTCACAAAATTTGAAAGTCATGTTTTCTATGCTTTAGTAGTATGGGACTGCCGTTTCTGTGACACTTAATATATGGGTTTTTTAATCGGCTCATCTGTCACTTATTTTTTTTTTAATGGCTTAAGGGACCAATTAGAGAGGGGAAAGGGAAGATTTTATTGGTCGGCTTTCGTGTGATCTCGAAGAGAAAGGTAAGGACATAGGAAAAAGGTAAAGATTTAAGGGTGAGAGAAAGGTCGGCTCGTGTGTGATCTCGAAGCGAAAGGTCATGGGAAAATTGTTAAGATTTTATTGATCTCTAAGTGAGCACAGGTGTCTTTCCCTAAGGATGATTCCCTAGAGAAAGGGTGAATGAATGTGCGTACTTGTGACTTTGCTTGTTGACAAGTAAAGATCAAACAAATACAAACACGAGCGGTAAAGAGTCCAATCTTAGTTTATTGCCTTTATGGTTTTGGGCTCACATAATCGCAGTAACCACAACGTTTGTATGGGAATGGATTGTTAGAGAGTTTCACACCATGAAACACATCTCGGACCCTAGACCAAACCTGTTTAGGGCCTGCATTGAAAATAGTCAAAAAACCTTTATAGGTGTGTGTGTGTGTGTGTTTTGATTTTTTTAATTTGAATTCATTTTTTTTTTTTATCCATAACATAATTTGCATAATCTTTAATTGGATTGATTTTTTTTATTTTATTATTTCGAATTTAATAGTTGAGGTTGACTATTTACATTCCTCTCGCTTCTATTCATCCATTTTCATAAAGATGTTCTGATGGCTGCCTAGAGCTATCTCACCTCCAACATGCTCTATTGTTATATTCCATGATTCCCTTTCACATATAAAGTTTTTGATATTTATTTTTTATTTCTTTTCTTATGCACTCTATTTAATAAATATCTTCATAATATTTCGCCTTCATCTTTGATGTGCAAATACATTTCTGCTAGTTAATTTTGATTAATCTCTATTGTGTGATGTGGTTTACTTTTATACATTGTGACGACCCGAATATGGGCGCCACATAATAGTTTTAAGTATAAGAGTTAAAGACATATATATATATATACATATTCTATGAGAAAGAGTGTAATTATTACGAGTAGGAACCTGCTAGAACCACAATCACAGGTTATCGCGACACAGCAGAGCATCACTAACGACCCCGGCGCATCACTGACAAACAAACGACTCGAAGGCAGGAATAGCAGACCTGCGCACGCGCTCAGCAACAACGGGACTTACACATCGGCACACGCAGCGACGACGGCGAATTCGCGATCGTCATAAGCAAAACGGCTGGAAGGCAGCGACGAACAAAGGGATAACGGGACTTAGAAAACGACTCGGGCAGCATACTCGCGAACAGCGCACGCAGCGACGTCGACAGCGCAGATTTTTTAGCAACGTAGGTGGCGAGCAGAAAAAGGGTAGGTCAGTCACGCCGGTGATCAGACGAAACGCAGTCCAGCCGCGGAGAGTCACGCCGGCGATCAAACAAAAGGCACTCCATCCGCGAAAAATCACGCCACAAGAGCCCGCCAGCAGAGACGCAGCGCCGCGACACCACGAGCATGCCCCGCGTCCACCACACCAGTAAGCCTTGACCCAGCCACGGCCAAGAGAAGGGGTGAGCGTAAGAAAGATAGAGAGAATTTAGAGTGCGGTATAGACTAGGTACTTTATCACGTCGATTTGTATTATAGAAAACCCATTATTATATAACCAGAGAGTAATCAAACGTAAAAGCTAACATTTTTAGATAATACCAAGTCGTAGTTACTACAGAAAACCCATTTTTTCCCCATGCAGGTACAAGTACAGTTCCGTGTTGCTAGTGTCCACTACAATTGCTACGGCGTCCAGCCTCAGTTGTAGTGGTATTAGTGAACACGCATTTTCGCGAGCAAGTACAGTGTCGTGCTGCTAGTGTCCACTACAATTGCTACGGCGTCCAGCCTTAGTTGTAGTGTTGCAGCGGTACAAGTGGACACGTATTCCTTTTCCCTGACTAGGCACTAGGTATAAACCCTACTAGGCTTCGCATAGTGACTACATCACTCCCTCTTAATCACTCCCTCTTATCAAAAGCGGCCCAGCACTTACAAATTTCTCTGTAAGTGGCCCTGGCCAGACTGAGATCTGTACCCCAGCCCACGAAACTTCCTTACAGATGGCGCCCGAGCAGGGACTGCGGGTTTATATTTTTTGAGGAAAATATCTTTCTTGGCTTAAAAATCCATCAGTGCCGTAACTAGTAGGGATTTTTGCAGAGCCAGTCACACATAGATCGAGGAAAAATAGGACAGCGAAGGAAAATAGGCACACGCAAATCGAGGAAAAATAGGACAGCGAGGGAAAAATAGGATCAAGAAAGCCATTTGTCTAGCCGCACCCTGAAATTTTAGCTCTTCATATTTTTCTGGGATATGACTTCTTCATTGGCAACGCGGAGCTGTGTCAACGAGCCACGAGAGAGAGTGAGATGGCTTCAACTTGCAATTTCGGTGTCCACAACCGCGGCTATTAGTATAAGAGCAGGAGCGTGGCCGGCAGCGAGACAGTCATCGACTAGCAGAGCAAGCGAACACATCGTGCGAAATAAATATCACAAGGATACTACAAGGGTATTACAAGGATACTTCGAGGATACTTCAAGGATTATCACAAGGATACTACAAGGATATTACAAGGATATTACAAGGGTATTACAAGAATACTACAAGGATGTCACAAGGGTACGCCAAGTGGACAACAAGGATACATCGAAGATACTATAAGGATACAACGAAGATACTACAAGGATACCAGGAGAATATAATACAACGAGACACAAGGATAATATAAAGCAACGAGACAAGTTATACTAAATACCCGACGTGCAAACCAAAAGATATATTTTCAATCCGTTCGAGTTAAACCCAGCGACGCGTGTGCAGTGTGAACTAAACCAGATCAAGACATCATGGGAGTCCAGTGGATTTCATACCGCCGCAAGAACGAGCTGCAGGCTATTCTTAGGCAGTTTGGTCTGGATATAGATGGCACAGTGGAGGAACTACGGAGTCGACTAGCTACGTTCGCAAGCCGGTCGGACTTGCCCAAGCCCAACATCCTGCGCCTGGCCGAGCTAGAAGCTCTCTTCGGCAGTGCCGGATACCAAGCCTCTCGGAGCCCGATCCCGGGGCACCTCACCAGCTCCTAGCGAAGGTGAGCAGGGTGCAGGAACCAGCTTGGGCCGCTTACAACAAGGAACAGGAGCTCAACCGGATCTTCGAGAACCTCCTCCTGAAGTACCAGCTTTTCACCCGACGAAATGAGTTCCAGACACTGGCCCAGCTGACCCGCCTCGTGACAACATATTAGATCACCAGACAAGCACAGCTTGCACAAGCGCAGCCACACGCAGTTCGTCGCACGCCGCTGGAACCATTCGACCTCGGACCGGTCGAACCAAGTAACCACATGATCCAGGAGACAGAGCCTATCGTGGATGTACGTAGTGCCTGTAGAAACTGTGGAAAGCCCGGCCATGTCAGTCGCGACTGTCGGAACCCCAGGATCTTGTTTTGCTGGGAGTGCGGACGCCGTGGGACACGTACAGTGGACTGCTGTCGAGCCACGGCATCGGGAAACGGAATGCACGGCCGCCCAAGGGAGGATTGGACGGAGCCAGCGCAGACCAACCTCCGACACTAACTCTACCATTACGGTACGAGGACAGATCGCTGGTAGCCACGGTCGACACAGGAGCAACCCGCAGCTTCGTGAGTGAGCAAGTCGCACGGAAACTCATTACAGCGAGCAATCAACGAACAGTACGGACGAGAATCAGTTTAGCGGATGGCTCCCGGAGAGAGGTAGCCCAAGCACTCATGGTGAGCATCCGATTGGGAGAACGCAGCGTGACTATGCCGATGCTAGTCCTACCCATTCTGGGTATGGATTTCCTCTGTGGGATCGAAGCATTAATCGAGTGTGGCCAGTTACAACTGAAGCTGAAGTCCAGACTCAGTTCGGAGACTCCGACCCTTACACCACACGCCCAACTACAGAAGCTAAGGCCGCCCATGGGACCAGCACAGCCATCGATAGCAAAAGACCAACCACACCGGCCACCATGCTACGTACCCCAGCAGACCCAGCGCACACCCGGATTACCACTAGCCTGCCCCCTGGCCTACAGGAATAATCCATTTCGGAAACGAGTAACATGGACTCCTCGCCCTGCAGCAGATAAAACAGCAACAGAGAACATAGAGACACACACACAGGAACCCCGAACCACAACAGCAGCAGAGAACACAGAGACACACACACAGGGACCCCGAACCACAACAGCAGCAGAGAACACAGAGATACACACACAGGAACCCCGGACCGCGACAGCAGCAGAGAACACAGAGACACACACACAGAAACCCCGGACCACAACAGCAGAAGAACAACTAGGAGCAATCACCGGACACCCCGAGGAACAGGACACACCCACGAAGCCTCAGGCTACCGAGGAGGAAGCTCTCGTCGCACAATTCCTACAGCGGGAAGTTTATCGGACTCGCCTGCGTCTCACAGATCGCCCAGCATACTATCAAGCTGAAGGACGACCGTCCAATAAAACAACGATACTACCCAAAGTACCCGGCTATGCAGAACATCATCGACGACCAGGTGGACGAACTGCTGAGGGATGGTCGGATCGAGCCATCGAGGAGTCCCCACAGCGCACCCATAGTGTTGGTCGGGAAGAAGACAGGCGACGTTCGCATGTGTGTGGACTACCGCCAACTCAACGCACGATCGATCCCGGACGCATATCCGCTGCCCCGGATTAATCACATCCTGGAGAAGCTACGCAACGCCAAGAACATGTCAACGTTGGACCTCAAGAGTGGGTATTGGCAAATCCCAACGGCACCAGCGAGTCGGGAGTGTACAGCGTTTACAGTCTCGGGGAGGGGACTTTACCATTGGAAGGTCATGCCCTTTGGCCTACATTCAGCTCCGGCGACATTCCAGCAAGCACTCGACGGCGTCATCAGACCGTACATGGAGCCACACGCGTTTGCGTACTTAGATGACATCATAGTCATCGGAGCAACTCTGGAAGACCACATACGAAACCTGAGAGAAGTGTTCCGGAGACTACGATAGCTCAACCGAGCCAATGATAATATGGCCTACACTGGATGTGCTGATTTTGGACATGTGGGTAGCCGTATTGTTGACCTTATTAAGGCCCGTAGTGGCCTCAACTAGACTTGCTGGAACTGCAGGCATATCGAGGCTGATATGAGAACTTTCATGAGACAAACTCATATGGAATTTGAATCAGTTTGCTCTGGTTTTCGTGACCTTCAAGCTAAGTTTACAAAAATGGAATCTCACTTTAAATCTCTTAAAGTGTTGAATGAATCGCCTAAACGAAAGAAATGCAATCTCTCTATAACGACTAATTTCTTATCTCTCCCAGCGTCTGAATCGTTGGCATCACCGGCTTTTACACCTACACTTCTGATTGAGTATCCTCTGGATGATGTGGCGTTGACCCCTACGGCTGATGTTCCTGTTGATACTCTCCAAGTGGAAACTAATAAGGCGGATTTTTTAATGCCGCATGACTCTTCACCAACATCTGCAAGAGTTGTATAAGTGGATGACGTTGCATCTGGTCTTCGTATGGCAGGGCAATCCGGGACATTGGACATGATGAACCCACCGATTGCTTCTACTTCCTCTTCCACCACGGATGATACAATTGCACCTTTAACTGCTACTACGGCTGCTGCAACTACTGTGCCCGGTTTGGGTGTCGCTAGTTCCGCATTTAGGAATGCCACCGGGATGACTAAGGATTCCACTCTGGTATCATCCAACGCCAAACCTACCGTAGCTGGAAATAGCTTTACACCACCGTCACAACTTATTGCTGTAGCACCTTTTATATCTATATTTGTTTCACGTCTTATGCCCTCGGCTACGGAGGAACATGTTAGGCACTATATTTTCTCTAAGCTACAAACTGATAGAATCTCAGACTGTATTGTTAAAAAATTTAACTTTAAGTCTGAGATGAGCATTTCTTCTTTTAAAATTATTGTCCCTGATCAATATGGCCAACGCTTGCTTGATCCCTCTTTTTGGCCGGAACACACTATTTGTCACGTTTTCACCAACCGTTCTCCGAACACCAAGAACCGTGTTGGTATTATTCCATCTCTGTCTGTTTCATCTGCCTCTGCTTCAAAAAACTAATAACATTTCTTAGTGTATATTACCAGAATGTTAGGGGCCTGCGCAGTAAGCTGCGCCAACTATACATTGATAGTTCATCTTTCGAGGCTGATGTCATTGCATTCTCTGAGACGTGGCTTAACGCGTCCATTTCAAATCACGAGATTCTTGTTAATGAGTACATTGTATATAGAGCTGATCATCCTTCCCGTCGCGGTGCTGGGGTTTTGATTGCTGTTAGATCGGTCTTCGAGTTCGAGTTCACTCTCTTAACATTTATATTACCTGCTCTTATATTCCTCCCAAATCTGACTTTTCGATTTATATGCTGCATGTGGCACGCCTTAAATTTGTTATGTCCTTGTTGGTGGATTCCGACCGTTTAATTGTTCTGGGTGACTTTAATCTTCCCAACATATATTGGACTCCCTCTAATTATCCCAATCAATTATTCCCTTCAGATCAAAACGAGTTTGTGGACCAGATGGCTGAATTGTCCCTGGGTCAGGTTAACAGTGTTTTGAATAGCACTGGCAGGCTTCTCGACCTAGTCTTCGTCGCCGATACCCCGTCCTCTATAGTCACTAGAGTCTCTCCTCTAAGTGTCCCTGAAGATAGTTATCATTCAACTTTGCTGATTGTTATCCAACTTCCGTCTCCTTTCTGTTTAAAATCTTGTACACCGCTCATGCCGACACTTTGTTTCCGCAAAGCTAATGTCTCCTTGCCTTATCACAGATAGATTGGTCCTTTTTGTACGCATATCAAGACATTGACTCTGCTACAAATGCATTTTATAGTGCAATTTTTAAAGTGTTCAATGACTGTGTTCCATAAATATGTCCGTCAATATTAAAGATCCAATATCCATTATGGTTTACCCCTAGGTTGACTAATCTTAAAAACGTTAAGTCGCGTCTTTATAAAAAGTTTAAGAAATCAGGGTCGCAGTCTGACTTTTCAAAATATTCCATCGCGCGTTCCAAATTTGTCCTTGTAAATTCATCTTGCTATAATAATTATTTGTCCAAATGTAAGCTCAATTTTCAACGTGACCCAAGGCAGTTTGTTAACTCCAAACGTAACTCTTCACAGTTTCCTTCATCTCTTTTTTTTTAATAATGTGTCTGCTGATAATGATATTGATATTTCAAATCTATTTGCAACCTTTTTTCAACAATGCTACTCCTCATCGTCCAACTCATTTCTCTTTAGGTCATTCTAATGGTATTGTTCCACCTTGCATTGAATATAACTGCCTTTTATCATATCTAAAAAATTCCAAATATGCTTTTTCCGTAGGTCCGGATAAAGTTCCGAGTGCTGTCCTTAAACTATGTGCTAACTCGCTATGTTTGCCTCTGTTATTTATTTTCAACCGTTCTCTCGAGCTTGGCGATTTCCCTCAAGTGTGGAAAGAGTCATATATTAGCCCCATTCATAAAAAAGGGTCTAAGGCTGACATATCTAATTATCGAGGCATTTCTAACTTATCCGCAATTCCTAAGTTATTTGAGAAAATTGTTTGTTCTCAACTGCAGCATTTTTGTCTGCCTCTGATTTCTAAGTCACAGCATGGATTTGTCAAAAGGCGCTCAGTGTCAACCAACCTTCTGGAGTTCTCAACCTTAATTTACTCTGGGTTTCAATCAAAATGTCAAACTGATGTCATTTATACGGATTTTAGTAAGGCTTTCGATTCAGTTAACCACGATCTTCACCTTTTCAAGTTGTGTCATTTGGGCTTTCCAAACAAACTTCTTCTGTGGATTACCTCTTATCTTCATAATCGGTACCAGCGTGTGCGCTTTAACTCTTCGCTTTCGAAACCTATTAAGGTAACGTCTGGTGTCCCACAAGGTAGCCATCTGGGGCCGTTACTTTTTATTTTGTTCATAAATGATCTTCCTCTCGCCTTGTCACATTCTCATGCACTAATGTATGCAGATGATCTCAAACTCTGTCTATCATTTAAAGACCCACTAAGTTCAAGTTTGCTCCAACAGGATTTAAATTCCCTTAACAATTGGTGTTTTCTAAATCATCTACCACTTAATATCTCGAAATGTAATTTTATGACATTTCACCGTAGAAAACCGTACCTGTTTGAGTACACTATTGACAATATTCCCTTAAAACGTTTAAGCAAGGTGGATGACTTGGGCATCCTTTTTGCTCCGAATCTATGCTTTAGTTGTCAGGTGTCCTTGGTTTTATCAAGAGATGGTCTAAGGAATTCTCTGACCCGTATATCACCAAACTACTTTACATCTCGCTGGTCAGACCTATTCTTGAATATGCATCCTGTGTTTGGTCTCCACAGTATAAAAAGTTCCATGATCTGATTGAATCAGTTCAGAAGCAGTTTCTAATGTTCGCCCTTTAATTGGGACTCAGACAGACAGCTGCGCTCTTATGAGTGTAGACTTCGCTTGATTAATCTACCATCATTAAAAAATCGTAGAACTTGCCATGGAGTCATAATGCTGCATAAACTACTGTCTGGGGAGATTGACTCCAGTACTCTTCTTAGCCTCATTTCTATTTCAGTTCCGTCTCGCCCAACTAGAAATTATATACCTCTTCATCTACCTGTCTGCCTAACTAATTACGCTCAACATGAAGCCTTCCGTACCTTGTGCCTTAATTACAATAAGTTTTACCATCTCTACTCGTTTGACTCTGAAGTAATTACTGTTAAAAAAGCGTTGATGTATTTCTTAAATTAACCGTAATTTTTTTTTTTTTTAGTTTGTTCTTTTATTTTTATATATTTTATTATATTTGGTTTCATTTTACATTTTTTTTTGACTTATTTTTTTTTAACTTGGCTTCGTCTGAACACATCTTGCTGTGAGCTGGAGCATAGCGGCTCGAGTAGCCAATAAATCAGTCCCTAGTGTCAGGGCTGCCAATACTGTTAGATTTTTTTTGTATTATAGTCTTTTATGTTTAACTGCACATTGTTTAGCTGTTTAATAAATAAATAAATAAATAAATAAATAAATAAATAAATAAATAAATAAATAAATAAATAAATAAATGCAGCTTTTTCGGGAAACGCCTGATCTACTTAGGACATGAAGTGAGCGACGCAGGAATACACACCGACCCGGGCAAGATCATGGCCATCAAAGAACTAGCGCCACCCACCAGCGTGAAAGAACTACGACGCTGCTTGGGCATCGCCTCATGGTACCGCCGGTTCGTGGCAAACTTTGCGAGCGTAGTCCAACCGATGTCAGCATTACTCCGGAAGGGACGACGATGGGCATGGGATACACCGCAGCAGCAGGCCTTCGAGGATCTCAAGTCCCGACTTACGGAAGCACCCGTCTTGGCCTGCCCCGATTTCAACGAACGGTTCCAGTTGCAAACAGACGCCAGCGATTACGGCCTTGGAGCCGTACTGACGCAATGCATCAACGGAGAGGGTCATAGCATATGCCAGCCGCCGTCTGACTACCGCAGAAGAAAATTATTCCACGACAGAGAAGGAGTGTCTAGCCATAGTGTGGGCTATTCGCAAACTACGATGCTACCTCGACGGATACAGGTTCGACGTCATCACTGACCACCTGGCTTTGAAGTGGCTCAACAGCATAGACAACCCGACAGGAAGAATTGCTCGATGGGCATTGGAGCTCCAGCAATTTCAATTCGACGTGCACTACAGCCGAGGAAACCAGAACATCGTAGCCGACGCCTTATCCCGGCAGCCGCTAGAAACACTGCAGCAGACGACGCAAGAACCCTCTCAGTGCACTTGGATACACAAGATGAGCAAACTAGTACAGCAGGTACCTGAGAAGTATCCAGACTACACGTGGGAGAACGAGCAGCTGTATCGCAGAAGTGGGCAACGGCCCGACGACGAAGCAACACCAAGCACAGCCGGCAACCAGTAGCTAACTAATTATCTATCACAGGTAACGCGAGCACAGCAGAGCATCACTAACGACCCCGGCGCATCACTGACAAACAAACGACTCGAAGGCAGGAATAGCAGACCTGCGCACGCGCTCAGCAACAACGGGACTTACACATCGGCACACGCAGCGACGACGGCGAATTCGCGATCGTCATAAGCAAAACGGCTGGAAGGCAGCGACGAACAAAGGGATAACGGGACTTAGAAAACGACTCGGGCAGCATACTCGCGAACAGCGCACGCAGCGACGTCGACAGCGCAGATTTTTTAGCAACGTAGGTGGCTAGCAGAAAAAGGGTAGGTCAGACGAAACGCAGTCCAGCCGCGGACAGTCACGCCGGCGATCAGACAAAAGGCAGTCCATCCGCGGAAAAATCACGCCACAAGAGCCCGCCAGCAGAGACGCAGCGCCGCGACACCCGCCACCACGAGCACGCCCCGCGTCTACCACACCAGTAAGCCTAGACCCAGCCACGGCCAAGAGAAGGGGTGAGCGTAAGAATGATAGAGAGAATTTAGAGTGCGGTATAGACTAGGTAGTTTATCACATCGATTTATAGTATAGAAAACCCATTATTATATAACCAGAGACTAATAAGACGTAACAGTTAACATTTTTAGATAATACCTAGTCGTAGTTACTACAGAAAACCCATTTTTTCCCCATGCAGGTACAAGTACAGTTCCGTGTTACTAGTGTCCACTACAATTGCTACGGCGTCCAGCCTCAGTTGTAGTGGTATTAGTGAGCACGCGTTTTGTTACGATCAAGTACAGTTCCGTGTTAATAGTGTCCACTACAATTGCTACGGCGTCCAGCCTCAGTTGTAGTGGTATTAGTGAACACGCGTTTTTTTGCGAGCAAGTACAGTTCCGTGTTGCTAGTGTCCACTACAATTGCTACGGCGTCCAGCCGCAGTTGTAGTGGTATTAGTGAGCACGCGATTTGTTGCTATCAAGTACAGTTCCGTGTTGCTAGTGTCCACTACAATTGCTACGGCGTCCAGCCTCAGTTGTAGTGGTATTAGTGAACACGCATTTTCGCGAGCAAGTACAGTGTCGTGCTGCTAGTGTCCACTACAATTGCTACGGCGTCCAGCCTCAGTTGTAGTGTTGCAGCGGTACAAGTGGACACGTATTCCTTTTCCCTGACTAGGCACTAGGTATAAACCCTACTAGGCTTCGCATAGTGACTACATCACTCCCTCTTAACCAAAAAGTGGCCCAGCACTTACAAATTTCTCTGTAAGTGGCCCTGGCCAGACTGAGATCTGTAACCCGGCCCAAGAAACTTCCTTACAACATTTATTACTCTAATTTCTGAGTGTGCTTTGCTTGTGATTAATTCAGTATACATTTGTATATAATTAAATATGCTGTATAGATATCCCCAATGTATAATAAAACTTTGAATTTGTATAGCAAATTACCATAGGGAAATTTTATTAGCCTAAGGAGGGCAGGTAGCCTATGATTTGGGATAAGAGGTTTTTGTTAATGAAATATTTTAGCAGAATCTATGTAGAAATACACCTATATATTTACAAAGAGATATGTCTACTAGGTTTTAGACGTCTGGAGTATTTTACCTCCTTAGATTAATTATTCTACTATTTTGCTATGTATGGGGATATGAGTTGAATAAATTTAACATTCATTAGAACGTTTACAAGGTCTTTGGCCAGCGAACGTTTAAAATGCTTAAATGATTTAGTACATTTACCAAAATGCATACAGTAAACAACACAATGCAATTTGCACCCTACCGTAAATAGGTTTTTAGTTTTTTCAGATGCTATTTAGGGATGGATATAGTTTTATGTGATCATTTTCTCAACAAAACGTTATCAGATTGCTGATTGATATGTCAACTTGGTTTTCGACCCTTTCTCCAAATATTTAATACAGAGTAAAGTAATTATTATATATTATTTTCACTTGATTTGAGTCTAGGTTCGTTTAATTTTTGAGTTGGAATGTTTTAACCTTAATTCGCTCTTGTGGAGTTCACTTTAATATTAATGGCTGAGATCAAACC
Organism: Drosophila maculinotata; assembly: GCA_035045305.1. NCBI lineage: Eukaryota > Metazoa > Arthropoda > Insecta > Diptera > Drosophilidae > Drosophila > Drosophila maculinotata. The sequence goes on along the minus strand of JAWNPD010000568.1, from coordinate 506,252 downwards.
TGAGTATAATGATGATGTTACATGTTTTAATATTGTTTAAGTTTTTAACAGAGACCATTTTTTGTATTTCCTCATATTTTTATTTTCTTTTTTTAATGACACTAACAGTATAATTTTAAAAACAGGGATCCGCATTAGATTTTCTTGTTTTATTTAATAATTCGAGCGAATGTGAGTTATTGTGACTTATTGCTTGTATTCTACTTAATTGAAAGTAGAATGGACTCACATTTAGTATGGACTTTTAGTTTGCTGCGGTGGATACGGATTCCATTACTTTTAATTTTGGTATTTATAAGGTTTTACTCATATGCTATAGGATTATAGACGATTTGAGGCACACAAGTTAGTTTTTGGTAGTTGCTAAGGACCAGCCTTTAGATAACATATCTTCCAGATCTGTTTTGTTTTAAATTTTTTTTTACAAGTGAGCAGGACTTTTAGGTATTAAGTGACTTTAGTTTTCTTTGAATAATGGTTGGATTCCACTAGCATTTTGTTGTTATTGGAAGTTAAATATAAATTAATGATTCGTCGCATTTTGTCTTATACATTTTGCCTAAAGTTGATTTTATCAGTTTTGTTATTGATATATTTTAGATCTTTTTATGCCCTGATCCCATTTAAAATGGGGGAAAGGGGTATAATGGTTTTGTGCAAAAGTATGTACCAGGCATAAGGAAGCATCTCCGACCCCATAAAGTATATATTATTGATCTCTATCAATAGTCGAGTCGATCTAGCCATGTCCGTCTGGCTGTCCGTCTGTCCTACTACAAAAGCTAGAGACTTCATATTTGGAATATAGGTTCTCCTAGTGCCGGGTCAACACAAGTTCATTTTTTTGATATCCCGTTCAAAATTTATCGATAAATTTCGATTCCAGACCAGTGTTTTTTGGGTATAAATTGAAAGCCATTAGAGCTAGAGGCACCATATTCACAATATATATTCTCGTATAGCATACAAAAGTACAAAATGTTTCGGATTCAGCATACTTACACATTTATATGCCATGTTTATGTTCTACAAATTTCTTTACGATCGGACAATAAACAAAGAAGTTAATTACGATGAAATGTAACATAGATTTGGGCAAATGGAAGAAGAAGAAGCAAAGCAATTGCACGACGTTCGCAGTAGCAGCGTGTGTTTGTATGTATGTGTGTATGTGTTTATATGTATGAATGCAGATTAAGAATTATGAATGTAAGAACTGGGTTCAGGGAACCATGGACAATTTTTTACTTTAAGTTTATTTTCTGTCCAGCACATATTGAGTATGGGTATGATATACGTGATTTTTTTTCCCACATTCATGTGGTTGACTCAAGAATCCCTACCTCATTGAAAACTTTTACATACTCAGCTACTATAGTTTGTTTCATTATTTGTATAATCCAGATTGTAGGGAATATGACTTTGAGGCTTGAGTGATTTGCTTAAAAATATTCAGAAGTCTGAGGATTGACTTGAACTTCAGCTTGCTTGGTTCATATTTTGAATTTTCCATGGTTTTTAAACTGTATTATTATAAATGTATTACTCGGTTCTTGAATAAAACCATACCTTTGCAGGATAACATTAGTTTATTCGTTCTTTTTAAGAAGTTAATTTTAATTTTTTAAATGTCGCTAACTAGATTAACTAGAGTTATATTTTATCACGCTATTGACAATGTTTTTTTTTATTATTGTTATTAGTTTTTGAATCAACTCTAGCTTTAGCGCCATGCTGTTTGCTTTTAGGATTACGTGAAGGGTGAAGAGTTAAGATTAAGGGAGCATTTAAGCTCGAATGTTGTGCAAGGGCCTGGCTTAATAGATAAACATTCCTTGATAGCATTTTCTTATTTAGAACCCAATTTATTTTTATATCTCCAATTATTCAGGTGACTGCCGAAGATTTAATTTCAGAAATGGACTATTTTGAAACTTTTTTTTTCTTCACTTTTTGAGTTTTTATTTGTTTTTAAAGCCTTTTATAATATATCTAGATATTCATTTTTTTATAGTTAGAATGTTTTTTGTTCTATTGTTATGTTTTGATTCGAACTTCGACGATAGTTCTATAGGCTTAGAGGGAATCTACATTTGATGGATGATATTAAAGACGGTGTGCTCTGTTGAAGACATTTAAGGAAATTTTATTGAGACGGGAACTCTCTTTATATTCAAGAAATATTTTGAAGCCTTAAAGAAGGCAAGAAATTCAGATGATAAATCATTTTTAATAATTGTTTTTATCTTTCCTAAGACCATTGATGTGAATGTATTTTTTTGATTTTTAGTAGAGAGTATTTTTTTATATTATATTTTTAGAGACGTTAGCATTGTTCAACAAGTATAAATATTTTTCGATGATTTTGGGGGTTTTGTTGCTTTAGAATACACTTGAACAATGACATTTAAAACGCTATCATTTTTTACCATGTTAGATAGATTTTTCGATGATTTTGAAGGTTTTTTTTTCTTAGTGAACATGATGCCCCAAAATTATAAAAATGAATTAAGGTGCGGCAGAGAATTCCTCGAATGAATTGTATTACTTTTTTACTTTTTTCTAAGGTGAATTGCATTTCACAATAGAATTTAATTTGTGATTTTTGGGGGTTCGTGTTAAAACTTAAAAGTATTTCTTGGCTTTTTCAGAAGAACAAAAAATTTGTATTTTTTTCCTATAATTTATTCATTGCTTGAAAGATGCGATTTTTTTTATTTTGCCAAGGTGCATAACTGTATTGATTTAAGTGATATTTTGTCATATTCATTTTTGATTTTGCATTTGCATTGTAGTTAAAGATTAGTTTTTCGTGCTTGAAGTGAACTCACATTATTAATGTATTAATGTTCTGTAAAGGAGCTGTATGTGAGGCTATAGATTCATATAAATTAAATTTGTTACACAGAATCCAAGACCTATTTTGGTTACCCATTATTAAATTAAAGATAATTTTTATAATTTCACATTATTATCTTAATTTTTTAACTTTTACATTTTTTAAAAAACCAAAATCTTTTTGTGAATCCGGCGCTTGCTTACCTATAAGCAGTCATCTTTAATTTTTTGTATACATCTTGTTTTTTTTGAGTACTGATGTGTTTATTTCACCACGAAACACTATATATCATTAGATGAGTAGTGTTTTGTAGTAGTAGAAGTAAATACTTGGATATAGATTTATTTATATTTGTTTCTTCTTTATTAATTTAGCTCAAGACTTGCATACTAGAACCATCCCACATGGGGGGTGGAACATAAAAACCAATAATATATAAAGATTAATTAATAATTTATTAAATAAAAATGCCTCATTTGTGCTTTCCTTAAGAACGTAGTGCATAACAACAATATATATATTCAGACTATCCTGTCTGTTTCGACTAACTACTCCCTTATTTAACCACACCCTGTTAAGCCCGTTACCAATTTTATACGATCTCTGTTTGGCGCTCTTTAGCTCACATATATTTAAAACAGATTGAACATAAACTAAAGAAGTTGTCAAGAAAAAGAAACGCGCTAAATGAAAACTTAAAAAAAAAGCAAAATTGAATGTAGCTGCGAGTGAATATAATCAAATGGGATACATTTAAACGGATACCGCAATCTCTTTAGAAAATTCTTTGGGGGGAATATAGTTGCTAAGCAGCTCACGAGATTCCAGAACAGGCATATAAATGTTCAACTATGTAAAATCCGAAGGTCATGCCTTTAAAATTACGTATTTAGTAAGTGAAATGTATTTAACCTCTGTATGCTATAGGAGAATATATGTACCAAACTTGGTGACTCTACTTCTTATAACTTTTAAGCTATAACTTAAAAACACTGTTTTGGAATCTTAATTTATCGATAACTTTTGAAAGGATTCAGACATCGAAAAAAAAAAAAGATAAGTTTGTATCAAACCGGCAGTACAGTAACTAAAACTTAAAAATAAAGTTGCTAGCTTTTATGACTTTTAAGTTATGCCCGAAAAACACTTGGCTGGTAGGTTTTTTCTTAATTTTTTGTTATGTAAAGCTTTGAAAATCATTTGGAGATAATCTGACGAAAATTTTATTTTCTTTCCATATAACCTTCACCCACCATTTTCCTCATTGGTATACAGCTCTTAATCAATTTTTATAATGATCTTTGAAAATAAGTTTGAACCCGATCGGATGAAAACCCAAAAAAAGTTGCATACAACGGGTTCTTATTACGCACTTTTAGACTACGTGGAAACTAATGTGAAAATTTCAGCTCTCTAGCTCTTATGGTTAGGGCCCTGCGTTGATCACCTATAACCAATCGTCAATAACCAATCGCCAATCAGGACAAACTGTTTTATATATATATATTGTGCTTCGTTCTAACATTTTGAGTGAAAATAAATTTCTTTTCCCAATCAAAAGCGTTGTATTATTATTTAATACTCATTTTGCAACCACTTTTTGCAGAAATATTATTTGAATAAAAAGTTTTCATCAGTGCTTCGTACATAATAGTATAGGGGCATAATTAATATGTTTACAACACTTACTTGCAAATAACATTAAAAACCCATTTAGTCAAATTTATTATTTATTGATTTAATACACCATTAATAACAATATCATTCCGTTTATATTAATAATTTAATTTAATTTAATATATTTATTTATTTATTTAATGTCTTCACAGAGGAAATTTAAATAAGTTTGATGAATTTAAAAGTAATATTATAAAAAAGAGTAATACGTTTTTTTTTTGGTAGGGGTATCTATGCGGTGCCATTTATACCCTTCATTTCGAAGCGAAGCACCGCGGGCTGAAATTGAAAAATCTAAATTTCGGCCACTGGCTGCCTCATAGAACTATTTCCGCCCCGCCCCGTCTCTACCCACAAGCTCGAACGACTACAGAAAAGCAGCAACGCCGGAAATTCACAGCAATGGCCGCATGTCATATTGTGATTGAATATATATGTGTTGCTGCTAATTCGCATATATGCAAGCGTTTCGGAGCGTGGAAATAGATGTTGCGGCAGCGAAGCCATGGCAAGCAATGAGTTCGGCGCTTTTGTGCCGCTGATCGCAAGAAGAATATGCTCTGCCTGCCTGCTGTGCTTTGTGCGCGTGTCGCAGTCACAGCACACGAAGCTGCTTGGGTGCTGATAATTCCAAAATTTTATGCAACCACTTTTTAGTCGATTTGACGCCTCTATGTGTTGTATGCTTAGTGCTATCGGTAAGTGAGCGAATACTTGTCGTTCGTATAGGACTAAGAAAATAAACATATTTGTAGATACAGATTTATGCATATAAATGTTGGATGCCCTGGACGTTGCCATTACTCTCACATTTACTCCGGGAGCAATCTTAAAGTGATGTTGGAGGAAACTAAAAGTATACATATGTATGTATCTTGAAGGAGAATGCCAGGACTTTATCTGGCACAGAAGTTCCGGTTATTGGGTTGGGAGACTCTGCCTTTTGATTTTCAACAACAATAATGAAGCCATACCCATTCTTAGTCCAGCAAGCCGCGGAAGAGCGTGCTTTTAATTACCATTTGTTTAAGGCAAGGCGAGTGGTCGAAAACGTGTTTGGCCACTTAAAGTCACGCTTCTGCCGCATTGGAAAAGGCCTGTATAATAACATCTCCAAAAAATCCAACATAATTATATGTTATTGCATCCTACACTATTTTCTAAATGAGCAGAACAGTGCCATTATGAGAAATGAGAAAATGATGATGCAGAGGAAAGACAACAGCCCGAGCAACACACGTTCTTGAAAAATGAAGATGAGGCGGCCCAAACAATTCGTATCGCTCTAGGGACATACCTAGCAGAAAGAGACAATTTAATTTATTTATATTTTATTAAATACTATTAAGTACCTATATATAAACTACCTTAATAAACTAATTATTATTATTAAACTTTGTGTTTTTAGCGCCTTTCCTAATTTATATATTGTTATTTATCCGGCTCGAGGTCAATAAAACAATTTGTTTTATTAGTTCTATCGATATATTTCGGCTGCAGCCACGACAACCATCCTCAGGGAATTACAATTAAAACATTGAAATAAAATAAATACTTAACATTTAACAAACATTTTTTTAGAAACAAATTTTTAAACATTTAAAACGTACTGCTTTACTGCTTCGCGTGAAGTTGACTACTAAATATTTTATTTATTCTAGTAAATACAATAATAATTGCAGATCAACAAACGAAAGCGACCAGGAACGATAATCACCAACATAAAATAAAGCAGATTATAATAACACTAATAATATTTATCATTCACTATACAAAAGGACAGAGTATAGAAATAAATCCAATTCAAGCACCAAATGGTTACCTTATTTTTAAAACAGGTACTATAGATATTCCTTCAGATTACGACTATCATTATCTAACAGTAAATATAACTAAAACAGAACTAACATATAACAAACTAATTCAACAAGCGGAAGAATTTAAAAATACAATTCAAATTCAATATTTAACAGAAAAACTAGACAGAGAAATAAACGGTATAAGAATAGTTAAACGCAGTAAAAGAGGTTAAGTATTCATTGTCGGAACAGCTTATAAATACCTTTTCGGAACATTAAATCAAGACGACAAAGAAGAATTAGAAGGAAAAATAATTAAATTATCAGAAAATAGCGTCCAAATAAATGAACTAAATGATATAATAAATACAATAAACAAAGGTTTTAAAACTATAAATCAGGAAAACGATAGAAGTAAGAAATTAGATATTCTTATAAATAATTTACAGCGCTTTACTGAATATATAGAGGACATAGAATTAGGCATGCAACTTACTAGACTAGGCATATTTAATCCAAAACTATTAAAACATAACTACTTGTTACACGTTAACGCTGAAAAACTATTGAAAACAAAAACTTCCACTTGGTTAAAATCCGACACAAGTGAAATATTAATTATTTCCCACATTCCTCGTGAAATTATAAAGACACCTATTTTTCAAATAATCCCTTATCCCGATGAAAACAAAAATATTTTAACGGAAATTACAGATCAAAAATATTATTTAGAAAATCAAAAAGCATTTGACAAAGATACTATGAAATTAATTACCAACGAATGTATAACAGGAATTTTAAATGGAATTTACCCAAAACAACACTTAATAAAAACAGCATGAACAAGGAAATTGTAATTTAAGGAAATAATGTTATAAAAATGTATAACTGTTCATTACAATTAAACGAAATATCAATTATAAATTCTATGCTAGACTACACTCAAAATATTTATGTGAGCAACAATATAACTAAATTAAAGCCATTATCATATATTCAAACAAAAAAGATCATAGAAGAACATACCAAATATTATAACGAATTTCAAATAATAAGCGCAACAACATTTATAATTACCATAATTGGCTTAATATTGCACTTAATTTATAAGTTTACAAGTTTGCCACATAAATTAATCATTAAATATAAGAAACCTAAAATACAAGAGACACCCATAGAACCAATCGATATAACAAGCGAACTTAAAGAAAACCCCATATTGTATACAAAAATAGCCATAGGACAGGCAAAGGTCTAAAGGTTGGGGGAGTGATATATCCATATTCCACTTATACTAAGCAGCCACATATATCATACATACAATACTGTAAACACATCAGCCATCATCCCCAAACTTTGGTGAGAGCAACGACAATGGTCAATCTGCCTAAAACGTAAACAGTCGTTCAAGCATCCGGCATAGACATAAACAAATTCCAAAGATCACGCCACTATCGTTGTTCCCACCAAATACGTAAGATCAAAAAGAAAATTGATCTAAGAGAATTTAGAAGCTCATGCAAAAAGCCCAAAAAGCTCAAAGCCGAAGTTTCTTCAACGCCCACGCATCAACACTCAATTGAGTTCGATTTGATACGCAATAGATTAAGGTCGTAACCGTGCAGCTGTATAAGATTATATAATTAACTTCAGTCCGTTTAAGAATTACTCCAAATATTATAAAGTGTTTAAATAAAGATAAACCGAAACACAATTATATGTATCTTGAAGGAGAATGCCAGGACTTTATCTGGCACAGAAGTTCCGGTTATTGGGTTGGGAGACTCTGCCTTTTGATTTTCAACAACAATAATGAAGCCATACCCATTCTCAGTCCAGCAAGCAGCGGAAGAGCGTGCTTTCAATTAACATTTGTTTAAGGCAAGACGAGTGGTCGAAAACGCGTTTGGCCACTTAAAGTCACGCTTCTGGCTCATTGGAAAAGGCCTGTATAATAACATCTCCAAAAAATCCAACACAATTATATGTTGTTGCATCCTACACAATTTTCTAAATGAGCAGAACAGTGCCATTATGAGAAATGAGAAAATGATGATGCAGAGGAAAGACAACAGCCCGAGCAATACACGTTCACAGTTTATGCTCATTATTTTGTTATTATGTGTACTAAACCCGATCCAGATCGGTTAAAACATCCTATTTTACTTCTTTTTTTTTAAGTTTATGCTCATTTATTTGTTATTATGTGTGCTAAACCCGATCCAGATCGGTTGAAACAGAGTGGTTTCTGATTAAACCGAGATAGGTTTTTTCAAACAGGGGTCGGATCTATCATAAACAGGCACCCGTTTTTAGAAACAGGGGTCCGTTTTTTTTTACAGGGGGCCGTTATTATAAACAGGGGGCGGTTTTAGTTTAAAGCGGAGTCGTTAAAACATTTTCGTTTTCATTAAGTCTTGTGAGCTGCTAAGCAACTATATTCCCCCCAAAGAATTTTCTAAAGAGATTGCGGTATCAGTTTAAATGTATCCCATTTGATTATATTCAGTCGCAGCTACATTCAATTTTACTTTTTTTTATTTAGCGCGTTTCTTTTTTCTTGACAACTTCTTTAGTTTATGTTCAATCTGTTTTAAATATATGTGAACTCAAGCGCCAAACAGAGATCGTATAAAATTGGTAACGGGCTTAACAGGGTGTGGTTAAATAAGGGAGTAGTTAGTCGAAACAGACAGGATAGTCTGAATATATATATTGTTGTTATGCACTACGTTCTTAAGGAAAGTACAAATGAGGCATTTTTATTTTATTATTTATTAATAAATCTTTATATATTATTGGTTTGTATGTTCCACCCCCAATGTAGGATGGTTCTAGTATGCAAGTCTGCTAAATTAATAAAGAAGAAACAAATATAAATAAATCTATATCCAAGTATTACTACTACTACAAAACACTACACATCTAATGATATATAGTGTTTCGTGGTGAAATAAACACATCAGTACTCCAAAAAACAAGATGTATACAAAAATTAAAGATAATTGCTTATAGAAGAGCAAGCGACGGATTCACAAAAAGATTTTGGTTTTTTAAAAAATGTAAGAGTTAAAAAATTAAGAACATAATGTGAAATTATAAAAATTATCTTTAATTTAATAATGGGTAACCAGAAGAGGGCTTGGATTCTGTGTAACAAATTTAATTTATAAGAATCTATAGCCTCACATACAGCTCCTTTACATTACATTAATACTCTCTGCTTTTAAATAACATGCTTCGAATGTGAGTTCACTTGAAGCACGAAAAACTAATCTTTAACTACAATGTAAATGCAAAATCAAAAATGAATATGACAAAATATCACTTAAATCAATACAGTTATGTACCTTGGCAAAATAAAAAAAATCGCATCTTTCAAGCAATGAATAAATTATAGGAAAAAAATACAAATTTTTTGTTCTTCTGAAAAAGCCAAGAAATACTTTTAAGTTTTAACACGAACCCCCAAAAATCACAAATTAAATTCTATTGTGAAATGCAATTCACCTTAGAAAAAAGTAAGACAATTCATTCGAGGAATTCTCTGCCGCACCTTAATTCAGTTTTATAATTTTGGGGCATCATGTTCACTAAGAAAAAAAAACTCTCAAAATCATCGAAAAATCTATCTAACATGGTAAAAAATGATAGCGTTTTAAATGTCATTCTTCAAGTGTATTCTAAAGCAACTAAACCCTCAAAATCATCGAAAAATATGTATACTTGTTGAACAATGCTAACGTCTCTAAAAATATAATATAAAAAAATATTCTCTACTAAAAATCAAAAAAATACATTCACATCAATGGTCTTAGAAAAGATAAAAACAATTATTAAAAATTATTTATCATCTGAATTTCTTGCCTTCTTTAAGGCTTCAAAATATTTCTTGAATATAAAGAGAGTTCCCGTCTCAATAAAATTTCCTTAAATGTCTTCAACAGAGCATTTATGTTTCAATGCATACTGCTTTACAATCCTTGATTCATACCGTCTTCATATCATCCATCAAATGTAGATTCCCTCTAAGCCTATAGAACTATCGTCGAAGTTCGAATCAAAACAAAACAATAGAACAAAAAACATTCTAACTATAAAAAAATGAATATCTAGATATATTATAAAAGGCTTTAAAACAAATGAAAAACTTAAAAAGTAGAGAAAAAAAAAAATTCAAAATAGTCCATTTCTGAAATTAAATCTTCGGCAGTCACCTGAATAATTGGAGATATAAAAATAAATTGGGTTCTAAATAAGAAAATGCTATCAAGGATTGTTTATCTATTAAGCCAGGCCCTTGCAGAACATTCGAGCTTAAATGCTCCCTTAATCTTAACTCTTTACCCTTCACGTAATCCTAAAAGCAAACAGCATGGCGCTAAAGCAAGCGTTGATTCAAAAACTAATAACAATAATAAAAAAAAAGCTTGTCAAAAGCGTGATAAAATATTACTCTAGTCAATCTAGTTAGCGACATTTAAAAAATCAAAATTAACTTCTAAAAAAGACTTATTCAAAAACCGAGTAATACATTTATAATAATACAGTTTAAAAACCATGGAAAATTCAAAATATGAACCAAGCAAGCTTAGGTTAATGTACTTCGCGTCTGAAGTTCAAGTCAATCCTCAGACTTGTGAATATTTTTAAGCAAATAACTCAAACCTCAAAGTCATATTCCCTACAATCTGTATTATACAAATAATGAAACAAACTATAGAAGCTGAGTATGTAAAAGTTTTCAATGAGGTAGGGATGCTTGAGTCAACCACATGATTGGGGAAAAAAAAATCACGTATATCATACCCATACTCAATATGTGCTGGACAGAAAATAAACTTAAAGTAAAAAATTGTCCATGGTTCCGGTTATCTGTTACTCACTTTTTATACAAACTCCCAGAAATAGTGATATCGTAAGTAAAACATCGTTTTTAACGTGTTTGTTGCGTCTCAATTTTCATATATTTCTTTAGCGCAATCTTAACAATATAAAACTAAGAACAAAGAAAAATACATAGAAGAACAAAATATCAAGAATATTCCTTGAATTTGTATATTCTCTTCTCAGTTAGCCAAGTAGAATTGTAATACTATGCATATATCCTCAGTAGGGTGCGTTTGAGTAATTAATAAAATCAGCTTGAAGACATTAGAAATAAGAGCAACATAAATTATACATCCCCTTAAAATTATATCTGTCATGACTGTTACTAAAAATGGAAACAAAATGAGCACTCTCACATTGACACATAGCTCCAACTACTATCGTTATAAAATTAAGAAGGCACAAAAAAACCTAATTCATTCTGATGAAACATTTCACGTATGTCACCAGATACGGCTATAGGGCGCTCCCTGAATCGAATAAGTACGCCCATCAACGACGCTAGTGTGTCTGGACCCTTCAGCAAACAATCGTTCAGCGACATGCCACTAGCCTTGGCAGCCGCGTCCCACACTAAGCGTTTTTTCTTCTTATTCGGATTGGTAACTGAAAAGATAGGAAGGAACCATGATTTTGCGTTGAACGCTAAATCGCTATTCTCCAGCTGGCGGATGTATCCTTTCCGCTTGTAGTCGCGCATCGTGGTCATCATGAACTCTTTCAACTGCAGGTCCTTTGACATTTTTGCCTCTAAGCATTTGAGGCGCTTGAGGGCCACCTGATAAGAGTCCGGTAGATGCACGCGATCTAACCTCCATAACAAACCAGTTTGCCATCGCTTTTCCTCTTCCAGATAGGTTGTTATCGCCTCCATTATCTGCACCGAGCGCTCGTCTTCTTTGGACCTCAAAGGATTTGACGAAACGCTTACGCCCATTGACTCCAGCGAAAATTAGTTCTTCAGGGCCTCGTCCATACCACGTGCTTCACTTCACTGACAAATATGTAGCAGTCTCGGCGTGGTAATATCGCCCACGGCAGGGCGACCATACACGACCCATCCTAGTCTGCAACGTGCTGCAATGACGTCATCACCATCGGCTTCACGCAGCTCCAGAGGTGCAGTCATTTTTATATTGTCCAGTCCAATGATAACTTGAGCCCTTACGTTGCTGTACGGCAGAATAGGAAGCGCAGACAAGTGCTTCCGAGATTGCAGCAGCTGAAGTCCCACGCTTTGTTGTGGCAAATCCAAATATGCCACTGTTCGTACACTTCTCAAAACGTGCCGCGACGCATTATGATCCCGCGCTGACACACCCATAGCTACAGACATTGACTCAGGCTCGTTCTTCGTCACGTCGCCTGTCCATCTAAGGCACAGCAGTGTTGTGGGTCCGTCCAATTCCAGCTCGTCTGCAAGCGTTTTTTCCATAAGCGTACACGCAGCTCCTTCATCTACTAGTGCATATGTGTGCACGCTTTTCACGTTACTATGGAGCGTAATGGGAACATATCGAAACAGCGCCTTAGCGGCAGACTTGGCGTGGAACATGAGCGTAGACTCATCGTGCTTGGGTTGATCGTTGTTGCTTTGATTTATATAACCGCCGTATCTACCGCCCGCAGTAGGCGTATGTAGCAACACATTGTGAATCGATCTGCAGCCATCCACGTTGCAATTCTTCTTTGATCTGCACTGACGCACACGATGTTGCATAAAGCAGCAAAAGCAGAGCCGCTTATCCTGCACAAACTCCCAACGTTGTTTCGTGCCCATAGATCGAAAGTCATCACATCGTGCACAAAGACTCGCTGGTTAGCTCTTCTTTTTGTTGTCGTCCCTCGCTGCCTTGTACGGCGTGACCATGGTTGCACACATTGCTACATTGAAGAGCCAGTTGTCAAAGGTGGCCAAATTAACGATAGCGTTTGACAACCGATGCCGACCCCAGTTATACTACTGGGCATCTTAGCAATAAGCTCGTTCAGCAGCGCCGGATCATGAAGATAGTCCTGCAGACCAACTGCCGCCATCGTTGCGCAATAATTCTGGACAGCTAGAGCCAGTCGGATTACAGTGTCCAAGTTGTCTGCCTTTATCGTTGGCTCATCCCGTAGCTTCCGCTGCAGCGCGGCATGCGCAATTTCAGGACGGCCATACAACATTCGAAGGGTGCCTATGGCATACGGCACGGTGCCTGCAATCATTAGTTTTCCACGTACCACTTCCAGAGCATGACCTTTAAGACACTTCTCCAGCCGGATGAGATTTTCTTCGTTGCTAAGCCCACATCTCTCTGTGGACTGCTCATAGTTGCTGATGAAGATCAGCCACTCGTCCGGTCTCCCTGTAAAAATTGGCAAATTTTTGCTGATGACATGCCGGGCGCCATCGATCCATTGTGTGCACTTAACCCTGAGTGGCCCATACCACCTAGCGCGCCAGAATGAGGCACTGTCGCCTGGTTAAACACCGTTGTGTTTGCTTGATCTAACAAACTTGATGGTGCGCTCCAATTCGACGCAATCTGCTGCCTGTGACAGATTATGGTGTCGTACCCCGAAAGGTCAAAAAATCCTCCCGCATTCTCAGCTCTTTGCTGAATTGGTGTTGATGAACTTGCCCGCGTGTTAACAGCTGCAGACGACGTCGGTGGACAGCCACTATCCATATCCATCTTTGCTGTTTCACTATCTTTCCCAACACCGGCGACTCCAGCTAATACTCCAGCGGGAACAGGCGATCCATTAACCTGCCCCGTCGACCATGCTGTAACAGTTCCTCCGGGTTGAATATCAGTTGTCGTCTTCTTAGCTCCAGCACTTAGCTCATCACCATCAGCCATTTTGTCAAGCCATGTGTCGACGCTTTGAGGTTATGGCGACTGTGTCTTACTTACGTAGGTCCAGCTCGTCGGACTACGTGCCTTTGAGTTTCCAAATTCGATGAAATGCGCAGAAGTCTCCGCCGTAGCAGAGAATATGTTCACGATATTCCCTCCTGCAGAGAATATTTCGGAATGTTGGCACCGGGAACCGTGCCGCGGCGTGTATCTGGCAGGGACTTCTAGCCCACCAATAAAAGACGGTACTTTGCTTTGGATGATGGTAGCTCACCACTTATATTCGTGGTTCTGAAATCTTTATTTCCATTATTTTCTGCTTACAACTTACAATTTAAAGAGACTCACATTCGTGCTCCGCACACGCTTCTTTTTTCTCAACGCAATTTTTGCATCTGCTCGTCTGCATACATAGATCAAAGCTGACCTAGCAACGAATATCAAATTTTTGCAGCTGCGTGCGAATGACACGCGCACCCAACGCATACATAATAATTCAAACGGTGCATTTCCAGTGCAAAGAGTAAACACCGATTACAAAACGTGTGAGACCCAGTAGGAAAGCATCCCAATAGGAAATTTATACAACTATTTTAACTTCGCCACGCAACACAAGGCATAAGTAACGAGATTTTAAAATCCAAAGGACTAGCATCAATTGAGATACAGACAGGTTAATATATATTTCCACACAACTTTCATATAGTGGATTTAAATGTTGCTATACCATGTGAATAATAGGCATTGATTTTATTAAAAAATTCAATTGCCAACTAGACTTTAAACCATCAGAAGATTGGTTTATAATTAGACCCAATAATTTAAAATACCCAATTCATGTTCCAATAACATATAATTCTGGTACGACTCAATACTTCTACCAGCAAGATCTCAAGTTGTCCGCAAAGTCAAACTAACTTCAGAGGAAGATAGTGTATTAATTCCAAATCAGGAAATTCAACCTAGTATTTATGTTGCAAACACAGTTGCAACATCTCAAAACACGTTTGTCCGTTTACTAAATACAACTAGTACCGATCAATTAGTTAAAATTAATAATTTAAAATATGAATCACTTTCGAACTACGATGTAGTTCACACAAGCCTAGAAACTAGAGAAAAAACTGTCATATCTCAGCTAGCCAAAAATTTTCCGCCTCAATTTAAATCACAACTTAGAAAGTTATGCACCAAATATAGTGATGTATTCGGACTCGAAACCGAACCAATCACAACAAATAATTTTTATAGACAACAACTCAACTCTGCGACGATTATATTCTCATTCTCTCTGACAACTTCAGCTTAACTACGGTGGTGAAGTGGTTCGAATTCGCCAAGAGCGCGAGAGAACTTTATTGCGCTCCCACTGTGCCCTAGATTAACTAACACTAGACTTCATGATATAAAGTTCCTAATCTTATTCTACACCGGCCCCGTTGAACGCCTGTAAGGCTTCAAACTAATTGAAGCGGCGCCAACTTATGGATGGCCCGCCGAAAAACTCCTCCTCCGCTCGTCCTATGATCGACGACCCTGACCATGCCGTCCTGCCCTGCGTGGGCTGCGATGACTCGTCCCAGGAGCCACTGCTGAGGAGGCAGGTTGTCCTCTGCCACGATGACGAGGTCTCCGTCTTGGAGGTTGGGCTGCTGCTGGTGCCACTTGGCCCAAGCTTGAAGGCCTAGCACATATTCCCGGGACC
Organism: Drosophila maculinotata; assembly: GCA_035045305.1. NCBI lineage: Eukaryota > Metazoa > Arthropoda > Insecta > Diptera > Drosophilidae > Drosophila > Drosophila maculinotata. The sequence goes on along the minus strand of JAWNPD010000568.1, from coordinate 490,496 downwards.
AGCGCTGCCAAAACATTTGCCTGACTGACGAGACAAGACGCCATCGACGTAAGCAACTGAGACCCTCCTGGTCCGGGTTCCTGGGTGCTGGGGCGCGATTAGCGGCCCACCTGTCAGTAGGTGCCCGGGTGTTAGCGCTTCTCCGTCGCTGGGATCTTGGCTCATAGCTCCGAGCGGCCGAGAGTTCATCATGGCCTCGACCCCGACCAACGCCGTCTGCAGCTCTTCTGCGGTTAGGAGCAGGCTGCCCACCACCCGTAGGAGTAGGTTCTTGGCAGTTTTGACACCTGCCTCCCAGAGCCCTCCCATGTGCGGTGCTCGCGGCGGAATGAACGCAAATTTGCATCCGCTTTTTGATGCGAATTCCCAAACTGCGTCCGCCTGCTTCTCGATCCTGTCCCGAAGCTCGCTGAAGTGGCGACTCGCACCGACGAAGTTCGTCGCGTTGTCGCAATGTACGACTTGGGGACATCCTCGGCGTCCGACAAACCTTTGAAAAGCCAATAAAAATGAGTTTGTGGTTAAATCTGAAACAATTTCTAAGTGAACCGCCTTGGATGCGAAACAACCGAATAACGCAACGTATATTCCCGTATATTAATGGATGAATGGGTTCAATCGCTGAAGACTAGGGCCAACTCCGGAGCGAACCTTTTCAATTTCATGATATTCGTGATTTTGTATTATCTCGACAATTTTATTAAACGCCTCATGGTATTCAGAAGGTGACGGAATTTTCTCAAACTTTAAACTCCTGTCTCTACATTTTCTTATGAAGCGGAACATATAAACAAACACTCTAAGCAGTTTGAGGTGTGACAAAAATCCCTCGATGACAATACCAATTCAGAATATTGGACACTAGCGGTCAGCCCAACCGCTGTCTTCCTTGTCTCCAATTGCAGAAGATCTTCTGGTAGCTGGAAATGTGGATTTGAGGGCCAGTCCTCTACTTCATCCTTCAAAAACGATTGACCATTAAACCAGATGGATTCAATGATCTCCCTAACGTCACAACCTCTTGACAGTAAGTCTGCTGGGTTTTGTTTTGTTGGCCTTGGAAGCGTTTTAGTCTTGAGAGCCGCTGCTTTGGACTTTGAAGTCAATAATGAGACATTCAAACCTTCTGCAGTTTTGCTACAGATATATACGCAAGCTCCATAAGCTCTCATGGATGCGTCTGCAAAGGCGTGTATTTGAACCGGAAACATCGGATCGGTATACACAAAGCGAGGTATGGATATCTCCTAAAATTGAGATAATGTATCTTTCAACATATTCCATGCTGTTTCCAAATGCATCGGAATCGACTCATCCCAGTCCAGTTTATTAAGCCAAAGTTCCTGCAATAGGATTTTTCCAACCAAGGGAATCAAACAGCTTTGATGTCACCGATAATATGTTCCGTTTTGTCGCTCGGAGACCCATAAATGAAGTGTCAATCTGAAACTTGAATGCATCTTCATTTGGTAACCACGCTATTCCTAACGCTTTGGTAGACTCAGAATCCGAGATCGTTATTGGTTTGACTGTGCTCTCAGATGCGGTAATCTCAGGTGAGTTCGAAAACCACTTTGTCAATTCAAAACCTGATTCAGAACCTGAGATACTTGATACTTAATTGTCTGTAGCTCCTCTACGCATGCAGCACCAGTCAGCATACCATCGACGTAAAAGTCTGACCGAATAACTTTAGCAGCCTTAGAGAATGAGACCTTTGCGACCTCACTCAACCTTTTCAAACACCATATAGCCAAAAATGGGGCTGGTCCAGTACCATAGGTACAGTGTTGAGCTTAAATAATATCAAGGACTCAGAGGGGTCTCTTCTCCACACTATGAGTTGAAACTGCCTATCCGCTTCATTCACCATCACTTGGCGATACATCTTTTTGACATCGGCTGTCAGGGCGAACTTGTGCAGCCTGAAGCGGAGTAGGGTGGAGTACAACTCTTCTTGAATCGTAGGCCCGACCATCAGTATATCATTTAAGGTGACCTGGGAGGACGTCTTACACGACGCATTGAAAACGACACGAAGCTTGGTAGACGTACTCTGGGGCCTCAGAACACACTGATGCGGGATTACGTAGTGTGGAGTAGATGGAATTTTGTTGTCAGTGGGAGACATATTACCTAAGGAGATGTACTCTTCCATAAACTCCAAGCACATTTTCCCTATCTCAGGATCACGAGACAATTTCCTTTCTAGCGACAAAAACCGCCGTTAAGCAACTTCAAAGGAGTTGCCTAAAACTATTGGATCAGATCTAAATGGCAGGCTGACTTCAAAACAACCAGATGGCAATACCTGAGTCGTCTTCCTATAATGGTCTTCACATAAAATTTGCTCAGGTGACATAACCTTCTTTGGGAACGGAAATTCTTCCAGTGACCAAAACTTTTGCAGAGTGCTATCTATAGACATCAACAACTCTTCACTACAACTCAAACTATTTACAAATTCTTGAGGGACAGAAACCTTGGGAACATATCTTCCCGATACTACCCAGCCAATAAGGGTCTTTTGAAGAGTTGGATAGACGGGGCCTTGCTTTATTTGACCAGAAGCCAATAGTTCAAAAAACGATTCTGCTCCTATTAGCATGTCAATTGTGGCTTATAGAAATAAGGGTCTGCTAATGGAAGGTTCTTTGGAATCCTCCAGTCACTGACATTTACTGACTGGTCAGGGTGATAGCCTGAAATTGATTTCAGGATTCAAAAATCGAACGAGAACTCACTACCATTTACTCGTGACTTCACCACCGTGTGTATCTTTTTCTTGACTTGAGCATTGGATTCACCAATGCCAAGCAAGTTGATACACGACTCCTCTCTACGGATCTGTAAGCGCTGAGCGAGCTCATCAGTGATGAAGTTAGTTTGGCACCCAGAGTCCAGCAATGCTCGGGACAAAATGTGTTCACCACTTTTTGTTCGAACGCTTACGATCGACGTTGCCAGAATGACCCTGTCCAACGATGACGCATGCAGAGCATGTGACGTGGAAGGGTGATCCCGATTGAAAGGAGGAGAAGGACTCTCTTGAGGTGATGGCTACGCTAAACTATTGTCAGTCACTGTGTATCTGTGCAACAAAACATGATGTGAGCGTCCACACACTCGACATTTAGTAAATTTGCATTTTACAACAGTGTGACCTTTTCGCAGACAATTAATGCACAAGGACGCAGATTATACAAATTCGAACCTTTGCCCAAAGCGGCAACTCCTCATAATTAAGCTGCTCTTCCCACTTCTGTTTGGTCACTGGATCGACTCTATTTAAAACGAGATAAATGAGCATCGCATTTGAAATATTTCTTTCGTCTCCTATCGATAGCATGGACCCATGTATCGATGAAACTGGATCAATAAGGTTCCTTAAAGATGATGCAGACTGCTGCGTGATCTTCGGAATACTGAACAGTGTGGAAATATTATTCAAAAAAATCAAACATTCATTATCGTATACTCTTTTTAGGCTGGTCATAGCTTTCTCATAATTGTTCTCGGTGACTTGGAACGCTTTTATGGTTCCTAATGCTTCACCAGAGAGACATGAAATTAAGTGATTGAATTTCTCAATGACCGGTATACTTTTATCTTTATGAACTAGAGTCTCAAAAAGGCTAATGAAATGTTTAAACTCCGAATATTAACCACTGAATTTCGGCAATGCTAAGTTCGGAAGTCGAGCACGAGTTGGGGCAACAGAATGTGAGACTGGTTTGGACTCGCTATCTGTCTTCAATGCGCATATTAGAGGCATGACTTTAGCCTTGGTTGTAATGGACATTTCTTCCAACTCGGCTCCAAATTCATCGTCAAGATCTATTTCTTTAATTTGCTCTTGCAATGGATTAGCCTTCTCAATCGCTTCGTTTAAAACGTCTAGCCTATATTCTAGCTCTGTCAAAAGCAAGGGAATCGAGCCAGCCTCTAGTTGATCCTCTAAGCGTCGGATGCTTTTGACTCGGCACTTGAGTTTCTTCCTCAACTCCTCTAGAACGGCCTTAACATTCAACTTGCACTGTTCCATTATTTTAATTATTTATTTTTTACTACTTCGTACTTTATGACGACAAAAATATATAAACAATAATAAAAACCAAACAAATATTGAATAAATAAATTTTTAATACGAACAAATGATAATAAACCTGACACAAATAACACAATAAAAATAATGAATGACTAAAAGTGTTTTATTCGAAGAAAAGAAAAAAAAGATTTAGTCAGACAAATATTAAACAAAAATAAATATTGTTTTATAATAAAATAATAATATATAAAACAAAAATAAATTATGTTTTATGATGACTAGTAATATATAAAATAATAACTGATAATGTTTTAATATTACTAGTCGAAGTCGAGACACGAAATATGAAAAAATATTTTGGTTCCCAAATGACAGCCAATATATATATGTATACCCGACCAATTTTATCAATTGTAGACGCTCGCAACGGGTGAAGAGCGAAAACGAAAAGTTCACCGCTGCAGCTTGTATGTATGTATGTATGTATGTATGTATGTATGTATGTATGTATGTATGTATGTATGTATGTATGTATGTATGTATGTATGTATGTATGTATGTATGTATGTATGTATGTATGTATGTATGTATGTATGTATGTATGTATGTGTGTGTGTTGAATCGGCTTGGATCAGCTTCCACTTATTTTTAGCAACGAGTAGTGATAAGATGGGGGGGGGGGGGGGGGGGGGTGGCGACAGTGATTGCAGTAACAATTATATACATATGTATGTACATGTACATATAAAGGTTGCTTCGGTGGTTCACTTAAAGGTTTAGCGTATGTATGTATGTGTATGTATATAATGTGCAATAATTAATAAATTGATTGCATGCAAATCTAGCTCTACTATATTCAATACGACTCTGCCAAGAATTGAAGGCGAGGTGCAATTTTTCGGCACCAGACAATTGAAAAGAAATTTATTCTCTGTCTTTTACTCTAGCTTCTCAATTTTTTGCACAAATACACCTCTTTTTTTGGGTTAGTTTACTCCAGCTTCTACTTTCCTATGGCTGGCGCTATTGCTGGGCATCCATCGGCGGTAGCTGACGAAGCAAAGATTGAATTATGACCGACACGGGATATTGTTTTAAGTTAAATTTGTTTAACTTTTCCCAGAAATTAATAGACGCGGGCAAATTTATATATTAATGTATATATTATTTTTAATTTTTTGCACAAAACACGGAAAAAAAGAAAAGAATTATGCACTGTGTCACTGTCACTGTTAGTTTCCTTTATTATTTAGTCCATCCGGGGGCGCCATAAAATTTTAGAATAGTTTTTCTAAATGTTTTAATTTACAACAAAACACCGAAAAGACTTTGGTCGCTGTGAACTTTTAATAATTGGTCGAAAACGAAAGAACAAGTAAGAGTGCTCTATTCGAAAGTGCCCGACTAGAAGATACCCTGAACCCAGTTTTTACATTCGTATTTCTTCATCCGCATTCATACATAGAAACACACACACACATATACAAACACAAGCTGCTGGCTACTCGCGTCATGCAATTGCTTTCCTTCTTCCTCTTCCTTTGGCCCCAAACTATGGTACATTGAATCGTTAATAACTTCTTTGTTTATTGTCTGATCGTATTGAAATTTTTAGGACACAAAGATGGCATATAAATGTGAGACTTTGTAAAATCCGAAGGTTTAACCTTTAAAATTACGTATTTTTCGATTTCTGTGAGATCGGGGAGGGGTATCCAAAAAGTGAAATGTATTTAACCTCTGTATGCTATAGGAGAATATATAAACCAAATTTGGTGACTCTACCTCTTATAACTTTTAAGCTATACCTTTAAAACACTGTTCTGGAATCGTAATTTATCGATAACTTTTGAAAGGATTGAGATATCGAAAAAAATGATGAGTTTGTGTCGAGCCGACAGCACAGTAACTTAAACTTAAATATATAGTCTCTAGCTTGTATGACTTTCAAGTTATTCCCTAAAAACACTTCGCTAGAATCGAAATTTATCAATAACTTTTGAACGGGACAAGATATCGAAAAAAAAATGATAAACTTGTATCGTCCCGGCACTACGAGAACTTATATTTCAAATATGAAGTCTCTAGCTTTTGTAGTCTCTGAGAAACACGCGTTCATACAGACGGACAGACGGTCAGACGGACATGGCTATATCGACTCGGCTATTGATACTGATCAAGAATATATATACTTAATGGGGTCGGAGATGCTTCCTTATGCCTGTTACATACTTTTGCACAAAACCATAATACCCCTTTTTCCCATTTTTAATGGGATCAGGGTATAAAAATGCATGCGCTCGATTTCAACTCTACGACGACTATATTCTCATTCTTTTTGCACAACTTCAGCTTAACTACGGTGGCGAAGCGGGGCGAATTCGCCAAGAGCGCGAGAGAGCTTTATTGCGCTCCCGCTTCACCCTAGATTAACTTACACTAGACTTCATGATATTAATTTCCTAATCTTATTCTACAATAGTCGAACCATCTGTGTCCGAATATAGCAGCCTACTATTGCTTGTACTAAAGAAAGCCCTTCCGGGCTCAGAAGAAAAGAAATGGCGATTAGTAATTGACTATCGTCAGATTAATAAAAAACTTTTGTCCGACAAATTTCCACTACCTCGAATTGATGATATTTTAGATCAACTAGGTCGAGCCAAATATTTTTCATGGCTTGACTTAATGTCAGGTTTTCATCAAATCGAGCTCGAAGAAAGTTCAAGGAATATAACGACTTTTTCAACGAGCTCATATCGCTTCACGCGACTACCATTTGGTTTAAAAATCGCGCCAAATTCATTTCAGAGAATGATGACTATAGCATTTTCTGGACTTGAACCTTCTCAAGCATTCCTTTATATGGATGTTTTGACAGTTATTGGTTGTTCCGAAAAACATATGCTAAAAAACTGAACAGATGTTTTTGACAAATGTAGGAAATACAACCTGAAACTGCATCCACAAAAATGTTAATTTTTTATACACGAAGTGACTTTTCTTGGTAAAAAATGCACTGATAAAGGAATCTTGCCAGATGACAAAAAGTATGACGTCATTAAAAATTACCCAGTTCCACATGATGCGGACAGCGCTAGACGATTCGTTGCATTCTGCAATTATTACAGACGTTTTATTAAAAACTTCGCCGACTATTCACGGCACATAACTAGATTATGTAAAAAGAATGTTCCTTTTGAGTGGACAGTTGAATGCCTAAACGCATTCCAATACCTCAAAGATAAACTTATTCAGCCAACATTATTACAATACCCAGATTTCAGCAAAGAATTTTGCATAATAACTGATGCAAGTAAACAAGCTTGTGGAGCAGTTTTAACTCAAAACTATAATGGACTCCAACTTCCAGTAGCATACGCATCACGTTCATTTACAAAGGGTGAAAGTAATAAAAGTAAAACAGAACAGGAATTAGCAGCCATTCATTGGGCATACATTTTCGACCATATATTTATGGCAAACACTTCACAGTGAAAACGGACCACAGACCATTAACTTATTTATTTTCTATGATCAATCCCAGTTCAAAATTAACACGCATGCGGCTCGAATTAGAAGAATACGACTTTACAGTCGAGTTTCTAAAGGGAAAAGACAATTTTGTTGCAGATGCCCTATATGGACGTTGATGTATTAACGAACAGTACATTCAAGTGGCCCAACGATACCAACGATAACGCGTGGACCCAGGCAACATGCAACCCACCTCCCGCCCAACCGACCGAGGGGCGCGCCGCTTAACGTGCGGCTACGAAGATCGCGAAATAAGAATAGAACATACAATGTAAATACATCAAATGAACATAGACTATTTAAATGTTAGACAGATGTTGTAATAGTATAGTTCTGAGAGTAGGGACAGAAGTAGCATTACTTATTATGTGGAAAAGGTAGTTATAACTAGAGCATAAGATCCGAAAAGGGTTATTGACTGCATTGTAAGTATTACAGGCTTGCAGATAAATCGGGAGAAAGTTTCTAGTACTTCTGATCGGAACAGTAAAACTAATTTCGTTAATTAATTCGGATGAATCAATTTCCCCGTTGATTAATTTGTGTAAGAAGATTACACTAAGCATGATTCTACGATCAGAAAGAGAGGGAAGATTTATTAGTAAAAGTCTACTACGGTAAGGAGGCAAGCGATTATTAGGATTCCAGTTAAGACCCCGGAGGGCAAAGAGAAGAAACTGTTTTTGTACAGATTCTATTCTATCCTGATGAACCTTGTATTGTGGACACCATATACAAAACCCAGAGTCTTAGTAACGTAGGGATCGTCAAATTCTTTCGACCAACGCCTAATGAAACCCAAGACACCAAAGGCTCTATTAGCAGCAGAAGAAATATGCTTGTCAAACTTAAGGTTGGGATCCAAAAGGATACCGAAATCATTAACCGACTTAATTCGTTCAAGTGCTTTTCGATTAAGAACATAATTATTTAAAAAGGGCGTTGCATTTACCACAATTTAAATTTAATAAATTGACTCGACACCAGGTTTCAAAACTGTCTAGATCAGTTTGCAACCTTTGACCATAGGATCACAATATCCGAATTAAAAGATTTACAAAAGTCCTGAAAGTCACTACCAGGCAACAAAGTAGACAGAATAAATCCTGCGCAGGAATAGATCAAGAACTTTTGCCTAGGCAAAATATTGAAAAAGCTTCTAAGCCTAACGTATATGAAGTCATCAAGAATGACGATGTACGAAAAGTAGTGTCCATGCATATAAATAACATGATAACTCAAAACGGCACCGAGCGGAAAAATCTTTGAAGAAATTTCAATTGATTATTTCAAAAATATGGGCAATAAATATTTAAAATAATTAAGAGTAGCGCTACTCAAGCCGGTGACCACAGTAAATAGTGAAAAAGAAGCAATACTGTCTACATTACATGATGATCCAATACAAGGAGGTCATTCAGGCATATCAAAAACATTACTACTGGAAAAATATGAGAAGTCATATAACAAAGTACGTACGTAATTGTCCAAAACGCCAAGTATCGAAAACAACTATTCATACAAAAACTCCTATGACCATTACATACACACCAATATGTGCCTTTGATAGAGTGATAGTGGACACTATAGGTACGCTACCTGAATCTGAAAATGGTAATGAATACGCAATTACATTGATATGCGATTTAACCAAATATCTCGTAGCTATTCCAATTCCAAACAAAAATGATAATCTTAAATCTTCTATACTAAAGTTCGGTCCAATAAAGACGTTCATCTCCGACATGGGAACTGAATATAAAAATTCTGTTATAAGCGACCTGTGCAAATACTTAAAAATAGACAATATAACGTCTACAGCACACCAACACCAGTCAGTTGGAACAGTAGAAAGAAGTCATAGAATTTTTAATGAATACATACGTTCATATATATCAGTAGATAAAACTGATTGGGACGTATGGCTTCAATATTTTGTTTACTGTTTCAACACGCACCATATATGGTACATAGTTATTATCCTTATGAATTAGTTTTCGGCAAACAAAGCAATTTGCCAAAATACTTTAATAAAATAGATATAATTAATCCATTATATAACGTAGAAGATTACGCTAAGGAAGCTAAATTTAGGATACAACAAACTTATAAAAGAGCAAGAATAATGTTAGAACAGCATAAGGCTAAAAATAAAGAATACTATAATAAGAAAGTAATTAATTTTAAATTGGAAACAGGAGATATGGTTTTGTTAAGAAATGAAACTGGCCATAAATTAGAACCAAGAAATTTGGACCCTTTTACAGCAGAAACAAGTAAGAGTGCTCTAGTCGAGAGTGCCCGACTAGGATATACCCTGATCCAAGGTCTTACATTCATTGAAGTTATTTATCTGCATTCATACATAGAAACACACACTCATATACAAACAAAAGCTGCTGGCTACGCGCGACATACATTTGCTTTGCTTCTTCTTCTTCCTTTGGCCCCAAACTATGTAACATTGAATCGTTAATAACTTCTTTGTTTATTTTCCGATCGAAAATTGTAGGACACAAAGATGGCATATAAATGTGAGACTATGTAATATCCGAAGGTCATACCTCTTAAAATACGTATTTTTCGATTTCTTGGAGATCGGTAAGGGGTATCCAAAAAGTGAAATGTATTTAACCTCTGTATGCTATTGGAGAGTGTATGTATTAAATTTGGTGACTCTTTGTCTTATAACTTTAAAGCTATACCTTAAAAACACTGTTTTGGAAACTTAATTTATCGATAACTTTTGAAAGGATTGAGATATTGAAAAAAAAAAGATAAGTTTGTTTAAAACCGGCAGTACAGTAACTTAAACTCAAATATAAAGTTTCTAGCTCTTATGACTTTCAAGTTATGCCCGAAAAACACTTGTCTGAAATCGATATTTATCGATAACGGGATGAACAGGATGAGATATCGAAAAAAATGATAAACTTGTATTGAGCCGGCACTACGAGAACTTATATTTTAAATATGAAGTCTCTAGCTTTTGTAGTCTCTGAGAAACAGGCGTTCATACAGACGGACGGACAGACGGTCAGACGGACCGACGGACAGACGGATAGACAGATGGACATTGCTATGTCGACTCGGCTATTGATACTGATCAAGAATATATATACTTTATGGGGTCGGAGATGCTTCCTTATGCCTGTTACATACTTTTGCACAAAACCATTATACCCCTTTTCCCATTTTTAATGGGATCAGGGTATAAAAACAACTGACCTACGATACATTTAAATCGGCAATAACACAAACTAAAAAAAACCTACAACTCTTTCAACACTGAAATGGGGCGTCGATGTTCTGCCCCACCCAACCAGTGTTGCTAAACATTTATTAAAGTCATGAACTTTATATTAAAGTTATTTTTTTTATATAGGATTGATACTCAGCAACTTCAGATGTGCCGCCCAGCCTATAGAAGAAGGTGAGGATCTGCCAGAGTTGGAATCCGATGCCTTGGAAAATCTGGCTGGGTACATTTGTCATCGCATGAAGAACATGGCCAACCTAAAAGATTCTGGACAATCAACAGAATTCACCTGGGTGGACCAACTAAGCGAAGGCGGGCTATGCAAGCCATCGACTAGCATGCAACATAAACAAATTAAAAAATATTTTTAGAAACATTAATGGCGATGGACTGCTTATAACGTCCAATTATTTAAAAAAACATATAAGTGCAGCCGAAAATGTAGATATAAATATTAAAGTTAAGAAATTATTTTTTAGAAGTAGAATGTACTTTATTATAAGAAAACTTAATAACACAAATAGTAATAATAGAGTGTATGTTATATCGAAGAAGCTAAATAAAACCATAAATTAACTTAACATTGCATATCATGTTTCATTCTCATGTTTTACAGCTGTAAGTGAATAATTGTACATAAAATTGTTTCACTTTCATACAAAGCGGAACGCGCGGGCACACAATTTTAAAATTTGACGTCACAGTGCAAGCGACAGCGTACGAAACTGTTTTTTTCCAGTTTCTTTGCATAACCTATGGTCTCTCAAACGTGGACTTTGGCACAGTTTTATATGCATGTGTTGGTGTTCTGTGCGCTGAGCGCAATCGGCTATGCGGTTGTTGTCTTTTTATAAGATTTTGAGAGCAATTTGTCATATCTGTGTGAATTCGAAATAACTATAATAACACGCGCGTGCATGGCGCGGGCTTACCTGCTCTAGTGTAATTTGCACAATATACTGAAAGCGTTTTCCTAACATCATATTTTAAAGAATGTAAGGCAAGCTATGTAATTTCTTATTTATTAGGCATGCATTGGCACTCTAGTCTAAAAATATTTCTATAGACTTTGTATAGTGTAAAGCATGGGTGGGCGCGTAGTGGCTCACGGAGCTCACTGAGCTCACTCCGGTTTTTTTTAACAATTGGCGCCTGTGCGCCGTCGGCGAGATTCCAAAAACAAAATACATGAAGTGTGCGCCGATTCTACGACTCGAGCCGTGATCGCGGGACATCTGCATTGCGCCGCGACGTTTTTCCGAGAAAACAAAAACAAAATACATGAAGTGTGCGCCGATGCTTCGACTCGAGCCGCGATCGCAAAGCAATAAAATAACAGTTAGGTGCCTGTACACTGGGTGTTTGTTGTAGATGTTGTAAACATTTATTAAAGTCAACACCCTTTTTACTAGATTTTAAATAACGGTCTATATGTTCCCCTCCCCTCCATTAAAGGGCCTTAAGCGCACATTTCGTATTTGCAATTGAACATTTAATTATTATTTATCTTACACGGTAACATTTAAATTTCTTTTCCTGGAATCACTATTTTACAACATTTTTGGGCATTCAATTTTGGCTAATTAAATAGTGGTACACCAGAAGCGAGCGATATAAATACGTGAGGTAAACCAGAATAATTCACTTCCAAAACATAAGTGTACTTTATTTACCGGAGGTCATGAAACACGTAATTCTACCCTACCTCATCCTGTAGGAGCTCCAAGGGACAAATGTAAGGGACCTGTAAAAACTCATTCGAAAACTCTAATTGGTCTACGCGTATATTAAACTCTACGTGGTTGTAATTGCGCTACTGCATAAGGACACTCACACGAGAATTTAACAAACTGATAAATTATCAGTCGCACAAAAATATAAAGCAAATAAATAAATATATAATAAATCAAATAAATAAATATATAATAAATCAAATATATAAATATATAATACATCAAATAAATAAATAAATATTAAATAAATAGTAGCGCGAATAATTATGCGAATTATCCAGGGCATAATAATTTCAATAATTTAATTCTTTAATACAAATTTTGCTGAAGGCTTCGGCGAGGTTCTAGGCGTAGCAAACACCGTTCAATGAAAGCCGTGGTATTATCTGCGGCATCAGTAAATGCGTCCACCTTTTTATACCCTGATCCCATTAAAAATGGGAAAAAGGGGTATAATGGTTTTGTGCAAAAGTATGTAACAGGCATAAGGAAGCATCTCCGACCCCATAAAGTATATATATTCTTGATCAGTATCAATAGCCGAGTCGATATAGCCACGTCTGACCGTCTGTCCGTCCGTCTGTATGAACGCCTGTTTCTCAGAGACTACAAAAGCTAGAGACTTCATATTTTAAATATAAGTTCTCGTAGTGCCGGGTCAATACAAGTTTATCATTTTTTTCGATATCTCATCCCGTTCAAAAGTTATCGATAAAAATCGATTTCAGACAAGTGTTTTTCGGGCATAACTTGAAAGTCATAAAAGCTAGAAACTTTATATTTAAGTTTAAGCTACTGTACTGGCGGCTCTAAACAAACTCATAATTTTTTTTACAATATCTCAATTCTTTCAAAAGTTATCGATAAATTAAGTTTCCAAAACAGTGTTTTTAGGGTATAGCTTAAAAGTTATAAGACGTAGAGTTACCAAATTTGTTACATATACTCTCCAATAGCATACAGAGATTAAATGCATTTCAGTTTTTGGATACCCCTCCCCGATCTCCAAGAAATATAAAAATACGTATGACCTTCGGATTTTACATAGTCTCACATTTATATGCCATCTTTGTGTCCTACAAATTTCATTACGATCGGACAATAAACAAAGAAGTTATTAACGATTCAATGTAACATAGTTTGGGGCCAAAGGAAGAAGAAGAAGCAAAGCAAATGTATGACGCGCGTAGCCAGCAGCTTTTGTTTGTATATGTGTGTGTGTTTCTATGTATGAATGCAGATAAATAACTTCAATGAATGTAAGACCTTGGATCAGGGTATATCCTAGTCGGGCACTCTCGACTAGAGCACTCTTACTTGTTTTATATAGAGTTTATTTTTTTGCTTGGGCCGCCAACATATTGGAATTTTAACAGGCGTGAATAAACTGCCAAAGGACTCTCGTCGCGCTGCTCTTCTTTGGAACGGACTCACTCTGCACCATTCTGTTTTGAATTTTCGACGACCAAATGGATATTCGGGGAGTCGCTGCAGCTTCTAGAACATCCCACTTTAACTGGCTCCAGCGCCGCACCCCGATCGGTCAATGCCCGTTGTGATTGCTATGAGTGGTCCCTTCTCTTCCACGTATTTATAACCATTCCCTTTATTAAATTTGCCAGACACTTGAACAAAAGATTTATTTGCAGCGAGAGGCACTTTAATATGTATAGCTGCCTTTGGCTTTGCAATGCCGACTGTACTCTGTTCAAATTAATTGCATTTCGTCAATTCCGTTAGCTCCAACAGAAACGAAATTTGAACGTTTGCATGTGTGCGTGTACATTTTCGCGCGCTCACCAAACTCCTCGTGAACTCCCTTTCTCTCTCTCTCTTGGTCTGTTAACCGTTCATAGCGTTGCCACCCTGTTACCCATTCGGACAGTCCCTATCGATAGACCGACATCCCACTGCAACATCATCCAAAGATTCTCTGGGATGCAGAGCAACCGACGGAATCTGCGGGAGCACCTGGGATGTCGTCTAGACTCGTCCCCTTTCTGAGCCATCTGGCCGGCTGCCTTCTGCCTTTTTTCCAAGACAGCGCCCTAACGTGGGGCACACCACGACTTAAGACTAGAGCCGTATGTCCTTAGCGTGATACACCCCCAGAGATCGTCCCGTCAAATCCTCCAATAAGTAGGAATTATTTCCTATCCTCCGCACTACACAAGCTTTCAGAAACCGCCTAGCAAATTTGGCGTTAAAAGCTTTCCCAGCCCCGTTGAGGAACATGTGATGTCCGAAAACAGCGAAGAACGGAGTTACCCCTGTCGCAGAGTGCACGGCGTTTCGGATGGCTACCTCGATCTCTGGCAAATACCTATCCCATTCCCGGTGATCTTGCTCGAGGTATGCTCGGATTGCCGCCAACACTGTTCGGTTGACTCGCTCCGCTGCATTACTCTGGGGCGAGTACACCGCCGTACGCATATGCTTGACTCCGAAAGTTTCTAGCATACTTTGAAAAGTTTTTGAGACAAATTGACATCCATTATCTGAGTGGATGACCTCGGGTACGCCAAATTTGTAAAACACTTCATTGATCAAAAAGTCAACTACCTTAGCAGCAGTGGCTTCGCGCATGGCCTTCAAAAAGGTGAATTTTGAGAAATGGTCTACAACTATAAAAATCCATGCTTGTCCCTGTTTCGACCGCGGATACTTCCCCAAAAAATCTACGTAAAGTTTTTGGAACGGTCGACCAGTCTGTACCTCTTGGCCTATGCCTACCCGCATTCTGAAATTCGGGGCCTTGCTCTCTTTACAGGTTACACACTGCTGTACCCATTCTCTCACTTGCACCGCCATGCCGGGCCAGTAAAATTGACGCCGTAAATTTGCTAAGGTTTTGACTAATCCTCCGAGTCCAGCTGTTTGTTGAACCTTTTCGATTAAACCGGCCGTCAAGACGCTGGGAATCCACAACTTCCACGTGGACTCCTCTAATTCGTCCTCCATACGAGTGAAAGCCATCCGCTTGAACAAGACGCCTCCCTCAACTTTGATGTCGGGCAACTTCTCTTGGTTAAGCCTGACCTGTTCTAATAATTCGCGGTACTCACTCGACTCAAGAGCTATTGTCTCGAACCCCAACAATTCTCCCGGATCCAACCTCACCGCTTCTACGCTCCGTGACAACGTATCTGCCACCACGTTCTCACTACCCTTGCGATGTTCGATATCGAAATCAAAGCCCTGTAGCTGTAACGACCACCTAGCTAACCTGCCACTCAGATCTTTCATCGACATCAGCCACTTAAGACTGGCGTGATCGGTCAGACACATAAAGGGCATCCCTTCGATGTATGGCCTAAACTTGCGTATCGACAGGATCACCGCCAAACATTCTTTCTCCGTGACGAAATAGTTTCGCTGATGTTTATTCAACTTGGCTGAAAAAAAGCTATAGGGTGCTCTCGATCTTCCAAATCCTTATGGAATAACACAGCCCTTACTCCGAACTGAGACGCATCATACTGCACAAAGAATTGTCTTGTGAAATCTGCGTGTATGAGCACTGGACCAGTAGTTAGAGCCGTCTTCAACTTCTCCACAGCCCTTACGCCTTCCTCTCCCAAAACAAACTTGCCACTGTCCATTTTAAGCGATTCAGTCAAAGGCACCGCCAACGTCGCGAAATCTTTAATGAATCTACGATACCATCCTGCCGTTCCTAGAAAAGCACGAACTTCTTTGCGCGAACGAGGCGCCGGGATTCGTTCGATGGCTATCACTCGTTCCGGGTCCATACGTAGCCTGCCACCCCCGATGATAAAGCCGAGATATTTCAAAGCTTCGAAACAGAACTTGGATTTTTGTAATCCGATCGAAAGGTTGCCTTCTGCAAGCACTGGCCTACCTGACGCAAATATTTGAGGTGTGTTTGAAAATCCGAAGCGATGATCAGCAGATCATCCAGATAGACAAAGACATTCGTCCGCATATCAGTGGGTATTACTTTATCCATCAGACGGACCGATTTCATGTTATGAAAGAACTAGGCCAATTAATAAACATATCATTCCGTACATATTAAAACTTCGATTTAATTACTTTATTTATTTAATGTCGACAAGAAGCATTCACATGGGAAATTTAATTAATTATAATAATAAATTTTATGTTTTTTAGCGACCTTTTTAATTATAATGTTCTTGTTTAGCCGGCTCGAGGTCAATGAAACAAACAATTTGTTTTGTTCTTAGATTTTTTCTCCGATATATTTCGGCTGCAACAGCGGCAACCGTCTTCAGGGAACTACGATTAAAAACATTGAAATAAAAACAGATACTTATCATATAACAAACAATTTTTAAGAAAACAAAAAATTTTTTTTTTTTTTTTAAACAAATTAAAAATTATTTAAAAAATTAATTAATTATTCAAAACGTACATTTTTTACACGTCTTCACTGCTTGGCGTGGAGTTGTCAACTAAATATTTCGTGTAAGTAGGTGTCTGTATATATGTGCGCAGTTATCTGTGTCTGTTTTGTAATTGAGTCTTCTGTCCGGTGGTACGTTTATTATGTGTAACATTTCGAGTGTAAATCGTTTGCTGTAGTGTGGTTCCTGTTGCAGTATTGTTGTTTCCTCGAAGTTTGGTGAGTGTCCGCTCTCAGTGCAATGTGATGCAAGTGCTGTCTTTTGTATGCTTGTTTGGTGTCTTAGCTTGATGTCAGATTTATGTTGTGAAATTCTTGTTTTTAATTTTGATTTTGTGGTTCCAATATATACCTTATTGCATATGTTGTTTTCGTCTCCGTTGCATGGTATTTTATATATAACATTGTTTTTGTCCATTTTAAGTATTTTTGATTTTGTGTTGTTAAAAAAGTTTTTCATTGTTATTGTGGGCTTGTGGGCTATTTGTATATCCTCTTTATTGTAGCAGTCAGAATTTTTTAGACGTTCAGATAGAGACGGTACATAGGTTACAGATTTAAAGATTTTTGGTGGTTGTTTTTCTTTTAAGTCATTTGGTCTGTATTTTCGTATAAGTGATTTTATCATCCACACTGGGAAATCGTTGTTCGCTAGAGTCAATAATATTTGTGTTTTTATTTCTTTGTGGTAGATTTTGTCGCTTATGTTTAGCATCCGATTTATACAGCCAACTGCTGTATTTATTATCATTGTTTTCGGGTGTTTTGAAAAGAAGTTAATGATTCGTCCTGATGCTGTAGTCTTTCTGTACCACTTTGTTGTAAGCGTATTATTGTGTCTAATTATTAAGGCGTCTAGATATGGTAATTTTCCGTCTAATTCCAGTTCCATTGTAAATTTTATACCTCTGTTGTATGAGTTTAATGTGTCCAGTGTGTTTTGAATTTCGTCTATTTTTGTTACTGCAAATAAATCGTCTACATACTTAGTCAAAAGTCTTGGGGTGTACCTTAGGTTATTGGTTGTCTTATGCAACAATTCTTCCATAATAATGTCTGCTATGATTGGCGAAGCAGGTGAGCCCATAGGCATTCCTTTTAATTGGATGTATATTTTGTCTTCAAATTTAAAATATCTGTTTTCAGTGATGCAAAAAGTAAGTATATTCATGAAAAGCAGTTTTGGTATGTTTGTAAATTGTTCAATGTCATTCCATTTTTTACTGATAGTTTCAATTGCTAAGTCCGTGGGGATACTCGGAAATAGGGAAACTACGTCAAATGATATTAATCTTTCATCGTCTTCAATGTGAGTGTTGTTAATTTTGTTTTTAAGGTCTATTGAATTTTTTACATTATATTGGGAGTCATCTGTGAGGTTGCGTAATATTTGGACAATATATTTGCAGAGTCCGTACGATGGGGATCCAATAGAGGAGCATATTGGTCTCAGAGGTATCCCCTTTTTATGTATTTTGGGTAGTCCGTAGATCCTTGGGGGTAGTGCAGTGCTCGTTGTCAATTTGTTTCTCTCTGTTTTCGATATTATTTCAAGTTTGAAGAGTCTGTCCACTAGACTGTTGTTTTTATTTTGTAATCGTAAGGTTGGGTCCTGTCTTATAATTCTGTAAGTACCCAAATCTCCTAATATGTCCATCATTTTTGTCCTATAATCGTTTGTTTCCATTGCAACCGTTTTGTTTCCCTTGTCAGATGTTAATATTAAGATGTTGTCATTTTCTTTTAGAAATTTGTGAGTCTGTTCCACTGTGTCCAATATTGCACGATCCATTGCGTCTTGTTTCGTCTTATTCTTGCACTCTTTTATTAAGAGAGAGAACTTCGTACGTGCTGACTCTTGTTGCTCTTTGTTCTTTAGCGTCTGCACTAGTTCCTCTCCGTCTGCAATATACTTAAAGAGAGGAAACTTTTTGTTCTCTACTGGCAACGCAAATTTCGGACCTTTTGAAAGCAACGCTTTTATGTTTGGCGGGAACTCCACATCTGTTTCGTTTACGAACCAATCTTCGTTGTTGTTGTTAGTTAATATTTGGTTCCGTTGTTTTCGTAGACTGTCGTGTTTTCGTTCTTGTCGTTCTCTGAGTGTTGTTGTAAGTTTTTCTGAGACGCTCTTTTCGCTCTCATAAAATGCTAATGAGTCATCACTGCTGAGCAGCTGTTCAAGTTTCGTTTTTAATTGCTCCATATGTTCGTTTTTTGTTTTTAGTATGTAATGTTTATGTTTAATCAGCAAACTCAGTAATTTAAGATGAAATATGGTTGTGTGTCTTGTAAGCGTTTTGTATATGTCAGTTGGTATGTCACTCTCAATGTCATATAAGAATATCTTATTACAACCGGTACTGTTTTGAATAAATTTAGGAATTAATTTAGATTTTCTGCATTTTAGTAAGAATTTTATGCTAGATTTAAGCTTAATTATTTGTTTTGATGTTAATTGAAATTTATTTATTAATGTTCTAGAGTTGTAGTTACGCTTGATGTTTGCATATACCATTTTGATTAAGTTTATGATATGTGCTGTCGGCGTGCCTTCCGATTTTGTTAAATTTTATGTTTTTTAGCGACCTTTTTAATTATAATGTTCTTGTTTAGCCGGCTCGAGGTCAATGAAACAAACAATTTGTTTTGTTCTTAGATTTTTTCTCCGATATATTTCGGCTGCAACAGCGGCAACCGTCTTCAGGGAACTACGATTAAAAACATTGAAATAAAAACAGATACTTATCATATAACAAACAATTTTTAAGAAAACAAAAATTTTTTTTTTTTAATTAAAAATTAAAAATTATTTAAAAAATTAATTAATTATTCAAAACGTACATTTTTTACACGTCTTCACTGCTTGGCGTGGAGTTGTCAACTAAATATTTCGTGTAAGTAGGTGTCTGTATATATGTGCGCAGTTATCTGTGTCTGTTTTGTAATTGAGTCTTCTGTCCGGTGGTACGTTTATTATGTGTAACATTTCGAGTGTAAATCGTTTGCTGTAGTGTGGTTCCTGTTGCAGTATTGTTGTTTCCTCGAAGTTTGGTGAGTGTCCGCTCTCAGTGCAATGTGATGCAAGTGCTGTCTTTTGTATGCTTGTTTGGTGTCTTAGCTTGATGTCAGATTTATGTTGTGAAATTCTTGTTTTTAATTTTGATTTTGTGGTTCCAATATATACCTTATTGCATATGTTGTTTTCGTCTCCGTTGCATGGTATTTTATATATAACATTGTTTTTGTCCATTTTAAGTATTTTTGATTTTGTGTTGTTAAAAAAGTTTTTCATTGTTATTGTGGGCTTGTGGGCTATTTGTATATCCTCTTTATTGTAGCAGTCAGAATTTTTTAGACGTTCAGATAGAGACGGTACATAGGTTACAGATTTAAAGATTTTTGGTGGTTGTTTTTCTTTTAAGTCATTTGGTCTGTATTTTCGTATAAGTGATTTTATCATCCACACTGGGAAATCGTTGTTCGCTAGAGTCAATAATATTTGTGTTTTTATTTCTTTGTGGTAGATTTTGTCGCTTATGTTTAGCATCCGATTTATACAGCCAACTGCTGTATTTATTATCATTGTTTTCGGGTGTTTTGAAAAGAAGTTAATGATTCGTCCTGATGCTGTAGTCTTTCTGTACCACTTTGTTGTAAGCGTATTATTGTGTCTAATTATTAAGGCGTCTAGATATGGTAATTTTCCGTCTAATTCCAGTTCCATTGTAAATTTTATACCTCTGTTGTATGAGTTTAATGTGTCCAGTGTGTTTTGAATTTCGTCTATTTTTGTTACTGCAAATAAATCGTCTACATACTTAGTCAAAAGTCTTGGGGTGTACCTTAGGTTATTGGTTGTCTTATGCAACAATTCTTCCATAATAATGTCTGCTATGATTGGCGAAGCAGGTGAGCCCATAGGCATTCCTTTTAATTGGATGTATATTTTGTCTTCAAATTTAAAATATCTGTTTTCAGTGATGCAAAAAGTAAGTATATTCATGAAAAGCAGTTTTGGTATGTTTGTAAATTGTTCAATGTCATTCCATTTTTTACTGATAGTTTCAATTGCTAAGTCCGTGGGGATACTCGGAAATAGGGAAACTACGTCAAATGATATTAATCTTTCATCGTCTTCAATGTGAGTGTTGTTAATTTTGTTTTTAAGGTCTATTGAATTTTTTACATTATATTGGGAGTCATCTGTGAGGTTGCGTAATATTTGGACAATATATTTGCAGAGTCCGTACGATGGGGATCCAATAGAGGAGCATATTGGTCTCAGAGGTATCCCCTTTTTATGTATTTTGGGTAGTCCGTAGATCCTTGGGGGTAGTGCAGTGCTCGTTGTCAATTTGTTTCTCTCTGTTTTCGATATTATTTCAAGTTTGAAGAGTCTGTCCACTAGACTGTTGTTTTTATTTTGTAATCGTAAGGTTGGGTCCTGTCTTATAATTCTGTAAGTACCCAAATCTCCTAATATGTTCATCATTTTTGTCCTATAATCGTTTGTTTCCATTGCAACCGTTTTGTTTCCCTTGTCAGATGTTAATATTAAGATGTTGTCATTTTCTTTTAGAAATTTGTGAATCTGTTCCACTGTGTCCAATATTGCACGATCCATTGCGTCTTGTTTCGTCTTATTCTTGCACTTTTTTATTAAGAGAGAGAACTTCGTACGTGCTGACTCTTGTTGCTCTTTGTTCTTTAGCGTCTGCACTAGTTCCTCTCCGTCTGCAATATACTTAAAGAGAGGAAACTTTTTGTTCTCTACTGGCAACGCAAATTTCTGACCTTTTGAAAGCAACGCTTTTATGTTTGGCGGGAACTCCACATCTGTTTCGTTTACGAACCAATCTTCGTTGTTGTTGTTAGTTAATATTTGGTTCCGTTGTTTTCGTAGACTGTCGTGTTTTCGTTCTTGTCGTTCTCTGAGTGTTGTTGTAAGTTTTTCTGAGACGCTCTTTTCGCTCTCATAAAATGCTAATGAGTCATCACTGCTGAGCAGCTGTTCAAGTTTCGTTTTTAATTGCTCCATATGTTCGTTTTTTGTTTTTAGTATGTAATGTTTATGTTTAATCAGCAAACTCAGTAATTTAAGATGAAATATGGTTGTGTGTCTTGTAAGCGTTTTGTGTATGTCAGTTGGTATGTCACTCTCAATGTCATATAAGAATATCTTATTACAACCGGTACTGTTTTGAATAAATTTTGGAATTAATTTAGATTTTCTGCATTTTAGTAAGAATTTTATGCTAGATTTAAGCTTAATTATTTGTTTTGATGTTAATTAAAATTTATTTATTAATGTTCTAGAGTTGTAGTTACCCTTGATGTTTGCATATACCATTTTGATTAAGTTTATGATATGTGCTGTCGGCGTGCCTTCCGATTTTGTTAAATTTTATGTTTTTTAGCGACCTTTTTAATTATAATGTTCTTGTTTAGCCGGCTCGAGGTCAATGAAACAAACAATTTGTTTTGTTCTTAGATTTTTTCTCCGATATATTTCGGCTGCAACAGCGGCAACCGTCTTCAGGGAACTACGATTAAAAACATTGAAATAAAAACAGATACTTATCATATAACAAACAATTTTTAAGAAAACAAAAATTTTTTTTTTTTTTAAACAAATTAAAAATTATTTAAAAAATTAATTAATTATTCAAAACGTACATTTTTTACACGTCTTTACTGCTTGGCGTGAGTTGTCAACTAAATATTTCGTGTAAGTAGGTGTCTGTATATATGTGCGCAGTTATCTGTGTCTGTTTTGTAATTGAGTCTTCTGTCCGGTGGTACGTTTATTATGTGTAACATTTCGAGTGTAAATCGTTTGCTGTAGTGTGGTTCCTGTTGCAGTATTGTTGTTTCCTCGAAGTTTGGTGAGTGTCCGCTCTCAGTGCAATGTGATGCAAGTGCTGTCTTTTGTATGCTTGTTTGGTGTCTTAGCTTGATGTCAGATTTATGTTGTAAAATTCTTGTTTTTAATTTTGATTTTGTGGTTCCAATATATACCTTATTGCATATGTTGTTTTCGTCTTCGTTGCATGGTATTTTATATATAACATTGTTTTTGTCCATTTTAAGTATTTTTGATTTTGTGTTGTTAAAAAAGTTTTTCATTGTTATTGTGGGCTTGTGGGCTATTTGTATATCCTCTTTATTGTAGCAGTCAGAATTTTTTAGACGTTCAGATAGAGACGGTACATAGGTTACAGATTTAAAGATTTTTGGTGGTTGTTTTTCTTTTAAGTCATTTGGTCTGTATTTTCGTATAAGTGATTTTATCATCCACACTGGGAAATCGTTGTTCGCTAGAGTCAATAATATTTGTGTTTTTATTTCTTTGTGGTAGATTTTGTCGCTTATGTTTAGCATCCGATTTATACAGCCAACTGCTGTATTTATTATCATTGTTTTCGGGTGTTTTGAAAAGAAGTTAATGATTCGTCCTGATGCTGTAGTCTTTCTGTACCACTTTGTTGTAAGCGTATTATTGTGTCTAATTATTAAGGCGTCTAGATATGGTAATTTTCCGTCTAATTCCAGTTCCATTGTAAATTTTATACCTCTGTTGTATGAGTTTAATGTGTCCAGTGTGTTTTGAATTTCGTCTATTTTTGTTACTGCAAATAAATCGTCTACATACTTAGTCAAAAGTCTTGGGGTGTACCTTAGGTTATTGGTTGTCTTATGCAACAATTCTTCCATAATAATGTCTGCTATGATTGGCGAAGCAGGTGAGCCCATAGGCATTCCTTTTAATTGGATGTATATTTTGTCTTCAAATTTAAAATATCTGTTTTCAGTGATGCAAAAAGTAAGTATATTCATGAAAAGCAGTTTTGGTATGTTTGTAAATTGTTCAATGTCATTCCATTTTTTACTGTTAGTTTCAATTGCTAAGTCCGTGGGGATGCTCGGAAATAGGGAAACTACGTCAAATGATATTAATCTTTCATCGTCTTCAATGTGAGTGTTGTTAATTTTGTTTTTAAGGTCTATTGAATTTTTTACATTATATTGGGAGTCATCTGTGAGGTTGCGTAATATTTGGACAATATATTTGCAGAGTCCGTACGATGGGGATCCAATAGAGGAGCATATTGGTCTCAGAGGTATCCCCTTTTTATGTATTTTGGGTAGTCCGTAGATCCTTGGGGGTAGTGCAGTGCTCGTTGTCAATTTGTTTCTCTCTGTTTTCGATATTATTTCAAGTTTGAAGAGTCTGTCCACTAGACTGTTGTTTTTATTTTGTAATCGTAAGGTTGGGTCCTGTCTTATAATTCTGTAAGTACCCAAATCTCCTAATATGTCCATCATTTTTGTCCTATAATCGTTTGTTTCCATTGCAACCGTTTTGTTTCCCTTGTCAGATGTTAATATTAAGATGTTGTCATTTTCTTTTAGAAATTTGTGAGTCTGTTCCACTGTGTCCAATATTGCACGATCCATTGCGTCTTGTTTCGTCTTATTCTTGCACTCTTTTATTAAGAGAGAGAACTTCGTACGTGCTGACTCTTGTTGCTCTTTGTTCTTTAGCGTCTGCACTAGTTCCTCTCCGTCTGCAATATACTTAAAGAGAGGAAACTTTTTGTTCTCTACTGGCAACGCAAATTTCGGACCTTTTGAAAGCAACGCTTTTATGTTTGGCGGGAACTCCACATCTGTTTCGTTTACGAACCAATCTTCGTTGTTGTTGTTAGTTAATATTTGGTTCCGTTGTTTTCGTAGACTGTCGTGTTTTCGTTCTTGTCGTTCTCTGAGTGTTGTTGTAAGTTTTTCTGAGACGCTCTTTTCGCTCTCATAAAATGCTAATGAGTCATCACTGCTGAGCAGCTGTTCAAGTTTCGTTTTTAATTGCTCCATATGTTCGTTTTTTGTTTTTAGTATGTAATGTTTATGTTTAATCAGCAAACTCAGTAATTTAAGATGAAATATGGTTGTGTGTCTTGTAAGCGTTTTGTATATGTCAGTTGGTATGTCACTCTCAATGTCATATAAGAATATCTTATTACAACCGGTACTGTTTTGAATAAATTTAGGAATTAATTTAGATTTTCTGCATTTTAGTAAGAATTTTATGCTAGATTTAAGCTTAATTATTTGTTTTGATGTTAATTGAAATTTATTTATTAATGTTCTAGAGTTGTAGTTACGCTTGATGTTTGCATATACCATTTTGATTAAGTTTATGATATGTGCTGTCGGCGTGCCTTCCGATTTTGTTAAATTTTATGTTTTTTAGCGACCTTTTTAATTATAATGTTCTTGTTTAGCCGGCTCGAGGTCAATGAAACAAACAATTTGTTTTGTTCTAAGATTTTTTCTCCGATATATTTCGGCTGCAACAGCGGCAACCGTCTTCAGGGAACTACGATTAAAAACATTGAAATAAAAACAGATACTTATCATATAACAAAAAATTTTTAAGAAAACAAAACTTTTTTTTTTTTTTAAACAAATTAAAAATTATTTAAAAAATTAATTAATTATTCAAAACGTACATTTTTTACACGTCTTCACTGCTTGGCGTGGAGTTGTCAACTAAATATTTCGTGTAAGTAGGTGTCTGTATATATGTGCGCAGTTATCTGTGTCTATTTTGTAATTGAGTCTTCTGTCCGGTGGTACGTTTATTATGTGTAACATTTCGAGTGTAAATCGTTTGCTGTAGTGTGGTTCCTGTTGCAGTATTGTTGTTTCCTCGAAGTTTGGTGAGTGTCCGCTCTCAGTGCAATGTGATGCAAGTGCTGTCTTTTGTATGCTTGTTTGGTGTCTTAGCTTGATGTCAGATTTATGTTGTAAAATTCTTGTTTTTAATGATTTTGTGGTTCCAATATAACCTTATTGCATATGTTGTTTTCGTCTCCGTTGCATGGTATTTTATATATAACATTGTTTTGGTCCATTTTAAGTATTTTTGATTTTGTGTTGTTAAAAAAGTTTTTCATTGTTATTGTGGGCTTGTGGGCTATTTGTATATCCTCTTTATTGTAGCAGTCAGAATTTTTTAGACGTTCAGATAGAGACGGTACATAGGTTACAGATTTAAAGATTTTTGGTGGTTGTTTTTCTTTTAAGTCATTTGGTCTGTATTTTCGTATAAGTGATTTTATCATCCACACTGGGAAATCGTTGTTCGCTAGAGTCAATAATATTTGTGTTTTTATTTCTTTGTGGTAGATTTTGTCGCTTATGTTTAGCATCCGATTTATACAGCCAACTGCTGTATTTATTATCATTGTTTTCGGGTGTTTTGAAAAGAAGTTAATGATTCGTCCTGATGCTGTAGTCTTTCTGTACCACTTTGTTGTAAGCGTATTATTGTGTCTAATTATTAAGGCGTCTAGATATGGTAATTTTCCGTCTAATTCCAGTTCCATTGTAAATTTTATACCTCTGTTGTATGAGTTTAATGTGTCCAGTGTGTTTTGAATTTCGTCTATTTTTGTTACTGCAAATAAATCGTCTACATACTTAGTCAAAAGTCTTGGGGTGTACCTTAGGTTATTGGTTGTCTTATGCAACAATTCTTCCATAATAATGTCTGCTATGATTGGCGAAGCAGGTGAGCCCATAGGCATTCCTTTTAATTGGATGTATATTTTGTCTTCAAATTTAAAATATCTGTTTTCAGTGATGCAAAAAGTAAGTATATTCATGAAAAGCAGTTTTGGTATGTTTGTAAATTGTTCAATGTCATTCCATTTTTTACTGATAGTTTCAATTGCTAAGTCCGTGGGGATACTCGGAAATAGGGAAACTACGTCAAATGATATTAATCTTTCATCGTCTTCAATGTGAGTGTTGTTAATTTTGTTTTTAAGGTCTATTGAATTTTTTACATTATATTGGGAGTCATCTGTGAGGTTGCGTAATATTTGGACAATATATTTGCAGAGTCCGTACGATTTAAAAGTTTCCTCTCTTTAAGTATATTGCAGACGGAGAGGAACTAGTGCAGACGCTAAAGAACAAAGAGCAACAAGAGTCAGCACGTACGAAGTTCTCTCTCTTAATAAAAGAGTGCAAGAATAAGACGAAACAAGACGCAATGGATCGTGCAATATTGGACACAGTGGAACAGACTCACAAATTTCTAAAAGAAAATGACAACATCTTAATATTAACATCTGACAAGGGAAACAAAACGGTTGCAATAGAAACAAACGATTATAGGACAAAAATGATGGACATATTAGGAGATTTGGGTACTTACAGAATTATAAGACAGGACCCAACCTTACGATTACAAAATAAAAACAACAGTCTAGTGGACAGACTCTTCAAACTTGAAATAATATCGAAAACAGAGAGAAACAAATTGACAACGAGCACTGCACTACCCCCAAGGATCTACGGACTACCCAAAATACATAAAAAGGGGATACCTCTGAGACCAATATGCTCCTCTATTGGATCCCCATCGTACGGACTCTGCAAATATATTGTCCAAATATTACGCAACCTCACAGATGACTCCCAATATAATGTAAAAAATTCAATAGACCTTAAAAACAAAATTAACAACACTCACATTGAAGACGATGAAAGATTAATACCATTTGACGTAGTTTCCCTATTTTCGAGTATCCCCACGGACTTAGCAATTGAAACTATCAGTAAAAAATGGAATGACATTGAACAATTTACAAACATACCAAAACTGCTTTTCATGAATATACTTACTTTTTGCATCACTGAAAACAGATATTTTAAATTTGAAGACAAAATATACATCCAATTAAAAGGAATGCCTATGGGCTCACCTGCTTCGCCAATCATAGCAGACATTATTATGGAAGAATTGTTGCATAAGACAACCAATAACCTAAGGTACACCCCAAGACTTTTGACTAAGTATGTAGACGATTTATTTGCAGTAACAAAAATAGACGAAATTCAAAACACACTGGACACATTAAACTCATACAACAGAGGTATAAAATTTACAATGGAACTGGAATTAGACGGAAAATTACCATATCTAGACGCCTTAATAATTAGACACAATAATACGCTTACAACAAAGTGGTACAGAAAGACTACAGCATCAGGACGAATCATTAACTTCTTTTCAAAACACCCGAAAACAATGAT
This sequence comes from Drosophila maculinotata, assembly GCA_035045305.1. NCBI lineage: Eukaryota > Metazoa > Arthropoda > Insecta > Diptera > Drosophilidae > Drosophila > Drosophila maculinotata. The sequence goes on along the minus strand of JAWNPD010000568.1, from coordinate 462,423 downwards.
AATAAATACAGCAGTTGGCTGTATAAATCGGATGCTAAACATAAGCGACAAAATCTACCACAAAGAAATAAAAACACAAATATTATTGACTCTAGCGAACAACGATTTCCCAGTGTGGATGATAAAATCACTTATACGAAAATACAGACCAAATGACTTAAAAGAAAAACAACCACCAAAAATCTTTAAATCTGTAACCTATGTACCGTCTCTATCTGAACGTCTAAAAAATTCTGACTGCTACAATAAAGAGGATATACAAATAGCCCACAAGCCCACAATAACAATGAAAAACTTTTTTAACAACACAAAATCAAAAATACTTAAAATGGACAAAAACAATGTTATATATAAAATACCATGCAACGGAGACGAAAACAACATATGCAATAAGGTATATATTGGAACCACAAAATCAAAATTAAAAACAAGAATTTCACAACATAAATCTGACATCAAGCTAAGACACCAAACAAGCATACAAAAGACAGCACTTGCATCACATTGCACTGAGAGCGGACACTCACCAAACTTCGAGGAAACAACAATACTGCAACAGGAACCACACTACAGCAAACGATTTACACTCGAAATGTTACACATAATAAACGTACCACCGGACAGAAGACTCAATTACAAAACAGACACAGATAACTGCGCACATATATACAGACACCTACTTACACGAAATATTTAGTTGACAACTCCACGCCAAGCAGTGAAGACGTGTAAAAAATGTACGTTTTGAATAATTAATTAATTTTTTAAATAATTTTTAATTTGTTTAAAAATAAAAAAAAAATTTTTTTTTTCTTAAAAATTGTTTGTTATATGATAAGTATCTGTTTTTATTTCAATGTTTTTAATCGTAGTTCCCTGAAGACGGTTGCCGCTGTTGCAGCCGAAATATATCGGAGAAAAAATCTAAGAACAAAACAAATTGTTTGTTTCATTGACCTCGAGCCGGCTAAACAAGAACATTTTAATTATAATAATATATATATAATAATATAATACATATTTTTGGTAACGGTATCTATACGCTGCCATTTAATAAATATATGCTCTTGCAATGAACATGCACACACAGCGACTGTAAAACAAATTCTTTACGGAATACAGCCATTGGATATCCTATTTAAAAATTCCACCACATTTTTGTAAATTCATATGTATCGAAATTTTTTAGTGGCTATATATAAATACTCCCCATCACTCTCTTTAAGGGGTGGGTTCACCCGTGCCCACCGTCACGAACAATCACACCAAAACGACCAAGTTTGCACATCTCTAAACAAAACAAGTAAGAGTGCTCTAGTCAAGAGTGCCCGACTAGGATATACCCTGATCCAAGGTCTTACATTCATTGAAGTTATTTATCTGCATTCATAGATAGAAACACACACACATATACAAACAAAAGCTGCTGGCTACGCGCGTCATACATTTGCTTTGCTTCTTCTTCTTCCTTTGGCCCCAAACTATGTAACATTGAATCGTTAATAACTTCTTTGTTTATTTTCCGATCGTAATGAAAATTGTAGGACACAAAGATGGCATTAAAAAGTGAGACTATGTAAAATCCGAAGGTCATACCTCTTAAAATACGTATTTTTCGATTTCTTGGAGATCGGTAAGGGGTATCCAAAAAGTGAAATGTATTTAACCTCTGTATGCTATTGGAGAGTTTATGTACCAAATTTGGTGACTCTTCGTCTTATAACTTTAAAGCTATACCTTAAAAACACTGTTTTGGAAACTTAATTTATCGATAACTTTTGAAAGGACTGAGATATCGAAAAAAAATGATAAACTTGTATCGTCCCGCCGCTACGAGAACTTGTATGTCAAATATGAAGTCTCAAGCTTTTGTAGTCTCTGAGAAACACGCGTTCATACAGACGGACAGACTGACGGACATGGCTAGATCGACTCGGCTATTGATACTGATCAAGAATATATATACTTTATGGGGTCGGAGATGCTTCCTTATGCCTGTTACATACTTTTGCACAAAACCATAATACCCCTTTTTCCCATTTTTAATGGGATCAGGGTATAAAAACAGCTGACCTACGATACCATTTAATCGGCAATAACACAAACTAAACAAAACCTACAACTCTTTCAACACTGAAATGGGGCGTCGATGTTCTGCCCTAGCGTGCCCACCCAACCAGTGTTGCTAAACATTTATTAAAGTCAACACCCTTTTTACTAGATTTTAAATAACGGTCTATATGTTTCCCTCCCCTCCATTAAAGGGCCTTAAGCGCACATTTCGTATTTGCAATTGAACATTTAATTATTATTTATCTTACACGGTAACATTTAAATTTCTTTTCCTGGAATCACTATTTTACAACATTTTGGGGCATTCAATTTTGGCTAATTAAATAGTGGTACACCAGAAGCGAGCGATATAAATACGTGAGGTAAACCAGAATAATTCACTTCCAAAACATAAGTGTACTTTATTTACCGGAGGTCATGAAACACGTAATTCTACCCTACGTCATCCTGTAGGAGCTCCAAGGGACAAATGTAAGGGACCTCTAAAAACTCATTCGAAAACTCTAATTGGTCTACGCGTATATTAAACTCTACGTGGTTGTAATTGCGCTACTGCATAAGGACACTCACACGAGAATTTAACAAACTGATAAATTATCAGTCGCACAAAAATATAAAGCAAATAAATAAATATATAATAAATCAAATAAATAAATATATAATAAATCAAATAAATAAATATTAAATAAATAGTAACGCGAATAATTATGCGAATTATCCAGGGGATAATAATTTCAATAATTTAATTCTTTAATACAAATTTTGCTGAAGGCTTCGGCGAGGTTCTAGGCGTAGCAACACCGTTCAATGAAAGCCGTGGTAAAATCGGCGGCATCAGTAAATGCGTCCACCTTTTTTTCTTTATACTTTTTTTTTTATATAGAATTTATTTTTTTGCTTGGGCCGCCAACATATTGGAATTTTAACAGGCGTGAATAAACTGCCAAAGGACTCTCGTCGCGCTGCTCTTCTTTGGAACGGACTCACTCTGCACCCTTCTGTTTTGAATTTTCGACGACCAAATGTATATTCGGGGAGTCGCTGCAGCTTCTAGAACATCCCACTTTAACTGGCTCCAGCGCCGCACCCCGATCGGTCAATGCCCGTTGTGATTGCTATGAGTGGTCCCTTCTCTTCCACGTATTAATAACCATTCCCTGCAGAGCCAGGAACGGCTGGATCGGCTTTTATTAAATTTGCCAGACACTTGAACAAAAGATTTAGTTCCAGCGAGAGGCACTTTAATATGTATAGCTGCCTTTGGCTTTGCAATGCCGACTGTCCTCTGTTCAAATTAATTTGCACTTTCCTTGCCACTGTTGCTATGCCAAATCGAAATTTCGCATTTCGTCAATTCCGTTAGCTCCAACAGAAACGAAATTTGAACGTTTGCATGTGTGCGTGTACATTTTCGCGCGCTCACCAACCTCCTCGTGAACTCCCTCTCTCTCTCTCTCTTGGTCTTTTAACCGTTCATAGCGTTGCCACCCTGTTACCCATTCGGACAGTCCCTATCGATTGACCGACATCCCACTGCAACAATACATTGCGCATGCCATAATAATTAAACATTAATACACGTACATTTTTTATTTAATTTTTATTTATTTATTTAATGTCGACTAGAAACAGTCAGACACAGAAAATTTAAATTTAAAATTACATGATATTTCAAATAAATTGTTTAAAATACAAAATTTTAATTTAAAATTATATAAAAAAAATTAAAAGTAAATTGATAATTAAAATTAAAATCTGAGGGTGTTTAAAGCAAATTGGTCCAACATTTATTGCAAGGATTGGGGAAAACCCAGAAAAACACAATCAGACCAAAATTAAGTAAGTGTTACGTATTAATTAGTGTTAGGTAGGAAGTGTTAGGGGAAAAGTGTTTTCATCTCTGCACGGTCAGAGATCCCGCGGAGATAGATGAGAACAGATGATTTAACTACAGGGAGAGAGAGTTCCGCCGAGAATACGTAGAATTATAAATTATACGATTTGCAAAGCACACGAATTGGATTGTGCAAAGCATAATCAGTCGTGCATGATGATAATACGAAAGGGACAAAGTTTCTAGTTGGTCTACTAGGAACAGAAAAGTTAAGGCGACCTAAAAGAGAAGAGGAGTCAATATCACCGTTAATTAACTTATGCAGGAAGACAACACCTAGGGCTGTTCTACGGTTAATTAGCGACGGAAGATTAATGAGTAAAAGGAGACTGGAGTACGATGGCAAACGGAGATTGGGATCCCAGTTTAGTCCACGTAAGGCGAAGAGAAGAAATTGCTTCTGAACAGACTCAATACGATCTTGAGAGTTTTGATACTGGGGACACCAAATGCATGAGCAGTATTCAAGGATAGGACGGACCAAGGAAACGTAGAGAAGTTTGGTGGTGAAAGGATCGTTAAATTCTTTCGACCAGCGTTTAATGAAGCCCAGTACGCCTCTGGCTGCATTAACGATAGAAGAAATATGGAGATTAAAGCTCAACTTTTTGTCAAAAATAACTCCAAGATCTTTAACTGTAAAAATACGTTGCAATGAAATATTGTCAATCGTATAAGTGGCTAAATGGGGTCTAGAACGACTGAAAGTCATAAACATACATTTTGAACAATTAAGATGCAGTTGGTTTGCCGAACACCAAAGCTGCATAGCGTTCAAATCATCTTGTAGATGAGTATGACACAGGGGATCGGTATACGACAAAATAAGTTTCACATCATCTGCGTACATAAGAATGCGAGAATGTGACAAAATAGAGGGCAGGTCATTAATAAAAAGAGTAAAGAGTAAAGGTCCAAGATGACTTCCCTGAGGTACCCCAGAAGTGACGTGTACCGTTTTCGAAGAAGTTGACCTAAGCAATACTCGTTGAGTCCGACCATTTAAATAGGAGGAAGTCCAAGCCAGAATAAATGGAGGGAACCCAAAGCAATCAAGCTTATACAGCAGAAGTTCGTGGTTGACAGAGTCAAATGCTGTACTGAAATCGGTGTAAATGACATCAGTTTGCATTTTCATAAGAAATGCATCATTTACAAGGGAGGTAAATTCAAGTAAATTGGTCGTAGTGGACCGACTCTTAACAAAACCATGTTGGGCAGGGTAGTAAATCGACTTACAGCGATGTTGCAAAGACGAAGTTAGAAGTTTTCAAATAATTTAGGGATGGCTGATAGCTTTGCAATGCCTCTGTAATTAGAAATATCAGACTTCCCACCTTTTTTGTGGAGAGGAATGATAAACGATTCCTTCCAAATAGATGGAAAGACTGCAGAGTCAAGGGATAGGTTAAAAAGTTTTAGCAATGGTTGAAGTAGGGAATTACAGCACTCCTTGAGCACACAACTAGGTATGTTGTCTGGCCCAGGAGAGAAAGATGGTTTTACTGAATTAGATGCAGAAAGAAGTGAGGCATCTGTGATACCAGGATTAAATAATAGGTTCGAAAGTGAAATGTTATACGGATAAGTGTTAGTGTGGGGGACAGAGGAATATGTTGATTGGAAAAAGTTATTTAAAAAAAAATGGATTTTAAAATTACTTTTATAATATCTTATTACCTTACCATCATATATATATGTACATAAAAATAGCTCGTGTTTATGCCTTTATGCCTTAAACTTTGAAAATCAATTTCAAAATAATCAGACGAAAATTTAATTTTCACCCAGGAAGGTGCATTTTCCACAAAATTGGTACACATTTCTTAATCAATTTTTATAATGTTCATTGAAAATAAGTTTGCACCCGATCCGATGAAAAACCAAATAGTTGCATACAACTGTTTTCCCACCGTTTTCCAACTTTTTGGGTTGATGTTCCAAAATTTTTAAGTCATGTTGTTAATATTTTGTTATGTAGAGCAAGGGTGGGCAGCCAAATTTTGCAATTGAGCTCTACAACATCTACAACAAACACCACTTCTGGGGTCGTAAATCATTTGCCGGCTTAGCAAAATGAACACAACAAATGTGTGCACTGAGCAAAATAATAAATTCAAAACTCAAAGCTATTCAATATTATTTATAAAAGACATGTTAAGTTTGAATTTTTTTTCCCAGTGTACAGGCACTTTACTGTTATTTTATTGCTTTGCGATCGCGGCTCGAGTCGAAGCATCGGCGCACACTTCATGTATTTTGTTTTTGTTATCACGCAAACGCGTCGCGACGAAATGCAGATGTCAAGCAATTGCGGCTCGAGTCGAAGAATCGGCGCACACTTCATGTATTTTGTTTTTGGAATCTCGCCGACGGCGCTCAAGCGACATGCAGGCGCCAATTGTTAAAAAATAACGGAGTGAGCTCAATGAGCTCCGTGAGCCACTACGCGCCCATTCTTGATGTAGAGCATTGAAAATCAATATGAAGATACTTAACAATACAAAAGTATTGATAATCGGATGTATGACATATCCAAGCTTATGCATGTGTTCATTGTATTTAGGTATTAGTGCGTTGTGTGTGCAAAAGCGAAAAATATATATTTATCACGTACATGTATATGTATGTACATATATTAATTATAATTACAAGTAAACCAGAACTAGTTCTGCACTAGTAAAAGGTAATACAGAGAGAATTAGTTGCTGTCTTAGGACATGCCAATGTTAAAGTAGCTAAATTTTTACATTGTTGATAATGGGCTAAGAAATGGTTTCTGACTGGTTCGTTTGCTCGGAGCTGTTGCTGCATTGTTTCTTGATCACAAAATAAAAGCAGGACAAACCATGGTGGAATTATAAAAAGGTGGGCTCATGGTGGAATTATAATTCCACCATGGGTGGGCTTATGCGGCTGAGCTCGGAACTATTGAGTTCAACGTATGAGTGCGAAAGAGACGGTAAAAATGCTCTCTTGACTTCGCACTCTTTGTTTTGTTCTGCTTTTATTTTGTGAGTTGAAAAGAGATAGGGACATCGTTTGTATTTTGTGTGCGCTTTGTGGATATTATGCTGTCTAATAACATATAATAGAAAGAATAAATTTGAAAATAAATGTTCAATTAGAATATTATAATCATAATGCTTCTGGCATATTCTGCTGCCATCGATGTTATTCATGTTGAGGGCCTTCTCCCTTAATCTTTTTCGATTTGTATCTTTGGGAACACGGCAAATACTAATAACTGAACGAAAAATAATGGAGTTATGCATTTTAAATCTAGGCTAAGTCGAAAATGAATTAAATAACCTAAAAACAATTCCTCCGCATGCACAACTTACCTCAACGACAAGCGAAGCAAGACTGAAAATACCTCCGAAAAATTGAGACCGCTCGCTCTCTTGAGTCCACCTTGTTATAATTCCACCATGACCTAGTGTCTATCACGATTGAGAGACCATAGGTTATGCAAAGAAACCGAAAAAACTGGTTTCTTACGCTGTCGCTTGCACACGCTTGACGTCACATTTTAAAATTAAATGCGCGCGCGTTGCGCTTTGTATGAAAGTGAACCAATTTCATGTACAATTACTCACTTACAGCTGCAAAGCATGAGAAATATGCAATGTTAAGTTAATTTATAGTTTTATTTAGCTTCTTAGATATAACATACACTCAATTATTACTATTTGTATTATTAAGTTTTCTTATATTAAAGTATATTCTACTTGTAAAAAATAAATTCTTAACTTTAATATTGATATCTACATTTTCGGCTGTACTTATATGTTTTTTTTAAATAATTAGACGTTATAAGCAGTCTATCACCATTAATGTTTCTAAAGATATTTTCTAATTTGTTTATGTTGCACATCATGCTAGTCGATGGCTTGCATAGCCCGCCTTCGCTCAGTTGGTCCACCCAGGTGAATTCTGTTGATTGTCCAGAATCTTTAAGGTTGGCCATGATCTTCAGGCGATGACAAATATACCCAGCCAGATTTTCCAAGGCACGGATTCCAACTCTGGCCGATCCTCACCTTCTTCTATAGGCTGGGCGGCACATCTGAATTTGCTGAGTATCAATCCTATAATATAAAGTTCATGATGCAAATGTATATATGCAACCTGTCATTGAAGAAGTTGACGGCTCCAAATCTGGTGTATCAGCTTCACCAATATTTGCACTGCTGGACAAAACATCAAAGTTGCGGCCCAATAGATAAGAGCGTAACCGATATTTAAACTCCAGGCGATCAGGATGGTCGTGCAGTCCACATTTTGATCTTATTAACCCGAGGAAGTTCTCCAGAACGTCTTGGTTGAGCCGATAGGTTATCAAAAATGGAACCTCGCCCTTTAGATCTTCATACAGAAGTTTCAGTGCTTTATTTGTCTGAAGAATACCTGCAATTATTAATCGATAAATTGTATAAAGTTACAAATGATCAGAAATAATAACAAACCTTTTTGAAATGGTAGTAACTTTCTATGTCTGCCAACTTTCATGTCTCGTACCATTTTGCTCATTTTGTCTAGTATCTCATTTTGTGTAGCCAGTGCGAAACCATATGCGTGCATTCGCTGCCTGCTTTCCGCTTTTGGGACCCTGACGTTGAGCACATCAAACCAATCATTAGTCTGAAACAGATGAAATATATTTGTGTTTGGAATAATGTAGTGCCATAAATATCTTACTGTTTTAAAGAGATTATAGCATTCAGCCCAATTATGATCCACCAAGTATCCAAGGCTTGCTGCTCTTTTGATGGCTTGTGCTACTGTATTAGAAAACAGTTTTGTTGCCATTTTAACTTTCTGTCGCTCACCCCTGGTTACCAGCAAATGCTTGTGGCTGATTTTGTGGGTGATGGACAAATCTCCGGCAGTGCGTTTAAATAGCTTAACTATTACATCTGCTTTGATAAGTTTGCCGCTAATAAGAAGTCCGCTGTCAATAAAGTGATTTCTTATCAGCTTTATAAGGTGTGGAACATCTGCAAACACATAAATATTTCGTCCTTCAAATGCAAACCTAAATAAAACAGAACCAAGCCAATTATTATTAAAAACAAATGTATTGATTATAAAATAATTCTTATATGTTACCATGGCAGCTCGAAACTAAAGTTGAACGAATCAAAAAGGGAACGATTCGTTCCGCCCAAGTCACACACCATTGCGACAATGGTATACCCCATCTTTTGTGTTGTTTTTAAAATGTTTAAAATTATGGTGGTCGTCATTCGGCAATCATAGTCGTAAAAGATTGGCTGCTTCCAATCGGCCACCAAACCTTAAAACATATAGTAAAGTAAGTGTTGTGTTTTAAAATGAATTTAAATTTTTTAAACCCACCTCGTAGCATAGCAACTTGAACATAGTTAGGCGGTGGAAAAGTTTCATCACTTGGTTTGTCGTATGTATACGTAGTTCAAACTTTCATTTCGTCGAAGCTCAAGATACACAGTTTTTGGATTTTTGACATGTGTGCTGTGGCACTTAAAATCTTCACAACTGGATCAAGTATTCCGGGGCATATTTCTATTTTTTGGGCCCAATGCTGCAATGTTCTAATTGCTGGAAGTGGAAAATTATTCTTGCGCAAAAGCCTATATCCTTTTGGGCTAGCGGACTAAAATGTGATAGACCTGACAATATCATCAACATTCCAATTTTTCCGCCGGTCTTTATTTTTTAATTTCCAAATTTGGCCTTCAGTGAATATATGCTGCAAACTGTTTTCCAGATTTTTGCAGTCTCTTTTCAGTTTAGCATATGCTGATTTCAACTGGTTAAATTCATATTCCTTTTTACGCAAAGTGCTCTCAAAGGTGTAATCTTTATCGCGCAATGCCGTTTTTAATTTTTGATTTTCGCGCTGCAGAATTTTGACTTGTTTTTCCAAGTCTTTTGGGGCAGAGATTTTTTCTTCATATAACTCCACTTCCATCGCTTCTACGAGGTAGCTACAATTATTCTCCTGACCTGAAGATTCAACAGGTTCCACATCATGATGCACTTGCTCCGTCAGGTTTGTTGTATCTTTTAATAAATTATTCACTAAAATGCGGCGGCTTCGATGTGTCAGCCTTTGCGCGCGATTTGTTTTAGTTCCTGCTGCGCTATTGCAGGGTATTGATGGCACTCCGCCAGGCTTATGCAGAACCTTTCTTGATAATCCTGTATAGATATTTAACTATGTATATAAATGTATCAGCACTGTGAACATGTCATTCTTACCGAGATCGCATTGAAATTTGCCCATTAAGTTGTCATCCTCAAAATGAGCTGAGCATACTTTCCAATGTGGTGCAATTGTGGCAGTTGCCGAAATTCCACAAAACCCCAGCCATTTTTTCTTAATTTTATTATCTGTAGGAAAAGAAAAAAAAGATATATTAGTCTGTCCATATTTACTTTCACAATTCTGCACCAAACACTTCATATTTAATAAATTGTAAAAATTAGTAACGAAAACGACCGAACGCGCGCCAAATGCCAAAGCAATGAACACAGCATAGAAATAAAATGTGACGTCACAAGCGCTCTCTCGTTTCAACTTCGAGTAACGGTATCAGTCTTGGCATAACCTACTGTCTCTCAATCGTGGTGTCTATTAATCGTGATGGCGACCCATGGTGGAATTATAATAATGTTATAACCCCTGTTCTAAATATATAACACTAGCATTTGACGGCGTGCAGTGCTACGCACCATTTTTATGAACAAATACAAAAAATCTGGCGTATATAAAATTTACTTCCCCCATTTTCCACGCAGGTTAATCTAATCGATCAAATAGAAATCAAAAATTGGTCTCCGAATTACGAATATTTTAAAATGATTTTGTTTATATTTTATTATGTAGAGTTTTGAAAATAAGTTTGAAACTGATCGGGTGAAAAACATACAACAGTTTTGCGGCTATTTTCCGACTTTGAAGAAGGATGATAAAATCACATTGTTAATGTTTTGTTATGTAGAGCTTTAAAATGAAGTTTGAAGCTCATCGGATGAAAAACAAAAAAGTTTCAGGAAACGGTTTTTCCTCATTTTCCGAGCTTGGATATAGAATTCGCTACTTAGTACGCACTTACGTAAGAAAACTACTGTGAAAATTTCAGCTCTCTAGGTCTTATGGTTTGGGCCCTGCGTTGATCGCCATCGCCAATTGGTACGAACTCTTTTATATATATAGATATAGACATACATGTATATTCCCGAGAGCTACATTGAATTATCGAAACAACATGAGCATATACAGTGAATCACAAAAGTATTCGTTGCTGGGTATATGGCGCAAAAACCATAGTATTTAACCTTATTAGCAGTAATTTTGATCAAATTTTTGGACTGCATTCTTAGATTGATGTTATGGAAAGACGATTTTACCGCCCCTTACTGTGAAGATATAATATTATTTCCTTATTAGCTGTAGTTAATACCTTTCCCTTGTGCATTTTGATGTTGTCACAAATACTTAGCAGGCCAAACTGAACACATTTAATGAAGATCTTTTTCGCATACTCAGAGCTGTGCAAAAGCAGGTCAAAAAACTATGCAACAACCGCAACGAATACTTTTGTGAGATGAAAATACCCGCTTTTTTTGTTTTTTTTGTTCTGTTTTGGTAACGGGTTGAAATTTTGAAACTCTTTCTTTTACATCGCCTTTCCAAAACATCAATCTAAGAATGCAGTCCAAAAAATTTGATCAAAATTACTGCTAATATGGTTAAATACTATGGTTTTTGCGCCATATACCCAGCAACGAATACTTTTGTGATTCACTGTACATAATATACGGGCCAGATTTCGAGCCCAGTCTACATATGTATATGCATACAGTGTGTGACCACGATTGAGAGACCAATCGTGGTGTATGACATACGTGTGTATATGCATATACGTATGTACATATGGATGCATGCGATGATGAGAGACACTCTCTCAATCGTGGTATGCATGTATGTATGTACATATTTACAGACCTCTGAAAAATTTAGCCGCTCAAAAATAGTCAGAGAATGGTGTGTACATGTGCACACAAACACAAGTGAATCACCTAGAAACGGACGACGAGGCGACAATAGGGACGGACGAGCAGACACGGGCACGGTCCCTGTGCGCATATCTAACGTCTCTCGCCGATTCATCAGCGAAATTTATTTTTGGAGCTCTGGCAAAGCAGCAACATTTTTATTTCGATTATTTTTATTTTTTTCGACATTAACATACAATTCGACAACTTCTGCATCTCACGGTGCGAGTGCTGGCTAAAAAGTCTTTAATTGAACAATTAAATATACCCAATTATAAGTGTAAGAAACTAGAGCTAGTGCACTCGAAATTTGAATACGTACACCCATAAGTACATATATATTTATTTTTAAATATACTACATTTGCAATCATCCCTTTTTGTAATGTCTGTATTTATGCAGCTAAAACTCTCTTAACAGACACCTCTAGTAGTCCGACACCCCAGTTAGGCGGGCATTTTCAGCTCGACCATACTTTTTTACCATTTTTCGGAACAATTTTACACCTCTTGGATGGACCCGACGCGGACAGTATATCTTAACGAGTTTAAAAATAAAAACCTCTGCCGTACGCGAACCTCTTAGAAGCGGACGAGACGCACAAAATGTACGTTTAAAATCCGTTATTTTTACTTTGTCAAAACACTTTCTTGACATACTGAATATATCATGGAACAATATTTTTGTGTGTTAAATACATTCATATGTACATATATGTAATTAATTTTTCATGTACGTGGCGGATCTACCTTACATGACTATTTATCAACCTAAAATCAAGGCGCCTCTAATAGAAGGGACACTCCTCTTGAACGGACAAAAATTGCTCGACGGTGGCTATCCGCCCAAGACAGTTTTCACTTATAACATTTAAGAATGTGAAGTCATTATTACAGTTGTGAGTAACGTAACGCAGCAGTCACTGTATAATAAAGCGCTTTAATGTAGAAAGGGGCTAATTTAGGTACTGATCGGTAGTTTTTCATGTATTTTAACAAATGTTTTTGATATAAATAATTATTGATATATGATAATTATCACATTTACAATATCATTCGTGAAGGCAGGATATAAGATCAGCTGTGATCATGGACCCGGAAGCGTTTTTGGATGTGGCCAATCAGGTCATCAAGCTAAAAATGTTTCCGTTCTTTGATATCGCGCACAGTTTACTTGCTGCGCTGGCCGTGCGTGAGGATTTGGGTGCCAACGCTCAGGCCTTCTCCAGAAAACATCCACTGGCCTGCTGGCTATCCACAATGCTGGTGATATTTGCTGGGGGCATGGTTGCCAATGGATTACTCGGTGAGCCCATATTAGCTCCATTAAAGAACACCGGTCAGCTATTTGTGGGCACCGTTGTGTGGTAAGTGGCACTGAGTAAATACTGATAAGAACTAGATCATAAAATGTTCGATTGCTGTTATTGCAGGTATATTGTGTTTTATACACCCTTTGATATTGGCTACAAAGTGGCGAAATTTTTGCCGGTAAAAATTCTCGCCAGTGCCATGAAGGAAATTTATCGTGCAAAAAAAGTGTATGATGGCGTCGCTCATGCTGCCAAACTGTATCCAAATGCATGGCTAATCATGATCATAATCGGAACTCTGAAGGGAAATGGCGCTGGTTTCACCAAGTTAATTGAACGTCTCATAAGAGGCGCGTGGACACCGACGGCAATGGAATTTATGCAGCCATCCTTGTAAGCTCACTAACTCCATTATTTGTATAGCTTTGGTTTTTGTGAGTTGGTAAAGTTTTTGTTTTCACCGTTTCTTTTTTTCAGCTACACGAAAGCGTCGTTGCTAGCCTCTATTATTTTCGTGTTGGACAAAAAGACTGATTGGATTTCAGCGCCACACGCATTAGTTTACTTTGGCATTGTTATATTCTTGGTGTATTTTAAACTGTCATCCATCCTACTAGGCATACACGATCCCTTTCTGCCATTGGAGAATCTGTGCTGTGCAATCTTCTTTGGTGGTATTTGGGATAGTTTGGCCAAAATTTTAGGCCGAGGCCAGGCAAAGGATGGCGACAGTAAAGAAATTAAGAAAAATTAGTTAACAATTTATAAACGCTGTCAACCAAAACTAAAACTACTGTTATCGAACGAACACTATTTAATTGTCCATAAGTGACAAAAAAGTTCAATTATAAGCATCAAGTGGGTGTGTTCGCTTATGTTTGACTCTGATTTGTGGCTATCTTTTAAATTTGTAGAATATATAGAGACGTAATCAAACGGCGTAACCCTATGTCTTAATGTCGACTGAATGAATGAAAATAGGACGTAATCCAGGAGTTTGGTTAGCTTTTATAGCGAAGTTTTCGGCTTGTCAAAGCTATTACATATAACTAAATAGTCAACAGTTTGTATATAGTAAGGTCACTTACCGTAGAATGACATTTTTTTTTAATGTCAATTGCTTGGGATATCCACGCAAGTCATACTTTTAAAAATTTCATAACAGCAATCAGACTTTTATTGTACCTTTATATTTTAGCACGCATTAAGACAATGGAAGGCCTTTGTATGAGATAAGGCTGCAATAAATGTATGTAATTTGAATTAATAAACTATATTTTTTTTTACACATGCTTATGGATACGAGAGAGAGAATATGCAAATTTGACTGCTGATTAAAGAAACATGATTGCTGATTTTATTGAAAATCAAAACTGTAACTTAAATTGATAAATAATTGTCTGCTACACAGTGGTATAATGCGCCTTACAGTGAACTGAAAGGGAAAATTAATAATTAAATTAAACGAATATACGCTTGTGCATTTAAGGGACATACCAATGAATTCCGAGACAGGATCGTTGTCACCCTCGCCACGCATTGTACCAGTGATTTCCTCGTTTTCGACCATTGGCAGAAAGAGCTGCACAAACTCTAGTGAGTAGGGATGGGTTATTGTTTCAAGCACTTCGGTAACAAAATAGCGAATCAAGGATACATCCGTATCCTCAATTGCACAACATTGTTTGATGTAGCGCAGCACTGGGACGACACAGCCGCGTGTCAGCAGATTTACCATGCGATCCAGTATCATCTTTTTCATCTCAAGCTGCACAAGTATCTCTAATTCATCCTGTTTGGATTCAAATAAACGTATAAGCAGATAAAGGATTTGCTGTTGTAATGTGGGATGCACCCCAGCAACTTCATCAAGTACTGCTAAATGTGTGGGGCAGCTGTCGGTAGATAGCTTGAAGTAAGATGGTTCCATAACAACATTTTCAATCCAACGGATAACACCAACGCCTACAACTGGATACCTTAAAAAAATATTATATGCATACATTATCTTAGTCAAAAGTTTAAATACCTACTTTATGCAGTTGTAGAGGGTCTGCAGTTCGGCAATGAGTTCAGTGGAGCCCTGGTCCACATTGCAAATGGCATGAGCTTTTTCAATTGCCTGAATGGTGCTCTTCAGTTCGTCATTGCTTAATGTTCTTTCAGTGATGGGACGTTTCTTTGCTGGTTGATCAATAACAGACGAGGCATAGGCCAGTAAGAAAACATACTTGGGCTTATGCTCCGGATTAATTTTGACACCAGCACGGAATAGCGCATCAACCAATAGTTCTAAAAACTGTGGATTGCGTACCAGATCTATCGGTGGCGGATCAGAGCCCGAATAGTTGCGAAACAGAACGTTTATATCAGCTGGATTCAATGTATTGCGGGTTAGCATTGAGGTTAGAGCCTGACACGCCTGCGGATATACAGCTGACCCATTAAGAGCCATTGTGATAGGCGTTACATTTTGATTGCTAAAACCAATCCAAAAAAAGTAGAGAATATAAGTTAGTAATCAGTCAGCAGAAAGGTAGAATGAGCAATTGAATTAAATGTACTTTTGCAACGCGTATTTGATGATTTCTTGGGACAGCCGCTTCATATTAAAGCCACCTTTCTGTTCCTGACTCAGTACTTGGATCAGCACCTGCGAGTAGACGTACGTGTGCTGGCCATGACACACCATTCGGGCACACTCCTGAATGGCGCTGTGTACATCATCGGTGTTATTCAGAAATTTAACAATTGAGGTTTTGAGGACGCGGGAAAATACTTCGATTTGTTGGGCGGCCGTTGATATTGATGTGATTTCACTTTGGAATCCGGCATCTGATATTAGCTTAATTGTAAAGTTGAGCATCAGACAATCCGGAAATTCTTCAGCTAACCGATATATTAACGATCGCCACGTATAATGATCAATCATTTCTGTAAGCCAGTCCGGCGTCTCGCCTTCCTCCGTGAATATCGTGTCCGCTTTTTTCGGATCAAACGACTTGAGAATCATTTCTTTTAAGTGGTTCTCCACCATTGCCTGGACTTCTGTTACCTTCACACCTGCTAAAATTAGCCATTCGGCAAGCAGATTTGCCATCTGGGCCACCGCTTTATAGTTTTCTGATAACATAGAAATCACTTCTTCTGGAGAGCCGCCGGATTGGAAGTAGCGTTTTAGCTGCGTAAAGATACCTGGCTCCATTATGTAATCGGGCGTTAGAAACTTTTCCAGACATTCTTGTATCGTCTTTTGCGGATTGTCTTCGTGCATTTCCTACGTTCAGAAAAAGCAGGCAAGTTTGTTGATTTGATCGGTATTGGATTTGACATAAACCTCAAATTACTGTCTACCTCAGCTGTTGACTGTTGTTTTGTGCGACCCTGCCAGCCAGAATCATCGTATTCTACTTCCATTTTAATTTTGAAAAACGAATTCACTAATTAAACTCTTCATATATTAATATTATTTATTATTTGCATTAGGCATACACGAAAATGTTCGAAGCATCTTTCATATCGATATATGTAGACGATAAATCAACCGATTTTTTTTTGCATTTTAACCCTGTTTGCACTACATTCTATCTTTGCATTTCAGCATCTATAATACACTACATATTTCCCTTAAAAAGATTGCCTGTTTGCACTACATTTCTGCACTTTTGGCCAAAATCAAGAATAGTTTAAGTACCACCACTAATCATAAGTTAAGAATTCAATTAAATTGTTTGCAACAATGATTTCAATTACTAATTTCTTCAGGATACTTGCGTTGTATATGGAGTGAGGAGGCAACAATGGTGCAGCTGGATTTTTAGAGACGCCCAAAAGAGCTTCCACAAGTTAAAAGAGTGGTAATATACATTTTTTATACCCTGATCCCATTAAAATGGGAAAAAGGGGTATAGTGGTTTTGTGCAAAAGTATGTAACAGGCATAAGGAAGCATCTCCGACCCCATCAAGTATATATATTATTGATCGCTATCAATAGTCGAGTCGATCTAGCCATGTCCGTCTGGCTGTCCGTCTGTCCGTCTGTATGAACGCGCTGTTCTCGGAGACTACAAAAGCTAGAGACTTCATATTTGAAATATAAGTTCTCCTAGTGCCGGGTCAATACAAGTTTAACTTTTTTTTTCTCATATCTCATCCCGTTCAAAAGTTATCGATAAATATCGATTTCAGACAAGTGTTTTTCGGGCATAACTTGAAAGTCATAAAAGCTAGAAACTATATTTAAGTTTAAGTTACTGTACTGCCGGCTCTAAACAAACTCATCATTTTTCTTCCAATATCTCAATCCTTTCAAAAGTAATCGATAAATTAAGTTTCCAAAACAGTGTTTTTAAGGTATAGCTTAAAAGTTATAAAAAGTAGTCACCAAATTTGGTACATATACTCTCCAATAGCATACAGAGGTTAAATGCATTTCACCCCTCGCCGATCTCCAAAAAATCAAAAAATACGTATTTTAAGAGGTATGACCTTCGGATTTTAGATAGTCTCACATTTATATGCCATCTTTGTGTCCTACAAATTTCATTACGATCGGACAATAAACAAAGAAGTTATTAACGATTCAATGTAACATAGTTTGGTGCCAAAGGAAGAAGAAGAAGCAAAGCAAATGTATGACGCGCGTAGCCAGCAGCTTTTGTTTGTATATGTGTGTGTGTGTTTCTATCTATGAATGCAGATAAATAACTTCAATGAATGTAAGACCTTGGATCAGGGTATATCCTAGTCGGGCACTCTCGACTAGAGCACTCTTACTTGTTTTATTTTAATGTCGGTCTAAGAGTATTTGACACAGAAAAACTAAATTAAAATTATGATATACAAACATATACATAAATTTAAATTTATACTTGCATCAAGAAAATATCGAGCTACTGGTAGAGAAAAGTCTGTCCGCATACATACTGCATCAGCATTAGCATACAGCTGTTCTGTATTGGCAATACGAGAATTAAATTGATTAAATTGAAAACGGATGTAAATTGTTTTGCGGCTTGGGAGAAGGCTTATGAGGTTATTGATATGATTTTCAATTTGGATGGCGTTTCCATCTTTGTCGGTAATGAACCACATAGTGCGCAAATATGCACTTTAAATTGGTTAATACAATTTTGTTGTGCTTAGAATCTATATGCGACCTCTTGGGAAACCTATGTCCCTAAAAATTGTGATGATTTTTTTTAGAAAAGCTTTCGGTGTGAAAAAGAGGGTCTTCATATTGTAGCTCTGGCTTTCAAGGAAAGACAAAACAATTCGGTTGGTTTCATTTTTATTGACTTCTGATATGAATTCATGTTCAGTTTGAAGAAGGTAGCGCACTGTGCGATGGATTTGAAAAGCTTGAATTTTCCGAATGCTCTGGTGTTTATTGTCCAATTAGTGAAGTAAACGAATATAACCAAAAAACTTTAAATGCAGCATTGCAGAGAATTGATATATCAATCATTTAAAAGCAAAAACTTTGTAAATGTGTTAAAATTTTGGGTTTGAAAATGATAAATAAATTGAGTTTTCAAAATTTTCATTATATCTGCATTCACAGGCTCTGCTCACTTAAGTTCGGTATACAGAATTAAAGTCTATAGTTTCTTAAACAAATTGGTTACATTTTCAAAAAATTCTCTAATGATTGAGAAATATACAAAAGCATGCACCAACCTCGTAAAAAGCACCATCTCAACTCAGAAGAAATGCTCATCAATGAAAGTTATACCAAATTGCACATACATAGATGATTTAAGCAACGTTTAAAAAATGTAAAAAAAAAATAACCAATTTTATAATGGAGAAAATAATTTATTTGTTAACCATCCGAGGGCATGTCATACATTGCCGTACATTCAACTAGTTCGCTCCTTAACTGAACTATTGCTGAACCAGTGCTGGATAACAGTTGGTGGGAAGCGCGATTTTTGAATTTAACATAAATATAATAGAAAGAACCGATTAAAATAATATCATGAATAAACAAAAATCGTTGATTATATATTATTTAGTTTTATCCATTGTGGTGTGCTGCCATTTATATTAATAGTCTTCAATATTTTGTGCCCGTCATCTTATACTGCGTTTCCACAGCATGCGTTTCTGCGTTCGCGTTAAAATCGGCTAACGCGCGTCGACATGAAATGTATGGGCTGTTATGTTCCTGTTAACTCTGCGTTCGATATTAAGTAGAGTTCGATTGCTCGATTGTAGCAATTTGATCGATTATTGTTGAATATCGAGCAATTACAGAGCAGTAAAGTGCCTTTGCAAAATAGAACTGCTCTGAAAAGCCGCGAAAAGTAATAAGCAAAACAGGTCATTTCAATTCATATCATATGAATTTTAAATTATTTTTCATTCCCACAGGAATTTAACCAAATAGTCTGGAGCGAAAAGGCAATCTGCTGGACTTGTGGTACAACATAAGTTAATAACAATAAAAATAAGTTTGTTCATTTAGTTTATATAATCACTTATTTTTTTGAATAAAATATTATGTTATAAAATATAAAGAAATTAAAATGTCCCTCCTAGTCTTCTTCTGTCAGAATTGCTTGGGCTGCCTTCCTAGTGTATAGGGCTTTAGCGGTACGCTTGTCCAATTGGATGACTACTTAGTCAATACCACCAAGCATACAACACATAGAGGCGTCAAATCGACTAAAAAGTGGTTGCATACAATTTTTGAACTGGACGATCCCAAGCAGCTTCGTGTGCTGCGACTGCGACACGAAGGCAAAGCGCAGCAGGCAGGCAGAGAATATTCTTCTGGCGATCAGGGGCACACAGCGCCGAACTCATTGCTTGCTCTGGCTTCGCTGCCGCAACATCTATTTCGACGCTCCGAAACGCTTGCATATATGCGAATTAGCAGCAACACATATATATTCAATCACAAGAAGACATGCGGCCATTGCTGTGAATTTCCGGCGTTGCCTCTTTTCTGTAGTCGTTCGAGCTCCTTGGTAGAGACGGGGCGGGGGTTGCAATAGT
Source organism: Drosophila maculinotata (assembly GCA_035045305.1). Lineage (NCBI taxonomy): Eukaryota > Metazoa > Arthropoda > Insecta > Diptera > Drosophilidae > Drosophila > Drosophila maculinotata. The sequence goes on along the minus strand of JAWNPD010000568.1, from coordinate 442,095 downwards.
TCTATGAGGCAGGCAGTGGCCGAAATTTAGATTTTTCAATTTCAGCCAGCGGTGCTTCTCTTCGAAATGGAGGGTATTAGGGCATAATTAATATGTTTGCAACACTTACTGGCAATTAAAATTAAAAATCCATTAAGTCATAATTATTATTTATTGATTTATTACATTTTATGTTATCAAAGAACTATCACCATTAATAACAATATCGTTCCGTTTATATTAATAATTTATATTAATATACTTAACATTTTATTTATTGGCGACCAGAAGCAGTCGCATAGGAAATTCAAATAACCGTTAGGAAATTAAAAATAATATTATAAAAAAGAGTAATAAGTTAAATATTTTTGGTAAGGGTATCTATGCGCGGATAGTTCTTTGATAACATAAAGTTTATTAAATCAATAAATAATAATTATGACAATGGATTTTTAATGTTAATTGCAAACATTTTTTCGATATCTAAAACCTTTTAAAAGTAATCGATAAATTAAGATTCCAGAACAGTGTTTTTAAGGTATAGCTTAAAAGTTATAAGAGGTAGAGTCACTAAATTTGGTACGTTTATTCTCCTATAGCATACAGTGGTTAAATACATTTCACTTTTTGGATACCACCCTCCGATCTCACAGAAATCGAAAAAAAAAAATGGCCTAAACGATCAGCACGAAACACATTGTACTCACTACATTCAATCAACGAGTCACAGAGATTGGACACAAACCACGTTTCAGACACACAAATTACATCTACATCAGAGTTGACAAACATATATCTGAACTCAATTTTTTGGCCAAACTTTGCGCATTTATATGGCAAATATGTAAGCCTGACATCTGCTTTACAAGAACTATGCCATTATGGCAAGAACTATGCCATTATGGCATGGCTGTTTGCACTAGAAACTAAAGAATCAGTTTGCATTTAAATGGAGAGAGGTATTTAAGCGGCTCACGCATTTTCTTGGCATTTAAATATATATAGAAAATGACAACATAGAGGAAAAAAAAACAATTAAACATGAATTTATTGTAGTTAATAATAGCAACATGATCATCGAAGATATTATTTAAAATATAATAAACACGCTGAAATAAGTATAAAAATATGTAAAAGCTTAAATTATTAAGTGCGAAAGGAATTGCTCTCAGAGAGCGCTCCGGGGCCAGCGGGACAGTGTGCCAATATTTTGTGGTCAAAGAAAGCTAAATTAATTACAAAAAAATTAAAAAAAAGCTGGATATACAAAAAAAGTTAAAAAAAAAACTAAATCAATAAAATGTGTACTTTGCTCATATTAATATTTTTTAATGAAGTTTATACATTCATATATGTATAATTTATTCGATTTATTTATAAAAACAGTAGTTAGTCTGTATCCAAATGATAAAAAACTTAAGTGACATCAACGATTTCATTATCAGCGCTCTTATATGTATGTATTAACAGCTCCTATGAAACGTAGGAATTTGGGTGGAATAGTATAATTAAAGCAGCACTTATTGACTCTGCGTAATCCACACCTGAAAAAGATAAGTTTCAATACTCATCCGATTCCTTTCGTTTTCAAAACGTTCTGTCTAAAAACTCGATCTACTTCTGCACACTTGGTTTTAACACCTTTAACAATTGAAAGGGCATCTTCACTTTCCAATGGGCATAAGTTTAAAAACGTTGACACCATTTCCAAACGATTGAATGAAAAATAGTTGATTGCAATACCTGTGCACATTAAATAAAACATTTTTATGGAAAGGTGTATTTTTAATTTAATGTATAAATATTTACCAAGTAACTTTTTAGTGCAAATATCTGTTGACTCATCTAGTCCTCTCGCAATTCATCAAAAAATGTGGCGCCAACACATTTTTAATTACGTTTGCACATTTTGTGCGATGCACTTTTATATTTGTACACACCTGTGAGCAAATGTGGCTCAAATGATCTGCTGATGTTGTTGCAGTATGTTGAGCAACAAATAGGCAAATAGCTGCTTCTTGTTTTGATGTTTTGGTTGTTGGCACCTTACGAAAGTTAAGTGTTGTTTGCGCTCTATCACCTATAGCGCTCAAATGTTTTTTTGTAGCGGCATGTGCACATTAGTCGCAAACTTTTGCTGTAATATTAAATTTGCAATAACTGCAAAACACACGCGAAGAATTCGTTACATCTTTGGGGATTTAGTCTTTAAATTCCGGTTATTGATACCAAACTTCGCCGACTTTTTGCTTGTTTCTTTTGGCATCTTCGTAGAATTTTTGTGCACTTTTTATACCCTGATCCCACTCAAAATGGGATAAAGGGTATAATGGTTTTGTGCAAAACTATGTAACAGGCATAAGGAAGCATCTCCGACACCATAAAGTATATATATAATATTAAAGACTATCAATAGTCGAGTCGATCTAGCCATGTCCGTCTGTCCGTCTAACCGTCTGTCCGTCTGTATGAAGTCGCGTTTCTCAGACTTTCTCGGGCACTCTCGATTAGAGCACTCCTACTTGTTAAATTTGGACTAAAAACAATATAGATTTCCCGCTGCCCGCTGTTTGATTTTAAAAAAGCTAGATCTGACGGGAAAAAAACAGATTTGGCAACACTGCAGCGGGAGCGGCAGAGAGAGAAGCCCACGTCGGATCAGCTGCTGCTTCGGCATGATCCAAAGTTGCTTCACCGTATCGCTGCAGCTGCAAAAGCTCTGGTAAATGCTGCTTGTAAATGTACACACACACAGACAAATATATAATACAAAATACATGCAAGCGTTTTTCATAGAAATAACGTTGCATTGTTATTGCTTTTTATGAGCGTCCCGACCGTTTTAAACTGTGGGCACAAGCGTCAAACGGTAAAAAGTACCACAAGATACTGTCCTTGGCGATGCTTTTAACTGCTCAAAGAATGCGCTTGCTCTATTATCTATTAATAACTCTATGATTCTTAGATATGTTGCTGCATGCAAATCTGTTTTTCCACGGCTACGGAAGATCTTGTTAAGCAGTATATTTGTCTTATAGGTTTCGTTATTACTAAATTTCACTTTAAAACTAAACAAAGTATTACTTTTATGTTCCAAAAAACCAATACCTGATTTCAAATCACGAAATTCTTACAGATGATTTGATATTGTTTACCGTAAAAATCGCTCAGTTTGCCGTGGCGGTGGTGTATTGTGTGCTGTTCGTGTTGTCTGGCCATCCCAAAATTTTACTTTGGATATGCAGGATGATTTTGAATTTATTGTTGTTAAACTGCGTTCACAAGCTTGTTCATACATTCCTCCTAATTCGGAGTTTTCTACTTATATGCCACATGTTTAAGGTCCACAGGTTATATCGGGATTCGGACCATTTAATAGTCCTTCTTTCATGTGCTTAGTATGACTTTGTTGACCCTTAAGCTGAGTTATCATTGGGTCAAGTGAATGGTGGTTTGAATAGAATGGGTCGGCTTCTTGATAAAGTTTTTGTTAGTGACATTTCGTCGTCCCTTGTGAGTTGAGTTTGCCCTTTAACCTCTCTTGAGGTTTTACTCTTCCAATCAAAATTCAATTAAACGACGAGTTTTGTAACAAATACACCTCTTAATCTACGTCATTACAGCAGATTTAAGCTCTCTTAATTATACCCTGATCCCATTAAAAATGGGAAAAAGGGGTATTATGGTTTTGTGCAAAAGTATGTAACAGGCATAAGGAAACATCTCCGACCCCATAAAGTATATATATTCTTGATCACTATCAATAGCCGAGTCGATTTAGCCCTGTCCGTCTGTCCGTCCGTCTGTCCGTCTGTCCGTCTGACCGTCTGTCCGTCTGTCCGTCTGTCCGTCTGTATGAACGCACGTTTCTCAGAGACTACAAAAGCTAGAGACTTCATATTTGAAATATAAGTTCTCGTGGTGCCGGGACAAGACCAGTTTATCATTTTTTTTCGATATCTCGTCCCGTTCAAAAGTTATCGATAAATTTCGATTTCAGCCAAGTGTTTTTTGGGCATAACTTGAAAGTAATAAAAGCTAGCAACTTTATATTTAAGTTTAAGTTACTGTTCTGCCGGCTCGATACAAACTCATCATTTTTTTTTTTGATATCTTAATCCTTTCAAAAGTTAATGATAAATTAAAATTCCAGAACAGTGTTTTTAAGGTATAGCTTACAAGTTATAAGAGGTAGAGTCACCAAATTTGGTACATATATTCTCCTATAGCATACAACGGTTAAATACTATTCAGTTTTAGGATACCCCTCCCTGATTTCACAGAAATCGAAAAATACGTAATTTTTGAGGTATGACCTTCGGATTTTACAAATGAAGAAGAAGAAGGAAAGCAATTGCATGACGCGCGTAGACAGCAGCTTGTGTTTGTTTTTGTGTGTGTGTGTTTCTAAGTATGAATGCAGATAAAGAATTATGAATGTAAGAACTGGGTTCAGGGTATCTCCTAGTCGGGCACTCTCGACAAGAGCACTCTTATTTGTTTTTTATATATTTAAGGTGATAATTAAATTTAAAGTTTTTTGAAAGGGTTACGCCTGGGTATTTCAAGTTAATAGTTTTAGGAATTATTTAGAACTATTTTGATTTGGGAAATTGCATTCTGGATTGTTCTCTTGGTTTTAACCTGTTTCCTACAATTGCTAGTTTCTCACATTTGTTTGTATTCATTTTAATTTTCCTTTTTAGTGTGTAATTGTAAATTGCTTCTAGATACTTATTTATATCGTCTGCAAATTGGGTGGCTTTGATGTCTAAAATACCTTATAGTACATATAGTATAAAAACGCATCCTTATTTTATTTCACCTTCGAGCCTTTTATTTAATCCTGCCATCACTGATGACTCACTTCTTTCTGCTTCTAAATCACTAAACTCTTCTTTCTCTCCTGTGTGCTCAAGGAGTGCTGTAAGTCCTTACTTCAACCATTGCTAAAGCTTTTTAATCTATCCCTTGACTCTGCAGACTTTCCATCTATTTGGAAGGAATCTTTCATCATTCCTCTCCACAAAAAAGGTGGGAAGTCTGATGTTTCTTATAACAGAGCCATTGCAAAGCTATAAGCAATCCCTAAATTGTTTGAAAAACTTCTAACTTCGACTTTGCAACATCTGTGTAAGTCGATTTTCTCCCCTGCCCAACATTTGCTTGAATTTACATTCCTTGTAAATGATGCATTTCTTATGAAAATGCAAAGTGATGTCATCTACACCGATTTCAGTAAAGCATTTGACTCTTGCAACCACGAACTTCTGCTGTACAAGCTTGATTGCTTAGGATTCCCTCCATTTTTTCTGGATTGGACTTCCTCCTATTTAAATGGTCGGACTCAAAGAATATTGCTTAGGTCAACTACCTCGAAAACGGTACACGTTACTTGTGGTGTACCTCAAGGTAGTCAAATGACCTGTCGTCTATTTTGTCACATTCTCGCATTCTTATGTACGCAGATGATGTGAAACTTATTTTATCGTTTACCGATCCCCTGGGTCAGACTCATCTATAAGATGATTTGAATGTATGCAGCTTTGGTGTTCGGCCAAGGAACTGCATCTTAATTGTTCAAAATGTATGTTTATGACTTTCAGTCGTTCTAAAACCCATTTAACCACTTATACGATTGACAATATTTCATTGCAACGTATTTTTACTATTAAAGATATTGGAGTTCATTTTGATACGATGTTCAGCTTTAATCTTCATATTTCATCTATCATTAATGACGCCAGAGGTGTACTTGGCTTCATTAAACGTTGGTCGGAAGAATTTAACGATCATTTCACAACCAAACTTATCTACGTCTCCTTGGTCCATCCTATTCTTGAATACTGCTCATGCATTTGGCCCCCCTTGTATCAAAACCCTCAAGATCGTATTGAGTCTGTTCAGAAGCAATTTCTTCTCTTCGCCTTATTTTATGGACGTTGATGTACTAACGAACAGTACATTCAAGTGGTCCAACGATACCAAGCCAGGGCTTGTTAACGCGCGGCAACATGCAATTCACCTCCCGTCCAACCGACCGAGGGGCGCGCCGCATATCGTGCGGCTACTAAGATCGCGAAATACGAATAGAACATACAATATAAATACAACAAATAAACATAGACTATTTAAATGTTAGACATATGTTGTAAGAGTAAAGTTCTGAGAGTAGGGACAGAAGTAGCATTACTTATTATCTGGAAAATGTTATTTTAACTGAGCATAAGATCTAAAAAGGGTATGGACAGCATAGTTAGTATTACAGGCATGCAGAGAAATCGGGAGAAAGTTTCTAGTACTTCTGATCGGAACAGCAAAACTAATTTGGCTAATTAATTCGGACGAATCAATTTCCCCGTTCATTAGTTTGTGTAAGAAGATTATACCAAGCATGGTTTCACGATCAGAAAAAAAGGCAAGTGAGTCTTAGGATACCAGTGAAGACAACGGAGAGTAGAAATTATTTATGTACAGATTCTATTCTATCCTGATGAACCTTGTATTGGGGACACCATATACAAGACGCATACTCAAGAATAGGACTAGTGAAATAAAGAGAGTCTTAGTAACGTAGGGATCGACAAATTTCTTCGACCAACGCTTAATGAAGACACCGAAGGCTCGATAAGCAGCAGAAGAAATATGCTTGTCAAACATAAGCTTGGGATGCAAGGATACCCAAATCATTAACCGACTCAATTCGTTCAAGTGGTTTTACATTAAGAACATAATTACTAAACAAGTAAGAGATACCCTGATCCAAGGTCTTACATTCATTCAAGTAATTTATTGGTATTCATACACAGAAACACACACACACATTCAAACACAAGCAGCTGGCTACGCGAGTGATGCAATTGCTTTCCTTCTTCTTCTTCCTTTGTAAAATCTGAAGGTCATACCTCAAAAGAGAGATCGGGGAGGGGTATCCAAAAATTGAATATTATTTAACCTTTGTATGCTATAGGAGAATATATGTACCAACAGAAACACACACACACATTCAAACACAAGCAGCTGGCTACGCGCGTCATGCAATTGCTTTCCTTCTTCTTCTTCCTTTGTAAAATCTAAAGGTCATACCTAAAAAATTAGGTATTTTTCAATTTCTGTGAGATCGGGGAGGGGTCTCATAAAATTTAATATTCTTTAACCTTTCTATGCTAAAGGAGAATATATGTACCAAATTTGGTGACTCTATGTCTTATAACTTTTAAGCTATACCTTAAAAACACTGTTCTGGAATTTTAATTTATCGATAACTTTTGAAAGGATTGAGATATCGAGCCGGCAGTACAGTAACTAAAACTCAAATATAAAGTTTCTAGCTTTTATGACTTTCAAGTTATGCCCGAAAAACACTTGTCCGAAATCGAAATTTATCAATAACTTTAGTACGGGATGAGAAAAAATTGAAAAATACGTATATTTAGGGGTATGACCTTCGGATTTACATATTCTCACATTTTTATGCCATTGGTGTGTCCTAAAAATTTTATTACGATCGGACAATAAACAAAGAAGTTATTAACAATTCAATGTAACATAGTTTGGGTCCAAAGGAAGAAGAAGAAGCAAAGCGTAGCCAGCAGCTTTTGTTTGTATATGTGTGTGTGTGTTTCTATGTATGAATGCAGATAAATAACTTCAATGAATGTAGACCTTGGATCAGGGTATATCCTAGTCGGGCACTCTCGACTAGAGCACTCTTACTTGTTTTATAATAAATAAAATAAATAAAATAAATAAAATAAATAAAATAAATAAAATAAATAAAATAAATAAAATAAATAAAATAAATAAAATAAATAAAATAAATAAAATAAATAAAATAAATGAAATAAATGAAATAAATAAAATAAATAAAATAAATAAAATAAATAAAATAAATAAAATAAATTAAATAAATAAAATAAATTAAATAAATAAAATAAATAAAATAAATAAAATAAATAAAATAAATTAAATAAATAAAATAAATTAAATAAATAAAATAAATAAAATAAATAAAATAAATAAAATAAATAAAATAAATAAAATAAATAAAATAAATAAAATAAATAAAATAAATAAAATAAATAAAATAAATAAAATAAATAAAATAAATAAAATAAATAAAATAAATAAAATAAATAAAATAAATAAAATAAATAAAATAAATAAAATAAATAAAATAAATAAAATAAATAAAATAATTAAAATAATTAAAATAAATAAATAAAATAAATAAAATAAATAAAATAAATAAAATAAATAAAATAAATAAAATAAATAAAATAAATAAAATAAATAAAATAAATAAAATAAATAAAATAAATAAAATAAATAAAATAAATAAAATAAATAAAATAAATAAAATAAATAAAATAAATAAAATAAATAAAATAAATAAAATAAATAAAATAAATAAAATAAAATAAAATAAAATAAATAAATTAAATCATATATAGCATATTTTTCAATATCTTGTCCCGATCAAAAGTTATTAATAAATTTCGATTCCAGACCAGTGTTTTTCAGGCATAACTTGAAATTTATAGAATCTAGAGACTTCATATTTAAATTTAAGTTTTAATACTGCCGGCTTGGTTCAAACTTATCATTTTTTTCGATATCTCGACCTGTTTAAAAGTTATCGATAAAATAAGATTCCAGAAGAGTGTTTTTTAGGTATACCTTAAAAGCTCTATAAGGTAGACACGCCAAATGGTATGTATATTCTCCTCTAGCAAAGAGAGTTTAGAAATTATTCACTTTTGGGATACCTCCCTCTAATCTCCAATGCATCAAATACGTGTTTTTAGAGGTATGACCTTTGGGTTTTATATTGTCTCACATTTATATGCCATCTTTATGTCCTACAAATTTCATTACGATCGGACAATAAACAAAGAAGTTGTTTACGATTAAATGTAACAGTTTGGGGCCAATGGAAGAAGAAGAAACAATGCAATTACATGACGCGCGCAGCCAGCAGTTTATGTTTGTATGTGTGTGTGTGTTTCTATGTATGAATGCAGATAAAGAATTTTGAATGTAAGAACTGTGTTCAGGGTATCTTAGTCCTCTCGACTAAAGCACTCTTTGTTTTGGTCTCAAGTTAAGACCGATCAAGCTTGTTTTTAGACCGGATTTTTTCTCTCTATGTAGTATGATTGAAATGTGTAGCTTTTGTTGAATTTACCAATTTAAGATCCATTGATTCCATGCAATCTAGAAGGTCTTCTGTCAAAATAATATCTGTGTATGTGTTCAGGCACTTGTAAATTTGTTAATCGTTGTATGGTTCGTGTTGTCGCTAGGTGTTGCAAACGAAGTCCGCAATATAGCTAGCCATACGCACTCTCTTGCTCGCTTACAAATTGTTTAGGCTAAGCTGCATATTGAAAGAGAAATAAAGATCACTTATGAATTTGAGTTACCATTGTGCGGTCGAGTTTATTGTTTCTTCGCGTCCACTAAAATTATTCTTGCCCATTTTGGCGCCCCCGGGTGGACTACTGTTTTTGGACTCGATCGCCGTGGATAATTGGATTTCGCTCATTTTGGATTAGGAATATTTAATTCGCTCGCTATTTGAGGATTGCTATCGACTGGACTGGATTTGGATTTCCAGGCTTTCAGCTGACACTACATGCGAGTCATTAGCGGCTACTCCCTTGAAATAGCATCCTTCAAAATAAGTGTCCCTCACGACATGTTCCCGATCATTTGTGATCCGAAATTTTGGCCCTCTCAAATGATTGTTCATGAATTTAAACCTAAAATACGAAATATAGCTTTGCCTATTTCACTCGCAGCTGGAAGCTTTTCATCCAGTAATGTTCCAAAATACAAGAACCCGATTAGCCTACCATTCAATACCAGAATGCTAGAGGTCTTATGTCTAAACTTAAAAATTTATTCATGAACAGTATATCTTTTGATTCTGACATTATCGCTTTCACAGAAACTTGGTTAAACTCCACTGTGTCTGATTTTGTAGAATAATTTTATTATTTATAGACACGATCGGCCGACTCGAGGTGGTGGCGAACTAATCGCCAACAAAACCACACTCCAGTCATAATGATAATGTGCTTATCATTGTATGGTAGCCTCTATGTGTTTGTAATTGATTGTAGTAAATGAGTTCGTCGTTTCTATATAGTTCGTTCCTCTTTGACAGGAATTGTATATAGGAGGGGGGTTTACTTTGATAGTAGTGAAGAGTGTTTACTGCACTGTCTTCATAGAGGCGAGTAATGGCGTTATACTCGGAGTTTTGTTTTCAGAAGAATTTTAAACAGTAGGTTAAAATATTTAAGGCTGTTTGGTTACGGTACATTCCGGAGCATGCTCTTAGTATTTTCCTTTTTAACTTTGTAATTATGCTTATTTGATATTTTGAAATTTGTGACCATATTGGACATGCATAGAGGGCTATTGGTTTGATTATTTGTTTGTTGGCTAGGAGTTTATTTTTTTCATTTATGTTTTTATTATCTAGCCATGTCCGTCTGTCTGTCCGTCTGACCGTATGTCCATCTGTCCGTCCGTCTGTATGAACGCCTGTTTCTCAGAGACTACAAAAGCTAGAGACTTCAAATTTTATATAATATAAGTTCTTGAATGCCGGATCAATACAAGTTTATCATTTTTTTTTACGATATCTCATCCCGTTCAAAAGTTATCGATAAATTTCGATTCCAGACAAGTATTTTTCGGGCATAACTTGAAAGTTTTAAAAGCTTTAGACTTTATATTTGAGTGTAAGTTACTGTACAGCCGGCTTGATACAAACCGATCATCCGATCGATATCTCAATCCTTTCAAAAGTTATCGATCAATTTTAATACTATTTAATTTTTGGATACCCCTCCCCGATCTCACAGAAATCGAAAAATAAGTAATTTTTGAGTTATGACCTTCGGATTTTACAAAGGAAGAAGAAGAAGGAAAGCAATTGCATGACGCGCGTAGACAGCAGCTTGTGTTTGTTTTTGTGTGTGTGTGTTTCTAAGTATGAATGCAGATAAAGAATTATGATGTAAGACCTGGGCTCAGGGTATATCCTAGTCGGGCACTCTCGACAAGAGCACTCTTACTTGTTATACCCTGATCCCATTAAAAATGGGAAAAAGGGGTATTATGGTTTTGTGCAAAAGTATGTAACAGGCATAAGGAAGCATCTCCGACCCCATAAAGTATATATATTATTGATCGCTATCAATAGTCGAGTCGATCTAGCCATGTCCGTCTGGCTGTCCGTCTGTCCGTCTGTATGAACGCGCTGTTCTCGGAGACTACAAAAGCTAGAGACTTTATATTTGGAATATAGGTTTTCCTAGTGCCGGGTCAATACAAGTTTATCATTTTTTTTCGATATCTCAACCCGTTCAAAAGTTATCGATAAATTTCGATTCCAGACCAGTGTTTTTTGGGTATAACTTAAAAGCTATAAGAGCTAGAGACACCATATTCACAATATATATTCTACACATTCTACAGCATACAAAAGTACAAAATCTTTTTTTTTTTGATAACTTTCTCCAATCCTCTATAAATCGAAAAATACGTATTTTTGTACGTATGACCTTTGGATTCAGCATACTTACATATTTGTATGCATCTTTATGTCCTACAAATTTCAAAACAAAAACCGATCGGGCAATAAGCAAAGAAGTTATTTACGATTAAATGTAACATAGATTTGGGCCAATGGAAGAAGAAGAAGCAAAGCAATTGCATGACGTTCGCAGTAGCAGCGTGTGTTTGTATGTGTGTGTGTATGTGTTTACTGAATGAAAGAACTGGGTTCAGGTTATCTCCTAGTCGGGCACTCTCGACAAGAGCATTCTTATTTGTTTTTTATATATTTAAGGTGATAATTAAATTTAAAGTTTTTTGAAAGGGTTACGCCTGGGTATTTCAAGTTTATAGTTTTAGGAATTATTTAGAACTATTTTGATTTGGGAAATTGCATTCTGGATTGTTCTCTTGGTTTTAACCTGTTTCCTACAATTGCTAGTTTCTCACATTTGTTTGTATTCATTTTAATTTTCCATTTTAGTGTGTAATTGTAAATTGCTTCTAGATACTTATTTATATCGTCTGCAAATTGGGTGGCTTTGATGTCTAAAATACCTTATAGTACATATAGTATAAAAACGCATCCTTATTTTATTTCACCTTCGAGCCTTTTATTTAATCCTGCCATCACTGATGACTCACTTCTTTCTGCTTCTAAATCACTAAACTCTTCTTTCTCTCCTGTGTGCTCAAGGAGTGCTGTATGTCCTTACTTCAACCATTGCTAAAGCTTTTTAATCTATCCCTTGACTCTGCAGACTTTCCATCTATTTGGAAGGAATCTTTCATCATTCCTCTCCACAAAAAAGGTGGGAAGTCTGATGTTTCTTATAACAGAGGCATTGCAAAGCTATAAGCAATCCCTAAATTGTTTGAAAAACTTCTAACTTCGACTTTGCAACATCTGTGTAAGTCGATTTTCTCCCCTGCCCAACATTTGCTTGAATTTACATTCCTTGTAAATGATGCATTTCTTATGAAAATGCAAAGTGATGTCATCTACACCGATTTCAGTAAAGCATTTGACTCTTGCAACCACGAACTTCTGCTGTACAAGCTTGATTGCTTAGGATTCCCTCCATTTTTTCTGGATTGGACTTCCTCCTATTTAAATGGTCGGACTCAAAGAATATTGCTTAGGTCAACTACCTCGAAAACGGTACACGTTACTTGTGGTGTACCTCAAGGTAGTCAAATGACCTGTCTTCTATTTTGTCACATTCTCGCATTCTTATGTACGCAGATGATGTGAAACTTATTTTATCGTTTACCGATCCCCTGGGTCAGACTCATCTATAAGATGATTTAAATGTATGCAGCTTTGGTGTTCGGCCAAGGAACTGCATCTTAATTGTTCAAAATGTATGTTTATGACTTTCAGTCGTTCTAAACCCCATTTAACCACTTATACGATTGACAATATTTCATTGCAACGTATTTTTACTATTAAAGATATTGGAGTTCATTTTGATACGATGTTCAGCTTTAATCTTCATATTTCATCTATCATTAATGACGCCAGAGGTGTACTTGGCTTCATTAAACGTTGGTCGGAAGAATTTAACGATCATTTCACAACCAAACTTATCTACGTCTCCTTGGTCCATCCTATTCTTGAATACTGCTCATGCATTTGGCCCTCATTGTATCAAAACCCTCAAGATCGTATTGAGTCTGTTCAGAAGCAATTTCTTCTCTTCGCCTTATTTTATGGACGTTGATGTACTAACGAACAGTACATTCAAGTGGTCCAACGATACCAAGCCAGAGCTTGTTAACGCGCGGCAACATGCAATTCACCTCCCGCCCAACCGACCGAGGGGCGCGCCGCATATCGTGCGGCTACTAAGATCGCGAAATACGAATAGAACATACAATATAAATACAACAAATAAACATAGACTATTTAAATGTTAGACATATGTTGTAAGAGTAAAGTTCTGAGAGTAGGGACAGAAGTAGCATTACTTATTATCTGGAAAATGTTATTTTAACTGAGCATAAGATCTAAAAAGGGTTATGGACAGCATAGTTAGTATTACAGGCATGCAGAGAAATCGGGAGAAAGTTTCTAGTACTTCTGATCGGAACAGCAAAACTAATTTGGCTAATTAATTCGGACGAATCAATTTCCAATTTCAATTGTTTAGGCTAAGCTGCATATTGAAAGAGAAATAAAGATCACTTATGAATTTGAGTTACCATTGTGCGGTCGAGTTTATTGTTTCTTCGCGTCCACTAAAATTATTCTTGCCCACCGGCAAGTTCCTGTTCAGCATTTGCTAGAACATTTTGGCGCCCCCGGGTGGACTACTGTTTTTGGACTCGATCGCCGTGGATAATTGGATTTCGCTCATTTTGGATTAGGAATATTTAATTCGCTCGCTATTTGAGGATTGCTATCGACTGGACTGGATTTGGATTTCCAGGCTTTCAGCTGACACTACATGCGAGTCATTAGCGGCTACTCCCTTGAAATAGCATCCTTCAAAATAAGTGTCCCTCACGACATGTTCCCGATCATTTGTGATCCGAAATTTTGGCCACCTCAAATGATTGTTCATGAATTTAAACCTAAAATACGAAATATAGCTTTGCCTATTTCACTCGCAGCTGGAAGCTTTTCATCCAGTAATGTTCCAAAATACAAGAACCCGATTAGCCTACCATTCAATACCAGAATGCTAGAGTCTTATGTCTAAACTTAAAAATTTATTCATGAACAGTATATCTTTTGATTCTGACATTATCGCTTTCACAGAAACTTGGTTAAACTCCACTGTGTCTGATTTTGTAGAATAATTTTATTATTTATAGACACGATCGGCCGACTCGAGGTGGTGGCGAACTAATCGCCATCAAAACCACACTCCAGCCATAATGATAATGTGCTTATCATTGTATGGTAGCCTCTATGTGTTTGTAATTGATTGTAGTAAATGAGTTCGTCGTTTTTATATAGTTCGTTCCTTTTTGACAGGAATTGTATATAGGAGGGGGGTTTACTTTGATAGTAGTGAAGAGTGTTTACTGCACTGTCTTCATAGAGGCGAGTAATGGCGTTATACTCAGAGTTTTGTTTTCAGAAGAATTTTAAACAGTAGGTTATTAATTCTTTGGGCTTATTTTACATTTGTTATATAGATTTTTTTTTTTAAATATTTAAGGCTGTTTTTTCTACGGTACATTCCGGAGCATGCTCTTAGTATTTTCCTTTTTAACTTTGTAATTATGCTTATTTGATATTTTGAAATTTGTGACCATATTGGACATGCATAGAGGGCTATTGGTTTGATTATTTGTTTGTTGGCTAGGAGTTTATTTTTTTCATTTATGTTTTTATTATCTAGCCATGTCCGTCTGTCTGTCCGTCTGACCGTATGTCCATCTGCCCGTCCGTCTGTATGAATGCCTGTTTCTCAGAGACTACAAAAGCTAGAGACTTCTTATTTGATATAATATAAGTTCTTGAATGCCGGATCAATACAAGTTCATCATTTTTTTTTTCGATATCTCATCCCGTTCAAAAGTTATCGATAAATTTTGATTCCAGACAAGTATTTTTCGGACATAACTTGAATGTTTTAAAAGCTTTAGACTTTATATTTGAGTGTGACTTTATATTTGAGTGACTGTACAGCCGGCTTGATACAAACTGATCATTTTATTTTTCGATATCTCAATCCTTTCAAAAGTTATCGATAAATTTAAATACTATTTAATTTTTGGATACCCCTCCCCGATCTCACAGAAATCGAAAAATAAGTAATTTTTGAGTTATGACCTTCGGATTTTACAAAGGAAGAAGAAGAAGGAAAGCAATTGCATGACGCGCGTAGACAGCAGCTTGTGTTTGTTTTTGTGTGTGTGTGTTTCTAAGTATGAATGCAGATAAAGAATTATGAATGTAAGACCTGGGCTCAGGGTATATCCTAGTCGGGCACTCTCGACAAGAGCACTCTTACTTGTTATACCCTGATCCCATTAAAAATGGGAAAAAGGGGTATTATGGTTTTGTGCAAAAGTATGTAACAGGCATAAGGAAGCATCTCCGACCCCATAAAGTATATATATTATTGATCGCTATCAATAGTCGAGTCGATCTAGCCATGTCCGTCTGGCTGTCCGTCTGTCCGTCTGACCGTCTGTCCGTCTGTATGAACGCGCTGTTCTCGGAGACTACAAAAGCTAGAGACTTTATATTTGGAATATAGGTTTTCCTAGTGCCGCCTATTTTGATTTGGGAAATTGCATTCTGGATTGTTCTCTTGATTTTAACCTGTTTCCTACAATTGCTAGTTTCTCACATTTGTTTGTATTCATTTTAATTTTCCATTTTAGTGTGTAATTGTAAATTGCTTCTAGATACTTATTTATATCGTCTGCAAATTGGGTGGCTTTGATGTCTAAAATACCTTATAGTACATATAGTATAAAAACGCATCCTTATTTTATTTCACCTTCGAGCCTTTTATTTAATCCTGCCATCACTGATGACTCACTTCTTTCTGCTTCTAAATCACTAAACTCTTCTTTCTCTCCTGTGTGCTCAAGGAGTGCTGTAAGTCCTTACTTCAACCATTGCTAAAGCTTTTTAATCTATCCCTTGACTCTGCAGACTTTCCATCTATTTGGAAGGAATCTTTCATCATTCCTCTCCACAAAAAAGGTGGGAAGTCTGATGTTTCTTATAACAGAGGCATTGCAAAGCTATAAGCAATCCCTAAATTGTTTGAAAAACTTCTAACTTCGACTTTGCAACATCTGTGTAAGTCGATTTTCTCCCCTGCCCAACATTTGCTTGAATTTACATTCCTTGTAAATGATGCATTTCTTATGAAAATGCAAAGTGATGTCATCTACACCGATTTCAGTAAAGCATTTGACTCTTGCAACCACGAACTTCTGCTGTACAAGCTTGATTGCTTAGGATTCCCTCCATTTTTTCTGGATTGGACTTCCTCCTATTTAAATGGTCGGACTCAAAGAATATTGCTTAGGTCAACTACCTCGAAAACGGTACACGTTACTTGTGGTGTACCTCAAGGTAGTCATATTGGACCCTTACTCTGTACTCTTTTATAAATGACCTGTCTTCTATTTTGTCACATTCTCGCATTCTTATGTACGCAGATGATGTGAAACTTATTTTATCGTTTACCGATCCCCTGGGTCAGACTCATCTATAAGATGATTTAAATGTATGCAGCTTTGGTGTTCGGCCAAGGAACTGCATCTTAATTGTTCAAAATGTATGTTTATGACTTTCAGTCGTTCTAAACCCCATTTAACCACTTATACGATTGACAATATTTCATTGCAACGTATTTTTACTATTAAAGATATTGGAGTTCATTTTGATACGATGTTCAGCTTTAATCTTCATATTTCATCTATCATTAATGACGCCAGAGGTGTACTTGGCTTCATTAAACGTTGGTCGGAAGAATTTAACGATCATTTCACAACCAAACTTATCTACGTCTCCTTGGTCCGTCCTATTCTTGAATTCTGCTCATGCATTTGGTGCCCCCAGTATCAAAACTCTCAAGATCGTACTGAGTCTGTTCAGAAGCAATTTCTTCTCTTCGCCTTATTCTATGGACGTTGATGTACTAACGAACAGTACATTCAAGTGGTCCAACGATACCAAGCCAGGGCTTGATAACGCGCGGACCCAGGCAACATGCAACCCACCTCCCGCCCAACCGACCGAGGGGCGCGCCGCATATCGTGCGGCTACTAAGATGGCGAAATAAGAATAGAACATACAATATAAATACAACAAATGAACATAGACTATTTAAATGTTAGACATATGTTGTAAGAGTAAAGTTCTGAGAGTAGGGACAGAAGTAGCATTACTTATTATCTGGAAAATGTTATTATAACTAGAGCATAAGATCTAAAAAGGGTTATGGACAGCATAGTTAGTATTACAGGCATGCAGAGAAATCGGGAGAAAGTTTCTAGTACTTCTGATCGGAACAGCAAAACTAATTTGGCTTATAAATTCGGACGAATCAATTTCCCCGTTCATTAGTTTGTGTAAGAAGATTATACCAAGCATGGTTTCACGATCAGAAAGAGAGGCAAGATTTATTAACGGTAGGGAGGCAAGCGAGTATTAGGATACCAGTGAAGACAACGGAGAGTAGAAATTATTTTTGTTCAGATTCTATTCTATCCTGATGAACCTTGTATTACGGACACCATATACAAGATGCATACTTATGAATAGGACTAGTGAAATAAAGAGAGTCTTAGGGATCGGCAAATTCCTTCGACCAACGCTTAATGAAGACACCGAAGGCTCGATAAGCAGCAGAAGAAATATGCTTGTCAAACTTAAGCTTGGGATGCAAGGATACCCAAATCATTAACCGACTCAATTCGTTCAAGTGGTTTTACATTAAGAACATAATTACTAAACAAGTAAGAGTCGACAGTTCCCGACTAGGATATACCCTGGTCCAAGGTCTTACATTCATTCAAGTTATTTATCGGTATTCATACACAGAAACACACACACACATTCAAACACAAGCAGCTGGCTACGCGAGTGATGCAATTGCTTTCCTTCTTCTTCTTCCTTTGTAAAATCTGAAGGTCATACCTAAAAAATTAGGTATTTTTCAATTTCTGTGAGATCGGGGAGGGGTCTCATAAAATTTAATATTCTTTAACCTTTCTATGCTAAAGGAGAATATATGTACCAAATTTGGTGACTCTATGTCTTATAACTTTTAAGCTATACCTTAAAAACACTGTTCTGGAATTTTAATTTATCGATAACTTTTGAAAGGATTGAGATATCGAGCCGGCAGTACAGTAACTAAAACTCAAATATAAAGTTTCTAGCTTTTATGACTTTCAAGTTATGCCCGAAAAACACTTGTCCGAAATCGAAATTTATCAATAACTTTAGTACGGGATGAGAAAAAATTGAAAAATACGTATATTTAGGGGTATGACCTTCGGATTTACATATTCTCACATTTTTATGCCATTGGTGTGTCCTAAAAATTTTATTACGATCGGACAATAAACAAAGAAGTTATTAACAATTCAATGTAACATAGTTTGGGTCCAAAGGAAGAAGAAGAAGCAAAGCGTAGCCAGCAGCTTTTGTTTGTATATGTGTGTGTGTGTTTCTATGTATGAATGCAGATAAATAACTTCAATGAATGTAGACCTTGGATCAGGGTATATCCTAGTCCGGCACTCTCGACTAGAGCACTCTTACTTGTTTTATAATAAATAAAATAAATAAAATAAATAAAATAAATAAAATAAATAAAATAAATAAAATAAATAAAATAAATAAAATAAATAAAATAAATAAAATAAATAAAATAAATAAAATAAATAAAATAAATAAAATAAATGAAATAAATGAAATAAATAAAATAAATAAAATAAATAAAATAAATAAAATAATTAAAATAAATAAAATAAATAAAATAAATAAAATAAATAAAATAAATAAAATAAATAAAATAAATAAAATAAATAAAATAAATAAAATAAATAAAATAAATAAAATAAATAAAATAAATAAAATAAATAAAATAAATTAAATAAATAAAATAAATTAAATAAATAAAATAAATAAAATAAATAAAATAAATAAAATAAATAAAATAAATAAAATAAATAAAATAAATAAAATAAATAAAATAAATAAAATAAATAAAATAAATAAAATAAATAAAATAAATAAAATAAATAAAATAAATAAAATAAATAAAATAAATAAAATAAATAAAATAAATAAAATAAATAAAATAAATAAAATAAATAAAATAAATAAAATAAATAAAATAAATAAAATAAATAAAATAATTAAAATAATTAAAATAAATAAATAAAATAAATAAAATAAATAAAATAAATAAAATAAATAAAATAAATAAAATAAATAAAATAAATAAAATAAATAAAATAAATAAAATAAATAAAATAAATAAAATAAATAAAATAAATAAAATAAATAAAATAAATAAAATAAATAAAATAAATAAAATAAAATAAAATAAAATAAATAAATTAAATCATATATAGCATATTTTTCAATATCTTGTCCCGATCAAAAGTTATTAATAAATTTCGATTCCAGACCAGTGTTTTTCAGGCATAACTTGAAATTTATAGAATCTAGAGACTTCATATTTAAATTTAAGTTTTAATACTGCCGGCTTGGTTCAAACTTATCATTTTTTTCGATATCTCGACCTGTTTAAAAGTTATCGATAAAATAAGATTCCAGAAGAGTGTTTTTTAGGTATACCTTAAAAGCTCTATAAGGTAGACACGCCAAATGGTATGTATATTCTCCTCTAGCAAAGAGAGTTTAGAAATTATTCACTTTTGGGATACCTCCCTCTAATCTCCAATGCATCAAATACGTGTTTTTAGAGGTATGACCTTTGGGTTTTATATTGTCTCACATTTATATGCCATCTTTATGTCCTACAAATTTCATTACGATCGGACAATAAACAAAGAAGTTGTTTACGATTAAATGTAACAGTTTGGGGCCAATGGAAGAAGAAGAAACAATGCAATTACATGACGCGCGCAGCCAGCAGTTTATGTTTGTATGTGTGTGTGTGTTTCTATGTATGAATGCAGATAAAGAATTTTGAATGTAAGAACTGTGTTCAGGGTATCTTAGTCCTCTCGACTAAAGCACTCTTTGTTTTGGTCTCAAGTTAAGACCGATCAAGCTTGTTTTTAGACCGGATTTTTTCTCTCTATGTAGTATGATTAAAATGTGTAGCTTTTGTTGAATTTACCAATTTAAGATCCATTGATTCCATGCAATCTAGAAGGTCTTCTGTCAAAATAATATCTGTGTATGTGTTCAGGCACTTGTAAATTAGTTAATCGTTGTATGGTTCGTGTTGTCGCTATCAATGCGTGCTCCGACCGCAAAGCACATCCACGAAGTTGAGAGAGGTTTTTGACGGGAATATGCCATTCGAAATCAGCGGAGTGGACTTCTGTGGCCCAATCCCTGTCACGTTGGGAATTCGTGGCAGAGAATTTTGGGAGGCCGCAGTGAAGTCCGCCAAGGACATCATGATCCGGGCCTTTGGATTGGCAACCGTTCTGGTGGAGGTGGAGGCCAGTGTCAATCACTCCGGCGCATCTTCTCGTCGGGACAACGCTCGTAGCGCTGCCATCCGCACCCAGAAAGCAAGCTCAGATACTTCCAACGCTGGCAGCTGATCTCCAGCGTCAAGCAGCGGACTGGTCGAGGGACTATCTGCTGAGCCTGCAGCAGCGCAAAAACTGGGCAGTAGGCCAGCCCAATCTCAACGTCGGGGACGCAGTCGTGGTCCACGAGGACAACGCTCCACCATAGCACTGGATGTTGGATGTAGTGGAGGAGATTGGATTGTTTCGCTCGCGCGCCTTACGATATCCAAGTTGCAAACCACACTCGACAGACAAGAAATTATCACCTAACGTGAGGGTGACAGCCTTGTGAATTAGAGTTGGGGTAGCAGAGGAAGAGGCTTCTTACTGGCTGTCGCAGCTTCCGTCGATCTTTTCTTTTGTCGCAGCGTAGCAGAGCAGACGCTTATAATGGAGCCAATTTGAAATCAGCTATCTTAGCGATTTTGTTGTTGTTAGAAGCAAAACTAATCTAAAGTTATTTATGGCTTCAAGGCATAGGAAATACCTTCTTTTAGTTTGCTACGATTCTTGATTAAATCTCTGCACGAGAAGGTTAAATATTTGAAAAGTGGTAAAATTAAATAAATAAATTTTAAATTTTTTTCACTGCGTAAAGTGCTTTTGTTATTCAACTCCAGACGGCGAGAAAGTCATTCCCGTTGAATTTTGATTTGGCAGCAACAATAATATTTGCATGTTAGGCTGTGGTTAATTGCTGCCAACCATCTGCTGTGGGTCATAGGCGATCAAAGGTATGTAATTACTCTTTGATAAGAGAATGTTCGGCAAGAGTTGTAATGTTACTTTGCCTTTCAGTTTTTGTTTGTTTTTCTCTCGTTACACTTGCTTTTAGTAAGTGAGGCGACAACCAGGTCGCGAAGAGCGAAGCGCAGAGAACGAACTTATCGCGAGCTCCACGTGGATACCTTCGGGTATAGTCAACCCCTCCAGTTCTCAGTGAGTGCGGTGATTTAGCTGTGAGAGGATCGGTATTTCCAAATTAAATCGGCGTGGTCAAGAACAAAAAAAAAGAAAAGAAATTTTATTGTGGAAATAACTCCAAAAACACCAGCTTATTAGTAGTGGTCAGTTAAAACGTACAAAAGAATTACAAATCCAAACAAATGAAACTTAAGTGAGGTATAACAAGAAATGAACAACAACCAAATTAAAGCAACCAGAAATTCATACAATCAGTTAATATAATTACTAAAATAAGACTAAGACAAATTTAAAATGTAAGGGCTAAAGAACAAACAAAAGAAAAAATAGAGATAAAGGCAAAACATGTGTGTGTCGATCATCTCAGTAGGCGAAACCTCAAAAAAAAAACGGAATAAATTTTGGTTAATGTGCTCAGCATCCCCTACCCTTTGATTGGGCTTATGCATTGTGTGATCGCCCATAATTAATCCCTTGCTGCACTCAAATCCAAAAAAAACCAAGTAAAAGAATAAACGTGTGTATATATATACACAACAATACAAAAATAGTTATCAAGATCATATATATGTACATATAGGTGTGTAAGAGTGTACCGAGTTACACTTAAAATTCTTTTTATTTAAATAAAAAACATATCTAGCATGCTGCAACAATGTTCGAGAAGGCCTTTATCGAGGATTTACGTTGGGTGGCATAATGCAATGGCATAATGCTATAACAAAATACAATATAAAAGAATAACATATTTAATTTGATCAGTCTGTTCCGTCCGGTTTATAATATTTTTGCATTGCTCTGCATTGCTTTGCATAAAGGTGCAATTAGCGAAATGTAGACATGTACATATACTAAGGCATAAGAACCGCTTATTTGGCTTATGCTGAAAGTATTCGATATTGACAACTGCCCGGCCCAATGCTAAGCGCTCGTCTTATGGTGTCGTTAACAATGCTTAATTAATTAAATCAATGCACCCCCGGTATTAAAGTAAATCAATTTCTGAGAGTCTTAATATGATCGACACATACAAACCAATGTTAGTTTCTACCATCAAGAATAATGTTAAGTGAAAAACGTTGAAGTCAAAAAATAATCGTTTCGTAGTTTAACAAAATTATATTTTTTTGGTTTGAATATAATTTTGGCATGTAGGTATAGGTATGAGATAGTTCATTTATAAATAATTTTGTGAAGGTTTCTGAAGTTTTGGAGTAATTTTTGATTGATACCTTAATGCCAGCATTATGCTAAGATTGTTTAATTTGGATGATGGGTTGAATAAAAATGAATTTATAACGATGAGATAAAGATATTATTTTTTCCTTATGGTAATGGTTAGGAGAAGTAGCTTTTCTTTGGGATTTTTCTTTAATAACGCGCCACCAAAAATCATTGGTTGGGTGGGTAGAGAGCGTAGCTGCCATTCCAACTGGTCAGCTTTAATATCTAAGAGCTGCTGCTGCTTTGCTCATTTTCTTCTTATCTGCTATTAATTGTTTCTTTTTCAGAAGCTATTTTTTCTATGAGAACGACTGTATCTAAACTGTTTTCGTATTATGTGATATAAAGGCATCGGGATTTAATTTTTGTTTATGTAGTATGGGTACGTGTGGTTAGAAGGAGTCAACAACCCCCCCGCGACTGTTTTGCTAGCTGTGTCCCGCGACTTTCTTCCCCAGCACAACCTTTGACCCATATCGGAAAGTTGGTAAATAATAATGCAAATATGTACATTTCATATTTGTCGCAAAAGTAATTCCAAAAAAATTGGATATACCATATTTGCGCTACTTTAAAACCAATTGTCCATAACAAAATTTGGCGCCCAAAACGTGGGGCTGGTTAAAAATACTTCTAGTTATATTAGTTAGCTCTCAATCTTTTAGAGTTCCTACTTATCTATTTTCCTTTCATTATTTTCATCTTTATTATACATTTGTTTGAGGTAACTGACTCTAGCAGACGGTTGGTAGGAATGGATAATCAATGGAAATCGACTTTTGGCTTAGACCAAGATATCGACCGTATTTGGTATTTGGGCAGTACCACAATTTGTATAATTGAAAGTTTTGATTTTTACTGTGGAATTCGGCTATTTGGCAGGAACCATTTGCTGACTCGGTGCGATTAAGGCATTTGTTTCAACTTTAAATTCACATTAACTTAAGTAGCACCTCTGGGACTCCGAACTCGGAGATATGAGATGTCTGGAGTTACGGCCTTGAGGCGATCTACTGCCTTTTTAATTATTATTTTCATTCTTCTTTCCATTCTTTAGCATTCTGAGACTTTAAATAGTGCGCTTTTCTGATTTTTATGGCGTTTGCATTAGGTTGGAATTCTGAATTTAGGCAGGTGTCCAAAAGTTACAGACCACTATAATGCGAATATGAGCCTGAGTCAGATATTGAATTAGCTCAGGTCACAGTTTGCTCCATCTGAGACTGAATTGAATGTATGCAGCTTTGGTGTTCGGCCAAGGAACTGCATATTATTTGTTCAAAATGTATGTTTATGACTTTCAGTCGTTCTAAACCCCATTTAACCACTTATACGATTGACAATATTTCATTGCAACGTATTTTTACTATTAAAGATATTGGAGTTAAATTTGATACGATGTTCAGCTTTAATCTTCATATTTCATCTATCATTAATGACGCCAGAGGTGTACTTGGCTTCATTAAACGTTGGTCGGAAGAATTTAACGATCATTTCACAACCAAAATTATCTACGTCTCCTTGGTCCGTCCTATTCTTGAATTCTGCTCATGCGTTTGGTGCCCCTAGTATCAAAACTCTCAAGATCGTATTGAGTCTGTTCAGAAGCAATTTCTTCTCTTCGCCTTATTCTATGGACGTTGATGTACTAACGAACAGTACAGTATTTAAATGTTAGACATATGTTGTAAGAGTAAAGTTCTGAGAGTAGGGACAGAAGTAGCATTACTTATTATCTGGAAAATGTTATTATAACTAGAGCATAAGATCTAAAAAGGGTTATGGACAGCATAGTTAGTATTACAGGCATGCAGAGAAATCGGGAGAAAGTTTCTAGTACTTCTGATCGGAACAGCAAAACTAATTTGGCTTATAAATTCGGACGAATCAATTTCCCCGTTCATTAGTTTGTGTAAGAAGATTATACCAAGCATGGTTTCACGATCAGAAAGAGAGGCAAGATTTATTTACGGTAAGGAGGCAAGCGAGTATTAGGATACCAGTGAAGACAACGGAGAGTAGAAATTATTTTTGTTCAGATTGTATTCTATCCTGATGAACCTTGTATTACGGACACCATATACAAGACGCATACTCATGAATAGGACTAGTGAAATAAAGAGAGTCTTAGGGATCGGCAAATTCCTTCGACCAACGCTTAATGAAGACACCGAAGGCTCGATAAGCAGCAGAAGAAATATGCTTGTCAAACTTAAGCTTGGGATGCAAGGATACCCAAATCATTAACCGACTCAATTCGTTCAAGTGGTTTTACATTAAGAACATAATTACTAAACAAGTAAGAGTCGACAGTTCCCGACTAGGATATACCCTGGTCCAAGGTCTTACATTCATTCAAGTTATTTATCGGTATTCATACACAGAAACACACACACACATTCAAACACAAGCAGCTGGCTACGCGAGTGATGCAATTGCTTTCCTTCTTCTTCTTCCTTTGTAAAATCTGAAGGTCATACCTAAAAAATTAGGTATTTTTTGATTTCTGTGAGTTCGGGGAGGGGTATCCAAAAATTGAATATTAATTAACTTTTGTATGCTATAGGAGAATATATGTACCAAATTTTGTGACTCTACCTCTTATAACTTTTAAGCTATACCTTAAAAACACTGTTTTGGAATTTTAATTTATCGATAACTTTTGAAAGGATTGAGATATCGACCGGCAGTACAGTATCTAAAACTCAAATATAAAGTTTCTAGCTTTTATGACTTTCAAGTTATGCGAAATTTATCGATAACTTTTGTACGGGATGAGATATCGAAAAAAATGATATATATGATTTTATTTAATTATTTTATTTATTTTATTTATTTTATTTATTTTATTGATTTTATTTATTTTATTTATTTATTTTAATTATTTTATTTATTTTATTTTATTTATTTTATTTATTTTATTTATTTTATTTATTTTATTTATTTTATTTATTTTATTTATTTTATTTATTTTATTTATTTTATTTATTTTATTTATTTTATTTATTTTATTTATTTTATTTATTTTATTTATTTTATTTATTTTATTTATTTTATTTATTTTATTTATTTTATTTATTTTATTTATTTTATTTATTTTATTTATTTTATTTATTTTATTTATTTTATTTATTTTATTTATTTTATTTATTTTATTTATTTTATTTATTTTATTTATTTTATTTATTTTATTTATTTTATTTATTTTATTTATTTTATTTATTTTATTTATTTTATTTATTTTATTTATCTCCAAGAAATCAAATACGTATTTTTAGAGGTATGACCTTCGGGTTTTATATTGTCTCACATTTATATGCCATCTTTATGTCCCACAAATTTCATTACGATCGGACAATAAACAAAGAAGTTGTTTACGATTAAATGTAACAGTTTGGGGCCAATGGAAGAAGAAGAAACAATGCAATTACATGACGCGCGCAGCCAGCAGTTTATGTTTGTATGTGTGTGTGTGTTTCTATGTATGAATGCAGATAAAGAATTTTGAATGTAAGAACTGGGTTCAGGGTATCTTACTTAGTCCTCTCGACTAGAGCACTCTAACTTGTTTTGGTCTCAAGTTAAGACCAATCAAGCTTGTTTTTAGACCGGATTTTTTCTCTCTATGTAGTATGATTAAAATGTGTAGCTTTTGTTGAATTTACCAATTTAAGATCCATTGATTCCATGCAATCTAGAAGGTCTTCTGTCAAAATAATATCTGTGTATGTGTTCAGGCACTTGTAAATTAGTTAATCGTTGTATGGTTCGTGTTGTCGCTATCAATGCGTGCTCCGACCGCAAAGCACATCCACGAAGTTGAGAGTGGTTTTTGACGGGAATATGCCATTCGAAATCAGCGGAGTGGACTTCTGTGGCCCAATCCCTGTCACGTTGGGAATTCGTGGCAGAGAATTTTGGGAGGCCGCAGTGAAGTCCGCCAAGCACATCATGATCCGGGCCATCGGAAGCGCGCTGCTGCGACAGGACGGATTGGCAACCGTTCTGGTGGAGGTGGAGGCCAGTGTCAATCACTCCGGCGCATCTTCTCGTCGGGACAACGCTCGTAGCGCTGCCATCCGCACCCAGAAAGCAAGCTCAGATACTTCCAACGCTGGCAGCTGATCTCCAGCGTCAAGCAGCGGACTGGTCGAGGGACTATCTGCTGAGCCTGCAGCAGCGCAAAAACTGGGCAGTAGGCCAGCCCAATCTCAACGTCGGGGACGCAGTCGTGGTCCACGAGGACAACGCTCCACCATAGCACTGGATGTTGGATGTAGTGGAGGAGACGCTGAAAAGCGCGGATGGGAAAGCGCGCGTGGCCAGCGTAAGGACTAAGACAGGGGTCTTCAAACGGGCGATTCACCGTTTGAATCTTTGACCGGCCGATGTTCAGGCATTTGTAAATTTGTTAATCGTTGCATGGTTCGTGTCATCGCTAGATGTTGCAAACGAAGTCCGCAACATAGCTAGCCATACGCACTCTCTCGCTCGCTTACAAATTGTTTAGGCTAAGCTGCATATTGAAAGATTAATAAAGATCACTTATGAATTTGAGTTACCATTGTGCGGTCGAGTTTATTGTTTCTTCGCGTCCACTAAAATTATTCTTGCCCACCGGCAAGTTCCTGTTCAGCATTTGCTAGAACATTTTGGCGCCCCCGGGTGGACTACTGTTTTTGGACTCGATCACCGTGGATTGTTTCGCTCGCGCGCCTTACGATATCCAAGTTGCAAACCACACTCGACAGACAAGAAATTATCACCTAAAGTGAGGGTGACAGCCTTGTGAATTAGAGTTGGGGTAGCAGAGGAAGAGCCTTCTTACTGGCTGTCGCAGAGCAGACGCTTATAATGGAGCCAATTTGAAATCAGCTATCTTAGCGATTTTGTTGTTGTTAGAAGCAAAACTAATCTAAAGTTATTTATGGCTTCAAGGCATAGGAAATACCTTCTTTTAGTTTGCAACGATTCTTGATTAAATCTCTGCACGAGAAGGTTAAATATTTGAAAAGTGGTAAAATTAAATAAATAAATTTTAAATTTTTTTCACTGCGTAAAGTGCTTTTGTTATTCAACTCCAGACGGCGAGAAAGTCATTCCCGTTGAATTTTGATTTGGCAGCAACAATAATATTTGCATGTTAGGCTGTGGTTAATTGCTGCCAACCATCTGCTTTGGGTCATAGGCTATCAAAGGTATGTAATTACTATTTGATAAGAGAATGTTCGGCAAGAGTTGTAATGTTACTTTGCCTTTCAGTTTTTGTTTGTTTTTCTCTCGTTACACTTGCTTTTAGTAAGTGAGGCGACAACCAGGTCGCGAAGAGCGAAGCGCAGAGAACGAACTTATCGCGAGCTCCACGTGGATACCTTCGGGTATAGTCAACCCCTCCAGTTCTCAGTGAGTGCGGTGATTTAGCTGTGAGAGGATCGGCATTTCCAAATTAAATCGGCGTGGTCAAGAACAAAAAAAAAAGAAAAGAAATTTTATTGTGGAAATAACTCCAAAAACACCAGCTTATTAGTAGTGGTCAGTTAAAACGTACAAAAGAATTACAAATCCAAACAAATGAAACTTAAGTGAGGTATAACAAGAAATGAACAACAACCAAATTAAAGCAACCAGAAATTCATACAATCAGTTAATATAATAACTAAAATAAGACTAAGACAAATTTAAAATGTAAGGGCTAAAGAACAAACAAAAGAAAAAATAGAGATAAAGGCAAAACATGTGTGTGTCGATCATCTCAGTAGGCGAAACCTCAAAAAAAAAAACGGAATAAATTTTGGTTAATGTGCTCAACATCCCCTACCCTTTGATTGGGCTTATGCATTGTGGGATCGCCCATAATTAATCCCTTGCTGCACTCAAATCCAAAAAAAACCAAGTAAAAGAATAAACGTGTGTATATATATACACAACAATACAAAAATAGTTATCAAGATCATATATATGTACATAAAGGTGTGTAAGAGTGTACCGAGTTACATTTAAAATTCTTTTTATTTAAATAAAAAACATATCTAGCATGCTGCAACAATGTTCGAGAAGGCCTTTATCGAGGATTTACGTTGGGTGAGTCTGTATAATGGCATAATGCTATAACAAAATACAATATAAAAGAATAACATATTTAATTTGATCAGTCTGTTCCGTCCGGTTTATAATATTTTTGCATTGCTCTGCATTGCTTTGCATAAAGGTGCAATTAGCGAAATGTAGACATGTACATATACTAAGGCATAAGAACCGCTTATTTGGCTTATGCTGAAAGTATTCGATATTGACAACTGCCCGGCCCAATGCTAAGCGCTCGTCTTATGGTGTCGTTAACAATGCTTAATTAATTAAATCAATGCACCCCCGGTATTAAAGTAAATCAATTTCTGAGAGTCTTAATATGATCGACACATACAAACCAATGTTAGTTTCTACCATCAAGAATAATGTTAAGTGAAAAACGTTGAAGTCAAAAAATAATCGTTTCGTAGTTTAACAAAATTATATTTTTTTGGTTTGAATATAATTTTGGCATGTATGAGATAGTTCATTTATAAATAATTTTGTGAAGGTTTCTTCTGAAGTTTTGGAGTAATTTTTGATTGATACCTTAATGCCAGCATTATGCTTAGATTGTTTAATTTGGATAATGGGTTGAATAAAAATGAATTTATAACGATGAGATAAAGATATTATTTTTTCCTTATGGTAATGGGATAGGTTAGGAGAAGTAGCTTTTCTTTGGGATTTTTCTTTAATAACACGCCCCCGAAAAATCATTGGTTGGGTGGGTAGAGAGCGTAGCTGCCATTCCAACTGGTCAGCTTTAATATCTAAGAGCTGCTGCTGCTTTGCTCATTTTCTTCTTATCTGCTATTAATTGTTTCTTTTTCAGAAGTTATATTTTATATGAGAACGACTGTATCTAAACTATTTTCGTATTATGTGATATAAAGGCATCGGGATTTCATTTTTATACCCTGATCCCATTAAAAATGGGAAAAAGGGGTATTATGGTTTTGTGCAAAAGTATGTAACAGGCATAAGGAAGCATCTCCGACCCCATAAAGTATATATATTCTTGATCAGTATCAATAGCCTAATCGATTTAGCCATGTCCGTCTGTCTGTCCGTCTGTCCGTCCGTCTGTATGAACGCCTGTTTCTCAGAGACTACAAAAGCTAGAGACTTCAAATTTGAAATATAAGTTCTCGTAGTGCCGGGTCAATACAAGTTTATCATTTTCTCATCCCGTTCAAAAGTTATCGATAAATATCGATTTCAGACAAGTGTTTTTCGGGCATAACTTGAAAGTTATAAATGCTAGAAACTTTATATTCAGGTTTCAGTTATCGTACTGTCGGCTCTAAACAAACTCATCATTTAATTTTTTCAATATCTCAATCCTTTCAAAAGTTATCGATAAATTAAGTTTCCAAAACAGTGTTTTTAAGGTTTAGCTTAAAAGTTATAAGACGTAGAGTCACAAAATTTGGTACATATATTCTCCTATAGCATACAAAAGTTAATTAATATTCAATTTTTGGATACCCCTCCCCGAACTCACAGAAATCGAAAAATACGTATTTTAAGAGGTATGACCTTCGGATATACCCTGATCCAAGGTCTACATTCATTGAAGTTATTTATCTGCATTCATACAAAGAAACACACACACACATATACAAACAAAAGCTGCTGGCTACGCTTTGCTTCTTCTTCTTCCCTTGGACCCAAACTATGTTACATTGAATCGTTGATAACTTCTTTGTTTATTGTCCGATCGTAATAATTTAGGACACACCAATGACATATAAATGTGAGACTATGTAAAATCCGAAGGTCATACCCCTAAAAATACGTATTTTCTGGGAGATCGGGGAAGGGTATCCAAAAAGTGAAATGTATTTAACCTCTGTATGCTATTGGAGAATACATGTACCTAATTTGGTGACTCTACAACTTTTAAGCTATACCTTAAAAACACTGTTTTGGAAAAAAAAATGATGAGTTTGTTTAGAGCCGGCAGTACAGTAACTTAAACTGAAATATAAAGTTTCTAGCTTATATGACTTTCAAGTTATGTCCGAAAAACACTTGTCTGAAATCGAAATTTATCGATAACTTTTGAAGGGGGTTAAGATATCGGGTTGAGATTCCAAATATGAAGTCTCTAGCTTCTGTAGTCTCCGAGAACAGCGCATTCATACAGACGGACAGACGGGCAGCCAGACATGGCTAGATCGACTCGACTATTGATAGCGATCAATAATATATATACTTTATGGGGTCGGAGATGCTTCCTTATGCCTGTTACATACTTTTGCACAAAGCCATTATACCCTTTTTTCCCATTTTTAATGGGATCAGGGTATAATTAGCAAAATAAGACCAATACGCAGTAGTGAAAATATAGCCTTTGAAACTCCTTTATCAGAGGCCAAGTGCAAATTTTGCGATGGTTTTTTGCTAGAATCTCAGGATGTGGTGGTTACAAAATGTAACCATGCGTTCCACAGATTATGTATATCGGAATGGATAGAGACGCATAAAGCTTGTAAAGATTGTGCATCTTTATGTCATCCGCGTGATTTGGGGCCATGGGTAATTGGTTCAGACCGTGATTTACCTATGAGGCCAAATACTGGAACCACTCCTAAGGTGCACAACACTCGTAAGCTAGCACAAGTGGTACGCGAGATCCTAGAAGTGATAGGCCAGAAACTAATTTGAACCAAACAATCGGTCTGGATACACCCTATCTATATCTATGGACGTTGATGTACTAACGAACAGTACATTCAAGTGGCCCAACGATACCAAGCCAGGGCTTGTTAACGCGCGGACCCAGGCAACATGCAACCCACCTCCCGCCCAACCGACCGAGGGGCGCGCCGCATAACGTGCGGCTACGAAGATCGCGAACTAAGAATAGAACATACAATATAAATACAACAAATGAACACAGACTATTTAAATGTTAGACAGATGTTGTAATAGTACAGTTCTGAGAGTAGGGACAGAAGTAGCATTACTTATTATCGGGAAAAGGTTATTATAACTAGAGCATAAGATCCGAAAAGGGTTATGAACTGCATAGTTAGTATTACAGGCTTGCAGGGAAATCGGGAAAAAGTTCCTAGTACTTCTGATCGGAACAGCAAAACTAATTTGGCTAATTAATTCTGATGAATCAATTTCACCGTTAATTAGTTTGTGTAAAAAGAGTACACCAAGCATGGTTCTACGATCAGAAAGAGAGGGAAGATTTATTAGTAGAAGTCTACTACGGTAAGGAGGCAAGCGAGTATTAGGATTCCAGTGAAGACACCGGAGGGCAAAGAGTAGAAATTGTTTTTGCACAGATTCTATTCTATCCTGATGAACCTTATATTGTGGACACCATATACAAGACCCATACTCAAGAATGGGGCGAACAAGTGAAGTATAAAGTGTCTTAGTAACGTAGGGATCGTCAAATTCTTTCGACCAACGCTTAATGAAACCCAATACACCAAAGGCTCGATTAGCAGCAGAAGAAATATGCTTGTCAAACTTAAGCTTAGGATCCAAAAGGATACCCAAATCATTAACTGACTCAATTCGTTCAAGTGGTTTTCCATTAAGAACATAATTATTTAAAAAGGGCATTCGCCTATAAAAAGACATAACGTTGCATTTACCACAATTTAAATTTAATAAATTTACCCGACACCAGGTTTGAAAGCTCTCTAAATCAGTTTGCAACCTTTTACCAGATAGAAAGTCTGTAGACGAAAAACAAAGTTTAACATCATCGGCATACATCAGCACCAGAGAGTGTGCTATCACGGAAGGAAGGTCATTAATGAACAATGTAAATAACAAGGGACCAAGGTGACTACCTTGTGGTACTCCGGACGTGACCTGAACAGACTTAGAGACAAGTCCTTTAAAAAAGACTTTTTGGGATCTTAAACTTAGATAATTGGCGATCCAAAGAATTAAGTTTTTTGGAAATCCCAGAAGATGAAGTTTATGAAGTAAAAGAGAATGATTAACGGAATCAAAAGCCTTACTGAAATCGGTGTAAATAACATCTGTTTGCTTTTTGTTTTGAAACCCCTTCATAACAAAAGAAGTGAATTCAAGTAAGTTAGTGGTAGTAGATCTATTTTTCCCAAACCCGTGCTGGCAGGGTGAAATTATAGATCTACAAAGATGTTGTAGTTGAGAAGTTATTAATTTTTCAAAAATCTTAGGAATAGCAGACAATTTTGAAATACCTCTATAGTTTTGAACGTTTGACTTGTTTCCTTTTTTATGGAGAGGAATAATAAATGATTCTTTCCACATAACGGGAAAAGAGCACAGCTCGATGGACAGATTAAAAAGCTTATATAATGGCCTCAAAAGACCTTCAGCACAGTACCTAAGCACGCAGCCTGGTACTCCATCAGGTCCTGGTGAGAATACTGGCTTAATAGCCTTAAGATCATTTAATAGCGAGCTTTCCGTTATTAAAGGTCCAAATATGCAATTAGAGACATTTACATTGTAAGGACATGGCGAAACCAATTGAACATTTGATGAACTATAAGTTGTTTGAAAAAACGCAGCAAATAAATCGGCCTGATCTGCGTTAGCTGTCGTTTTTTCAAAAAATACGGTTGATGGAAGTGTTGATGATTTACGTTTCGCATTAACGAAGTTATAAAACTGTTTAGGATCCCGCTGAAACTGTAACCTGCAACTTCTAAGGGAATCCTGGTAGCATTGGTTATTCAGGACAGAGAAATTGGATCGAGCAATCAAGTAGTTAGAGAAATCCAAGAAAGAGCAAAGAATATACAGAATTGTCTGCTTAAGTGTTCAGGCCAAAATTCTTTACAACAAATTTTGTTGAAATGATCGGCAGGAACACTTATTTTAAATGAGGAAATTTCACGAAGATACGTAAATTTAAATTTTTCCAGCGTAATATTGGCTTCAGATTTAGCCTGAATAAAGGCCTTGACATCATCAGATGTAGTATCAGGGGCAAGCCTGGAAACAAAAATTTGTTTTTTTGGTGGGACACCTACAAGGGTATTACCATCAACCGCAGCTGTAACTCCAGGAGGAGCTAAAGCCTTAATTGAAAGAGCATTTGATTTGGCAGACATATCAGCAAGAGTATGCTGACTTACAACAACACTGCCTGCATTCGCCAAAACAGAAATTTCTACTGGGTCAGCAGTAACAACATCCATGGGTAAGACGTTGATTTCCTCACTACTGACTACAATCTGAGGACGTGGGGATGTAAAATCCATCAGAGATGGAGCAGATGAAGCAACTGGGACCGTTGGGACCGAAAGCTCATTAGGCCCAATTGACAGCCTATGATTGGCCTTTTTGCGCTTAGGAGACTCGTTCAAAAGTTTCATACCTTTGAACTCGTCATCCAACGCCGAGAAACCTTCGAACAGTTTTTTGAACCGACCGAAAATATCTCCAAACCTTTCTTGGTCTGCCTCATGAAACCCATCATATCCCTTTCGACATCCCTACAGGTCTCACAAGTCCACTTTAAGCCTGACTTGGACTCGATGAGGTGCATAATACGGCCGTTGAGGCCAGCGCATTTTTCGTGCGCAACATTATCGCACAGCCAGCAACAAACGAAACCCATTTTTACATTTGCACGCACCTGGCAATTTTTTGAGTAACATACATACATTGTATTTTGTTCAAAAAAAAAGAATAATTAATTCCAACAAAAAATATTAATAAAAAAAAGAACACTGCAAAATAGTACACAAAATACACTACAAAGCAACAAATATAATATATATATATATAACAATAAATATATATATATAAAACAAGCTAGTTTCAAAATTGACAATTTCTATTTATGACAATAACGAAAACGAAAAACAGAACGGCACGAGCGCGACGACCGAAATTAGCACAAACAGAAACAGAAGAGCGCGGCCACCGCTAACCACAAAATTAAACGAGAGCGCGGGAGAGCGAGAGCAAGCACGAGAGCGAAAATAACCAAAACGGTATAAATACAATAACAAAGTGTTAGCAACAGCAATGCAACTGCACAAGACAAACCAGTATGCTTGGGCTACTGTTTGTTGTTGTATTTAAACACAATTTGTAAATATGTTAATTAGCTAAGAATTATTGTCCAACTATGTGTTTCACACAACCGAATGTAATTCACAAGCCACAAGAAATTTATTAAACGTAAAAACGCAAATTCACGATTGAATAGAACGAAGAGACAGAATTAATCTCGAAGCGCAATAAAAACACACGTCTGTTTGCTAATGCGAGCGAACGTAATAAGAAAAGTCGTAAAACAGGTAGAAGAGGTCATCCTACAAGGCAAGCCCAGGAATCCGGAAGGGCTCCACTATATCTGTCTACAGATACACGAGAGTTTCAACCAGCAGATTTGAATTACACAAAAATGTATGACAAATTAGAAGAAATTATTGAGAGGCGCTTATCAGGTTTGCAGTTGCAAAGTCCGTCACTACCTTCCCCACCTCAGATGCAAAGAGAAAGGCCGACATTCGTTGATGGTGTGCGAAGCCGCCCCTCCAGTAACGAAACGTATGCATACGCTGGCCCTGTGTTAAGTCATGAGAAAGTTACTCAAATCGTTCAGGGATGTAATGTTCGATTTGAGGGCTCAGCGAAAGGACGGTGCAAGAGTTCTGTATCGCATACGAGCGCTTACAGCGGATAATTTAAACAATAATTTCACTCTTCTCTGCAAAAACCTTCATATACTGTTAGTCAGTAAGGCCAGAGACTGGTATTGGAGGTATCGAAAAGATGTTGTCTCTATAGAAAGGGTAGAATTCTGTGAACCACTCATATACCAGTATCGTAACAGTAAGGATGAAGATATCCTACGGGATGAGATCAGAGAACGCAAGCAGAAAGAAGGCGAATCATTTGATACATTTTACGATGACATTGTTACTCTCGCGATTGTCAAGTCTGTAAGATGAGCAGAGACTCATTAAGAGGCTAAAACGGAATTTGAGAGCGGAAATAATGCATGAATTGTTGTATGTAAATATTCATTCAGTGTCGCATTTGCGACGGGTGTTTCAAATGCGCGAAAACCTTTTAAATTAGTAAGAATACTGAAGCTTCGGGGTCGGAAGAGCCTCCTCTTTCAGTGCATGCGGTCAAGTTTGCTAGCAGACCAATCAAGTGCTAGAACTGTGACCAGGAAGGCCACACCTGGGATAACTGTCTTCATGAACGGAACATTTTTTGCTACGGCTGTGGTTCGAAAAATGTCTATAAGCCTCAGTGTACTTTTTGTTGGGCAACAAAGTCGGAAAACTTGTCCAGTCGACGACAGCAGTCGAATAACCCGAAACTAGAAGCTGTGCAAGATGAGCATGAAAGGGAAAAAGAAACAGTACCTGTTGTGCAGCCTATTCTTAGGATAGGCAAAGCTATCCCAGATGGTTCCTCTTTTAAAAGATCCTCTGCGGGTAGTGCAACTGAATTATTCCCAATTAAACCTTATCACGAGCGATATGAAAAATACATAAAAGCTCGCGCACGAATTATTAATGAGATATCAGAAGTAAATAGAGTTTCTAAGCGATCTACGAGACGCAAGCACCAATTTTGGAAAATTGTCCGAGAAACAAAGAGAATGCTAGTGTCTGCAGTAGTTAACGATGCAGTTGATGGTCGATACTACGCGAAGATATCGATTTTTAAGTTTGTGGAACATGGTTTGATCGACACGGGGGCCAACATTAGTTGTTTGGGAGCTGAGTTAGCAAAAAGCCAATGGAAAAAAATCCACAATTTAAAAAAATTAGGTCCAGCATTCGAACAGCTGATGGCAAAGGTCATCCGGTGTTAGGTTTTGAAGTGGCTGATGTTCACTTTAATGGAAAGACCAAACCCATTAAATTCTTCATTGTTCCTTCAATTGATAAGAAAGTAATACTTGGCATCGATTTTTGGAAACAGTTTGAAATAGCACCTGCATTATTTTCTGCCATTGATTCACAGGACGATAGGGCAACTACGAAAAAGACTAGTGAAAAGGAGTATCCACTTACAGCAGACCAAAGGAATCGTCGTGATATCAGTTGTATCACTATTCCCAAATTTTGGAAAGCAAGGTCTCGGTAGAACATCATTGATCAGGCATGAGATAGATATAGATGGTGCAAAGCATGTGAAACAGCGCTTTTACCCAGTCTCACCTGCTGTAGAGAAGTTAATGTATAGCAAGATTGACCGGATGCTAGCACTGGGAGTTATAGAGAAATCAAATAGCGCATGGATGCCATACCACCAGATCTGAAACATTGTGTCTTCGGTTATCTGGACGATTTATGTGTAGTTGCTGAAGATTTTGACTCTCATTTATCGGTTTTATTACGGCTGTCCGAGCAGTTCCGAAAGGCAAACCTAACTTTGAACATTACTAAAAGTCAGTTTTGCGTGACAGAGGTTCGATATCTAGGTTTTGTCATTGGCCACGGTGGTATAGCTACAGATCCTCGAAAAGTCGAATCTATTATGGCTTGGCCTGCACCTAAAACATTAAAGCAAGCAAGAGATTTTTAGTTTGGACCGAAGCGGCGCAGCAAGCAATGGAAAGACTATAATTGAGTTTGACATCAGCCCCAGTACTTCAGAACCCGGATTTTACGAAGTTCTTTGTTCATTGCAATGCTAGCGATTATGGCATAGGGGCAGTGCTGGTTCAAAAGGACGAGGAAGGTGCAGAACGTCCTGTCGCGTTTATGTCGCGAAAATTAAATGCAGCGCAACGAAACTACAGCGTGACGGAGCGGGAATGCTTGGCTGCGGTAGAAGCGATAGATCGTTTTCGCTGCTATATCGAGCTTCAGGAGTTTGAAGTCATCACGGACCATTCAAGTCTGGTTTGGCTGATGAGGCAGGCGAATCTCAAGGGCAGGCTTGCTCGTTGGGCTATGCACCTGCAGGGGTACAAGTTTAAAATCAGTCATCGTGTAGGTCGTGAGAATGTTGTCCCTGGTGCGCTTCTGCTTATGTATAGTGAATAGTTAGAACAGATTGGACCAGAAGTAGATTTAAATTCTCCCCATTTTGACGATGAGGACTATCAGGTATTGAAGGGCAAGATTTTGGCAAACGAAAGTAGCTATCCTGATGTGCGCATTGTGGATAGATTTGTATATATGAGGACTCAACACGATAATGGCACCGAATTGGCAAAGAGGACCATGTGGAAGCTGTGGATTTCCAAGGGCTTAGTTCTAGATATTATAAAGCTATCTGCTATTAATTGTTTCTTTTTCAGAAGTTATTTTTTCTATGAGAACGACTGTATCTAAACTGTTTTCGTATTATGTGATATAAAGGCATCGGGATTTAATTTTTGTTTATGTAGTATGGGTACGTGTGGTTAGAAGGAGTCAACAACCCCCCCGCGACTGTTTTGCTAGCTGTGTCCCGCGACTTTCTTCCCCAGCACAACCTTTGACCCATATCGGAAAGTTGGTAAATAATAATGCAAATATGTACATTTCATATTTGTCGCAAAAGTAATTCCAAAAAAATTGGATATACCATATTTGCGCTACTTTAAAACCAATTGTCCATAACAAAATTTGGCGCCCAAAACGTGGGGCTGGTTAAAAATACTTCTAGTTATATTAGTTAGCTCTCAATCTTTTAGAGTTCCTACTTATCTATTTTCCTTTCATTATTTTCATCTTTATTATACATTTGTTTGAGGTAACTGACTCTAGCAGACGGTTGGTAGGAATGGATAATCAATGGAAATCGACTTTTGGCTTAGACCAAGATATCGACCGTATTTGAACTTTTAATACCAACTGAGGTGTTCCTTTAATGGCAGTACCACAATTTGTATAATTGAAAGTTTTGATTTTTACTGTGGAATTCGGCTATTTGGCAGTAACCATTTGCTGACTCGGTGCGATTAAGGCATTTGTTTCAACTTTAAATTCACATTAACTTAAGTAGCACCTCTGGGACTCCGAACTCGGAGATATGAGATGTCTGGAGTTACGGCCTTGAGGCGATCTACTGCCTTTTTAATTATTATTTTCATTCTTCTTTCCATTCTTTAGCATTCTGAGACTTTATGGCGTTTGCATTAGGTTGGAATTCTGAATTTAGGCAGGTGTCCAAAAGTTACAGACCACTATGTTGCGAATATGAGCCTGAGTCAGATATTGAATTAGCTCAGGTCACAGTTTGCTCCATCTGAGACTGAATATTAGCCTCTGTGCACAATAGACCTAACAGCACTTAGTGTATATCTTTATCTAACTTATCCCAATTTCGAAAAGGAAAACAATTTTTATGAAATTTTTATTCTTTTATTTAAACACAATTAAATTTTTGTAATTTAAGATAAAAAAAAAATATTAAAAATGAACGTTACTAAAAGTGCTAAAAGTCGAGAGTGCCCGACTAGGATATACCCTGATCCAAGGTCTACATTCATTGAAGTTATTTATCTGCATTCATACAAAGAAACACACACACACATATACAAACAAAAGCTGCTGGCTACGCTTTGCTTCTTCTTCTTCCCTTGGACCCAAACTATGTTACATTGAATCGTTGATAACTTCTTTGTTTATTGTCCGATCGTAATAATTTAGGACACACCAATGACATATAAATGTGAGACTATGTAAAATCCGAAGGTCATACCCCTAAAAATACGTATTTTCTGGGAGATCGGGGAGGGGTATCCAAAAAGTGAAATGTATTTAACCTCTGTATGCTATTGGAGAATACATGTACCTAATTTGGTGACTCTATAACTTTTAAGCTTTACCTTAAAAACACTGTTTTGGAAACATAATTTATCGATAACTTTTGAAAAGATTGAGATATCGTAAAAAAAAATGATGAGTTTGTTTAGATCCCGCAGTACAGTAACTTAAACTGAAATATAAAGTTTCTAGCTTATATGACTTTCAAGTTATGTCCGAAAAACACTTGTCTGAAATCGAAATTTATCGATAACTTTTGAAGGGGGTTAAGATATCGGGTTGAGATTCCAAATATGAAGTCTCTAGCTTCTGTAGTCTCCGAGAACAGCGCATTCATACAGACGGGCAGCCAGACGGACATGGCTAGATCGACTCGACTATTGATAGCGATCAATAATATATATACTTTATGGGGTCGGAGATGCTTCCTTATGCCTGTTACATACTTTTGCACAAAGCCATTATACCCTTTTTTCCCATTTTTAATGGGATCAGGGTATAATTAGCAAAATAAGACCAATACGCAGTAGTGAAAATATAGCCTTTGAAACTCCTTTATCAGAGGCCAAGTGCAAATTTTGCGATGGTTTTTTGCTAGAATCTCAGGATGTGGTGGTTACAAAATGTAACCATGCGTTCCACAGATTATGTATATCGGAATGGATAGAGACGCATAAAGCTTGTAAAGATTGTGCATCTTTATGTCATCCGCGTGATTTGGGGCCATGGGTAATTGGTTCAGACCGTGATTTACCTATGAGGCCAAGTACTGGAACCCCTCCTAAGGTGCACAACACTCGTAAGCTAGCACAAGTGGTACGCGAGATCCTAGAAGTGATAGGCCAGAAACTAATTTGAACCAAACAATCGGTCTGGATACACCCTATCTAATAAGAAAAGTCGTAAAACAGGTAGAAGAGTTCATCCTACAAGGCAAGCCCAGGAATCCGGAAGGGCTCCACTATATCTGTCTACAGATACACGAGAGTTTCAACCAGCAGATTTGAATTACACAAAAATTTATGACAAATTAGAAGAAATTATTGAGAGGCGCTTATCAGGTTTGCAGTTGCAAAGTCAGTCACTACCTTCCCCACCTCAGATGCAAAGAGAAAGGCCGAGATTCGTTGATGGTGTGCGAATCCGCCCCTCCAGTAACGAAACGTATGCATACGCTGGCCCTGTGTTAAGTCATGAGAAAGTTACTCAAATCGTTCAGGGATGGAATGTTCGATTTGATGGCTCAGCGAAAGGACGGTGCAAGAGTTTCTGTATCGCATACGAGCGCTTACAGCGGATAATTTAAACAATAATTTCACTCTTCTCTGCAAAAACCTTCATATACTGTTAGTCAGTAAGGCCAGAGACTGGTATTGGAGGTATCAAAAAGATGTTGTCTCTATAGAATGGGTAGAATTCTGTGAATCACTCATATACCAGTATCGTAACAGTAAGAATGAAGATATCCTACGGGATGAGATCAGAGAACGCAAGCAGAAAGAAGGCGAATCATTTGATACATTTTACGATGACATTGTTACTCTCGCGATTGTCAAGTCTGTTAGATGAGCAGAGACTCATTAAGAGGCTAAAACGGAATTTGAGAGCGGAAATAAGGCATGAATTGTTGTATGTAAATATTCATTCAGTGTCGCATTTGAGACGGGTGTTTCAAATGCGCGAAAACCTTTTAAATTAGTAAGAATACTGAAGCTTCGGAGTCGGAAGAGCCTCCTCTTTCAGTGCATGCGGTCAAGTTTGCTAGCAGACCAATCAAGTGCTAGAACTGTGACCAGGAAGGCCACACCTGGGATAACTGTCTTCATGAACGGAACATTTTTTGCTACGGCTGTGGTTCGAAAAATGTCTATAAGCCTCAGTGTACTTTTTGTTGGGCAACAAAGTCGGAAAACTTGTCCAGTCGACGACAGCAGTCGAATAACCCGAAACTAGAAGCTGTGCAAGATGAGCATGAAAGGGAAAAAGAAACAGTACCTGTTGTGCAGCCTATTCTTAGGATAGGCAAAGCTATCCCAGATGGTTCCTCTTTTAAAAGATCCTCTGCGGGTAGTGCAACTGAATTATTCCCAATTAAACCTTATCACGAACGATATGAAAAATACATAGAAGCTCGCGCACGAATTATTAATGAGATATCAGAACTAAATAGAGTTTCTAAGCGATCTACGAGACGCAAGCACCAATATTGGAAAATTGTCCGAGAAACAAAGAGAATGCTAGTGTCTGCAGTAGTTAACGATGCAGTTGATGGTCGATACTACGCGAAGATATCGATTTTGAAGTTTGTGGAACATGGTTTGATCGACACGGGGGCCAACATTAGTTGTTTAGGAGCTGAGTTAGCAAAAAGCCAATGGGAAAAAATCCACAATTTAAAAAAATTAGGTCCAGCATTCGAACAACTGTTGGCAAAGGTCATCCGGTGTTAGGTTTTGAAGTGGCTGATGTTCACTTTAATGGAAAGACCAAACCCATTAAATTCTTCATTGTTCCTTCAATTGATAAGAAAGTAATACTTGGCATCGATTTTTGGAAACAGTTTGAAATAGCACCTGCATTAATTTCTACCATTGATTCACAGGACGATAGGGCAACTACGAACAAGACTAGTGAAAAGGAGTATCCACTTACAGCAGACCAAAGGAATCGTCGTGATATCAGTTGTATCACTATTCCCAAATTTTGGAAAGCAAGGTCTCGGTAGAACATCATTGATCAGGCATGAGATAGATATAGATGGTGCAAAGCATGTGAAACAGCGCTTTTACCCAGTCTCACCTGCTGTAGAGAAGTTAATGTATAGCAAGATTGACCGGATGCTAGCACTGGGAGTTATAGAGAAATCAAATAGCGCATGGATGCCATACCACCAGATCTGAAACATTGTGTCTTCGGTTATCTGGACGATTTATGTGTAGTTGCTGAAGATTTTGACTCTCATTTATCGGTTTTATTACGGCTGTCCGAGCAGTTCCGAAAGGCAAACCTAACTTTGAACATTACTAAAAGTCAGTTTTGCGTGACAGAGGTTCGATATCTAGGTTTTGTCATTGGCCACGGTGGTATAGCTACAGATCCTCGAAAAGTCGAATCTATTATGGCTTGGCTTGCACCTAAAACATTAAAGCAAGCAAGAGATTTTTAGTTTGGACCGAAGCGGCGCAGCAAGCAATGGAAAGACTATAATTGAGTTTGACATCAGCCCCAGTACTTCAGAACCCGGATTTTACGAAGTTCTTTGTTCATTGCGATGCTAGCGATTATGGCATAGGGGCAGTGCTGGTTCAAAAGGACGAGGAAGGTGCAGAACGTCCTGTCACGTTTATGTCGCGAAAATTAAATGCAGCGCAACGAAACTACAGCGTGACGGAGCGGGAATGCTTGGCTGCGGTAGAAGCGATAGATCGTTTTCGCTGCTATATCGAGCTTCAGGAGTTTGAAGTCATCACGGACCATTCAAGTCTGGTTTGCTCGTTGGGCTATGCACCTGCAGGGGTACAAGTTTAAAATCAGTCATCGTATAGGTCGTGAGAATGTTGTCCCTGGTGCGCTTCTGCTTATGTATAGTGAATAGTTAGAACAGATTGGACCAGAAGTAGATTTAAATTCTCCCCATTTTGACGATGAGGACTATCAGGTATTGAAGGGCAAGATTTTGGCAAACGAAAGTAGCTATCCTGATGTGCGCATTGTGGATAGATTTGTATATATAAGGACTCAACACGATAATGGCACCGAATTGGCAAAGAGGACCATGTGGAAGCTGTGGATTTCCAAGGGCTTAGTTCTAGATGTTATAAAGCGTTCGCATGACTCTGTAGTTTCAGTTCATGGAGGAGTGGTAAAAACTCTAAAGTTGCTTCGACGGAATTTTTATTGGCCTGGTATGGTAACACAGGTGCGCGACTTTATTCGTGCATGTGAAAAGTGTAAGACCAACAAAGCGCCAAATGTCATCTTAAAACCACCAATGGGAAAGCAATCGGTATCTGTTCGACCTTTTCAACGTTTATTTATCGATTTTATAGGACCATACCCTAGGAGTAAGCAAGGATATGTAGGATTGCTTATAGTGTTGGATCATTTCTCTAAATTTCACTGGATATGTCCCATGAAGAAAATGACGACGGGCAACGTTATTCAGGTCCTTCAAGACCAGATATTTTTCACTTTAGGCGTACCTGAGGTTGTCATTAGTGATAATGGCTCACAATTCAAGGGCAATGATTTAAATGCATGGATTACCTCCTTGGGGGTGAGACACATGAATTCGGCTGTTTATTCTCCCCAGTCGAATGCCTTACAACGTGTCAATCGTTCACTGATTGCTGCAATACGTATTTAAATGAAGATCATCGGCAATGGGATCAACTATACACGCTATAAGTTGTGCACTCAGAAATTCACTCCATCAGAGTATCAATGTGTCTCCGCAGCGCAACGAAACTACAGCGTGACGGAGCGGGAATGCTTGGCTGCGGTAGAAGCGATAGATCGTTTTCGCTGCTATATCGAGCTTCAGGAGTTTGAAGTCATCACGGACCATTCAAGTCTGGTTTGGCTGATGAGGCAGGCGAATCTCAAGGGCAGGCTTGCTCGTTGGGCTATGCACCTGCAGGGGTACAAGTTTAAAATCAGTCATCGTGTAGGTCGTGAGAATGTTGTCCCTGGTGCGCTTCTGCTTATGTATAGTGAATAGTTAGAACAGATTGGACCAGAAGTAGATTTAAATTCTCCCCATTTTGACGATGAGGACTATCAGGTATTGAAGGGCAAGATTTTGGCAAACGAAAGTAGCTATCCTGATGTGCGCATTGTGGATAGATTTGTATATATGAGGACTCAACACGATAATGGCACCGAATTGGCAAAGAGGACCATGTGGAAGCTGTGGATTTCCAAGGGCTTAGTTCTAGATATTATAAAGCTATCTGCTATTAATTGTTTCTTTTTCAGAAGTTATTTTTTCTATGAGAACGACTGTATCTAAACTGTTTTCGTATTATGTGATATAAAGGCATCGGGATTTAATTTTTGTTTATGTAGTATGGGTACGTGTGGTTAGAAGGAGTCAACAACCCC
This sequence comes from Drosophila maculinotata, assembly GCA_035045305.1. NCBI lineage: Eukaryota > Metazoa > Arthropoda > Insecta > Diptera > Drosophilidae > Drosophila > Drosophila maculinotata. The sequence continues at coordinate 397,312 of JAWNPD010000568.1, read as the reverse complement.
CCCGCGACTGTTTTGCTAGCTGTGTCCCGCGACTTTCTTCCCCAGCACAACCTTTGACCCATATCGGAAAGTTGGTAAATAATAATGCAAATATGTACATTTCATATTTGTCGCAAAAGTAATTCCAAAAAAATTGGATATACCATATTTGCGCTACTTTAAAACCAATTGTCCATAACAAAATTTGGCGCCCAAAACGTGGGGCTGGTTAAAAATACTTCTAGTTATATTAGTTAGCTCTCAATCTTTTAGAGTTCCTACTTATCTATTTTCCTTTCATTATTTTCATCTTTATTATACATTTGTTTGAGGTAACTGACTCTAGCAGACGGTTGGTAGGAATGGATAATCAATGGAAATCGACTTTTGGCTTAGACCAAGATATCGACCGTATTTGAACTTTTAATACCAACTGAGGTGTTCCTTTAATGGCAGTACCACAATTTGTATAATTGAAAGTTTTGATTTTTACTGTGGAATTCGGCTATTTGGCAGTAACCATTTGCTGACTCGGTGCGATTAAGGCATTTGTTTCAACTTTAAATTCACATTAACTTAAGTAGCACCTCTGGGACTCCGAACTCGGAGATATGAGATGTCTGGAGTTACGGCCTTGAGGCGATCTACTGCCTTTTTAATTATTATTTTCATTCTTCTTTCCATTCTTTAGCATTCTGAGACTTTATGGCGTTTGCATTAGGTTGGAATTCTGAATTTAGGCAGGTGTCCAAAAGTTACAGACCACTATGTTGCGAATATGAGCCTGAGTCAGATATTGAATTAGCTCAGGTCACAGTTTGCTCCATCTGAGACTGAATATTAGCCTCTGTGCACAATAGACCTAACAGCACTTAGTGTATATCTTTATCTAACTTATCCCAATTTCGAAAAGGAAAACAATTTTTATGAAATTTTTATTCTTTTATTTAAACACAATTAAATTTTTGTAATTTAAGATAAAAAAAAAATATTAAAAATGAACGTTACTAAAAGTGCTAAAAGTCGAGAGTGCCCGACTAGGATATACCCTGATCCAAGGTCTACATTCATTGAAGTTATTTATCTGCATTCATACAAAGAAACACACACACACATATACAAACAAAAGCTGCTGGCTACGCTTTGCTTCTTCTTCTTCCCTTGGACCCAAACTATGTTACATTGAATCGTTGATAACTTCTTTGTTTATTGTCCGATCGTAATAATTTAGGACACACCAATGACATATAAATGTGAGACTATGTAAAATCCGAAGGTCATACCCCTAAAAATACGTATTTTCTGGGAGATCGGGGAGGGGTATCCAAAAAGTGAAATGTATTTAACCTCTGTATGCTATTGGAGAATACATGTACCTAATTTGGTGACTCTATAACTTTTAAGCTTTACCTTAAAAACACTGTTTTGGAAACATAATTTATCGATAACTTTTGAAAAGATTGAGATATCGTAAAAAAAAATGATGAGTTTGTTTAGATCCCGCAGTACAGTAACTTAAACTGAAATATAAAGTTTCTAGCTTATATGACTTTCAAGTTATGTCCGAAAAACACTTGTCTGAAATCGAAATTTATCGATAACTTTTGAAGGGGGTTAAGATATCGGGTTGAGATTCCAAATATGAAGTCTCTAGCTTCTGTAGTCTCCGAGAACAGCGCATTCATACAGACGGGCAGCCAGACGGACATGGCTAGATCGACTCGACTATTGATAGCGATCAATAATATATATACTTTATGGGGTCGGAGATGCTTCCTTATGCCTGTTACATACTTTTGCACAAAGCCATTATACCCTTTTTTCCCATTTTTAATGGGATCAGGGTATAATTAGCAAAATAAGACCAATACGCAGTAGTGAAAATATAGCCTTTGAAACTCCTTTATCAGAGGCCAAGTGCAAATTTTGCGATGGTTTTTTGCTAGAATCTCAGGATGTGGTGGTTACAAAATGTAACCATGCGTTCCACAGATTATGTATATCGGAATGGATAGAGACGCATAAAGCTTGTAAAGATTGTGCATCTTTATGTCATCCGCGTGATTTGGGGCCATGGGTAATTGGTTCAGACCGTGATTTACCTATGAGGCCAAGTACTGGAACCCCTCCTAAGGTGCACAACACTCGTAAGCTAGCACAAGTGGTACGCGAGATCCTAGAAGTGATAGGCCAGAAACTAATTTGAACCAAACAATCGGTCTGGATACACCCTATCTAATAAGAAAAGTCGTAAAACAGGTAGAAGAGTTCATCCTACAAGGCAAGCCCAGGAATCCGGAAGGGCTCCACTATATCTGTCTACAGATACACGAGAGTTTCAACCAGCAGATTTGAATTACACAAAAATTTATGACAAATTAGAAGAAATTATTGAGAGGCGCTTATCAGGTTTGCAGTTGCAAAGTCAGTCACTACCTTCCCCACCTCAGATGCAAAGAGAAAGGCCGAGATTCGTTGATGGTGTGCGAATCCGCCCCTCCAGTAACGAAACGTATGCATACGCTGGCCCTGTGTTAGGTCATGAGAAAGTTACTCAAATCGTTCAGGGATGGAATGTTCGATTTGATGGCTCAGCGAAAGGACGGTGCAAGAGTTTCTGTATCGCATACGAGCGCTTACAGCGGATAATTTAAACAATAATTTCACTCTTCTCTGCAAAAACCTTCATATACTGTTAGTCAGTAAGGCCAGAGACTGGTATTGGAGGTATCAAAAAGATGTTGTCTCTATAGAATGGGTAGAATTCTGTGAATCACTCATATACCAGTATCGTAACAGTAAGGATGAAGATATCCTACGGGATGAGATCAGAGAACGCAAGCAGAAAGAAGGCGAATCATTTGATACATTTTACGATGACATTGTTACTCTCGCGATTGTCAAGTCTGTTAGATGAGCAGAGACTCATTAAGAGGCTAAAACGGAATTTGAGAGCGGAAATAAGGCATGAATTGTTGTATGTAAATATTCATTCAGTGTCGCATTTGAGACGGGTGTTTCAAATGCGCGAAAACCTTTTAAATTAGTAAGAATACTGAAGCTTCGGAGTCGGAAGAGCCTCCTCTTTCAGTGCATGCGGTCAAGTTTGCTAGCAGACCAATCAAGTGCTAGAACTGTGACCAGGAAGGCCACACCTGGGATAACTGTCTTCATGAACGGAACATTTTTTGCTACGGCTGTGGTTCGAAAAATGTCTATAAGCCTCAGTGTACTTTTTGTTGGGCAACAAAGTCGGAAAACTTGTCCAGTCGACGACAGCAGTCGAATAACCCGAAACTAGAAGCTGTGCAAGATGAGCATGAAAGGGAAAAAGAAACAGTACCTGTTGTGCAGCCTATTCTTAGGATAGGCAAAGCTATCCCAGATGGTTCCTCTTTTAAAAGATCCTCTGCGGGTAGTGCAACTGAATTATTCCCAATTAAACCTTATCACGAGCGATATGAAAAATACATAAAAGCTCGCGCACGAATTATTAATGAAATATCAGAAGTAAATAGAGTTTCTAAGCGATCTACGAGACGCAAGCACCAATTTTGGAAAATTGTCCGAGAAACAAAGAGAATGCTAGTGTCTGCAGTAGTTAACGATGCAGTTGATGGTCGATACTACGCGAAGATATCGATTTTGAAGTTTGTGGAACATGGTTTGATCGACACGGGGGCCAACATTAGTTGTTTAGGAGCTGAGTTAGCAAAAAGCCAATGGGAAAAAATCCACAATTTAAAAAAATTAGGTCCAGCATTCGAACAACTGTTGGCAAAGGTCATCCGGTGTTAGGTTTTGAAGTGGCTGATGTTCACTTTAATGGAAAGACCAAACCCATTAAATTCTTCATTGTTCCTTCAATTGATAAGAAAGTAATACTTGGCATCGATTTTTGGAAACAGTTTGAAATAGCACCTGCATTAATTTCTACCATTGATTCACAGGACGATAGGGCAACTACGAACAAGACTAGTGAAAAGGAGTATCCACTTACAGCAGACCAAAGGAATCGTCGTGATATCAGTTGTATCACTATTCCCAAATTTTGGAAAGCAAGGTCTCGGTAGAACATCATTGATCAGGCATGAGATAGATATAGATGGTGCAAAGCATGTGAAACAGCGCTTTTACCCAGTCTCACCTGCTGTAGAGAAGTTAATGTATAGCAAGATTGACCGGATGCTAGCACTGGGAGTTATAGAGAAATCAAATAGCGCATGGATGCCATACCACCAGATCTGAAACATTGTGTCTTCGGTTATCTGGACGATTTATGTGTAGTTGCTGAAGATTTTGACTCTCATTTATCGGTTTTATTACGGCTGTCCGAGCAGTTCCGAAAGGCAAACCTAACTTTGAACATTACTAAAAGTCAGTTTTGCGTGACAGAGGTTCGATATCTAGGTTTTGTCATTGGCCACGGTGGTATAGCTACAGATCCTCGAAAAGTCGAATCTATTATGGCTTGGCCTGCACCTAAAACATTAAAGCAAGCAAGAGATTTTTAGTTTGGACCGAAGCGGCGCAGCAAGCAATGGAAAGACTATAATTGAGTTTGACATCAGCCCCAGTACTTCAGAACCCGGATTTTACGAAGTTCTTTGTTCATTGCGATGCTAGCGATTATGACATAGGGGCAGTGCTGGTTCAAAAGGACGAGGAAGGTGCAGAACGTCCTGTCGCGTTTATGTCGCGAAAATTAAATTCAGCGCAACGAAACTACAGCGTGACGGAGCGGGAATGCTTGGCTGCGGTAGAAGCGATAGATCGTTTTCGCTGCTATATCGAGCTTCAGGAGTTTGAAGTCATCACGGACCATTCAAGTCTGGTTTGGCTGATGAGGCAGGCGAATCTCAAGGGCAGGCTTGCTCGTTGGGCTATGCACCTGCAGGGGTACAAGTTTAAAATCAGTCATCGTATAGGTCGTGAGAATGTTGTCCCTGATGCGCTTCTGCTTATGTATAGTGAAGAGTTAGAACAGATTGGACCAGAAGTAGATTTAAATTCTCCCCATTTTGACGATGAGGACTATCAGGTATTGAAGGGCAAGATTTTGGCAAACGAAAGTAGCTATCCTGATGTGCGCATTGTGGATAGATTTGTATATATAAGGACTCAACACGATAATGGCACCGAATTGGCAAAGAGGACCATGTGGAAGCTGTGGATTTCCAAGGGCTTAGTTCTAGATGTTATAAAGCGTTCGCATGACTCTGTAGTTTCAGCTCATGGAGGAGTGGTAAAAACTCTAAAGTTGCTTCGACGGAATTTTTATTGGCCTGGTATGGTAACACAGGTGCGCGACTTTATTCGTGCATGTGAAAAGTGTAAGACCAACAAAGCGCCAAATGTCATCTTAAAACCACCAATGGGAAAGCAATCGGTATCTGTTCGACCTTTTCAACGTTTATTTATCGATTTTATAGGACCATACCCTAGGAGTAAGCAAGGATATGTAGGATTGCTTATAGTGTTGGATCATTTCTCTAAATTTCACTGGATATGTCCCATGAAGAAAATGACGACGGGCAACGTTATTCAGGTCCTTCAAGACCAGATATTTTTCACTTTAGGCGTACCTGAGGTTGTCATTAGTGATAATGGCTCACAATTCAAGGGCAATGATTTAAATGCATGAATTACCTCCTTGGGGGTGAGACACATGAATTCGGCTGTTTATTCTCCCCAGTCGAATGCCTTACAACGTGTCAATCGTTCACTGATTGCTGCAATACGTATTTAAATGAAGATCATCGGCAATGGGATCAACTATACACGCTATAAGTTGTGCACTCAGAAATTCACTCCATCAGAGTATCAATGTGTCTCCGTATCATGCCTTATTCGGGTTTAATATGGCTACGCACGGTTCTCATTATTCGTTGTAACGTAACTTAAATATATTAGATGAGGCAGAATGTCCCCTCAGTCGAGATGATCAGACGAGCAGAGTGCAAAGCAGTAAAACTTGCGAACGCGGGAAGTACAGTTCAAAGTAGGGCGAGAAGTGTTTCAGCGTAATTTTGCTCCAAGCACTTTTCAGAAAAACTTTAACGCTAAATTAAGTCTAGCTTGGCTCACATACAGAGTACGTGAGAAGATGGGTAATTCGTTTTACATACTTGAGGACTTGCAGAGTCGCTTACTAGGTACATTTCATGCAAAAGATATTCGCCAGTAACTTCTCTTTTTCAGACTAATTCTCCTGGTCAACACTGTAGAATTATCCAGTGTGTAGTGTACAGTTACTAAGTCACAAAATTTAGGACGTAATTATTGTTTAAAAATAAAATTCATATTTTGCATATAAGGGAAAGATTGTTAGTATTTAAAAATTTGATTATTACAAGTTGGCCATTTAAATTGTTTCTCTCGCGCGCCTTACGATATTCAGCCAAGTTGCAAACCACACTCGACAGACAAGAAATTATCACCTAACGTGAGGGTGACAGCCTTGTAAATTAAAGTTGAGGTAGCAGAGGAAGAGCCTTCTTACTGGCTGTCGCAGAGCAGACGCTTATAATGGAGCCAATTTGAAATCAGCTATCTTAGCGATTTTGTTGTTAGAAGCAAAACTAATCTAAAGCTATTTATGGCTTCAAGGCATAGGAAATACCTTCTTTTAGTTTGCTACGATTCTTGATTAAATCTCTGCACGAGAAGGTAATTATTTGAAAAGTGCTAAAAATAAATGAATTAATTTTACATTTTTATACCCTGATCCCATTAAAAATGGGAAAAAGGGGTATAATGGTTTTATGCAAAAGTATGTAACAGGCATAAGGAAGCACCTCCGATCCCATAAAGTATATATATTCTTGATCAGTATCAATAGCCGAGTCGATATACCAATGCCCGTCTGTCCGTCTGACCGTCTGTCCGTCTGTATGAACTGGGACTACAAAAGCTAGAGACTTCATATTTGAAATTTGAAGTTTATCATTTTTTTTCGATATCTCGTCCCGTTCAAAAGTTATCGATAAATTTCGATTCCAGACACGTATTTTTCGGGCATAAATTGAAAGTCATATAAGCTTGAGACTTTGTATTAAAATTTAAGTTACTGTACTGCCGGTTTAATACAAACTCATCGTTTTTTTTGCGATATCTCAATCGTTTCAAAAGTTATCGATAAATTTAGATTCCAGAACAGTGTTTTTAAGGTATAGCTTAAAAGTTATAAGAGGTAGAGTCACCAAACTTGGTACAGATCGTCGAAAAGTTTTTGAGACAAATTGACATCCATTATCTGAGTGGATGACCTCGGGTACGCCAAATTTGTAAAAGACTTCATTGACCAAAAAGTCAACTACTTTAGCAGCAGTGGCTTCGCGCATTGCCTTCAAAAATGTGAACTTTGAGAAATGGTCTACAACTATGAAAATCCATGCTTGGCCCTGTTTCGACCGCGGATACTTCCCCAAAAATCGACAAAAAGTTTTTGGAACGGTCGACCGGTCTGTACCTCTTGGCCTATGCCTACCCGCATGCTGAAATTGGGGCCTTGCTCTCCTTACAAGTTACACACTGCTGTACCCACTCTCTCACTTGCACCGCCATGCCGCGCCAGTAAAATTGACGCCGTAAATTTGCTAAGGTTTTGACTACTCCTCCGTGTCCCGCTGTTTGTTGAACATGAGCCTTTTCAATTAAACCGGCCGTCAAGACGCTGGGAATACATAGCTTCCACGTGGACTCCTTTAATTCCTCCTCCATACGAGTGAAACCCATTCGCTTGAACAAGACGCCTCCCTCAACTTTGATATCGGGCAACTTATCTTGGTTTAGCCTGACCTATTTAAATAATTCGCGGTACTCACTCGACTCAAAAACTAATGTCTCAAACCCCAACAATTCTCCCGGATCCAAACTCATCGCCTCTAAACTCCGTATCTGCCACCACGTTCTCACTACCCTTGCGATGTTCGATATCGAAATCAAAGCCTTGTGGCTGTAACGACCACCTAGCTAACCTGCCACTCAGATCTTTCATGGACATCAGCCACTTCAGACTGGCGTGGTCGGTCAGACACGTAAAGGGCATCCCTTCGATGTATGGCCTAATTTTGCATATCGACAGGATCACCGCCAAACATTCTTTCTCCGTAACGGAATAGTTTCGCTGATGTTTATTCAACTTTGCCGAGGAAAAAGCTATAAGGTGCTCTCGATCTTCCAAATCCTTTTGGAATAACACAGCCCCTACTCCGAACTGAGACGCATCACACTGCACAAAAAAACGTCTTGTGAAATCTGCGTGTATGAGCACTGGGCCGGTAGTTAGAGCCGTCTTCAACTTCTCCACAGCCCTTACGCCTTCCTCTCCCAAAACAAACTTGCCACTGTCCATTTTAAGCGATTCAGTCAAAGGCACCGCCAACGTCGCGAAATATTGAATGAATCTACGATACCATCCTGCCGTTCCTAGAAAAGCACGAACTTCTTTGCGCGAACGAGGCGCCGGGATTCGTTCGATGGCTATCACTCGTTCCGGGTCCATGCGTAGCCTGCCACCCCCGATGATAAAGCCGAGATATTTTAAGGCTTTGAAACAGAACTTGGATTTTTGTAATCCGATCGACAGGTTGGCTTCCCGCAAGCACTGGCCTACCTGACGCAAATATTTCAGATGTGTCTGGAAATCCGAAGCGATGATCAGCAGATCATCCAGATAGACAAAGACATTGGTCCGCATCTCAGTGGGTATTACTTTATCCATCAGACGGACCATCCGCTGCGCCGCATTACATAATCCGAAAGGCATAACTCTGAACTGGTACAAAGGTCTGCCAGGAATTGTGAACGCCGTGTAAGGCTTTCTCTTGTCTTCTAATTCAACCTGCCAATAAGCGAACTTTAGATCAACGCTAGATATATAATGCGTTCGATCGATTCTAGACAGGATACTTTCTATGCAGGGCAGTGGGTAAGCGTCCTTTATGGTCAAATTGTTGAGTTTGCGCGCATCGAGGCAAAACCGATTTTTGCCCGGCCGTCGCACTACCGTGGTGCGGTTACTCCAGGGACTATTGCTCTCCTCGATTATGCCCAAACTCAACATTTTGTCCACCTCGTCATCCACTATCTTTTGCATAGCTGGAGACAGGGGATAAGGCCTATCTATGAACGGTTGCGAGCCCTCCACCAAGTCAATGGTGTGTTGCTCCTTATCGGTTTTACCCAACCCAGCCTGTTCAAAAGTCAGATATTTCCTTTTTATCTTCATCTTCTTCCTCCTCCCTATAGTGCTCCAACGACCCAGCCGATAGCTCTTCCACTTGGCCTTGGTCAGAGATGGGTTTCTCCGTTCCTAAAACCGCTGGTGCTAGGTTGAAGGCTCTCCAGAAATCCACCCCAAAACAAGCAGTCTGCTGTAGATATGGGCATATGAAGAAGGTTACATTTTTCTGCAAGCCCTCATATACTATCGGCATATCCACCCGGCCTTTAATAGACCGATCCTCTCCGCCGGCGGTTCGCACCGTTGATACATATGGTATCATGGGTATCCCTAGCTCTTCTATTAATTCCCGACTGCCTTTCCCCAGGAAACTCACGCTCGCGCCTGTGCCCAGAAGCCACAGAATAGTTCGGTTACCCACCAGGACTTCGGCAAACACGCGCGAATCTGTTAATTCGCCCCGGGTGACAGCCTCCAGAATTTGCCGTTTTACCATGTGCCGCCTGCGAAAGCGTTCGCGTGCTTTCTTCACTCGACGCGTCACCACTCGCATGCCCTCTAACTGCCTATTTGCAAAAATTCTATTCCTTATTTCTAAATACTTCCTCCACCTTTCTGACATGCGTTCTTATCCCTACCAACCTTTTCCTCGTCTACATCTGGTCCTAAAAAACAAGTAAGAGTGCCCGACTAGGATATACCCTGATCCAAGCTCTTACACTCATTGAAGTTATTAATCTGCATTCATACATATAAACACACACACACACATATACAAACAAAAGCTGGCTACGCGCGTCATACATTTGCTTTGCTTCTTCTTCTTCCTTTGGCCCTAAACTATGTTACATTGAATCGTTAATAGCTTCTTTGTTTATTGTCCGATCGTAATATAATTTGTAGGACACAAATATGGCATATAAATGTGAGTCTATTACCTCTTAAAATACGTATTTTTCGATTTCTGGGAGATCGGGGTGGTGTAACTAAAAAGCGAAATGTATTTAACATCTGTATGCTATTAGAGAATATATGTACAAAATTTGGTGACTCTACCTATTATAACTTCTAAGCTATACCATAAAAACACTGTTTTGGAATCTTAATTTGTCGATAACTTTTGAAAGGATTGAGATATCGGAAAAAAAGATGAGTTTGTATCGAGCCGGCAGTACAGTAACTTAAACTTAAATATAAAATCGCAAGCTTTAATGACTTTCAAGTTATACCCGAAAAACATTTGGCTGGAATCGAAATTTATCGATAACTTTTGAACGTGACGAGATATCAAAAAATTGATAAACTGGTCTTGTCCCGGCACTACGAGAACTTATATTTTAAATATGAAGTCTCTAGCTTTTGTAGTCTCTGAGAAACGTGCGTTCATACAGACGGACAGACGGACGGACAGGGCTCGGCTATTGATAGTGATCAAGAATATATATACTTTATGGGGTCGGAGATGCTTCCTTATGCCTGTTACATACTTTTGCACAAAACCATAATAGCCCTTTTTCCCATTTTTAATGGGATCAGGGTATATACAAGTAAGAGTGCTCTGGTCGAGAGTGCCCGACTAGAAGATACCCTGATCCAAGGTCTTACATTCATTGGAGTTTTTTATCTGCATTCATACATAGAAACACACACACACATATACAAACAAAAGCTGCTGGCTACGCGCGTCATACATTTGCTTTGCTTCTTCTTCTTCCTTTGGCCCCAAACTATGTTACATTGAATCGTTAATAACTTCTTTGTTTATTGTCCGATCGTAATGAAATTTGTAGGACATAAAGATAGCATATAAATGTGAGACTATGTAAAAGTCGAAGGTCATACCTCTAAAAAAACGTATTTTTCGATTTCTGTGAGATCCCCAATCTATCAAAAAAGTGAATTATTTCTTACCTCTGTTTGCTAGAGGAGAATATACATATCATTTGGTGTGTCTACCTTATATAGCTTTTAAGGTATACCTTAAAAATACTGTTCCGGAATCTTAATTTATCGATATTTTTAAACAGGTCGATATATCGAAAAAAATGATAAGTTTGAATTAAGCCGGCAGTACGAAAACTTAAATTCAAATATGAAGAAATGGACGGACAGACGGTCAGGGCTAAATAGACTCGGCTATTGATAGAGATCAAGAATATATATACTTTATGGGGTCGGAGATGCTTCCTTATGCCTGTTACATACTTTTACACAAAACCATTATACCCTTTTTCCCCATTTTTAATGGGATCAGGGTATAAAAATTGCATATATGTATTTGCTCGCATAGAAGCACTAAGCATACAACACATAGAGGCGTCAAATCGACTAAAAAGTGGTTGCCGTTTAATGGATGTGTGATTTATGGACATAAATGCGTATACATGTAGTAAACATATGCAAGTGTGCGTGCATGTTCATTGCAAGAGCGCACAATCATTAAACGGCAGCGCATAGATACCCTTACCAAAAATATTTAACTTATTACTCTTTTTTATAATATTACTTTTAATTTCCTAACAGTTATTTAAATTTCCTATGTGACTGCCTCTAGTTGCGAATAAATAAATAAATAAATATATTAAATTAAACTATTAATAATAACGAAAAGATATTGTTATTAATGGTGATAGTTCTTTGATAACATAAAATGTATTAAATCAATAAATAATTATTATGACTAAATGGATTTTTAATGTTAATTGCAAGTAAGTGTTGCAAACATATTAATTATCCCCTAATACCCTCCATTTCGAAGAGAAGCACCGCTGGCTGAAATTGAAAAATCTAAATTTCGGCCACTGGTTGCCTCATAGAACTATTGCAACCCCCGCCCCGTCTCTACCTACAAGCTCGAACGAGTACAGAAAATCGGCAACGCCGGAAATTCACAGCAATGGCCGCATGTCTTCTTCTTGTGATTGAATAAATATGTGTTGCTGCTAATTCGCATATATGCAAGCGTTTCGGAGCGTCGAAATAGATGTTGCGGCAGCGAAGCCAGAGCAAGTAATGAGTTCGGCGCTGTGTGCCGCTGATCGCCAGAAGAATATTCTCTGCCTGAATGCTACGCTTTGCCTTCGTGTCGCAGTCGCAGCACACGAAGCTGCTTGGGAGCGTCCAGTACAAGAATTGTATGCAACCACTTTTTAGTCGATTTGACGCCTCTATGTGTTGTATGCTTAGTGATAGTAGTCAAATAATATTTCGCATGAATCCATGTACATACATACATACAATTGTACATATGGACATCAAAACATACATTCATAAATAAGTCATTGTGCAAATTGCGCCAAATTTCGCATCAGCAAAAGTCATTGCGCTCAGCTGTCCGTTACTCTCGGTGTTTGTGTTTTGCGTTAATTTTGCCGTTGCTGCGCTGGTCACCAACGCCAATGCAAACGCATACGCATAGAAACACACACATATACAGCAACAGCCCAGCTTGCACATCGTTTGACACTCTGAGTGGTTATTGTGTTCTATTGTTCTGCCTCTGCCTGCGCTGGCGTCGCAACAGCTCTCACTACTCGCACATTTCGTTGTGCTGATCTGTTGAGTGAGTTCCCCTGCCAGCGCTAGCGTCGCAGCAGCTCTCACTACGCGCACATTTCGTTGTGCCGATCAGTTGAGTGAGTTCCTCTGCCAGCGCTCGAGTCGCCAGGCCATCACTACTTATACATATCGTTGCGGCTGTGGTTTGAGTGAGCTGCTCTGCCAGCCATCGCGTCGCTGCTTTTTGTTGAGCATAGCTTGCACGTAATTCGATTTCGTACGCTGCTGCGCCAAATATCTGTTGTCAATATCAACAGCAGTCAACAATATACAGTGCCGTCCTGATCTATTAGTAGTGCACATACCCATTATAGCTCTTTAATAATTAACACAGTGCCGTACTGCTATAGCGGTCAGTCGCATAATATCAGAGTAGTGTATTTAGGTATTGCAATTCTTGTTGATCGTCGCTAGTACGTTCTATTCAATATCGCTATGCCTGCAAAAAAGGGAAAGGGCAATCATAGCCTAGATGAGAGCATAAGCAAGGCAAAAACATTGCTACAGTCCCATAGAAATGTTGTGAAGGACATTATGCGAATAAAGAATTTTGTCAAAAGGTACCCAGGCAATATCGAGCCGTTGGAGCTTGAGTGTAGGCTAGATATTTTGACAAGATATATCAACGACGCTTTAAATTAACAAAAAGAGCTAGACAACATTGACACTTCGCTAGCATCTAGATCTGATTCAGAGACCCTCTGCATCGTCACAAAGGTAGAATTGATGAGCCTCAAAGGGAAATTATGGCCAATTCCACGATGCTTCCATCTGTTTCGCATAGCAGACAGTTGCGTGTTAAAGTTAAAGCGTGTCTATGGAAATAGTTGTATAATAGTGTCGGATAATATCGCTAAACTGTTCGACCTCCGGAAAATGCAAGGACCTTCGGCGAATTCGTTGCGCTCATTGATCGACAAATTTCGGGCTAGCTACGAGTCTGTGTTGTCTTTAGGCGATCACAAACAGAATTGCAACCTTTTGCACATACATTTGATTATGAGCAAAGTAGACCCAAGCATGCGTTCTAAATGGGAAGAGAGCCTAAACTACAGTCAGCTTCCATCTTGGGAAGACTGCGAGTCAGCTCTAAATAGATGCTTTCAGCACCTGGTAGCTGAAGAGTCTTCCTTTGGTCGATCCCGATCGCAGAAATCGAATTCCGACGTGCCTAGAAGTGTTGGTAAAATGGCTTTGGCAGTCTCGCAACCAAGTCAGCCACAAAGTCAGATTCCGAAATGTCCGCTCTGCAGATCGAATGATTATTATTTACGAACGCTTCAAGTTCGTTAAAGATCATTCACTGTGCATGAACTGCTTACGAAAGGGTCATACAACCAAGACGTGCAAGTCCGGTTCTAGTAGAGCTTGCTCTAAACCCCATCACACCCTGTTACATAAGTATGTGACCGACTCAGCACCGGCTTCGTCTATTAGCCAGTCATTGGTGGCAGACCAAGTCATATTGGCAGCTGCAGTGATTCGTGTGATGGATCAGTCCAGTTGCTTTCAGTTAGCTAGGGCTTTGTTAGATTCAGGCTCGCAGGTAAACTTCATGACCGAAGATTTAGCTAGAAACTTGGATCTTAAAAGTAAGCGTAAGGATATTAACTTGCTGGGTATTGGAAAACGCAAATCCGCAGTGCGTCATGTTGTTCAGACATCGATAGCTTCTCGAGTCGACGATATTGAACTGACAACTGACCTATAAGCCTGAAAAACTCATTGTAGTCGTTGACGTGCCTCAGCACATTAAAGTGGCTGATCCTCAATTCCACACGCCTCAACGCATTGATCTGTTACTTGGATCAGATGTATTTTTCGATTTGCTTAAGGAAGGACATGTTATAGGAAATAGTGAGTCACCAACATGGCGGGCCACAGCTCTTGGCTGGATTGTAGCCGGGCGATTGCCGAACGGCGGGCTCCCCAGAGACTTGTTCGAAAGCGCTTGTGAGTGTGACTCAAGACTATATTTCGAACCAAGAATCATATTTTTTGGATGCGCTTGTCCGAAAGTTTTGAGAGTCGGAAGAAGTTCCGAATCTAAACAACTCTAATTTGTAAACCCCAGAACAGTTGCTTTGCGAGAAGTCGTTTGTAAGAACAATCACTCGCTTGCCCTCGTGTCGTCTCAGCCTCTCGTTACTTTTCAAATCGAGCCCACGTTGTCTTGGTGCATCGTACGAAACGGCTAAGAGACGCTTAATGGCTTTAGAAAGAAGAATCTTTAGCAGCCAGATGTTCATGCCATGAAGGAGTATATTTCGATGGGCCACATGAACTCAATCGATAACACGATCCCCAACGAGCCGCATTATTTCATTCCATATCAATGCGGGCTCCGACCGCAAAGCACATCCACGAAGTTGAGAGTGCAAGACGCCGTCACAAATGTCGTTAAATGTCGTTTTTCGTTTTCGTTATTGTCATAAATAGAAATTGTCAATTTTGAAACTAGCTTGTTTTATATATATATATTTATTGTTATATATATATATATTATATTTGTTGCTTTGTAGTGTATTTTGTGTACTATTTTGCAGTGTTCTTTTTTTATTAATATTTTTTGTTGGAATTAATTATTCTTTTTTTTAAACAAAATAGAATGTATGTATGTTACTCAAAAAATTGTTTGTTGCTGGCTGTGCGATAATGTTGCGCACGAAAAATGCGCTGGCCTCAACGGCCGTATTATAGACCTCATCGAGTCCAAGTCAGGCTTAAAGTGGACTTGTGAGACCTGTAGGGATGTCGAAAGGGATATGATGGGTTTCATGAGGCAGACCAAGAAAGGCTTTGGAGATATTTTCGGTCGGTTCAAAAAACTGTTCGAAGGTTTCTCGGCGTTGGATGACGAGTTCAAAGGTATGAAACTTTTGAACGAGTCTCCTAAGCGCAAAAAGGCCAATCATAGGCTGTCAATTGGCCCTAATGAGCTTTCGGTCCCAACAGTCCCAGTTGCTTCATCTGCTCCATCACTGATGGATTTTACATCCCCGCGTCCCCAGATAGTAGTCAGTAGTGAGGAAATCAACACCATACCCATGGATGTTGTTCCTGCTGACCCAGTAGAAATTTCTGTCTCGGCGAATGCTGGCAGTGTTGTTGCAAGTCAACATACTTTTCCTAGTATGTCTGTCGAGTCAAATGCTCTTCCAATTAAGGCTATAGCTCCTCCTGGAGTTACAGCTGCGGTTGATGTTAATACCCTTGTAGGTGTCCCACCAAAAAAACAAATTTTTGTTTCTACTTGCCCCTGATACTACATCTGACGATGTCAAGGCCTTTATTCAGGCAAAGTCTGAAGCCAATATAACGGTGGAAAAATTTAAATTTACGTATCTTCGGGAAATTTCCTCATTTAAAATAAGTGTTCCTGCCGATCATTTCAGCAAAATTTGTTGTAAAGAATTTTGGCCTCAACACTTAATTATAAAAGAATACACTGCAAAAAAGAAAAATCGGACTCCGGTTGCACTCCCCTCTGTAGTTGCTAGGTCTTATCCAGCACCTATGGTCTCTGATAGCACAAAAAACTAAAATCCTCCCTCTCACTGGGCTATCAGAATGTAAGAGGTAATTGTAGTAAACTTATTAATCTTTACCTAAATAGCATGTCCTTTACTTTTGATGTCGTTGCCTTTTCTGAAACATGGTTAAGGCCCGACATTTTAAATTCTGAAATTTTTTTTAACAAATTTTCTATTTATAGAAAAGATCGCACTCCTCGTAGTGGTGGGGGTGTACTTATTGCTGTTGATGTCGATTTATCTTCAGAAATAGTAATAATAGATAGTTCTATAGATATTGAATTTGTTGCTGTCAAAGTGAACCTTCGTGGTGTTAGCCTTTTTATTACTTGTTCTTATATCCCCCCTTCTGCAGACAATTCTGTATATTCTTTGCATTTTTCGGCAATACTTTCTGTATCATCTATGCTTTCTGATCGTGATTTTCTTGTTGTTCTTGGTGATTTCAATATTGCTGGGACTGTTTGGATTTCTAATGTAGACTCCAATTTATTGTTATATATATATATATATATAAAACAAGCTAGTTTCAAAATTGACAATTTCTATTTATGACAATAACGAAAACGAAAAACGACATTTAACGACATTTGTGACGGCGTCTTGCACTCTCAACTTCGTGGATGTGCTTTGCGGTCGGAGCCCGCATTGATATGGAATGAAATAATGCGGCTCGTTGGGGATCGTGTTATCGATTGAGTTCATGTGGCCCATCGAAATATACTCCTTCATGGCATGAACATCTGGCTGCTAAAGATTCTTCTTTCTAAAGCCATTAAGCGTCTCTTAGCCGTTTCGTACGATGCACCAAGACAACGTGGGCTCGATTTGAAAAGTAACGAGAGGCTGAGACGACACGAGGGCAAGCGAGTGATTGTTCTTACAAACGACTTCTCGCAAAGCAACTGTTCTGGGGTTTACAAATTAGAGTTGTTTAGATTCGGAACTTCTTCCGACTCTCAAAACTTTCGGACAAGCGCATCCAAAAAATATGATTCTTGGTTCGAAATATAGTCTTGAGTCACACTCACAAGCGCTTTCGAACAAGTCTCTGGGGAGCCCGCAGTTCGGCAATCGCCCGGCTACAATCCAGCCAAGAGCTGTGGCCCGCCATGTTGGTGACTCACTATTTCCTATAACATGTCCTTCCTTAAGCAAATCGAAAAATACATCTGCTCCAAGTAACAGATCAATGCGTTGAGGCGTGTGGAATTGAGGATCAGCCACTTTAATGTGCTGAGGCACGTCAACGACTACAATGAGTTTTTCAGGCTTATAGGTCAGTTGTCAGTTCAATATCGTCGACTCGAGAAGCTATCGATGTCTGAACAACATGACGCACTGCGGATTTGCGTTTTCCAATACCCAGCAAGTTAATATCCTTACGCTTACTTTTAAGATCCAAGTTTCTAGCTAAATCTTCGGTCATGAAGTTTACCTGCGAGCCTGAATCTAACAAAGCCCTAGCTAACTGAAAGCAACTGGACTGATCCATCACACGAATCACTGCAGCTGCCAATATGACTTGGTCTGCCACCAATGACTGGCTAATAGACGAAGCCGGTGCTGAATCGGTCACATACTTATGTAACAGGGTGTGATGGGGTTTAGAGCAAGCTCTACTAGAACCGGACTTGCACGTCTTGGTTGTATGACCCTTTCGTAAGCAGTTCATGCACAGTGAATGATCTTTAACGAACTTGAAGCGTTCGTAAATAATAATCATTCGATCTGCAGAGCGGACATTTCGGAATCTGACTTTGTGGCTGACTTGGTTGCGAGACTGCCAAAGCCATTTTACCAACACTTCTAGGCACGTCGGAATTCGATTTCTGCGATCGGGATCGACCAAAGGAAGACTCTTCAGCTACCAGGTGCTGAAAGCATCTATTTAGAGCTGACTCGCAGTCTTCCCAAGATGGAAGCTGACTGTAGTTTAGGCTCTCTTCCCATTTAGAACGCATGCTTGGGTCTACTTTGCTCATAATCAAATGTATGTGCAAAAGGTTGCAATTCTGTTTGTGATCGCCTAAAGACAACACAGACTCGTAGCTAGCCCGAAATTTGTCGATCAATGAGCGCAACGAATTCGCCGAAGGTCCTTGCATTTTCCGGAGGTCGAACAGTTTAGCGATATTATCCGACACTATTATACAACTATTTCCATAGACACGCTTTAACTTTAACACGCAACTGTCTGCTATGCGAAACAGATGGAAGCATCGTGGAATTGGCCATAATTTCCCTTTGAGGCTCATCAATTCTACCTTTGTGACGATGCAGAGGGTCTCTGAATCAGATCTAGATGCTAGCGAAGTGTCAATGTTGTCTAGCTCTTTTTGTTAATTTAAAGCGTCGTTGATATATCTTGTCAAAATATCTAGCCTACACTCAAGCTCCAACGGCTCGATATTGCCTGGGTACCTTTTGACAAAATTCTTTATTCGCATAATGTCCTTCACAACATTTCTGTGGGACTGTAGCAATGTTTTTGCCTTGCTTATGCTCTCATCTAGGCTATGATTGCCCTTTCCCTTTTTTGCAGGCATAGCGATATTGAATAGAACGTACTAGCGACGATCAACAAGAATTGCAATACCTAAATACACTACTCTGATATTATGCGACTGACCGCTATAGCAGTACGGCACTGTGTTAATTATTAAAGAGCTATAATGGGTATGTGCACTACTAATAGATCAGGACGGCACTGTATATTGTTGACTGCTGTTGATATTGACAACAGATATTTGGCGCAGCAGCGTACGAAATCGAATTACGTGCAAGCTATGCTCAACAAAAAGCAGCGACGCGATGGCTGGCAGAGCAGCTCACTCAAACCACAGCCGCAACGATATGTATAAGTAGTGATGGCCTGGCGACTCGAGCGCTGGCAGAGGAACTCACTCAACTGATCGGCACAACGAAATGTGCGCGTAGTGAGAGCTGCTGCGACGCTAGCGCTGGCAGGGGAACTCACTCAACAGATCAGCACAACGAAATGTGCGAGTAGTGAGAGCTGTTGCGACGCCAGCGCAGGCAGAGGCAGAACAATAGAACACAATAACCACTCAGAGTGTCAAACGATGTGCAAGCTGGGCTGTTGCTGTATATGTGTGTGTTTCTATGCGTATGCGTTTGCATTGGCGTTGGTGACCAGCGCAGCAACGGCAAAATTAACGCAAAACACAAACACCGAGAGTAACGGACAGCTGAGCGCAATGACTTTTGCTGATGCGAAATTTGGCGCAATTTGCACAATGACTTATTTATGAATGTATGTTTTGATGTCCATATGTACAATTGTATGTATGTATGTACATGGATTCATGCGAAATATTATTTGACTACTATCACTAAGCATACAACACATAGAGGCGTCAAATCGACTAAAAAGTGGTTGCATACAATTCTTGTACTGGACGCTCCCAAGCAGCTTCGTGTGCTGCGACTGCGACACGAAGGCAAAGCGTAGCATTCAGGCAGAGAATATTCTTCTGGCGATCAGCGGCACACAGCGCCGAACTCATTACTTGCTCTGGCTTCGCTGCCGCAACATCTATTTCGACGCTCCGAAACGCTTGCATATATGCGAATTAGCAGCAACACATATTTATTCAATCACAAGAAGAAGACATGCGGCCATTGCTGTGAATTTCCGGCGTTGCCGATTTTCTGTACTCGTTCGAGCTTGTAGGTAGAGACGGGGCGGGGGTTGCAATAGTTCTATGAGGCAACCAGTGGCCGAAATTTAGATTTTTCAATTTCAGCCAGCGGTGCTTCTCTTCGAAATGGAGGGTATTAGGGGATAATTAATATGTTTGCAACACTTACTTGCAATTAACATTAAAAATCCATTTAGTCATAATAATTATTTATTGATTTAATACATTTTATGTTATCAAAGAACTATCACCATTAATAACAATATCTTTTCGTTATTATTAATAGTTTAATTTAATATATTTATTTATTTATTTATTCGCAACTAGAGGCAGTCACATAGGAAATTTAAATAACTGTTAGGAAATTAAAAGTAATATTATAAAAAAGAGTAATAAGTTAAATATTTTTGGTAAGGGTATCTATGCGCTGCCGTTTAATGATTGTGCGCTCTTGCAATGAACATGCACGCACACTTGCATATGTTTACTACATGTATACGCATTTATGTCCATAAATCACACATCCATTAAACGGCAACCACTTTTTAGTCGATTTGACGCCTCTATGTGTTGTATGCTTAGTGCTTCTATGCGAGCAAATACATATATGCAATTTTTATACCCTGATCCCATTAAAAATGGGGAAAAAGGGTATAATGGTTTTGTGTAAAAGTATGTAACAGGCATAAGGAAGCATCTCCGACCCCATAAAGTATATATATTCTTGATCTCTATCAATAGCCGAGTCTATTTAGCCCTGACCGTCTGTCCGTCCATTTCTTCATATTTGAATTTAAGTTTTCGTACTGCCGGCTTAATTCAAACTTATCATTTTTTTCGATATATCGACCTGTTTAAAAATATCGATAAATTAAGATTCCGGAACAGTATTTTTAAGGTATACCTTAAAAGCTATATAAGGTAGACACACCAAATGATATGTATATTCTCCTCTAGCAAACAGAGGTAAGAAATAATTCACTTTTTTGATAGATTGGGGATCTCACAGAAATCGAAAAATACGTTTTTTTAGAGGTATGACCTTCGACTTTTACATAGTCTCACATTTATATGCTATCTTTATGTCCTACAAATTTCATTACGATCGGACAATAAACAAAGAAGTTATTAACGATTCAATGTAACATAGTTTGGGGCCAAAGGAAGAAGAAGAAGCAAAGCAAATGTATGACGCGCGTAGCCAGCAGCTTTTGTTTGTATATGTGTGTGTGTGTTTCTATGTATGAATGCAGATAAAAAACTCCAATGAATGTAAGACCTTGGATCAGGGTATCTTCTAGTCGGGCACTCTCGACCAGAGCACTCTTACTTGTATATACCCTGATCCCATTAAAAATGGGAAAAAGGGCTATTGTGGTTTTGTGCAAAAGTATGTAACAGGCATAAGGAAGCATCTCCGACCCCATAAAGTATATATATTCTTGATCACTATCAATAGCCGAGCCCTGTCCGTCCGTCTGTCCGTCTGTATGAACGCACGTTTCTCAGAGACTACAAAAGCTAGAGACTTCATATTTAAAATATAAGTTCTCGTAGTGCCGGGACAAGACCAGTTTATCAATTTTTTGATATCTCGTCACGTTCAAAAGTTATCGATAAATTTCGATTCCAGCCAAATGTTTTTCGGGTATAACTTGAAAGTCATTAAAGCTTGCGATTTTATATTTAAGTTTAAGTTACTGTACTGCCGGCTCGATACAAACTCATCTTTTTTTCCGATATCTCAATCCTTTCAAAAGTTATCGACAAATTAAGATTCCAAAACAGTGTTTTTATGGTATAGCTTAGAAGTTATAATAGGTAGAGTCACCAAATTTTGTACATATATTCTCTAATAAGACTATATTTCGAACCAAGAATCATATTTTTTGGATGCGCTTGTCCGAAAGTTTTGAGAGTCGGAAGAAGTTCCGAATCTAAACAACTCTAATTTGTAAACCCCAGAACAGTTGCTTTGCGAGAAGTCGTTTGTAAGAACAATCACTCGCTTGCCCTCGTGTCGTCTCAGCCTCTCGTTACTTTTCAAATCGAGCCCACGTTGTCTTGGTGCATCGTACGAAACGGCTAAGAGACGCTTAATGGCTTTAGAAAGAAGAATCTTTAGCAGCCAGATGTTCATGCCATGAAGGAGTATATTTCGATGGGCCACATGAACTCAATCGATAACACGATCCCCAACGAGCCGCATTATTTCATTCCATATCAATGCGGGCTCCGACCGCAAAGCACATCCACGAAGTTGAGAGTGCAAGACGCCGTCACAAATGTCGTTAAATGTCGTTTTTCGTTTTCGTTATTGTCATAAATAGAAATTGTCAATTTTGAAACTAGCTTGTTTTATATATATATATTTATTGTTATATATATATATATTATATTTGTTGCTTTGTAGTGTATTTTGTGTACTATTTTGCAGTGTTCTTTTTTTATTAATATTTTTTGTTGGAATTAATTATTCTTTTTTTTAAACAAAATAGAATGTATGTATGTTACTCAAAAAATTGTTTGTTGCTGGCTGTGCGATAATGTTGCGCACGAAAAATGCGCTGGCCTCAACGGCCGTATTATAGACCTCATCGAGTCCAAGTCAGGCTTAAAGTGGACTTGTGAGACCTGTAGGGATGTCGAAAGGGATATGATGGGTTTCATGAGGCAGACCAAGAAAGGCTTTGGAGATATTTTCGGTCGGTTCAAAAAACTGTTCGAAGGTTTCTCGGCGTTGGATGACGAGTTCAAAGGTATGAAACTTTTGAACGAGTCTCCTAAGCGCAAAAAGGCCAATCATAGGCTGTCAATTGGCCCTAATGAGCTTTCGGTCCCAACAGTCCCAGTTGCTTCATCTGCTCCATCACTGATGGATTTTACATCCCCGCGTCCCCAGATAGTAGTCAGTAGTGAGGAAATCAACACCATACCCATGGATGTTGTTCCTGCTGACCCAGTAGAAATTTCTGTCTCGGCGAATGCTGGCAGTGTTGTTGCAAGTCAACATACTTTTCCTAGTATGTCTGTCGAGTCAAATGCTCTTCCAATTAAGGCTATAGCTCCTCCTGGAGTTACAGCTGCGGTTGATGTTAATACCCTTGTAGGTGTCCCACCAAAAAAACAAATTTTTGTTTCTACTTGCCCCTGATACTACATCTGACGATGTCAAGGCCTTTATTCAGGCAAAGTCTGAAGCCAATATAACGGTGGAAAAATTTAAATTTACGTATCTTCGGGAAATTTCCTCATTTAAAATAAGTGTTCCTGCCGATCATTTCAGCAAAATTTGTTGTAAAGAATTTTGGCCTCAACACTTAATTATAAAAGAATACACTGCAAAAAAGAAAAATCGGACTCCGGTTGCACTCCCCTCTGTAGTTGCTAGGTCTTATCCAGCACCTATGGTCTCTGATAGCACAAAAAACTAAAATCCTCCCTCTCACTGGGCTATCAGAATGTAAGAGGTAATTGTAGTAAACTTATTAATCTTTACCTAAATAGCATGTCCTTTACTTTTGATGTCGTTGCCTTTTCTGAAACATGGTTAAGGCCCGACATTTTAAATTCTGAAATTTTTTTTAACAAATTTTCTATTTATAGAAAAGATCGCACTCCTCGTAGTGGTGGGGGTGTACTTATTGCTGTTGATGTCGATTTATCTTCAGAAATAGTAATAATAGATAGTTCTATAGATATTGAATTTGTTGCTGTCAAAGTGAACCTTCGTGGTGTTAGCCTTTTTATTACTTGTTCTTATATCCCCCCTTCTGCAGACAATTCTGTATATTCTTTGCATTTTTCGGCAATACTTTCTGTATCATCTATGCTTTCTGATCGTGATTTTCTTGTTGTTCTTGGTGATTTCAATATTGCTGGGACTGTTTGGATTTCTAATGTAGACTCCAATTTATTGTTATATATATATATATATATAAAACAAGCTAGTTTCAAAATTGACAATTTCTATTTATGACAATAACGAAAACGAAAAACGACATTTAACGACATTTGTGACGGCGTCTTGCACTCTCAACTTCGTGGATGTGCTTTGCGGTCGGAGCCCGCATTGATATGGAATGAAATAATGCGGCTCGTTGGGGATCGTGTTATCGATTGAGTTCATGTGGCCCATCGAAATATACTCCTTCATGGCATGAACATCTGGCTGCTAAAGATTCTTCTTTCTAAAGCCATTAAGCGTCTCTTAGCCGTTTCGTACGATGCACCAAGACAACGTGGGCTCGATTTGAAAAGTAACGAGAGGCTGAGACGACACGAGGGCAAGCGAGTGATTGTTCTTACAAACGACTTCTCGCAAAGCAACTGTTCTGGGGTTTACAAATTAGAGTTGTTTAGATTCGGAACTTCTTCCGACTCTCAAAACTTTCGGACAAGCGCATCCAAAAAATATGATTCTTGGTTCGAAATATAGTCTTGAGTCACACTCACAAGCGCTTTCGAACAAGTCTCTGGGGAGCCCGCAGTTCGGCAATCGCCCGGCTACAATCCAGCCAAGAGCTGTGGCCCGCCATGTTGGTGACTCACTATTTCCTATAACATGTCCTTCCTTAAGCAAATCGAAAAATACATCTGATCCAAGTAACAGATCAATGCGTTGAGGCGTGTGGAATTGAGGATCAGCCACTTTAATGTGCTGAGGCACGTCAACGACTACAATGAGTTTTTCAGGCTTATAGGTCAGTTGTCAGTTCAATATCGTCGACTCGAGAAGCTATCGATGTCTGAACAACATGACGCACTGCGGATTTGCGTTTTCCAATACCCAGCAAGTTAATATCCTTACGCTTACTTTTAAGATCCAAGTTTCTAGCTAAATCTTCGGTCATGAAGTTTACCTGCGAGCCTGAATCTAACAAAGCCCTAGCTAACTGAAAGCAACTGGACTGATCCATCACACGAATCACTGCAGCTGCCAATATGACTTGGTCTGCCACCAATGACTGGCTAATAGACGAAGCCGGTGCTGAGTCGGTCACATACT
This sequence comes from Drosophila maculinotata, assembly GCA_035045305.1. Lineage (NCBI taxonomy): Eukaryota > Metazoa > Arthropoda > Insecta > Diptera > Drosophilidae > Drosophila > Drosophila maculinotata. Next base: position 372,382 of record JAWNPD010000568.1, on the reverse strand, counting down.
TATGTAACAGGGTGTGATGGGGTTTAGAGCAAGCTCTACTAGAACCGGACTTGCACGTCTTGGTTGTATGACCCTTTCGTAAGCAGTTCATGCACAGTGAATGATCTTTAACGAACTTGAAGCGTTCGTAAATAATAATCATTCGATCTGCAGAGCGGACATTTCGGAATCTGACTTTGTGGCTGACTTGGTTGCGAGACTGCCAAAGCCATTTTACCAACACTTCTAGGCACGTCGGAATTCGATTTCTGCGATCGGGATCGACCAAAGGAAGACTCTTCAGCTACCAGGTGCTGAAAGCATCTATTTAGAGCTGACTCGCAGTCTTCCCAAGATGGAAGCTGACTGTAGTTTAGGCTCTCTTCCCATTTAGAACGCATGCTTGGGTCTACTTTGCTCATAATCAAATGTATGTGCAAAAGGTTGCAATTCTGTTTGTGATCGCCTAAAGACAACACAGACTCGTAGCTAGCCCGAAATTTGTCGATCAATGAGCGCAACGAATTCGCCGAAGGTCCTTGCATTTTCCGGAGGTCGAACAGTTTAGCGATATTATCCGACACTATTATACAACTATTTCCATAGACACGCTTTAACTTTAACACGCAACTGTCTGCTATGCGAAACAGATGGAAGCATCGTGGAATTGGCCATAATTTCCCTTTGAGGCTCATCAATTCTACCTTTGTGACGATGCAGAGGGTCTCTGAATCAGATCTAGATGCTAGCGAAGTGTCAATGTTGTCTAGCTCTTTTTGTTAATTTAAAGCGTCGTTGATATATCTTGTCAAAATATCTAGCCTACACTCAAGCTCCAACGGCTCGATATTGCCTGGGTACCTTTTGACAAAATTCTTTATTCGCATAATGTCCTTCACAACATTTCTGTGGGACTGTAGCAATGTTTTTGCCTTGCTTATGCTCTCATCTAGGCTATGATTGCCCTTTCCCTTTTTTGCAGGCATAGCGATATTGAATAGAACGTACTAGCGACGATCAACAAGAATTGCAATACCTAAATACACTACTCTGATATTATGCGACTGACCGCTATAGCAGTACGGCACTGTGTTAATTATTAAAGAGCTATAATGGGTATGTGCACTACTAATAGATCAGGACGGCACTGTATATTGTTGACTGCTGTTGATATTGACAACAGATATTTGGCACAGCAGCGTACGAAATCGAATTACGTGCAAGCTATGCTCAACAAAAAGCAGCGACGCGATGGCTGGCAGAGCAGCTCACTCAAACCACAGCCGCAACGATATGTATAAGTAGTGATGGCCTGGCGGCTCGAGCGCTGGCAGAGGAACTCACTCAACTGATCGGCACAACGAAATGTGCGCGTAGTGAGAGCTGCTGCGACGCTAGCGCTGGCAGGGGAACTCACTCAACAGATCAGCACAACGAAATGTGCGAGTAGTGAGAGCTGTTGCGACGCCAGCGCAGGCAGAGGCAGAACAATAGAACACAATAACCACTCAGAGTGTCAAACGATGTGCAAGCTGGGCTGTTGCTGTATATGTGTGTGTTTCTATGCGTATGCGTTTGCATTGGCGTTGGTGACCAGCGCAGCAACGGCAAAATTAACGCAAAACACAAACACCGAGAGTAACGGACAGCTGAGCGCAATGACTTTTGCTGATGCGAAATTTGGCGCAATTTGCACAACAATGACTTATTTATGAATGTATGTTTTGATGTCCATATGTACAATTGTATGTATGTATGTACATGGATTCATGCGAAATATTATTTGACTACTATCACTAAGCATACAACACATAGAGGCGTCAAATCGACTAAAAAGTGGTTGCATACAATTCTTGTACTGGACGCTCCCAAGCAGCTTCGTGTGCTGCGACTGCGACACGAAGGCAAAGCGTAGCATTCAGGCAGAGAATATTCTTCTGGCGATCAGCGGCACACAGCGCCGAACTCATTACTTGCTCTGGCTTCGCTGCCGCAACATCTATTTCGACGCTCCGAAACGCTTGCATATATGCGAATTAGCAGCAACACATATTTATTCAATCACAAGAAGAAGACATGCGGCCATTGCTGTGAATTTCCGGCGTTGCCGATTTTCTGTACTCGTTCGAGCTTGTAGGTAGAGACGGGGCGGGGGTTGCAATAGTTCTATGAGGCAACCAGTGGCCGAAATTTAGATTTTTCAATTTCAGCCAGCGGTGCTTCTCTTCGAAATGGAGGGTATTAGGGGATAATTAATATGTTTGCAACACTTACTTGCAATTAACATTAAAAATCCATTTAGTCATAATAATTATTTATTGATTTAATACATTTTATGTTATCAAAGAACTATCACCATTAATAACAATATCTTTTCGTTATTATTAATAGTTTAATTTAATATATTTATTTATTTATTTATTCGCAACTAGAGGCAGTCACATAGGAAATTTAAATAACTGTTAGGAAATTAAAAGTAATATTATAAAAAAGAGTAATAAGTTAAATATTTTTGGTAAGGGTATCTATGCGCTGCCGTTTAATGATTGTGCGCTCTTGCAATGAACATGCACGCACACTTGCATATGTTTACTACATGTATACGCATTTATGTCCATAAATCACACATCCATTAAACGGCAACCACTTTTTAGTCGATTTGACGCCTCTATGTGTTGTATGCTTAGTGCTTCTATGCGAGCAAATACATATATGCAATTTTTATACCCTGATCCCATTAAAAATGGGGAAAAAGGGTATAATGGTTTTGTGTAAAAGTATGTAACAGGCATAAGGAAGCATCTCCGACCCCATAAAGTATATATATTCTTGATCTCTATCAATAGCCGAGTCTATTTAGCCCTGACCGTCTGTCCGTCCATTTCTTCATATTTGAATTTAAGTTTTCGTACTGCCGGCTTAATTCAAACTTATCATTTTTTTCGATATATCGACCTGTTTAAAAATATCGATAAATTAAGATTCCGGAACAGTATTTTTAAGGTATACCTTAAAAGCTATATAAGGTAGACACACCAAATGATATGTATATTCTCCTCTAGCAAACAGAGGTAAGAAATAATTCACTTTTTTGATAGATTGGGGATCTCACAGAAATCGAAAAATACGTTTTTTTAGAGGTATGACCTTCGACTTTTACATAGTCTCACATTTATATGCTATCTTTATGTCCTACAAATTTCATTACGATCGGACAATAAACAAAGAAGTTATTAACGATTCAATGTAACATAGTTTGGGGCCAAAGGAAGAAGAAGAAGCAAAGCAAATGTATGACGCGCGTAGCCAGCAGCTTTTGTTTGTATATGTGTGTGTGTGTTTCTATGTATGAATGCAGATAAAAAACTCCAATGAATGTAAGACCTTGGATCAGGGTATCTTCTAGTCGGGCACTCTCGACCAGAGCACTCTTACTTGTATATACCCTGATCCCATTAAAAATGGGAAAAAGGGCTATTATGGTTTTGTGCAAAAGTATGTAACAGGCATAAGGAAGCATCTCCGACCCCATAAAGTATATATATTCTTGATCACTATCAATAGCCGAGCCCTGTCCGTCCGTCTGTCCGTCTGTATGAACGCACGTTTCTCAGAGACTACAAAAGCTAGAGACTTCATATTTAAAATATAAGTTCTCGTAGTGCCGGGACAAGACCAGTTTATCAATTTTTTGATATCTCGTCACGTTCAAAAGTTATCGATAAATTTCGATTCCAGCCAAATGTTTTTCGGGTATAACTTGAAAGTCATTAAAGCTTGCGATTTTATATTTAAGTTTAAGTTACTGTACTGCCGGCTCGATACAAACTCATCTTTTTTTCCGATATCTCAATCCTTTCAAAAGTTATCGACAAATTAAGATTCCAAAACAGTGTTTTTATGGTATAGCTTAGAAGTTATAATAGGTAGAGTCACCAAATTTTGTACATATATTCTCTAATAAGACTATATTTCGAACCAAGAATCATATTTTTTGGATGCGCTTGTCCGAAAGTTTTGAGAGTCGGAAGAAGTTCCGAATCTAAACAACTCTAATTTGTAAACCCCAGAACAGTTGCTTTGCGAGAAGTCGTTTGTAAGAACAATCACTCGCTTGCCCTCGTGTCGTCTCAGCCTCTCGTTACTTTTCAAATCGAGCCCACGTTGTCTTGGTGCATCGTACGAAACGGCTAAGAGACGCTTAATGGCTTTAGAAAGAAGAATCTTTAGCAGCCAGATGTTCATGCCATGAAGGAGTATATTTCGATGGGCCACATGAACTCAATCGATAACACGATCCCCAACGAGCCGCATTATTTCATTCCATATCAATGCGGGCTCCGACCGCAAAGCACATCCACGAAGTTGAGAGTGCAAGACGCCGTCACAAATGTCGTTAAATGTCGTTTTTCGTTTTCGTTATTGTCATAAATAGAAATTGTCAATTTTGAAACTAGCTTGTTTTATATATATATATTTATTGTTATATATATATATATTATATTTGTTGCTTTGTAGTGTATTTTGTGTACTATTTTGCAGTGTTCTTTTTTTATTAATATTTTTTGTTGGAATTAATTATTCTTTTTTTTAAACAAAATAGAATGTATGTATGTTACTCAAAAAATTGTTTGTTGCTGGCTGTGCGATAATGTTGCGCACGAAAAATGCGCTGGCCTCAACGGCCGTATTATAGACCTCATCGAGTCCAAATCAGGCTTAAAGTGGACTTGTGAGACCTGTAGGGATGTCGAAAGGGATATGATGGGTTTCATGAGGCAGACCAAGAAAGGCTTTGGAGATATTTTCGGTCGGTTCAAAAAACTGTTCGAAGGTTTCTCTGCGTTGGATGACGAGTTCAAAGGTATGAAACTTTTGAACGAGTCTCCTAAGCGCAAAAAGGCCAATCATAGGCTGTCAATTGGCCCTAATGAGCTTTCGGTCCCAACAGTCCCAGTTGCTTCATCTGCTCCATCACTGATGGATTTTACATCCCCGCGTCCCCAGATAGTAGTCAGTAGTGAGGAAATCAACGCCATACCCATGGATGTTGTTCCTGCTGACCCAGTAGAAATTTCGGACTCGGCGAATGCTGGCAGTGTTGTTGCAAGTCAACATACTTTTGCTAGTATGTCTGCCGAGTCAAATGCTCTTCCAATTAAGGCTATAGCTCCTCCTGGAGTTACAGCTGCGGTTGATGTTAAGACCCTTGTAGGTGTCCCACCAAAAAAACAAATTTTTGTTTCTAGGCTTGCCCCTGATACTACATCTGACGATGTCAAGGCCTTTATTCAGGCAAAATCTGAAGCCAATATTACGGTGGAAAAATTTAAATTTACGTATCTTCGGGAAATTTCCTCATTTAAAATAAGTGTTCCTGCCGATCATTTCAGCAAAATTTGTTGTAAAGAATTTTGGCCTGACCACTTAATTATAAAAGAATACACTGCGAAAAAGAAAAATCGGACTCCGGTTGCACTCCCCTCTGTAGTTGCTAGGTCTAATCCAGCTCCTATGGTCTCTGATAGCACAAAAAACTAAAATCCTCCCTCTCACTGGGCTATCAGAATGTAAGAGGTATTTGTAGTAAACTTAGTAATCTTTACCTAAATAGCATGTCCTTTACTTTTGATGTCGTTGCCTTTTCTGAAACATGGTTAAGGCCCGACATCCTAAATTCTGAAATTTTTTTTAACAAATTTTCCATTTATAGAAAAGATCGCACTCCTCGTCGTGGTGGGGGTGTACTTATTGCTGTTGATGTCGATTTATCTTCAGAAATAGTAATAATAGATAGTTCTATAGATATTGAATTTGTTGCTGTCAAATTGAGCCTTCGTGGTGTTAGCCTTTTTATTACTTGTTCTTATATCCCCCCTTCTGCAGACAATTCTGTATATTCTTCGCATTTTTCTGCAATACTTTCTGTATCATCTATGCTTTCTGATCGTGATTTTCTTGTTGTTCTTGGTGATTTCAATATTGCTGGGACTGTTTGGATTTCTAATGTAGACTCCAATGTATTGACTCCCACGACCCAACATGATTTTCTTGATAATTTATTTGGGATGTCATTGTGTCAAATCAATGCTATCCCAAATTCTCAGAATAAGATGCTTGATCTTATTTTCGTTTTGGATCCCTCCCTCGTATCTGTCTCCCGTATTGAACCTATATCCCTTCCTGAAGATCATTATCACCCAACTTTGGAAGTGTTGATAGATTTACCTATCCGGGGGATGTGCCCACGTACTCTACCTCCAGAGCGAGTTCGTCAATTTCGGAACACCGATTTTATTAAACTTACTCAGCTCTTATCCCAGACTGACTGGTCCCAGCTTTACAGGTGTAGGGACATGGACAGTGCAATCACGATTTTTTACTCAACCTTAAATTCATTATTTGATTTATGTGTCCCGGTTCGTAATTCACGTAGTTCTAACAAACCAATTTGGTTTACACGGGAATTAACTAGCATGAAAAATAGAAAGTCAAAATTGTACAAAAAGTTCAAGGAAACTGGCTCTTTCTTGGATTTCTCTAACTACTTGATTGCTCGATCCAATTTCTCTGTCCTGAATAACCAATGCTACCAGGATTACCTTAGAAGTTGCAGGTTACAGTTTCAGCGGGATCCTAAACAGTTTTATAACTTCGTTAATGCGAAACGTAAATCATCAACACTTCCATCAACCGTATTTTTTGAAAAAACGACAGCTAACACAGATCAGGCCATCGCCGATTTATTTGCTGCGTTTTTCAAACAACTTATAGTTCATCAAATGTTCAATTGGTTTCGCCATATCCTTACAATGTAAATGTCTCTAATTGCATATTTGGACCTTTAATAACGGAAAGCTCGCTATTAAATGATCTTAAGGCTATTAAGCCAGTATTCTCACCGGGACCTGATGGAGTACCAGGCTGCGTGCTTAGGTACTGTGCTGAAGGTCTTTTGAGGCCATTATATAAGCTTTTTAATCTGTCCATCGAGCTGTGCTCTTTTCCCGTTATGTGGAAAGAATCATTTATTATTCCTCTCCATAAAAAAGGAAACAAGTCAAACGTTCAAAACTATAGAGGTATTTCTAAATTGTCTGCTATTCCTAAGATTTTTGAGAAATTAATAACTTCTCAGCTACAACATCTTTGTAGATCTATAATTTCACCCTGCCAGCACGGGTTTGTGAAAAATAGATCTACTACCACTAACTTACTTGAATTCACTTCTTTTGTTATGAAGGGGTTTCAAAACAAAAAGCAAACAGATGTTATTTACACCGATTTCAGTAAGGCTTTTGATTCCGTTAATCATTCTCTTTTACTTCATAAACTTCATCTTCTGGGATTTCCAAAAAACTTAATTCTTTGGATCGCCAATTATCTAAGTTTAAGATCCCAAAAAGTCTTTTTTAAAGGACTTGTCTCTAAGTCTGTTCAGGTCACGTCCGGAGTACCACAAGGTAGTCACCTTGGTCCCTTGTTATTTACATTGTTCATTAATGACCTTCCTTCCGTGATAGCACACTCTCTGGTGCTGATGTATGCCGATGATGTTAAACTTTGTTTTTCGTCTACAGACTTTCTATCTGGTAAAAGGTTGCAAACTGATTTAGAGAGCTTTCAAACCTGGTGTCGGGTAAATTTATTAAATTTAAATTGTGATAAATGCAACGTTATGTCAACCAGTTGCTTAAAAGACTGCAGGATATCACAAGGTCTTTTGAGGAGTTGGAGTTGATTCGCATACCTCGATACGTAGGCGTTGCAAGGGTCATGAATTGTCAAATTCACGGCTTTGCTGATGCCTCGACGAGAGCATATGGGTGCTGTTAACATGTTCGAATTGAGTATGAGCATGGCACATCTGTAAAATTGTTGACCGAAAATCCAAGGTTGCACCTTTAAAAATAAAGTCAGTGCCTCGTTTGGAACTTTGCGCTGCATCGTTGGCATTGTTGTGGGTGAAAGTTAGGCAACTTCTTCACATGCCAATAGATCAAATCGTCTTTTGGTCAGACTCAGAGGTGGTACTGCATTGGTTGCAGATTACATGACGTACAAGAGTTGATAGCAGATGTGATTTGGCGATACGTTCCGACCAAAGAAAATCCAGCAGATTTGCCTTCACGTGGTTGTTCCACGGTAGAATTGACTGAATCACACTAGTTCAATGGTCCAGCATTTTTGAAACAAGATCATTCCCGTTGGCCAAGCAATTCGCACATCAAATTGACCCATGACCATGTTGCTACGGTTTTGATCGCGGCCGATGTAGCTCCAAATCCTACTCTGGAGCTCATAGAAAGATCTTCATCTTATCTTACGGTGGTCCGCATCCTGTTCTACATGCGTCGATTTATAGACAGAAAGGGCTCAGCCGTTTGTGACAACGGCAGCTGAGCTAGAGTCCTCATTTCTTGTAATCGTACATTTGATTCAGCAGTCGGCATTCGCATATGAAATCGCGAAGCTCGACAAATCGTCATATCAGAAGCTGAATCCATTTCTGTGTCCCCATCAGATTGGAAATCAGACTTTGAGTATAGTATAGTATGGCGATGCGTACATTGTTTCCGTTACAAACCAGTATTGGCAGGCCAACTAATGCGAAACTTACCCGCTGATCGGCTTCATGGGAATAGGCCATTCGAAATCAGCGGAGTGGACTTCTGTGGCCCAATCCCTGTCACGTTGGGAATTCGTGGCAGAGAATTTTGGGAGGCCGCAGTGAAGTCCGCCAAGCACATCATGATCCGGGCCATCGGAAGCGCGATGCTGCGACAGGACGGATTGGCAACCGTTCTGGTGGAGGTGGAGGCCAGTGTCAATCACTCCGGCGCATCTTCTCGTCGGGACAACGCTCGTAGCGCTGCCATCCGCACCCAGAAAGCAAGCTCAGATACTTCCAACGCTGGCAGCTGATCTCCAGCACTTTCTCGCTCGCTTACAAATTGTTTAGGCTAAGCTGCATATTGAAAGAGAAATAAAGATCACTTATGAATTTGAGTTACCATTGTGCGGTGGAGTTTATTGTTTCTTCGCGTCCACTAAAATTATTCTTGCCCACCGGCAAGTTCCTGTTCAGCATTTGCTAGAACATTTTGGCGCCCCCGGGTGGACTACTGTTTTTGGACTCGATCACCGTGGATTGTTTCGCTCGCGCGCCTTACGATATCCAAGTTGCAAACCACACTCGACAGACAAGAAATTATCACCTAACGTGAGGGTGAAAGCCTTGTGAATTAGAGTTGGGGTAGCAGAGGAAGAGCCTTCTTACTGGCTGTCGCAGCTTCCGTCGATCTTTTCTTTTGTCGCAGCGTAGCAGAGCAGACGCTTATAATGGAGCCAATTTGAAATCAGCTATCTTAGCGATTTTGTTGTTAGAAGCAAAACTAATCTAAAGTTATTTATGGCTTCAAGGCATAGAAAATACCTTCTTTTAGTTCGCTACGATTCTTGATTAAATCTCTGCACGAGAAGGTAATTATTTGAAAAGTGGTAAAATTAAATAAATAAATTTTAAATTTTGTTCACTGCGTAAAGTGCTTTTGTTATTCAACTCCAGACGGCGAGAAAGTCATTCCCGTTGAATTTTGATTTGGCAGCAACAATAATATTTGCATGTTAGGCTGTGGTTAATTGCTGCCAACCATCTTCTTTGGGTCATAGGCGATCAAAGGTATGTAATTACTATTTGATAAGAGAATGTTCGGCAAGAGTTGTAATGTTACTTTGCCTTTCAGTTTTTGTTTGTTTTTCTCTCGTTACACTTGCTTTTAGTAAGTGAGGCGACAACCAGGTCGCGGAGAGCGAAGCGCAGAGAACGAACTTATCGCGAGCTCCACGTGGATACCTTCGGGTATAGTCAACCCCTCCAGTTCTCAGTGAGTGCGGTGATTTAGCTGTGAGAGGACCGGCATTTCCAAATTAAATCGGCGTGGTCAAGAACAAAAAAAAAAAGAAGAGAAATTTTATTGTGGAAATAACTCCAAAAACACCAGCTTATTAGTAGTGGTCAGTTAAAACGTACAGAAGAATTACAAATCCAAACAAATGAAACTTAAGTGAGGTATAACAAGAAATGAACAACAACCAAATTAAAGCAACCAGAAATTCATACAATCAGTTAATATAATAACTAAAATAAGACTAAGACAAATTTAAAATGTAAGGACTAAAGAACAAACAAGAGAAAAAATAGAGATAAAGGCAAAACATGTGTGTGTCGATCATCTCAGTAGGCGAAACCTCAAAAAAAAACGGAATAAATTTTGGTTAATGTGCTCAGCATCCCCTACCCTTTGATTGGGCTTATGCATTGTGTGATCGCCCATAATTAATCCCTTGCTGCACTCAAATCCAAAAAAAACAAGTAAAAGAATAAACGTGTGTATATATATACACAACAATACAAAAATAGTTATCAAGATCATATATATGTATGTACATAAAGGTGTGTAAGAGTGTACCGAGTTACACTTAAAATTCTTTTTATTTAAATAAATAACATATCTAGCATGCTGCAACAATGTTCGAGAAGGCCTTTATCGAGGATTTACGTTGGGTGAGTCTGTATAATGGCATAATGCTATAACAAAATACAATATAAAAGAATAACATATTTAATTTGATCAGTCTGTTCCGTCCGGTTTATAATATTTTTGCATTGCTCTGCATTGCTTTGCATAAAGGTGCAATTAGCGAAATGTAGACATGTACATATACTAAGGCATAAGAACCGCGTATTTGGCTTATGCTGAAAGTATTCGATATTGACAACTGCCCGGCCCAATGCTTTTCAAACTGTGCTAAGCCTTGTTTATATATATACCACTTGTTTAAATTTTTGTTTATTTCCGCAAGCGCTCATCTTATGGTGTCGTTAACAATGCTTAATTAATTAAATCAATGCACCCCCGGTATTAAAGTAAATCTATTTCTGAGAGTCTTAATATGATCGACACATACAAACCAATGTTAGTTTCTACCATCAAGAATAATGTTAAGTGAAAAACGTTGAAGTCAAAAAATAATCGTTTCGTAGTTTAACAAAATTATATTTTTTTGGTTTGAATATAATTTTGGCATGTAGGTATAGGTATGAGATAGTTCATTTATAAATAATTTTGTGAAGGTTTCTTCTGAAGTTTTGGAGTAATTTTTGATTGATACCTTAATGCCAGCATTATGCTTAGATTGTTTAATTTGGATAATGGGTTGAATAAAAATTTATAACGATGAGATAAAAATATTATTTTTTCCTTATGGTAATGGTTAGGAGAAGTAGCTTTTCTTTGGGATTTTTCTTTAATAACGCGCCCCCGAAAAATCATTGGTTGGGTGGGTAGAGAGCGTAGCTGCCATTCCAACTGGTCAGCTTTAATATCTAAGAGCTGCTGCTGCTTTGCTCATTTTCTTCTTATCTGCTATTAATTGTTTCTTTTTCAGAAGTTATTTTTTCTATGAGAACGACTGTATCTAAACTGTTTTCGTATAATGTGATATAAAGGCATCGGGATTTCATTTTTGTTTATGTAGTATGGGTACGTGTGGTTAGAAGGAGTCAACAACCCCCCCGCGACTCTTTTGCTAGCTGTGTCCCGCGACTTTCTTCCCCAGCACAACCTTTGACCCATATCGGAAAGTTGGTAAATAATAATGCAAATATGTACATTTCATATTTGTCGCAAAAGTAATTCCAAAAAAATTGGATATACCATATTTGCGCTACTTTAAAACCAATTGTCCATAACAAAATTTGGCGCCCAAAACGTGGGGCTGGTTAAAAATACTTCTAGTTATATTAGTTAGCTCTCAATCTTTTAGAGTTCCTACTTATCTATTTTCCTTTCATTATTTTCATCTTTATTATACATTTGTTTGAGGTAACTGACTCTAGCAGACGGTTGGTAGGAATGGATAATCAATGGAAATCGACTTTTGGCTTAGACCAAGATATGGACCGTATTTGGTATTTGGGCAGTACCACAATTTGTATAATTGAAAGTTTTGATTTTTACTGTGGAATTCGGCTATTTGGCAGGAACCATTTGCTGACTCGGTGCGATTAAGGCATTTGTTTCAACTTTAAATTCACATTAACTTAAATAGCACCTCTGGGACTCCGAACTCGGAGATATGAGATGTCTGGAGATACGGCCTTGAGGCGAGCTACTGCCTTTTTAATTATTATTTTCATTCTTCTTTCCATTCTTTAGCATTCTGAGACTTTAAATAGTGAGCTTTTCTGATTTTTATGGCGTTTGCATTAGGTTGGAATTCTGAATTAAGGCAGGTGTCCAAAAGTTACAGACCACTATGTTGCGAATATGAGCCTGAGTCAGATATTGAATTAGCTCAGGTCACAGTTTGCTCCATCTGAGACTGAATATCAGCCTCTGTGCACAATAGACCTAACAGCACTTAGTGTATATCTTTATCTAACTTATCCCAATTTTGAAAAGGAAAACAATTTTTATGAAATTTGTATTCTTTTATTTAAACACAATTAAATTTTTGTAATTTAAGATAAAAAAAAATATTAAAAATTAACGTTACTAAAAGTGCTAAAAGTCGAGAGTGCCCGACTAGGATATACCCTGATCCAAGGTCTACATTCATTGAAGCTATTTATCTGCATTCATACAAAGAAACACACACACACACATACAAACAAAAGCTGCTGGCTCCGCTTTGCTTCTTCTTCTTCCCTTGTACACAAACTATGTTACATTGAATCGTTAATAACTTCTTTGTTTATTGTCCGATCGTAATAATTTAGGACACACCAATGACATATAAATGTGAGACTATGTAAAATCCGAAGGTCATACCCCTAAAAATACGTATTTTCTGGGAGATCGGGGAGGGGTATCCAAAAAGTGAAATGTATTTAACCTCTGTATGCTATTGGAGAATAAATGTACCTAATTTGGTGACTCTACAACTTTTAAGCTATACCTTAAAAACACTGTTTTGGAAACTTAATTTATCGATAACTTTTGAAAAGATTGAGATATCGTAAAAAAAAAAGATGAGTTTGTTTAGAGCCGGCAGTACAGTAACTTAAACTGAAATATAAAGTTTCTAGCTTATATGACTTTCAAGTTATGTCCGAAAAACACTTGTCTGAAATCGAAATTTATCGATAACTTTTGAAGGGGGTTAAGATATCGGGTTGAGATTCCAAATATAAAGTCTCTAGCTTCTGTAGTCTCCGAGAACAGCGCATTCATACAGACGGACAGCCAGACGGACATGGCTAGATCGACTCGACTATTGATAGCGATCAATAATATATATACTTTATGGGGTCGGAGATGCTTCCATAGGCCTGTTACATACTTTTGCACAAACCCATTATACCCTTTTTTCCCATTTTTAATGGGATCAGGGTATAATTAGCAAAATAAGACCAATACGCAGTAGTGAAAATATAGCCTTTGAAACTCCTTTAACAGAGGCCAAGTGCAAATTTTGCGATGGTTTTTTGCTAGAATCTCAGGATGTGGTGGTTACAAAATGTAACCATGCGTTCCACAGATTATGTATATCGGAATGGATAGAGACGCATAAAGCTTGTAAAGATTGTGCATCTTTATGTCATCCGCGTGATTTGGGGCCATGGGTAATTGGTTCAGACCGTGATTTACCTATGAGGCCAATTACTGGAACCACTCCTAAGGTGCACAACACTCGTAAGCTAGCACAAGTGGTACGCGAGATCCTAGAAGTGATAGGCCAGAAACTAATTTGAACCAAACAATCGGTCTGGATACTCCCTATCCAATAAGAAAAGTCGTAAAACAGGTAGAAGAGGTCATCCTACAAGGCAAGCCCAGGAATCCGGAAGGGCTCCACTATATCTGTCTACAGATACACGAGAGTTTCAACCAGCAGATTTGAATTTGAACAAAAATTGATGACAAATTAGAAGAAATTATTGAGAGGCGCTTATCAGGTTTGCAGTTGCAAAGTCAGTCACTACCTTCCCCACCTCAGATGCAAAGAGAAAGGCCGAGATTCGTTGATGGTGTGCGAAGCCGCCCCTCCAGTAACGAAACGTATGCATACGCTGGCCCTGTGTTAAGTCATGAGAAAGTAACTCAAATCGTTCAGGGATGGAATGTTCGATTTGATGGCTCAGCGAAAGGACGGTGCAAGAGTTTCTGTATCGCATACGAGCGCTTACAGCGGATAATTTAAACAATAATTTCACTTTTCCCTGCAAAAACCTTCACATACTGTTAGTCAGTAAGGCCAGAGACTGGTATTGGAGGTATCGAAAAGATGTTGTCTCTATAGAATGGGTAGAATTCTGTGAATCACTCATATACCAGTATCGTAACAGTAAGGATGAAGATATCCCACGGGATGAGATCAGAGAACGCAAGCAGAAAGAAGGCGAATCATTTGATACATTTTACGATGACATTGTTACTCTAATTTCGCGATTGTCAAGTCTGTTAGATGAGCAGAGACTCATTAAGAGGCTAAAACGGAATTTGAGAGCGGAAATAAGGTATGAATTGTTGTATGTAAATATTCATTCAGTGTCGCATTTGAGACGGGTGTTTCAAATGCGCGAAAACCTTTTAAATTTGTAAGAATACTGAAGCTTCGGAGTCGGAAGAGCCTCTTCTTTCAGTGCATGCGGTCAAGTTTGCTAGCAGACCAATCAAGTGCTAGAACTGTGACCAGGAAGGCCACACCTGGGATAACTGTCTTCATGAACGGAACATTTTTTGCTACGGCTGTGGTTCGAAAAATGTCTATAAGCCTCAGTGTACTTTTTGTTTGGCAACAAAGTCGGAAAACTTGTCCAGTCGACGACAGCAGTCGAATAACCCGAAACTAGAAGCTGTGCAAGATGAGCATGAAAGGGAAAAAGAAACAGTACCTGTTGTGCAGCCTATTCTTAGGATAGGCAAAGCTATCCCAGATGGTTCCTCTTTTAAAAGATCCTCTGCGGGTAGTGCAACTGAATTATTCCCAATTAAACCTTATCACGAGCGATATGAAAAATACATAAAAGCTCGCGCACGAATTATTAATGAAATATCAGAAGTAAATAGAGTTTCTAAGCGATCTACGAGACGCAAGCACCAATTTTGGAAAATTGTCCGAGAAACAAAGAGAATGCTAGTGTCTGCAGTAGTTAACGATGCAGTTGATGGTCGATACTACGCGAAGATATCGATTTTGAAGTTTGTGAAACATGGTTTGATCGACACGGGGGCCAACATTAGTTGTTTAGGAGCTGAGTTAGCAAAAAGCCAATGGGAAAAAATCCACAATTTAAAAAAATTAGGTCCAGCATTCGAACAGCTGATGGCAAAGGTCATCCGGTGTTAGGTTTTGAAGTGGCTGATGTTCACTTTAATGGAAAGACCAAACCCATTAAATTCTTCATTGTTCCTTCAATTGATAAGAAAGTAATACTTGGCATCGATTTTTGGAAACAGTTTGAAATAGCACCTGCATTAATTTCTACCATTGATTCACAGGACGATAGGGCAACTACGAACAAGACTAGTGAAAAGGAGTATCCACTTACAGCAGACCAAAGGAATCGTCGTGATATCAGTTGTATCACTATTCCCAAATTTTGGAAAGCAAGGTCTCGGTAGAACATCATTGATCAGGCATGAGATAGATATAGATGGTGCAAAGCATGTGAAACAGCGCTTTTACCCAGTCTCACCTGCTGTAGAGAAGTTAATGTATAGCAAGATTGACCGGATGCTAGCACTGGGAGTTATAGAGAAATCAAATAGCGCATGGATGCCATACCACCAGATCTGAAACA
This sequence comes from Drosophila maculinotata, assembly GCA_035045305.1. NCBI lineage: Eukaryota > Metazoa > Arthropoda > Insecta > Diptera > Drosophilidae > Drosophila > Drosophila maculinotata. The sequence goes on along the minus strand of JAWNPD010000568.1, from coordinate 356,592 downwards.
TTGTGTCTTCGGTTATCTGGACGATTTATGTGTAGTTGCTGAAGATTTTGACTCTCATTTATCGGTTTTATTACGGCTGTCCGAGCAGTTCCGAAAGGCAAACCTAACTTTGAACATTACTAAAAGTCAGTTTTGCGTGACAGAGGTTCGATATCTAGGTTTTGTCATTGGCCACGGTGGTATAGCTACAGATCCTCGAAAAGTCGAATCTATTATGGCTTGGCCTGCACCTAAAACATTAAAGCAAGCAAGAGATTTTATAGTTTGGACCGAAGCGGCGCAGCAAGCAATGGAAAGACTAAAATTGAGTTTGACATCAGCCCCAGTACTTCAGAACCCGGATTTTACGAAGTTCTTTGTTCATTGCGATGCTAGCGATTATGGCATAGGGGCAGTGCTGGTTCAAAAGGACGAGGAAGGTGCAGAACGTCCTGTCGCGTTTATGTCGCGAAAATTAAATGCAGCGCAACGAAACTACAGCGTGACGGAGCGGGAATGCTTGGCTGCGGTAGAAGCGATAGATCGTTTTCGCTGCTATATCGAGCTTCAGGAGTTTGAAGTCATCACGGACCATTCAAGTCTGGTTTGGCTGATGAGGCAGGCGAATCTCAAGGGCAGGCTTGCTCGTTGGGCTATGCACCTGCAGGGGTACAAGTTTAAAATCAGTCATCGTATAGGTCGTGAGAATGTTGTCCCTGATGCGCTTCTGCTTATGTATAGTGAATAGTTAGAACAGATTGGACCACAAGTAGATTTAAATTCTCCCCATTTTGACGATGAGGACTATCAGGTATTGAAGGGCAAGATTTTGGCAAACGAAAGTAGCTATCCTGATGTGCGCATTGTGGATAGATTTGTATATATGAGGACTCAACACGATAATGGCACCGAATTGGCAAAGAGGACCATGTGGAAGCTGTAGAGGGCCAAGGGCTTAGTTTTAGATGTTATAAAGCGTTCGCATGACTCTGTAGTTTCAGCTCATGGAGGAGTGGTAAAAACTCTAAAGTTGCTTCGACGGAATTTTTATTGGCCTGGTATGGTAACACAGGTGCGCGACTTTATTCGTGCATGTGAAAAGTGTAAGACCAACATAGCGCCAAATGTCATGTTAAAACCACCAATGGGAAAGCAATCGGTATCTGTTCGACCTTTTCAACGTTTATTTATCGATTTTATAGGACTATACCCTAGGAGTAAGCAAGGATATGTAGGATTGCTTATAGTGTTGGATCATTTCTCTAAATTTCACTGGATATGTCCCATGAAGAAAATGACGACGGGCAACGTTATTCAGGTCCTTCAAGACCAGATATTTTTCACTTTTGGCGTACCTGAGGTTGTCATTAGTGATAATGGCTCACAGTTCAAGGGCAATGATTTAAATGCATGGTTAACCTCCTTGGGGGTGAGACACATGTATTCGGCTGTTTATTCTCCCCAGTCGAATGCCTCACAACGTGTCAATCGTTCACTGATTGCTGCAATACGGGCGTATTTAAATAAAGATCATCGGCAATGGGATCAACCATACACGCTATAAGTTGTGCACTCAGAAATTCACTCCATCAGAGTATCAATGTGTCTCCGTATCATGCCTTATTCGGGTTTAATATGGCTACGCACGGTTCTCATTATTCGTTGTAACGTAACTTAAATATATTAGATGAGGCAGAATGTCCCCTCAGTCGAGATGATCAGTTGCAAGTGTTGCGGAAGGAATTGAGAACTAATATTGCTAAAGCCTACGAACAGAGTAAGCAGTACAACTTGCGAACGCGGGAAGTACAGTTCAAAGTAGGGCGAGAAGTGTTTCGGCGTAATTTTGCTCCAAGCAATTTTCAGAAAAACTTTAACGCTAAATTAAGTCTAGCTTGGCTCAAATACAGAGAACGTGAGAAGATGGGTAAATCGTTTTACATACTTGAGGAATTGCAGAGTCGCTTACCAGGTACATTTCATGCAAAAGATATTCGCCAGTAACTTCTATTTTTCAGACTAATTCTCCTGGTCAACACTGTAGAATTATCCAGTGTGTAGTGTACAGTTACTGAGTCACAAAATTTAGGACGTAATTATTGTTTAAAAATAAAATTCATATTTTGCATATAAAGGAAAGATTGTAGGTGTTTGCAAAATAACTTTGATTATTACAAGTTGGCCTTTTAAATTGTTTCTCTCGCGCGCCTTACGATATTCAGCCAAGTTGCAAATCACACGCGACAGACGAGAAATTATCACCTAACGTGAGGGTGACAGCCTTGTAAATTAAAGTTGAGGTAGCAGAGGAAGAGCCTTCTTACTGGCTGTCGCATCTTCCGTCGATCTTTCTTTTTTCGCAGCGTAGCAGAGCAGACGCTTATAATGGAGCCAATTTGAAATCAGCTATCTTAGCGATTTTGTTGTTAGAAGCAAAACTAATCTAAAGTTATTTATGGCTTCAAGGCATAGGAAATACCATCTTTTAGTTTGCTACGATTCTTGATTAAATCACTGCACGAGAAGGTAATTATTTGAAAAGTGGTAAAATTAAATAAATAAATTTTAAATTTTTTTCACTGCGTAAAGTGCTTTTGTTATTCAACTCCAGACGGCGAGAAAGTCATTCCCGTTGAATTTTGATTTGGCAGCAACAATAATATTTGCATGTTAGGCTGTGGTTAATTGCTGCCAACCATCTGCTTTGGGTCATAGGCGATCAAAGGTATGTAATTACTCTTTGATAAGAGAATGTTCGGCAAGAGTTGTAATGTTACTTTGCCTTTCAGTTGTTGTTTGTTTTTCTCTCGTTACTCTTGCTTTTAGTAAGTGAGGCGACAACCAGGTCGCGGAGAGCGAAGCGCAGAGAACGAACTTATCGCGAGCTCCACGTGGATACCTTCGGGTATAGTCAACCCCTCCAGTTCTCAGTGAGTGCGGTGATTTAGCTGTGAGAGGATCGGCATTTCCAAATTAAATCGGCGTGGTCAAGAACAAAAAAAAAAGAAAAGAAATTTTATTGTGGAAATAACTCCAAAAACACCAGCTTATAAGTAGTGGTCAGTTAAAACGTACAAAAGAATTACAAATCCAAACAAATGAAACTTAAGTGAGGTATAACAAGAAATGAACAACAACCAAATTAAAGCAACCAGAAATTCATACAATCAGTTAATATAATAACTAAAATAAGACTAAGACAAATTTAAAATGTAAGGGCTAAAGAACAAACAAAAGAAAAAATAGAGATAAAGGCAAAACATGTGTGTGTCGATCATCTCAGTACGCGAAACCTCAAAGAAAAACGCAATAAATTTTGGTTAATGTGCTCAGCATCCCCTACCCTTTGATTGGGCTTATGCATTGTGTGATCGCCCATAATTAATCCCTTGCTGCACTCAAATCCAAAAAAAAAAACCAAGTAAAAGAATAAACGTGTGTATATATATACACAACAATACAAAAATAGTTATCAAGATCATATATATGTACATAAAGGTGTGTAAGAGTGTACCGAGTTACATTTAAAATTCTTTTTATTTAAATAAATAACATATCTAGCATGCTGCAACAATGTTCGAGAAGGCCTTTATCGAGGATTTACGTTGGGTGAGTCTGTATAATGGCATAATGCTATAACAAAATACAATATAAAAGAATAACATATTTAATTTGATCAGTCTGTTCCGTCCGGTTTATAATATTTTTGCATTGCTCTGCATTGCTTTGCATAAAGGTGCAATTAGCGAAATGTAGACATGTACATATACTAAGGCATAAGAACCGCTTATTTGGCTTATGCTGAAAGTATTCGATATTGACAACTGCCCGGCCCAATGCTTTTCAAACTGTGCTAAGCCTTGTTTATATATATACCACTTGTTTAAATTTTTGTTTATTTCCGCAAGCGCTCATCTTATGGTGTCGTTAACAATGCCTAATTAATTAAATCAATGCACCCCGGTATTAAAGTAAATCAATTTCTGAGAGTCTTAATATGATCGACACATACAAACCAATGTTAGTTTCTACCATCAAGAATAATGTTAAGTGAAAAACGTTGAAGTCAAAAAATAATCGTTTCGTAGTTTAACAAAATTATATTTTTTTGGTTTGAATATAATTTTGGCATGTAGGTATAGGTATGAGATAGTTCATTTATAAATAATTTTGTGAAGGTTTCTTCTGAAGTTTTGGAGTAATTTTTGATTGATACCTTAATGCCAGCATTATGCTTAGATTGTTTAATTTGGATAATGGGTTGAATAAAAATGAATTTATAACGATGAGATAAAAATATTATTTTTTCCTTATGGTAATGGTTAGGAGAAGTAGCTTTTCTTTGGGATTTTTCTTTAATAACGCGCCCCCGAAAAATCATTGGTTGGGTGGGTAGAGAGCGTAGCTGCCATTCCAACTGGTCAGCTTTAATATCTAAGAGCTGCTGCTGCTTTGCTCATTTTCTTCTTATCTGCTATTAATTGTTTCTTTTTCAGAAGTTATTTTTTCTATGAGAACGACTGTATCTAAACTGTTTTCGTATTATGTGATATAAAGGCATCGGGATTTCATTTTTGTTTATGTAGTATGGGTACGTGTGGTTAGAAGGAGTCAACAACCCCCCCGCGACTGTTTTGCTAGCTGTGTCCCGCGACTTTCTTCCCCAGCACAACCTTTGACCCATATCGGAAAGTTGGTAAATAATAATGCAAATATGTACATTTCATATTTATCGCAAAAGTAATTCCAAAAAAATTGGATATACCATATTTGCGCTACTTTAAAACCAATTGTGCATAACAAAATTTGGCGCCCAAAACGTGGGGCTGGTTAAAAATACTTCTAGTTATATTAGTTAGCTCTCAATCTTTTAGAGTTCCTACTTATCTATTTTCCTTTCATTATTTTCATCTTTATTATACATTTGTTTGAGGTAACTGACTCTAGCAGACGGTTGGTAGGAATTGATAATCAATGGAAATCGACTTTTGGCTTAGACCAAGATATCGACCGTATTTGAACTTTTAATACCAACTGAAGTGTTCCTTTAAGGGCAGTACCACAATTTGTATAATTGAAAGTTTTGATTTTTACTGTGGAATTCGGCTATTTGGCAGTAACCATTTGCTGACTCGGTGCGATTAAGGCATTTGTTTCAACTTTAAATTCACATTAACTTAAGTAGCACCTCTGGGACTCCGAACTCGGAGATATGAGATGTCTGGAGTTACGGCCTTGAGGCGATCTACTGCCTTTTTAATTATTATTTTCATTCTTCTTTCCATTCTTTAGCATTCTGAGACTTTAAATAGTGCGCTTTTCTGATTTTTATGGCGTTTGCATTAGGTTGGAATTCTGAATTTAGGCAGGTGTCCAAAAGTTACAGACCACTATGTTGCGAATATGAGCCTGAGTCAGATATTGAATTAGCTCAGGTCACAGTTTGCTCCATCTGAGACTGAATATCAGTCTCTGTGCACAATAGACCTAACAGCACTTAGTATATATCTTTATCTAACTTATCCCAATTTCGAAAAGGAAAACTATTTTTTGAAATTTTTATTCTTTTATTTAAACACAATTAATTTTTTTGTAATTTAAGATAAAAAAAAAATATTAATATGAACGTTACTAAAAGTGCTAAAAGTCGAGAGTGCCCGACTAGGATATACCCTGATCCAAGGTCTACATTCATTGAAGTTATTTATCTGCATTCATACAAAGAAACACACACACACATATACAAACAAAAGCTGCTGGCTCCGCTTTGCTTCTTCTTCTTCCCTTGGACCCAAACTATGTTACATTGAATCGTTAATAACTTCTTTGTTTATTGTCCGATCGTAATAATTTAGGACACACCAATGACATATAAATGTGAGACTATGTAAAATCCGAAGGTCATACCCCTAAAAATACGTATTTTCTGGGAGATCGGGGAGGGGTATCCAAAAAGTGAAATGTATTTAATCTCTGTATGCTATTGGAGAATACATGTATCTAATTTGGTGACTATACGTCTTATAACTTTTAAGCTATACCTTAAAAACACTGTTTTGGAAACTTAATTTATCGATAACTTTTGAAAAGATTGAGATATCGTAAAAAAAAATGATGAGTTTGTTTAGAGCCGGCAGTACAGTAACTTAAACTGAAATATAAAGTTTCTAGCTTATATGACTTTCAAGTTATGTCCGAAAAACACTTGTCTGAAATCGAAATTTATCGATAACTTTTGAAGGGGGTTAAGATATCGGGTTGAGATTCCAAATATGAAGTCTCTAGCTTCTGTAGTCTCCGAGAACAGCGCATTCATACAGACGGGCAGCCAGACGGACATGGCTAGATCGACTCGACTATTGATAGCGATCAATAATATATATACTTTATGGGGTCGGAGATGCTTCCTTATGCCTGTTACATACTTTTGCACAAAGCCATTATACCCTTTTTTCCCATTTTTAATGGGATCAAGGTATAATTAGCAAAATAAGACTAATACGCAGTAGTGAAAATATAGCCTTTGAAACTCCTTTAACAGAGGCCAAGTGCAAATTTTGCGATGGTTTTTTGCTAGAATCTCAGGATGTGGTGGTTACAAAATGTAACCATGCGTTCCACAGATTATGTATATCGGAATGGATAGAGACGCATAAAGCTTGTAAAGATTGTGCATCTTTATGTCATCCGCGTGATTTGGGGCCATGGGTAATTGGTTCAGACCGTGATTTACCTATGAGGCCAAATACTGGAACCACTCCTAAGGTGCACAACACTCGTAAGCTAGCACAAGTGGTACGCGAGATCTAAGCGATCTACGAGACGCAAGCAACAATTTTGGAAAATTGTCCGAGAAACAAAGAGAATGCTAGTGTCTGCAGTAGTTAACGATGCAGTTGATGGTCGATACTACGCGAAGATATCGATTTTGAAGTTTGTGGAACATGGTTTGATCGACACGGGGGCCAACATTAGTTGTTTAGGAGCTGAGTTAGCAAAAAGCCAATGGGAAAAAATCCACAATTTAAAAAAATTAGGTCCAGCATTCGAACAGCTGATGGCAAAGGTCATCCGGTGTTAGGTTTTGAAGTGGCTGATGTTCACTTTAATGGAAAGACCAAACCCATTAAATTCTTCATTGTTCCTTCAATTGATAAGAAAGTAATACTTGGCATCGATTTTTGGAAACAGTTTGAAATAGCACCTGCATTAATTTCTACCATTGATTCACAGGACGATAGGGCAACTACGAACAAGACTAGTGAAAAGGAGTATCCACTTACAGCAGACCAAAGGAATCGTCGTGATATCAGTTGTATCACTATTCCCAAATTTTGGAAAGCAAGGTCTCGGTAGAACATCATTGATCAGGCATGAGATAGATATAGATGGTGCAAAGCATGTGAAACAGCGCTTTTACCCAGTCTCACCTGCTGTAGAGAAGTTAATGTATAGCAAGATTGACCGGATGCTAGCACTGGGAGTTATAGAGAAATCAAATAGCGCATGGATGTCATACCACCAGATCTGAAACATTGTGTCTTCGGTTATCTGGACGATTTATGTGTAGTTGCTGAAGATTTTGACTCTCATTTATCGGTTTTATTACGGCTGTCCGAGCAGTTACTAAAAGTCAGTTTTGCGTGACAGAGGCTCGATATCTAGGTTTTGTCATTGGACACGGTGGTATAGCTACAGATTCTCGAAAAGTCGAATCTATTATGGCTTGGCCTGCACCTAAAACATTAAAGCAAGCAAGAGATTTTTAGTTTGGACCGAAGCGGCGCAGCAAGCAATGGAAAGACTATAATTGAGTTTGACATCAGCCCCAGTACTTCAGAACTTGGATTTTACGAAGTTCTTTGTTCATTGCGATGCTAGCGATTATGGCATAGGGGCAGTGCTGGTTCAAAAGCACGAGGAAGGTGCAGAACGTCCTGTCGCGTTTATGTCGCGAAAATTAAATGCAGCGCAACGAAACTACAGCGTGACGGAGCGGGAATGCTTGGCTGCGGTAGAAGCGATAGATCGTTTTCGCTGCTATATCGAGCTTCAGGAGTTTGAAGTCATCACGGACCATTCAAGTCTGGTTTGGCTGATGAGGCAGGCGAATCTCAAGGGCAGGCTTGCTCGTTGGGCTATGCACCTGCAGGGGTACAAGTTTAAAATCAGTCATCGTATAGGTCGTGAGAATGTTGTCCCTGATGCGCTTCTGCTTATGTATAGTGAATAGTTAGAACAGATTGGACCACAAGTAGATTTAAATTCTCCCCATTTTGACGATGAGGACTATCAGGTATTGAAGGGCAAGATTTTGGCAAACGAAAGTAGCTATCCTGATGTGCGCATTGTGGATAGATTTGTATATATGAGGACTCAACACGATAATGGCACCGAATTGGCAAAGAGGACCATGTGGAAGCTGTAGAGGGCCAAGGGCTTAGTTTTAGATGTTATAAAGCGTTCGCATGACTCTGTAGTTTCAGCTCATGGAGGAGTGGTAAAAACTCTAAAGTTGCTTCGACGGAATTTTTATTGGCCTGGTATGGTAACACAGGTGCGCGACTTTATTCGTGCATGTGAAAAGTGTAAGACCAACATAGCGCCAAATGTCATGTTAAAACCACCAATGGGAAAGCAATCGGTATCTGTTCGACCTTTTCAACGTTTATTTATCGATTTTATAGGACTATACCCTAGGAGTAAGCAAGGATATGTAGGATTGCTTATAGTGTTGGATCATTTCTCTAAATTTCACTGGATATGTCCCATGAAGAAAATGACGACGGGCAACGTTATTCAGGTCCTTCAAGACCAGATATTTTTCACTTTTGGCGTACCTGAGGTTGTCATTAGTGATAATGGCTCACAGTTCAAGGGCAATGATTTAAATGCATGGTTAACCTCCTTGGGGGTGAGACACATGTATTCGGCTGTTTATTCTCCCCAGTCGAATGCCTCACAACGTGTCAATCGTTCACTGATTGCTGCAATACGGGCGTATTTAAATAAAGATCATCGGCAATGGGATCAACCATACACGCTATAAGTTGTGCACTCAGAAATTCACTCCATCAGAGTATCAATGTGTCTCCGTATCATGCCTTATTCGGGTTTAATATGGCTACGCACGGTTCTCATTATTCGTTGTAACGTAACTTAAATATATTAGATGAGGCAGAATGTCCCCTCAGTCGAGATGATCAGTTGCAAGTGTTGCGGAAGGAATTGAGAACTAATATTGCTAAAGCCTACGAGCAGAGTGCAAAGCAGTACAACTTGCGAACGCGGGAAGTACAGTTCAAAGTAGGGCGAGAAGTGTTTCGGCGTAATTTTGCTCCAAGCAATTTTCAGAAAAACTTTAACGCTAAATTAAGTCTAGCTTGGCTCAAATACAGAGTACGTGAGAAGATGGGTAATTCGTTTTACATACTTGAGGACTTGCAGAGTCGCTTACTAGGTACATTTCATGCAAAAGATATTCGCCAGTAACTTCTATTTTTCAGACTTATTCTCCTGGTCAACACTATAGAATTATCCAGTGTGTAGTGTACAGTTACTGAGTCACAAAATTTAGGACGTAATTATTGTTTAAAAATAAAATTCATATTTTGCATATAAGGGAAAGATTGTAAGTATTTAAAAATTTGATTATTACAAGTTGGCCATTTAAATTGTTTCTCTCGCGCGCCTTACTATATTCAGCCAAGTTGCAAACCACACGCGACAGACGAGAAATTATCACCTAACGTGAGGGTGACAGCCTTGTAAATTAAAGTTGAGGTAGCAGAGGAAGAGCCTTCTTACTGGCTGTCGCATCTTCCGTCGATCTTACTTTTTTCGCAGCGTAGCAGAGCAGACGCTTATAATGGAGCCAATTTGAAATCAGCTATCTTAGCGATTTTGTTGTTAGAAGCAAAACTAATCTAAAGCTATTTATGGCTTCAAGGCATAGGAAATACCTTCTTTTAGTTTGCTACGATTCTTGATTAAATCTCTGCACGAGAAGGTAATTATTTGAAAAGTGGTAAAATTAAATAAATAAATTTTAATTTTTTTTCACTGCGTAAAGTGCATTTGTTATTCAACTCCAGACGGCGAGAAAGTCATTCCCGTTGAATTTTGATTTGGCAGCAACAATAATATTTACATGTTAGGCTGTGGTTAATTGCTGCCAACCATCTGCTTTGGGTCATAGGCGATCAAAGGTATGTAATTACTCTTTGATAAGAGAATGCTCGGCAAGAGTTGTAATGTTACTTTGCCTTTCAGTTTTTGTTTGATTTTCTCTCGTTACACTTGCTTTTAGTAAGTGAGGCGACAGCCAGGTCGCGGAGAGCGAAGCGCAGAGAACGAACTTATCGCGAGCTCCACGTGGATACCTTCGGGTATAGTCAACCCCTCCAGTTCTCAGTGAGTGCGGTGATTTAGCTGTGAGAGGATCGGCATTTCCAAATTAAATCGGCGTGGTCAAGAACAAAAAAAAAAGAAAAGAAATTTTATTGTGGAAATAACTCCAAAAACACCAGCTTATTAGTAGTGGTCAGTTAAAACGTACAAAAGAATTACAAATCCAAACAAATGAAACTTAAGTGAGGTATAACAAGAAATGAACAACAACCAAATTAAAGCAACCAGAAATTCATACAATCAGTTAATATAATAACTAAAATAAGACTAAGACAAATTTAAAATGTAAGGGCTAAAGAACAAACAAAAGAAAAATAGAGATAAAGGCAAAACATGTGTGTGTCGATCATCTCAGAAGGCGAAACCTCAAAAAAACAAGTAAGAGTGCTCTAGTCGAGAGTGCCCGACTAGGATATACCCTGATCCAAGGTCTTACATTCATTGAAGTTATTTATCTGCATTCATACATAGAAACACACACACACATATACAAACACAAGCTGCTTGCTACGCGCGTCATCAATTGCTTTGCTTCTTCTTCCTTTGGCACCAAACTATGTTACATTGAATCGTTAATAACTTCTGAGTTTATTGTCCGATCGTAATGAAATTTGTAGGACACAAAGATGGCTCATAAATGTGAGACTATGTAAAATCCGAAGGTCATACCTCTTAAAATACGTATTTTTCGATTTCTTGGAGCTATACCTTAAAAACACTGTTTTGGAAACTTAATTTATCGATAACTTTTGAAAGGATTGAGATATTGAAAAAAAAAAATGATGAGTTTGTTTAGTACAGTTACTTAAACCTGAATATAAAGTTTCTAGCTTTTATGACTTTCAAGTTATGCCCGAAAAACACTTGTCTGAAATCGATATTTATCGATAACTTTTGAACGGGATGAGATATCGAAAAAAATTAAATACACTTGTATTGACCCGGCACTACGAGAACTTATATTTCAAATATGAAGTCTCTAGCTTTTGTAGTCTCTGAGAAACAGGCGTTCATACAGACGGACGGACAGACGGACAGCCAGACGGACATGGCCATATCGACTCGGCTATTGATACTGATCAAGAATATATATACTTTATGGGGTCGGAGATGCTTCCTTATGCCTGTTACATACTTTTGCACAAAACCATTATACCCTTTTTTCCCATTTTGAATGGGATCAGGGTATAATAACATATTTAATTTGATCAGTCTGTTCCGTCCGGCTTATAATATTTTTGCATTGCTCTGCATTGCTTTGCATAAATGTGCAATTAGCGAAATGTAGACATGTACATATACTAAGGCATAATAACCGCTTATTTGGCTTATGCTGAAAGTATTCGATATTGACAACTGCCCGGTCCAATGCTTTTCAAACTGTGCTAAGCCTTGTTTATATATATACCACTTGTTTAAATTTTTGTTTATTTCCGCAAGCGCTCATCTTATGGTGTCGTTAACAATGCTTAATTAATTAAATCAATGCACCCCCGGTATTAAAGTAAATCTATTTCTGAGAGTCTTAATATGATCGACACATACAAACCAATGTTAGTTTCTACCATCAAGAATAATGTTAAGTGAAAAACGTTGAAGTCAAAAAATAATCGTTTCGTAGTTTAACAAAATTATATTTTTTTGGTTTGAATATAATTTTGGCATGTAGGTATAGGTATGAGATAGTTCATTTATAAATAATTTTGTAATTTTTTCTTCTGAAGTTTTGGAGTAATTTTTGATTGATACCTTAATGCCAGCATTATGCTTAGATTGTTTAATTTGGATAATGGGTTGAATAAATTTGAATTTATAACGATGAGATAAAGATATTATTTTTTCCTTATGGTAATGGTTAGGAGAAGTAGCTTTTCTTTGGGATTTTTCTCTAATAACGCGCCCCCGAAAAATCATTGGTTGGGTGGGTAGAGCGTAGCTGCCATTCCAACTGGTCAGCTTTAATATCTAAGAGCTGCTGCTGCTTTGCTCATTTTCTTCTTATCTGCTATTAATTGTTTCTTTTTCAGAAGTTATTTTTTCTATGAGAACGACTGTATCTAAACTGTTTTCGTATTATGTGATATAAAGGCATCGGGATTTCATTTTTGTTTATGTAGTATGGGTACGTGTGGTTAGAAGGAGTCAACAACCCCCCCGCGACTGTTTTGCTAGCTGTGTCCCGCGACTTTCTTCCACAGCACAACCTTTGACCCATATCGGAAAGTTGGTAAATAATAATGCAAATATGTACATTTCATATTTGTCGCAAAAGTTATTCCAAAATTTGGCGCCCAAAACGTGGGGCTGGTTAAAAATACTTCTAGTTATATTAGTTAGCTCTCAATCTTTTAGAGTTCCTACTTATCTATTTTCCTTTCATTATTTTCATCTTTATTATACATTTGTTTGAGGTAACTGACTCTAGCAGACGGTTGGTAGGAATGGATAATCAATGGAAATCGACTTTTGGCTTAGACCAAGATATCGACCGTATTTAAACTTTTAATACCAACTGAGGTGTTCCTTTAAGGGCAGTACCACAATTTGTATAATTGAAAGTTTTGATTTTTACTGTGGAATTCGGCTATTTGGCAGGAACCATTTGCTGACTCGGTGCGATTAAGGCATTTGTTTCAACTTTAAATTCACATTAACTTAAGTAGCACCTCTGGGACTCCGAACTCGGAGATATGAGATGTCTGGAGTTACGGCCTTGAGGCGAGCTACTGCCTTTTTAATTATTATTTTCATTCTTCTTTCCATTCTTTAGCATTCTGAGACTTTAAATAGTGCGCTTTTCTGATTTTTATGGCGTTTGCATTAGGTTGGAATTCTGAATTTAGGCAGGTGTCCAAAAGTTACAGACCACTATGTTGCGAATATGAGCCTGAGTCAGATATTGAATTAGCTCAGGTCACAGTTTGCTCCATCTGAGACTGAATATCAGCCTCTGTGCACAATAGACCTAACAGCACTTAGTGTATATCTTTATCTAACTTATCCCAATTTCGAAAAGGAAAACTATTTTTATGAAATTTTTATTCTTTTATTTAAACACAGTTAAATTTTTGTAATTTAAGATAAAAAAAAATATTAAAAATTAACGTTACTAAAAGTGCTAAAAGTCGAGAGTGCCCGACTAGGATATACCCTGATCCAAGGTCTACATTCATTGAAGTTATTTATCTGCATTCATACAAAGAAACACACACACACATATACAAACAAAAGCTGCTGGCTCCGCTTTGCTTCTTCTTCTTCCCTTGGACCCAAACTATGTTACATTGAATCGTTAATAACTTCTTTGTTTATTGTCCGATCGTAATAATTTAGGACACACCAATGACATATAAATGTGAGACTATGTAAAATCCGAAGGTCATACCCCTAAAAATACGTATTTTCTGGGAGATCGGGGAGGGGTATCCAAAAAGTGAAATGTATTTAATCTCTGTATGCTATTGGAGAATACATGTACCTAATTTGGTGACTCTACAACTTTTAAGCTATACCTTAAAAACACTGTTTTGGAAACCTAATTTATCGATTACTTTTGAAAAGATTGAGATATCGTAAAAAAAAATGATGAGTTTGTTTAGAGCCCGCAGTACAGTAACTTAAACTGAAATATAAAGTTTCTAGATTATATGACTTTCAAGTTATGTCCGAAAAACACTTGTCTGAAATCGAAATTTATCGATAACTTTTGAAGGGGGTTAAGATATCGGGTTGAGATTCCAAATATGAAGTCTCTAGCTTCTGTAGTCTCCGAGAACAGCGCATTCATACAGACGGACAGACGGGCAGCCAGACGGACATGGCTAGATCGACTCGACTATTGATAGCGATCAATAATATATATACTTTATGGGGTCGGAGATGCTTCCTTATGCCTGTTACATACTTTTGCACAAAGCCATTATACCCTTTTTTCCAATTTTTAATGGGATCAGGGTATAATTAGCAAAATAAGACCAATACGCAGTAGTGAAAATATAGCCTTTGAAACTCCTTTAACAGAGGCCAAGTGCAAATTTTGCGATGGTTTTTTGCTAGAATCTCAGGATGTGGTGGTTACAAAATGTAACCATGCGTTCCACAGATTATGTATATCGGAATGGATAGAGACGCATAAAGCTTGTAAAGATTGTGCATCTTTATGTCATCCGCGTGATTTGGGGCCAGGGGTAATTGGTTCAGACCGTGATTTACCTATGAGGCCAAATACTGGAACCACTCCTAAGGTGCACAACACTCGTAAGCTAGCACAAGTGGTACGCGAGATCCTAGAAGTGATAGGCCAGAAACTAATTTGAACCAAACAATCGGTCTGGATACACCCTATCTAATAAGAAAAGTCGTAAAACAGGTAGAAGAGGTCATCCTACAGGGCAAGCCCAGGAATCCAGAAGGGCTCCACTATATCTGTCTACAGATACACGAGAGTTTCAAGCAGCAGATTTGAATTACACAAAAATTTATGACAAATTAGAAGAAATTATTGAGAGGCGCTTATCAGGTTTGCAGTTGCAAAGTCAGTCACTACCTTCCCCACCTCAGATGCAAAGAGAAAGGCTGACATTCGTTGATGGTGTGCGAAGCCGCCCCTCCAGTAACGAAACGTATGCATACGCTGGCCCTGTGTTAAGTCATGAGAAAGTTACTCAAATCGTTCAGGGATGGAATGTTCGATTTGATGGCTCAGCGAAAGGACGGTGCAAGAGTTTCTGTATCGCATACGAGCGCTTACAGCGGATAATTTAAACAATAATTTCACTTTTCCCTGCAAAAACCTTCACATACTGTTAGTCAGTAAGGCCAGAGACTGGTATTGGAGGTATCGAAAAGATGTTGTCTCTATAGAATGGGTAGAATTCTGTGAATCACTCATATACCAGTATCGTAACAGTAAGGATGAAGATATCCCACGGGATGAGATCAGAGAACGCAAGCAGAAAGAAGGCGAATCATTTGATACATTTTACGATGACATTGTTACTCTAATTTCGCGATTGTCAAGTCTGTTAGATGAGCAGAGACTCATTAAGAGGCTAAAACAGAATTTGAGAGCGGAAATAAGGCATGAATTGTTGTATGTAAATATTCATTCAGTGTCGCATTTGAGACGGGTGTTTCAAATGCGCGAAAACCTTTTAAATTAGTAAGAATACTGAAGCTTCGGAGTCGGAAGAGCCTCTTCTTTCAGTGCATGCGGTCAAGTTTGCTAGCAGACCAATCAAGTGCTAGAACTGTGACCAGGAAGACCACACCTGGGATAACTGTCTTCATGAACGGAACATTTTTTGCTACGGCTGTGGTTCGAAAAATGTCTATAAGCCTCAGTGTACTTTTTGTTTGGCAACAAAGTCGGAAAACTTGTCCAGTCGACGACAGCAGTCGAATAACCCGAAACTAAAAGCTGTGCAAGATGAGCATGAATGGGAAATAGAAACAGTACCTGTTGTGCAGCCTATTCTTAGGATAGGCAAAGCTATCCCAGATGGTTCCTCTTTTAAAAGATCCTCTGCGGGTAGTGCAACTGAGTTATTCCCAATTAAACCTTATCACGAGCGATATGAAAAATACATAAAAGCTCGCGCACGAATTATTAATGAGATATCAGAAGTAAATAGAGTTTCTAAGCGATTTACGAGACGCAAGCACCAATTTTGGAAAATTGTCCGAGAAACAAAGAGAATGCTAGTGTCTGCAGTAGTTAACGATGCAGTTGATGGTCGATACTACGCGAAGATATCGATTTTTAAGTTTGTGGAACATGGTTTGATCGACACGGGGGCCAACATTAGTTGTTTGGGAGCTGAGTTAGCAAAAAGCCAATGGAAAAAAATCCACAATTTAAAAAAATTAGGTCCAGCATTCGAACAGCTGATGGCAAAGGTCATCCGGTGTTAGGTTTTGAAGTGGCTGATGTTCACTTTAATGGAAAGACCAAACCCATTAAATTCTTCATTGTTCCTTCAATTGATAAGAAAGTAATACTTGGCATCGATTTTTGGAAACAGTTTGAAATAGCACCTGCATTAATTTCTACCATTGATTCACAGGACGATGGGGCAACTACGAACAAGACTAGTGAAAAGGAGTATCCACTTACAGCAGACCAAAGGAATCGTCGTGATATCAGTTGTATCACTATTCCCAAATTTTGGAAAGCAAGGTCTCGGTAGAACATCATTGATCAGGCATGAGATAGATATAGATGGTGCAAAGCATGTGAAACAGAGCTTTTACCCAGTCTCACCTGCTGTAGAAAAGTTAATGTATAGCAAGATTGACCGGATGCTAGCACTGGGAGTTATAGAGAAATCAAATAGCGCATGGATGTTATACCACCAGATCTGAAACATTGTGTCTTCGGTTATCTGGACGATTTATGTGTAGTTGCTGAAGATTTTGACTCTCATTTATCGGTTTTATTACGGCTGTCCGAGCAGTTCCGAAAGGCAAACCTAACTTTGAACATTACTAAAAGTCAGTTTTGCGTGACAGAGGTTCGATATCTAGGTTTTGTCATTGGACACGGTGGTATAGCTACAGATCCTCGAAAAGTCGATCAATGATCATCAATGATGGATTTCCAAGGGCTTAGTTCTAGATGTTATAAAGCGTTCGCATGACTCTGTAGTTTCAGCTCATGGAGGAGTGGTAAAAACTCTAAAGTTGCTTCGACGGAATTTTTATTGGCCTGGTATGGTAACACAGGTGCGCGACTTTATTCGTGCATGTGAAAAGTGTAAGACCAACAAAGCGCCAAATGTCATGTTAAAACCACCAATGGGAAAGCAATCGGTATCTGTTCGACCTTTTCAACGTTTATTTATCGATTTTATAGGACCATACCCTAGGAGTAAGCAAGGATATGTAGGATTGCTTATAGTTTTGGATCATTTCTCTAAATTTCACTGGATATGTCCCATGAAAAAAATGACGACGGGTAACGTTATTCAGGTCCTTCAAGACCAGATATTTTTCACTTTAGGCGTACCTGAGGTTGTCATTAGTGATAATGGCTCACAATTCAAGGGAAATGATTTAAATGCATGGTTTATCTCCTTGGGGGTGAGACACATGTATTCGGCTGTTTATTCTCCCCAGTCGAATGCCTCACAACGTGTCAATCGTTCACTGATTGCTGCAATACGGGCGTATTTAAATGAAGATCATCGGCAATGGGATCAACCATACACGCTATAAGTTGTGCACTCAGAAATTCACTCCATCAGAGTATCAATGTGTCTCCGTATCATGCCTTATTCGGGTTTAATATGGCTACGCACGGTTCTCATTATTCGTTGTAACGTAACTTAAATATATTAGATGAGGCAGAATGTCCCCTCAGTCGAGATGATCAGTTGCAAGTGTTGCGGAAGGAATTGAGAACTAATATTGCTAAAGCCTACGAGCAGAGTGCAAAGCAGTACAACTTGCGAACGCGGGAAGTACAGTTCAAAGTAGGGCGAGAAGTGTTTCGGCGTAATTTTGCTCCAAGCAATTTTCAGAAAAACTTTAACGCTAAATTAAGTCTAGCTTGGCTCAAATACAGAGTACGTGAGAAGATGGGTAATTCGTTTTACATACTTGAGGACTTGCAGAGTCGCTTACTAGGTACATTTCATGCAAAAGATATTCGCCAGTAACTTCTATTTTTCAGACTAATTCTCCTGGTCAACACTGTAGAATTATCCAGTGTGTAGTGTACAGTTACTGAGTCACAAAATTTAGGACGTAATTATTGTTTAAAAATAAAATTCATATTTTGCATATAAGGGAAAGATTGTAAGTATTTAAAAATTTGATTATTACAAGTTGGCCATTTAAATTGTTTCTCTCGCGCGCCTTACGATATTCAGCCAAGTTGCAAACCACACGCGACAGACGAGAAATTATCACCTAACGTGAGGGTGACAGCCTTGTAAATTAAAGTTGAGGTAGCAGAGGAAGAGCCTTCTTACTGGCTGTCGCATCTTCCGTCGATCTTTCTTTTTTCGCAGCGTAGCAGAGCAGACGCTTATACTGGAGCCAATTTGAAATCAGCTATCTTAGCGATTTTGTTGTTAGAAGCAAAACTAATCTAAAGTTATTTATGGCATCAAGGCATAGGAAATACCTTCTTTTAGTTTGCTACGATTCTTGATTAAATCTCTGCACGAGAAGGTAATTATTTGAAAAGTGGTAAAATTAAATAAATAAATTTTAAATTTTTTTCACTGCGTAAAGTGCTTTTGTTATTCAACTCCAGTGAGCGACAACCAGGTCGCGGAGAGCGAAGCGCAGAGAACGAACTTATCGCGAGCTCCACGTGGATACCTTCGGGTATAGTCAACCCCTCCAGTTCTCAGTGAGTGCGGTGATTTAGCTGTGAGAGGATCGGCATTTCCAAATTAAATCGGCGTGGTCAAGAACAAAAAAAAAAGAAAAGAAATTTTATTGTGGAAATAACTCCAAAAACACCAGCTTATTAGTAGTGGTCAGTTAAAACGTACAAAAGAATTACAAATCCAAACAAATGAAACTTAAGTGAGGTATAACAAGAAATGAACAACAACCAAATTAAAGCAACCAGAAATTCATACAATCAGTTAATATAATAACTAAAATAAGACTAAGACAAATTTAAAATGTAAGGGCTAAAGAACAAACAAAAGAAAAAATAGAGATAAAGGCAAAACATGTGTGTGTCGATCATCTCAGTAGGCGAAACCTCAAAAAAAAAAAAACGGAATAAATTTTGGTTAATGTGCTCAGCATCCCCTACCCTTTGATTGGGCTTATGCATTGTGTGATCGCCCATAATTAATCCCTTGCTGCACTCAAATCCAAAAAAAAACAAGTAAAAAAATAAACGTGTGTATATATATACACAACAATACAAAAATAGTTATCAAGATCATATATATGTATGTACATATAGGTGTGTAAGAGTTTACCGAGTTACACTTAAAATTCTTTTTATTTAAATAAATAACATATCTAGCATGCTGCAACAATGTTCGAGAAGGCCTTTATCGAGGATTTACGTTGGGTGAGTCTGTATAATGGCATAATGCTATAACAAAATACAATATAAAAGAATAACATATTTAATTTGATCAGTCTGTTCCGTCCGGTTTATAATATTTTTGCATTGCTCTGCATTGCTTTGCATAAAGGTGCAATTAGCGAAATGTAGACATGTACATATACTAAGGCATAAGAACCGCTTATTTGGCTTATGCTGAAAGTATTCGATATTGACAACTGCCCGGCCCAATGCTTTTCAAACTGTGCTAAGCCTTGTTTATATATATACCACTTGTTTAAATTTTTGTTTATTTCCGCAAGCGCTCATCTTATGGTGTCGTTAACAATGCTTAATTAATTAAATCAATGCACCCCCGGTATTAAAGTAAATCAATTTCTGAGAGTCTTAATATGATCGACACATACAAACCAATGTTAGTTTCTACCATCAAGAATAATGTTAAGTGAAAAACGTTGAAGTCAAAAAATAATCGTTTCGTAGTTTAACAAAATTCTATTTTTTTGGTTTGAATATAGTTTTGGCATGTAGGTATAGGTATGAGATAGTTCATTTATAAATAATTTTGTGAAGGTTTCTTCTGAAGTTTTGGAGTAATTTTTGATTGATACCTTAATGCCAGCATTATGCTTAGATTGTTTAATTTGGATAATGGGTTGAATAAAACTGAATTTATAACGATGAGATAAAAATATTATTTTTTCCTTATGGTAATGGTTAGAAGAAGTAGCTTTTCTTTGGGATTTTTCTTTAATAACGCGGCCCCGAAAAATCATTGGTTGGGTGGGTAGAGAGCGTAGCTGCCATTCCAACTGGTCAGCTTTAATATCTAAGAGCTGCTGCTGCTTTGCTCATTTTCTTCTTATCTGCTATTAATTGTTTCTTTTTCAGAAGTTATTTTTTCTATGAGAACGACTGTGTCTAAACTGTTTTCGTATTATGTGATATAAAGGCATCGGGATTTCATTTTTGTTTATGTAGTATGGGTACGTGTGGTTAGAAGGAGTCAACAACCCCCCCGCGACTGTTTTGCTAGCTGTGTCCCGCGACTTTCTTCCCCAGCACAACCTTTGACCCATATCGGAAAGTTGGTAAATAATAATGCAAATATGTACATTTCATATTTGTCGCAAAAGTAATTCCAAAAAAATTGGATATACCATATTTGCGCTACTTTAAAACCAATTGTCCATAACAAAATTTGGCGCCCAAAACGTGGGGCTGGTTAAAAATACTTCTAGTTATATTAGTTAGCTCTCAATCTTTTAGAGTTCCTACTTATCTATTTTCCTTTCATTATTTTCATCTTTATTATACATTTGTTTGAGGTAACTGACTCTAGCAGACGGTTGGTAGGAATGGATAATCAATGGAAATCGACTTTTGGCTTAGACCAAGATATCGACCGTATTTGAACTTTTAATACCAACTGAGGTGTTCCTTTAAGGGCAGTACCACAATTTGTATAATTGAAAGTTTTGATTTTTACTGTGGAATTCGGCTATTTGGCAGTAACCATTTGCTGACTCGGTGCGATTAAGGCATTTGTTTCAACTTTAAATTCACATTAACTTAAGATATGAGATGTCTGGAGTTACGGCCTTGAGGCGAGCTACTGCCTTTTTAATTATTATTTTCATTCTTCTTTCCATTCTTTAGCATTCTGAGACTTTAAATAGTGCGCTTTTCTGATTTTTATGGCGTTTGCATTAGGTTGGAATTCTGAATTTAGGCAGGTGTCCAAAAGTTACAAACCACTATGTTGCGAATATGAGCCTGAGTCAGATATTGAATTAGCTCAGGTCACAGTTTGCTCCATCTGAGACTGAATATCAGCCTCTGTGCACAATAGACCTAACAGCACTTAGTGTATATCTTTATCTAACTTATCCCAATTTCGAAAAGGAAAAAAATTTTTATGAAATTTTGATTCTTTTATTTAAACACAATTAAATTTTTGTAATTTAAGATAAAAAAAAAAAATAAAAATTAACGTTACTAAAAGTGCTAAAAGTCGAGAGTGCCCGACTAGGATATACCCTGATCCAAGGTCTACATTCATTGAAGTTATTTATCTGCATTCATACAAAGAAACACACACACACATATACAAACAAAAGCTGCGGCTACGCTTTGCTTCTTCTTCTTCCCTTGGACCCAAACTATGTTACATTGAATCGTTAATAACTTCTTTGTTTATTGTCCGATCGTAATAATTTAGGACACACCAATGACATATAAATGTGAGACTATGTAAAATCCGAAGGTCATACCCCTAAAAATACGTATTTTCTGGGAGATCGGGGAGGGGTATCCAAAAAGTGAAATGTATTTAACCTCTGTATGCTATTGGAGAATAAATGTACCTAATTTGGTGACTCTACAACTTTTAAGCTATACCTTAAAAACACTGTTTTGGAAACTTAATTTATCGATAACTTTTGAAAAGATTGAGATATCGTAAAAAAAAATGATGAGTTTGTTTAGAGCCGGCAGTACAGTAACTTAAACTGAAATATAAAGTTTCAAGCTTATATGACTTTCAAGTTATGTCCGAAAAACACTTGTCTGAAATCGAAATTTATCGATAACTTTTGAAGGGGGTTAAGATATCGGGTTGAGATTCCAAATATGAAGTCTCTAGCTTCTGTAGTCTCCGAGAACAGCGCATTCATACAGACGGACAGACGGGCAGCCAGACGGACATGGCTAGATCGACTCGACTATTGATAGCGATCAATAATATATATACTTTATGGGGTCGGAGATGCTTCCTTATGCCTGTTACATACTTTTGCACAAAGCCATTATACCCTTTTTCCCATTTTTAATGGGATCAGGGTATAATTAGCAAAATAATACCAATACGCAGTAGTGAAAATATAGCCTTTGAAACTCCTTTATCAGAGGCCAAGTGCAAATTTTGCGATGGTTTTTGCTAGAATCTCAGGATGTGGTGGTTACAAAATGTAACCATGCGTTCCACAGATTATGTATATCGGAATGGATAGAGACGCATAAAGCTTGTAAAGATTGTGCATCTTTATGTCATCCGCGTGATTTGGGGCCATGGGTAATTGGTTCAGACCGTGATTTACCTATGAGGCCAATTACTGGAACCACTCCTAAGGTGCACAACACTCGTAAGCTAGCACAAGTGGTACGCGAGATCCTAGAAGTGATAGGCCAGAAACTAATTTGAACCAAACAATCGGTCTGGATACACCCTATCTAATAAGAAAAGTCGTAAAACAGGTAGAAGAGGTCATCCTACAAGGCAAGCCCAGGAATCCGGAAGGGCTCCACTATATCTGTCTACAGATACACGAGAGTTTCAAGCAGCAGATTTGAATTACACAAAAATTTATGACAAATTAGAAGAAATTATTGAGAGGCGCTTATCAGGTTTGCAGTTGCAAAGTCAGTCACTACCTTCCCCACCTCAGATGCAAAGAGAAAGGCCGACATTCGTTGATGGTGTGCGAAGCCGCCCCTCCAGTAACGAAACGTATGCATACGCTGGCCTTGTGTTAAGTCATGAGAAAGTTACTCAAATCGTTCAGGGATGGAATGTTCGATTTGATGGCTCAGCGAAAGGACGGTGCAAGAGTTTCTGTATCGCATACGAGCGCTTACAGCGGATAATTTAAACAATAATTTCACTCTTCTCTGCAAAAACCTTCATATACTGTTAGTCAGTAAGGCCACAGACTGGTATTGGAGGTATCAAAAAGATGTTGTCTCTATAGAATGGGTAGAATTCTGTGAATCACTCATATACCAGTATCGTAACAGTAAGGATGAAGATATCCTACGGGATGAGATCAGAGAACGCAAGCAGAAAGAAGGCGAATCATTTGATACATTTTACGATGACATTGTTACTCTCGCGATTGTCAAGTCTGTTAGATGAGCAGAGACTCATTAAGAGGCTAAAACGGAATTTGAGAGCGGAAATAAGGCATGAATTGTTGTATGTAAATATTCATTCAGTGTCGCATTTGAGACGGGTGTTTCAAATGCGCGAAAACCTTTTAAATTAGTAAGAATACTGAAGCTTCGGAGTCGGAAGAGCCTCCTCTTTCAGTGCATGCGGTCAAGTTTGCTAGCAGACCAATCAAGTGCTAGAACTGTGACCAGGAAGGCCACACCTGGGATAACTGTCTTCATGAACGGAACATTTTTTGCTACGGCTGTGGTTCGAAAAATGTCTATAAGCCTCAGTGTACTTTTTGTTTGGCAACAAAGTCGGAAAACTTGTCCAGTCGACGACAGCAGTCGAATAACCCGAAACTAGAAGCTGTGCAAGATGAGCATGAAAGGGAAAAAGAAACAGTACCTGTTGTGCAGCCTATTCTTAGGATAGGCAAAGCTATCCCAGATGGTTCCTCTTTTAAAAGATCCTCTGCGGGTAGTGCAACTGAATTATTCCCAATTAAACCTTATCACGAGCGATATGAAAAATACATAAAAGCTCGCGCACGAATTATTAATGAAATATCAGAAGTAAATAGAGTTTCTAAGCGATCTACGAGACGCAAGCACCAATTTTGGAAAATTGTCCGAGAAACAAAGAGAATGCTAGTGTCTGCAGTAGTTAACGATGCAGTTGATTGTCGATACTACGCGAAGATATCGATTTTGAAGTTTGTGAAACATGGTTTGATCGACACGGGGGCCAACATTAGTTGTTTAGGAGCTGAGTTATCAAAAAGCCAATGGGAAAAAATCCACAATTTAAAAAAATTAGGTCCAGCATTCGAACAGCTGATGGCAAAGGTCATCCGGTGTTAGGTTTTGAAGTGGCTGATGTTCACTTTAATGGAAAGACCAAACCCATTAAATTCTTCATTGTTCCTTCAATTGATAAGAAAGTAATACTTGGCATCGATTTTTGGAAACAGTTTGAAATAGCACCTGCATTAATTTCTACCATTGATTCACAGGACGATGGGGCAACTACGAACAAGACTAGTGAAAAGGAGTATCCACTTACAGCAGACCAAAGGAATCGTCGTGATATCAGTTGTATCACTATTCCCAAATTTTGGAAAGCAAGGTCTCGGTAGAACATCATTGATCAGGCATGAGATAGATATAGATGGTGCAAAGCATGTGAAACAGCGCTTTTACCCAGTCTCACCTGCTGTAGAGAAGTTAATGTATAGCAAGATTGACCGGATGCTAGCACTGGGAGTTATAGAGAAATCAAATAGCGCATGGATGTCATACCACCAGATCTGAAACATTGTGTCTTCGGTTATCTGGACGATTTATGTGTAGTTGCTGAAGATTTTGACTCTCATTTATCGGTTTTATTACGGCTGTCCGAGCAGTTACTAAAAGTCAGTTTTGCGTGACAGAGGTTCGATATCTAGGTTTTGTCATTGGACACGGTGGTATAGCTACAGATTCTCGAAAAGTCGAATCTATTATGGCTTGGCCTGCACCTGAAACATTAAAGCAAGCAAGAGATTTTTAGTTTGGACCGAAGCGGCGCAGCAAGCAATGGGATGAACTGGGACTACAAAAGCTAGACACGTGTTTTTCGGGCGTAACTTGAAAGTCATATAAGCTTGAGACTTTGTATTAAAATTTAAGTTACTGTACTGCCGGTTTAATACAAACTCATCGTTTTTTTTGCGATATCTCAATCGTTTCAAAAGTTATCGATAAATTTAGATTCCAGAACAGTGTTTTTAAGGTATAGCTTAAAAGTTATAAGAGGTAGAGTCACCAAACTTGGTATAGATCGTCGAAAAGTTTTTGAGACAAATTGACATCCATTATCTGAGTGGATGACCTCGGGTACGCCAAATTTGTAAAAGACTTCATTGACCAAAAAGTCAACTACTTTAGCAGCAGTGGCTTCGCGCATTGCCTTCAAAAATGTGAACTTTGAGAAATGGTCTACAACTATGAAAATCCATGCTTGGCCCTGTTTCGACCGCGGATACTTCCCCAAAAATCGACAAAAAGTTTTTGGAACGGTCGACCGGTCTGTACCTCTTGGCCTATGCCTACCCGCATGCTGAAATTGGGGCCTTGCTCTCCTTACAAGTTACACACTGCTGTACCCACTCTCTCACTTGCACCGCCATGCCGGGCCAGTAAAATTGACGCCGTAAATTTGCTAAGGTTTTGACTACTCCTCCGTGTCCCGCTGTTTGTTGAACATGAGCCTTTTCAATTAAACCGGCCGTCAAGACGCTGGGAATACATAGCTTCCACGTGGACTCCTTTAATTCCTCCTCCATACGAGTGAAACCCATTCGCTTGAACAAGACGCCTCCCTCAACTTTGATATCGGGCAACTTATCTTGGTTTAGCCTGACCTATTTAAATAATTCGCGGTACTCACTCGACTCAAAAACTAATGTCTCAAACCCCAACAATTCTCCCGGATCCAAACTCATCGCCTCTAAACTCCGTATCTGCCACCACGTTCTCACTACCCTTGCGATGTTCGATATCGAAATCAAAGCCTTGTAGCTGTAACGACCACCTAGCTAACCTGCCACTCAGATCTTTCATGGACATCAGCCACTTCAGACTGGCGTGGTCGGTCAGACACGTAAGGGGCATCCCTTCGATGTATGGCCTAAACTTGCGTATCGACAGGATCACCGCCAAACATTCTTTCTCCGTAACGGAATAGTTTCGCTGATGTTTATTCAACTTTGCCGAGGAAAAAGCTATAAGGTGTCTCGATCTTCCAAATCCTTTTGGAATAACACAGCCCCTACTCCGAACTGAGACGCATCACACTGCACAAAAAAACGTCTTGTGAAATCTGCGTGTATGAGCACTGGGCCGGTAGTTAGAGCCGTCTTCAACTTCTCCACAGCCCTTACGCCTTCCTCTCCCAAAACAAACTTGCCACTGTCCATTTTAAGCGATTCAGTCAAAGGCACCGCCAACGTCGCGAAATATTTAATGAATCTACGATACCATCCTGCCGTTCCTAGAAAAGCACGAACTTCTTTGCGCGAACGAGGCGCCGGAACTCGTTCGATGGCTATCACTCGTTCCGGGTCCATGCGTAGCCTGCCACCCCCGATGATAAAGCCGAGATATTTTAAGGCTTTGAAACAGAACTTGGATTTTTGTAATCCGATCGACAGGTTGGCTTCCCGCAAGCACTGGCCTACCTGACGCAAATATTTCAGATGTGTCTGGAAATCCGAAGCGATGATCAGCAGATCATTCAGATAGACAAAGACATTGGTCCGCATCTCAGTGGGTATTACTTTATCCATCAGACGGACCATCCGCTGCGCCGCATTACATAATCCGAAAGGCATAACTCTGAACTGGTACAAAGGTCTGCCAGGAATTGTGAACGCCGTGTAAGGCTTTCTCTTGTCTTCTAATTCAACCTGCCAATAAGCGAACTTTAGATCAATGCTAGATATATAATGCGTTCGATCGATTCTAGACAGGATACTTTCTATGCAGGGCAGTGGGTAAGCGTCCTTTCTGGTCAAATTGTTGAGTTTGCGCGCATCGAGGCAAAACCGATTTTTGCCCGGCCGTCGCACTACCGTGGTGCGGTTACTCCAGGGACTATTGCTCTCCTCGATTATGCCCAAACTCAACATTTTGTCCACCTCGTCATCCACTATCTTTTGCATAGCTGGAGACAGGGGATAAGGCCTATCTATGAACGGTTGCGAGCCCTCCACCAAGTCAATGGTGTGTTGCTCCTTATCGGTTTTACCCAACCCAGCCTGTTCAAAAGTCAGATATTTCCTTTTTATCTTCATCTTCTTCCTCCTCCCTATAGTGCTCCAACGACCCAGCCAATAGCTCTTCCACTTGGCCTTGGTCAGAGATGGGTTTCTCCGTTCCTAAAACCGCTGGTGCTAGGTTGAAGGCTCTCCAGAAATCCACCCCAAAACAAGCAGTCTGCTGTAGATATGGGCATATAAAGAAGGTTAAATTTTTCTGCAAGCCCTCATATACTATCGGCAGATCCACCCGGCCTTTAATAGACCGATCCTCTCCGCCGGCGGTTCGCACCGTTGATACATATGGTATCATGGGTATCCCTAGCTCTTCTATTAATTCCCGACTGCCTTTCCCCAGGAAACTCACGCTCGCGCCTGTGCCCAGAAGCCACAGAATAGTTCGGTTACCCACCAGGACTTCGGCAAACACGCGCGAATCTGTTAATTCGCCCCGGGTGACAGCCTCCAGAATTTGCCGTTTTACCATGTGCCGCCTGCGAAAGCGTTCCCGTGCTTTCTTCACTGGACGCGTCACCACTCGCATGCCCTCTAACTGCCTATTTGCAAAAATTCTATTCCTTATTTCTAAATACTTCCTCCACCTTTCTGACATGCGTTCTTATCCCTACCAACCTTTTCCTCGTCTACATCTGGTCCTAAAAAACAAGTAAGAGTGCCCGACTAGGATATACCCTGATCCAAGGTCTTACATTCATTGAAGTTATTAATCTGCATTCATACATATAAACACACACACACATATACAAACAACAGCTGGCTACGCGCGTCATACATTTGCTTTGCTTCTTCTTCTTCCTTTGGCCCTAAACTATGTTACATTGAATCGTTAATAGCTTCTTTGTTTATTGTCCGATCGTAATATAATTTGTAGGACACAAATATGGCATATAAATGTGAGACTATTACCTCTTAAAATACGTATTTTTCGATTTCTGGGAGATCGGGGTGGTGTAACTAAAATATATGTACAAAATTTGGTGACTCTACCTCTTATAACTTCTAAGCTATACCATAAAAACACTGTTTTGGAATCTTAATTTATCGATATCTTTTGAAAGGATAGAGATATCGAAAAAAAAGATGAGTTTGTATCGAGCCGGCAGTACAGTAACTTAAACTTAAATATAAAGTCCCAAGCTTTAATGACTTTCAAGTTATACCCGAAAAACATTTGGCTGGAATCAAAATAAATCGATAACTTTTGAACGTGACGAGATATCAAAAAATTGATAAACTGGTCTTGTCCCGGCACTACGAGAACTTATATTTTAAATATGAAGTCTCTAGCTTTTGTAGTCTCTGAGAAACGTGTGTTCATACAGACGGACAGACGGACGGACAGGGCTCGGCTATTGATAGTGATCAAGAATATATATACTTTATGGGGTCGGAGATGCTTCCTTATGCCTGTTACATACTTTTGCACAAAACCATAATACCCCTTTTTCCCATTTTTAATGGGACCAGGGTATAAACAAGTAAGAGTGCTCTGGTCGAGAGTGCCCGACTAGGAGATACCCTGATCCAAGGTCTTACATTCATTGAAGTTTTTTATCTGCATTCATACATAGAAACACACACACACATATACAAACAAAAGCTGCTGGCTACGCGCGTCATACATTTGCTTTGCTTCTTCTTCTTTCTTTGGCCCCAAACTATGTTACATTGAATCGTTAATAACTTCTTTGTTTTTTGTCCGATCGTAATAATTTAGGACACACCAATGACATATAAATGTGAGACTATGTAAAATCCGAAGGTCATACCCCTAAAAATACGTATTTTCTGGGAGATCGGGGAGGGGTATCCAAATAGTGAAATGTATTTAACCTCTGTATGCTATTGGAGAATACATGTACCTAATTTGGTGACTCTACAACTTTTAAGCTATACCTTAAAAACACTGTTTTGGAAACTTAATTTATCGATAACTTTTGAAAAGATTGAGATATCGTAAAAAAATGATGAGTTTGTTTAGAGCCGGCAGAACAATAACTTAAACTGAAATATAAAGTTTCTAGCTTATATGACTTTCAAGTTATGTCCGAAAAACACTTGTCTGAAATCGAAATTTATCGATAACTTTTGAAGGGGGTTAAGATATCGGGTTGAGATTCCAAATATGAAGTCTCTAGCTTCTGTAGTCTCCGAGAACAGCGCATTCATACAGACGGACAGACGGGCAGCCAGACGGACATGGCTAGATCGACTCGACTATTGATAGCGATCAATAATATATATACTTTATGATGTCGGAGATGCTTCCTTATGCCCGTTACATACTTTTGCACAAAACCATTATACCCTTTTTTCCCATTTTTAATGGGTCAGGGTATAAAAAAAAGGTCAAAAACGGGCAGCTAAAACTTTTTGCATTAGATAAAGGAATAATCAAAGAACCTATTTTGAAAATATGGCAAAAATAATAAATTATAATTTTATTTTATTTTCCATCAAAGTTGAGAAATAGTAAAAAAATGGATAGTTTGTAAATATCGATTTACCTGGTCAAAGGCAAAGCAAACAGTAAAACTTTATATTATATTTTTTTCTAATAAATATATCTATCAATAAAATTA
Source organism: Drosophila maculinotata (assembly GCA_035045305.1). Classification (NCBI taxonomy): domain Eukaryota; kingdom Metazoa; phylum Arthropoda; class Insecta; order Diptera; family Drosophilidae; genus Drosophila; species Drosophila maculinotata. The sequence continues at coordinate 326,830 of JAWNPD010000568.1, read as the reverse complement.
AAAATAATGACGATCCGTTTCCTAGTTTTTGGGATATTGTATCTGAAAGTCGACCAAATTATAATAAAATTGTGTTGATTTTGTAACACTGAAAATCAAGCAACTTTGAAGGGCTATATCTTCTAAACCAAATATCTGGTTGTATTAAAGATAGATACCTATAAAATAGGTTCATGTAATATTTTGTGCGTCGCACAGTGGCGCCCGTAGAACAAGTGAGGTTGCAAAAATCTAAAATTGCATGTGCCCCTAAAAAATTTTACTGTTTGCTTTGAATTTGACCAGGTAAATCGATATTTACAAACTATCCATTTTTTCAATATTTCTCAACTTCGATGGAAAATAAAAAAAAAGTATACTCTAGTATTTTTGCCATATTTTTAAAATAGGTTCTTTGATTATTCCTTTATCTAATGCAAAAAGTTTCAGCTGCCCGTTTTTGCCACTTTTTTTTAAAAGATAAAATAGTGAAAAAGACATAGTTTAAAAAATGTGTTGCATGCATTTGTGGTCAAGTTATGACATGTAACCGTGAAAACCATTCTTGTTGTTATTGTTTCGTTCGTTATTGTTAAGATACCTGATTTTTGTTTTTCATTCTGTAATGCTTGCCTGAGATCCTTTGTCAAATCCTGGTCTCTAAATTGAGGTGCAATTACAGGATATACAAATTCATTACCAGGTACGCACCAACTATAGAAATTGCGGTGGCGTACAAGTAGTCACACATCTCATACAGGTAGGCACAAATTTTCTTCGGACACGTGCTTAGTACCCAAATTGCATTACCTGACCTAAGCCCATATGTATACAAATAAAAGGTACATTTTTTAGGCATGAAAGCTAACTCTTTTTATGAACCCTTATTCCAAACGGTATCTATCAGGTAATAGATTAGACTATATATTGAAAAACAACCATAATCCCTGGATTAGTCTACGACTGAAAGTTGACGAGACAAGTACTTCATTACACTTCAAACATGTCGTTGAACAACCATAAATTATTTGACCTGTTTAAGAAGTCAACCACATTAAACAATTTCACGGAAGCTGCCTTCAAAGAATTTAATAGTTTATATGGAAATATACAAAGAAGCGAAAATATGCGAAATAAACTTCGCATGATTTATGCCAGTCTAAACTCAAAATGGATAAAAGCAAACAGAATGACTGAGAGATTCAAAACCAAACACCAGGACTGGCTAATAATGATATCATCCTGGATGCATTGACAGCAGAGGAACCCTGCACATCAACCGGACGTGCAAGAGGAAGGCCAACTAAAAGCATGGAAGAGTGTTTAAATTTTACAAGAAAGAGGAAACTGGCTGATTCAACAAATGATTTAACCACGGAACATTTATCGGAGGCGCTGTCTATTAGATATACAAAGGATGTTGAACAAGTAAAGTCACAGATTACAAAAGCAGTTGCTAATGCAAGCCCACTGCGACTACAAAGAATAAAGAAAAGCATTCCCACGCCCCCAAACGCAAACCTTAAGAAGTATGGTTCCAAAGAAGCTTTGGCTTTGTTTATGGACTTAGAACTTTCTAAAGAGAAATATGAGATACTACGGGCATCTTTAAGGCAACATGGAGCTGACATTTTACCGGGATACAAGCATGTTTCGAAAGCAAAAATAGATTCACGACCACTGCATACGGAGTTTACTGAAGTCTCTGTGAAAGCCAATATGCAGGATCTAATGGACCATACAACAAAACGGCTAATGGAGAGTCTTGCTGAAAATGTGGTAAAAGCTCTTCCAGAGAAACTGACATTGATCAGTAAATGGGGCTGCGATGGATCATCCGGACAAAGCGTTTATAAGCAAAGAATATCTTCTGCTGGCGCTAGAATATCAGACGGGAATATGTTCATGGCATCTGTTGTTCCTCTGCGGCTAAAATCTGATGTTTCCTTACACTGGAAAAATCAACGACCGTCATCCGTACATTATTGCCGACCAATAATGTTTCAGTTTGCAAAAGAATCGCCGGAACTCATAAGGAACACAGTAAAGGACATTGAAGAACAAATAAACAATATTAAGCCATCAAAGCTGGAAATCAGAGAAGGAAAATACATTGAATGTAGTTACGAGTTCCACCTGACCATGGTTGACGGAAAAGTCGTTAACGAACTGACAAACACAACGTCAACTTTGTCATGCCCAATTTGCAAAAAGACGCAAAAGAACTTCGACAATTTAAACGATTCTACAACTGAAGAGAATTATGCATTTGGGATCTCATCATTGCACGCAAGAATAAGATGTATGGAGTTCTTGTTAAATTAGCGTATACGCTTCCACAAGAGGAGGAACACTTTGAAGAAAACACATCAAACAAAGATAAGGAAAAGATCAGAAAGAAGCGAATACAAGATGCGTTTTTCAAACAAGTTGGACTTAAAGTAGACTGCCCCAAATACGGATACGGAAACTCAAACGATGGAAACACTTCGAGGAGATTTTTTGAAAATGATGAGGCTGTAACTCAAATCACTGGGATAAACAATCAAATTGTTAAGAGATTGGGAACGATCTTAAATGTTTTAAACTGCAAGGAAAAAGTTAATTCTGCAAAATATGGAGAATATGCTTCAAAAACTGCATCACTTTTAGCAGAATTATATCCACAGAAAAAGTTGACCCCGACAGTCCATAAAATATTGGCGCATGGCAAAGATATAATTAAATATCAGACTTTGCCAATTGGAGAGCTTTCTGAAGAAGCACAGGAGTCCCTAAATAAATTTTATAAAAAATACAGGTTGCTAAACACTTTCAAAGCATCAAGGGTGAGACAGAATGAGGACCTCTTCAACATGTTAGCAGCACCTTCCGATCCACTTATTTTATCACTGCGCCATGTAAAGTCACGAAAAAGTTAGAAAATATTTATAGTTCAGAAATGATTAGTCTTTTAGATATACCTTCTGTATTAGATTGTGAGCAATATTTTACAAAAAATTAGAGATAACAAAAAAAATTTTTTTTAAATATTTATAATATAAGTTTTTAAAAATAAAAGCCTTTTAAACAAAACATAATAAATTAATTGAAAATTGATTTTTCTTTGCTTACCCATAAATAGGGACCTAAACATCGCAGATTTCAACGCTCATTTTATAGGTTGATTAAATATCTATCATATGCTTTTTAAATTGATCGATTATCTCTTTTGGTTTAAAAGTTAGGATTTTTGCAACGAAAAAAATCAAATGGCGCCACTGTGCGACGTGACGACCTCGCCGGGACTAGAACCCGCGACCCTCCACTGTATGCAAGGCTTGTGTTTTCTCACTGAGCTATCCAACCTATTTAATGCTTAACAGCTAAACTCTAAGATAAGCCGACAGTATAATTTAATTTAATTGCGTAGCAGACCAAGTTGCTAGTACTCGAAACATTGTACTTATTTCATTTATAAAAATTTAAATAAAAATAAAAATAAAACCTAAGTCTTAACCAGGAGTTGAACCCGCACAACTCTCGTTCGCAAGGCAACAACATTTTCGCCATATCCTTATAATGTAAATGTCTCTAATTGCATATTTGGACCTTTGATAACGGAAAGCTCGCTATTAAATGATCTTAAGGCCATTAAGCCAGTATTCTTACCGGGACCTGATGGAGTAGCAGGCTGCGTGCTTAGGTATTGTGCTGAAGGTCTTTTGAGGCCATTATATAAGCTATTTAATCTGTGCTCTTTTCCCGTCATGTGGAAAGAATCATTTATTATTAGTCTCCATAAAAAAGGAAACAAGTCAAACGTTCAAAACTATAGAGGTATTTCTAAGTTGTCTGCTATTCCTACGATTTTTGAGAAATTAATAACTTCTCAACTACAACATCTTTGTAGATCTATAATTTCACCCTGCCAGCACGGGTTTGTGAAAAATAGATCTACTACTACTATCTTCTGGGATTTCCAAAAGACTTAATTCTTTGGATCTCCAATTATCTAAGTTTAAGATCCCAAAAAGTATTTTTTGAAGGACTTGTCTCTAAGTCTGTTGAAGTCACCTTGGTCCCTTGTTATTTACAATGTTCATTTATGTCCTTCCTTCCGTGATAACACACTCTCTGGTGCTGATGTATGCCGATGATGTTAAACTTTGTTTTTCGTCTACAGACTTTCTATCTGGTAAAAGGTTGCAAACTGATTAAGACAGCTTTCAAACCTGGTGTCGGCTAAATTTATTAAATTTAAATTGTGGTAAATGCAACGTTATGTCTTTTAATAGGCGAATGCCTTTTTTAAATAATTATGTTCTTAATGGAAAACCACTTGAACGAATTGAGTCAGTTAATGATTTGGGTATCCTTTTGGATCCCAAGCTTAAGTTTGACAAGCATATTTCTTCTGCTGCTAATCGAGTCTTTGGTGTCTTGGGTTTCATTAAGCGTTGGTCGAAAGAATTTGACGATCCCTACGTTACTAAGACTCTTTATACGTCACTTGTTCGTCCCATTCTTGAGTATGGGTCTTGTATATGGTGTCCACAATACAAAGTTCATCCGGATAGAATAGAATCTGTGCAAAAACTTCACTGGAATCCTAATACTCGCTTGCCTCCTTACCGTAGTAGACTTTTACTAATAAATCTTCCCTCTCTTCCTGATCGTAGAACCATGCTTGGTGTAATCTTCTTACACAAACTAATTAACGGTGAAATTGATTCATCCTAATCAATTAGCCAAATTAGTTTTGCTGTTCCGATCAGAAGTACTAGGAACTTTTTTCCGATTTCTCTGCAAGCCTGTAATACTAACTATGCAGTTCATAACCCTTTTCGGATCTTATGCTCTAGTTATAATAACCTTTTCCCGATAATAAGTAATGCTACTTCAGTCCCTACTCTCAGAACTGTACTACATCTGTCTAACATTTAAATAGTCTATGTTCATTTCTTGTATTTTTATTGTATGTTCTATTCGTATTTCGCGATATTCGTAGCCGCACGTTATGCGGCGCGCCCCTCGGTCGGTTGGGCGGGAGGTGGGTTGCATGTTGCCTGGGTCCGCGCGTTAACAAGCCCTGACTTGGTATCGTTGGGCCACTTGAATGTACTGTTCGTTAGTACATAAACGTCCATAGATACATCAGTTTCCATTTTTTCTTGAAATCCTTTAATCACTAAAGAAGAAAATTCTAGAAGGTTACTGGTGGTAGATCTGCGTTTCACAAAACCAAAGGAAAGGTGAAATAATAGAGCTACATAGATGTTGCAGCTTAGATGTTGTAATTTTCTCAATTGCCTTATGTAAAGCAGACAATTTAGAAATACCCCTGTAGTCTTTAACATCGGACTTAGAACCCTGCCTATGGAGAGGAATTACATAGAAATCCTTCCAAATACTAACTAATACTAATAATTTGTGTAAAGGTTTTTAAGCGATCCCGCACAGTATCTAAGTACACATCCGGGAATTCCATCAGGACCAGGCTTGTACCCAGGCTTGATTATATTACGGTCGCTTAGTAGCGAACTTTCAGTGATAACAGGACCAAAAATGGAATTTGACTTTTGAATAGTAAATGGATAAAAAACGTTAGGTGTATAGGTAGAAGTGGAATATGAAGATTGAAAAAACTCAGCCTTATCCAAGTTTGCTTGCAGATTGTGGCAACGAAGGCGATTTGAGTTTTAAATTCTAAAATTCATAGAACTGCCTAATCACAAGCAAAGCACACTCAGAAATAAGAATAATAATGGTTCGAAAGTAAACCACATCACACAATAGAGAATAATCAAAATTAACCAACAAAAATGTATTTCCACATCAAAAATGAATGCGAAATATTATGAAGATATGTATTAAATTGATTGCATAATAAGAGTAATAAACAAGTAAGAGTGCTCTAGTCGAGAGTGCCCGACTAGGATATACCCTGATCCAAGGTCTTACATTCATTGAAGTTATTTATCTGCATTCATACATAGAAACACACACACATTTACAAACAAAAGCTGCTGGCAACGCGCGTCATAAATTTGCTTTGATTCTTCTTCTTCCTTTGGCCCCAAACTATGTTACATTGAATCGTTAATAACTTCTTTGTTTATTGTCCGAAGGTCATACGTACAATAATACGAATTTTTCAATTTATAGAGGATTGGAGAAAGTTATCAAAAAAAAAAAAGATTTTGTACTTTTGTATGCTATACGAGAATATATATTGTGAATATGGTGCCTCTAGCTTTTATAGCTGTTATCATACGAAGGAAGTTGTCTATCGGGAAGTGCAAATATAAGAAATTCTTTTTGATCCGATTCGAGCTGATCTTGAATTTTTTTGTACAGAGGGGACCAAACACAAGACCCATATAGTTGCTTAGTGGTGTAAGAATTATTAAATTCTTTGGATTATCTCTTAATAAAGCCAAAGACACCGGCTGCTTTAGTTGAAATGACATCTATATGAGAATTAAAGCATAAGTTTGCAACAAAGAGAAGGCCCAAATCTTCCACCGTTTACAAACGCTTTAAAGAAATATTATCGATAGTGTACTACAAAAGATAAGGCTTGCAACGATTAAAAGTCATAAAATTGCACTTAGAAACATTAAGAGGAAAGCTGTCAACAGAACACCAATTATTAAGAGAATCTAGATCACATTGAAGATAAAGTGGAGAAAGTGGGTCATCGAAAGATAGACAGAGTTTAACGTCGTCGGCATACATTAGTGCCCGAGAGTAAGATAAGGCAAGTGGCAGATCATTAATGAACAAATTGAAAAGTAAAGGCCCAAGATGGCTACCCTGAGGAACTCCAGATGAAACTTGTATTGATTTAGAAAGCGAAGAGTTAAAGCGAACACGTTGAGAATGATTTAAAACAGATAAGAGCAATTGAAAAACCTAACAAACCCAGTTTATAAAGAAGAAGATTGTGATTTACCGAATCAAAAGCCTTACTAAAGTCAGTGTAATTGACATCCGAATTTTCCAAGAAACCTTTTGTTAACTATGGTTGAGAATTGAAGGAGGTTGGTTGAAACAGAGCATCGTCTGACGACTCCATGCTGGGATTGCGTGATCAACGGACAAAAATGCTGCAATTGGGATGTAATAGTTTTTTCAAAAAGCTTCAGGATCGCGGACAGATTAGAAATTACACGATAATTTGAAATGTCAGACTTAGAACCTTTTTAATGAATGGGTATTGTTTATTCAAAGGGATATGTGTATTATGTGAATAAAAACACATAAACTGTATTTGGTTTGACGTCGTAACTGGCACTTGAACCAGTTAGACTTATCGGAGAGTAAACTAAAGACAGAATTACATTTGGTAGGGTTCTGCTCTAGTTGGCAGGAGTAAGAACGAATTACTTCTGGTGGGGCTCTGATCTAGACTCAATTTATTGATAAAATGTATGATTATTTATAGTTAACAATTGGAGATAAAAATGATTATAAGTAGTTATTGGATATGCAGTGTAATTAGAAATTAGGCTATTACATCGGTCAGCAAATATAACAGTCTACTGTCCTCTGAAAACTGATCGCATAATCAGCAGAAACGGCACAGCTGGCAGACTGACTCACTGACGAATGTGCAGTTAAGTCAAGAAAACGTGATAACGTACTTTTTATACCCTGATCCCATTTAAAATGGGAAAAAGGGGTATTATGGTTTTGTGCAAAAGTATGTAACAGGCATAAGGAAGCATCTCCGACCCCATAAAGTATATATATTCTTGATCAGTAGCCGAGTCGATATAGCCATGTCCGTCTGTCTGTCCGTCTGACCGTCTGTGAGTCTGTCCGTCCGTCTGTATGAACGCATGTTTCTCAAAAACTACAAAAGCTAGAGACTTCATATTTAAAATATAAGTTCTCGTAGCGCCGGGTCAATGCAAGTTTATCATTTTTTTCGATATCTCATCCCGTTCAAAAGTTATCGATAAATTTCGATTCCAGCCAAGTGTTTTTCGGGCATAACTTTAAAGTCATTAAAGCTAGCGAATTTATATTAGAGTTTAAGTTACTGTACTGCCGGCTTTATACAAACTCATCATTTTTTGAAATCTCAATCCTTTCAAAAGTTATCGATAAATTAAGATTCCAGAACAGTGTTTTTAAGGTATAGCTTAAAAGTTATAAGACGTAGAGTCACCAAATTTGGTACATATATTTTCCTATAGCATTCAGAGGTTAAATACATTTCGTTTTTTGGATACCCCTCCCCGATCTTACAGAAATCGAAAAATACGTAATTTTAGATTTTTTTTTTTTAATCTTTGTGTCCTACAAATTTCATTACGATCAGACAATAAACAAAGAAGTTATTAACGTAGCAAGCAGCTTGTGTTTGTATATGTGTGTGTGTGTTGCATTCTATGTATGAATGCAGATAAAGAATTATGAATGTAAGAACTGGGTTCAGGGTATCTCCTAGTCGGGCACTCTCGACTAGAGCACTCTTACTTGTTTTGACCTTTTTTAATGTATAGGTGTTTTCTGTGTTCTGTTTATTACATAATTGTGTGTAGTGTATTTATTATATAACTTGTAGTGACTTAACATTCTGTCGGCCGTTGAACAGGTGTTCAACCATTGCTTATGTTGAATACAAAACGGCGTGGAACGGGTGTTGCTGCTGATGAATTGCAGATTTCTGCTGGGGTGGTTACTGCAGGCCTAGGCTTCCACAATATATGTCCTTTTCGTATGGCGTATGTAATGAGTAACACCAATGATATTGACAGAGCAACGTTTGAAGCTATGTGATGGTGTTGCATCGTGTCTAGTGGATGTAGTAATGTCTGACGTCTAAGTGCTGCCAATTCCTCTTGTAGGTCGTCAAGCTCCTTGTCTTCTTGTTTTGTGAGCTGGGTGTTTGCTTCGAGTACATTTGGTGAGGATGCTTCCATAGGCTCGCTGATGCTGCCAAAACGAGCGTATGTTGTTTTTACTTCGCTAGTTGTTGTGCCAAAAGTACTGATACTGATTTCTGCATTGCGTGCTGTGCATCCGGTGGAGAGTGATAGCAGGCTAGTGCCTTCAAGAAGTATAGTTGACGGAATTCCGCTACCCCGCCTGATCTCTGTGCTTGTTGACTGCTAGAATTGGTGTTTTTATTTCAAATAAACTCCAGCTGCTCCAGAACCAGACTTCAATTGTCGACTCAACACTAAATGTGGTCAAGAAGGACAAATCTACCATGGATATACGATTCCACTACTAGAACAACACATGGATATAATCAGCAAGCAGAGGGGAAAATACACCGGCGCCCATCAACTTGCATTATTAGCAGCAAGTCTGCAACGCATGCAGTCGGAAATATTTGATGTTCTAACCGGCATCCGTCACTACACTATCAGCCCGATATTTTTCTCTCCGTATCAATTAAGAGATCAACTAGATCAAATCCGGGATCATTTACCACCTGATCAAATGCTGCCTGTCACTACACCCAATGTGATTCAACTGTACAGAATCATGAGAGCCACACATGTGGTTTTTAGAGTGACACTGCCTCTAGTATCAACATCACAATTAGAAGTCTTTAACATCGTATCCATCCTGGTACGGGAATCAAACAGCTGGAGTTTATTTGAAATAAAAACACCAATTCAGATGTAGAAAGAACTCTTCATTGGATTTTACATTCTTGATAACTTCGGTCATCTGTTGTGCGTAATTGGAGTCCAGTACGCCAAAGAGACTGTTCGCAAGATTACCTACGATGTTGAGTGGCGATCTGTGTTGTTCTTCATTAGCACATTTTCTGACTGTAGTTCCTCGTGTAGATGTTGAAAATGATGAAACATGGATCGACATGCTTGGACATTTTGTAAATCAGGGCACATGTGTCCGAGCTCTGATATGTCTAAGGAAAATGTTTTCATGTCGCTCCAATATGGTCATAATAAATGATTATGATCCATTCTGATATTGTCATTTTTGTTGTGCCAAGCCGTTCGTAGAATATTCCAGGCTTGTTGGTGTATGGTGTCACGGTTATTGTTTTGACAATGTGACCCATTGGCCATTTCATCACCGGAACATTGTCCTTTTTCACCAAGACCAATAATCCTTCTTAAATGTTTGGGACCACTGTCTTCCATTTGTGACCAACTTGCAATTCTCGCAAGTATTCTTGTGACCATTGTTTCCAGAATGAGTGCTTTATTCTGGAGATTTGTTCCCAGCGCTTAGAAGTTTCTTCCCGCCTACATTAATATTTGCATCAGGAGCGGCTGTTAATGGCTCTCCAACTAATGCTACAATGCGTTGTACCTTGTGAACGAATTGCTGTGTCTATAGTATACAGCTCCTCTCCAATTGTCGTGTGTGTGATTGGTAATCTGACGTGTTTTGCCTTGCATTCGAAGTTGATCAGGGCGACGATTGGAGAGCTTGTCCACTTGTCCCGTGGTCCATGTATGATCTGCCAATCGCCGTGCTGCGATTCCTCTTGATAGTACGTCGACCGCATTATTTGACGAGGATGCATGTCGCCATTGTGTTTGGTTTGTTAGCGCTTGGATTTTGGCTTTTCGGTTTGCCACAAATGTATGATGGGTGGAAGCAACGTTGATCCAGGCCAGCACAACCGTAGAATCACTCCAGTAAAATCCTGAGAGGGTTTCTGGATGCATATGAAGATCCTTGAACTCCATCGGCAAGGTCTGCACCGAGGAGTGCAGCGCACATTTCTAGCGAGGAAGTGAATGTTTGGCCGTGGGTGCTACACGAGACTTTGAACGCAGCAAGCGGACTGAGACTTCATTGTTCTTGTAGGTGGCGCGCACATAAACTGCTGCTCCATATAGCCTTTCTGCGGCTGCAACAAATGTGTGAAGTTCCCTGGTTACGGGAGTTTTGCCATCATAGACATGCATCGGAATCTGCATCGTGTTAAAAGCCTGCCGATCCTCTCGGTAGTCCTTCAATTCGTTTTGAAGGTCTGTTGGCAATTCGTCATCCCAATCCAGTTTTGTTTCCCACAGACGTTGCATGAATATTATTGCCTTGACTACTACTGGAGCAAACAATCCTAGTTGGTCAAAGATCTGAGCCAGTTCTGAGCATACTACTCTCTTTGTGATACGTGCGGCTTGGCTTATTTGCGTTCGGCCCTTTTGAGCATTCAGATAAAGCTAAGTGTTTTAATACTGTTGGGCGGAACGCTTAGTTTTACTTTGCTGACAATGTCCTCTTTAGCGATTCCTTGAAGAAGATGCTCATTGTTTGAGAACCATTTGCAAAGCTTGAATCTTGATGGTTGCAATATCTGGATCGACTCCTGGTGAACTTAAATTGCTTCAGCGATTGAGTCCGCTCCAGTTAGACAGTCGTCCACATTAAAGACATCCTTCAGTGCTGATGATCCTAATATTTTTTTTTTGTCCTGAATGGCCAAATGATCCAAACATTTGGTGGACAGAACTGGAGCTGACGTTGTGCCATATGTGTCAGTTTTTAAGCGATAGTAGCGAATGTCTTCAAATGAGTTCCTTCTCCATACAATCATTTGGTGAACCTGGTCAGCTGGGTTGATCCACACTTGGCGGTACATCATTTCAATGTCTGCTGTGAAATCGTACTTATGGGTCCTGAAGCGGAGTTGAATCGATAAATTACTCTGGACAGTGGGCCTAGCATGTAAAATATCATTCAGCGAGTTCCCAGTTGAGGTTCTGCATGATGCGTCAAAAACGACTCGTAGTTTAGTTGTAGTGCTCTCGGGTTTCAGTTTCAGAATTTGTTGTGTTGTCACTTGCTTTATGTGTGCCAGCTTTTTCCCATTTTTAATAGGATCAGGGTATAATAAGTAGTAGTAATAAGTGCATCAAATCAAAGAAGAAGTTCCAGAGCTGCCAAAAGTGGATGTTCCTCATTTCAATGAAAGTCCCAAGGAGTGGACAAGATTCTTCGAGCTATTCTCTAAGGTAATTCACAACAGGAATGACATCAGCAACACTAGAAAGCTGAACTACCTAAAATCTTGCCTCAAAGGAGATGCCAAAATGGTCGTTGGTCATTTATTAATAAGATCAGCTGCTAGCTACAACGCAGCGTGGGAGCTAATATGCAAGTGCTACGAGAACAAGCCCAAAATATTTGCCAACTACGTAAACTAGCTGTTGGACTTGGATCTGCTGAAGAACAATGACTAAGGCAGTATCCGCAAATTCTTGGACACAGCGACTGAATGCATCTAAATTATTAAAGAAAAAGGAAAAATTTCCCATGATGCTGATGTTCTATTCGCTCAGATTCTGCTGTGACGGTTCTCTACGGAAGTGTTACATCTTTACGAGCAACATGTAAAGAAGACAAGAGAAATTCAGCCCTTTTCCGATGTGCTAGAGTTTATTGAGCCATCCATATAGAGGCCAAGAAAACGAGCCATAAAAGATGCCGTTTTTGCCAACTGGATGGCCATGCAATTACTAGATGCCAGGAATTTAGAGCTTAGCCCGTTAAAAAGCGCAAGGAATTTGTGTCTAAGAACTCGCTTTGCTTTAAATGCATGGGCACTCATTGCGTCAAAGATTGCAAAAAGAATTGGATATGCAATCAATGCTCTAAAGCTCAAAACAATTTGCTTCATGAGGAGGCAAATAAAAAAGAGACCGTCAGTAGTAATTGCTTTTAGCAAAATAAAGGGCAAGATACATTGCTGGCAACTGCGCTCATCTGGATAAAAAATAAGTCTGAAAACTATTCTCAAAGAACACTTATTTCGGAAGAAGCTGAAACTTCGAAAAACAAAACGGAATGTGGAAGCGTTATCTTAACAATTAAACCTAGGTTTTCGAGCAAATTCATAACTACAACGCAGGCATTGGTGTTGCCAAAACTACAGAGAGCTCTGCCGAGCAAGAAAATTGACATGAATGTCAGTAAAGATTGAATGGGCTGCGAACTAGTAGACCCACTCTTCGATGAGCCCAATGAATTGATGTTGTAGTTGGCGTTGACTTACTCCCTCTAATTATGTTGGAAAAATTAAAAAAAATCAACGAAACTCTGGGACAAAAGACTGAACATAGATGGATTGGCCACATATTTAGATCGTCAAGCAATAAGGTTATCAGCGCAACAACAACGATTTGCCTTGATAATTTCGAGCGCTTCTGGGAGCTTGACAGTGACTCCAGCGACTCTGAAGAGAGCACTGACTATGAAAAAGTGTTCAAGGAAACGACTACGTGGGATGAAGAAGGCCGACTTGTAGTATTCATACCATTCCGGATCAGACCAAACAGTCTTAGTACTAAATTAAGAGTAGTGTTTGACGCTTCAGCAAAAGCTTCCAACAAATTCAGTCTAAATGATGTCATGCTAGTCGGTCCCAAAATACAAAAGGATATATTCCATATTCTAATCAAGTGGCGACAATGGAAATATGTGATGACAGCTGACATCGAGAAAATGTATCGTTAAATTAGAGTCGCCAAAGACGATAAGGAGTATCAGTACATCCTCTGGAGATATGACCCAAAATTGCCAATTAAGGAGTTCAAGCTGACTACAATAACATACGGAACAGCTGCGCCATTGTTAGCAGTACGCTGTCTGCAAGAATTATGAAATCGACACTGCCAAGGCAACAACCAACTGATGACAACAATCAAGGAAGACTTCTACATGGATGATCTTATCACTGATGGTGACTCAATAGGCGACTGCATCAAAACGCAAACAGATGTAAGATACGTCATGGAAAAAACTGGCATGCATTTGAAAAAATGGGTATCAAATAATGACAGAATTATTGCTGGAATTCAAGATGGTGACTCAACTGAAAAAATTATAATAAACAAGGACGAGTCAATTAAAACTCTTGGCCAACAATGGGACCCCAAAAAGGATGTCTTTAAATTTTTGTCGATTGCCCAAAATTATTGCGCATTACAAAACGTTTAATTTTATCTCAATTGGCGAGAATCTTTGATCCACTGGGATGGCTTACATCTGTTACACTGCAGGGAAAATGCTTCATTAAGGAGCTATGAAAATTGCCGCTTACTTAGTACGCAGAGCTGGAGCCCAGCCTGGTCAGTTATTGGCAAGAATACGCAAGTGCTTTGCCGGACTTAGCCAAAATAACTATACCGCGCTGGTCTACATGGGATTTGCGGTGTATACCAAGTTTGGAAACAAAATCACTTTGCTGGCTGCAAAAAGCAATGTGCTCTAGTCAAGAGTGCCCGACTAGGAGAAACAGTTCTTACATTCATAATTCTTTATCTGCATTCATACATTGAAACACACACACACATACAATCACAAGCTGCTGGCTGCGTGCGTCATACAGTTGCTTTGCTTCTTTTTCCTTTGGCCCCAAACTATGTTACATTGAATCGTAAATAACTTTTTTGTTTATTGTCCGATTGTAATGAAATTTTTAGGACATATATGGCATATAAATGTGCAACTAAAATCCGAAAGGTCATACCTCTAAAGCTACGTATTTTACTATTTCTGTGAGATCGGGGAGGGATCCAAAAAGTGAAATGTATTTAACCTCTGTATGCTAAAGAATTTACATACTAAATTTGGTGCCTCTATCTCTAACAACTTCTTAGCTTTACCTTAAAAACACTGTTCTGGAATCTTAATTCATCGATAACTTTTAAACGGGTTGAGATATCGAAAAAAAAATGATAAACTTGTATTGACCCGGCACTACGAGAACTTATATTTTAAATATGAAGTCTCTCGCTTTCGTATTGTCTGAGAAACGCGCCTTCATACAGACAGACGGACAGAAGGACAGACAGACGAACATGGCTAGATCGACTCGGCTATTGATAGTGATCAAGAATATATATACTTTATGGGATCAGGGTATAAAAAGAAGACGCTTCCAAAATTGGAGCTATGCGCAGCTCACTTATTAACATTTAATATTAGCTGAAATATAAGCAATTGTGGGAAATCACACCAAAACGCAAGCATGGAGTGATTCTCAGATAACGCTGCATTGGATAAAGAACAAGCGTATCAAAGATAAATTCGTCAAAGCCAGAGTAGACGAAATAAACAAAAAATTGCCTCAAGTCGAATGGAGATACGTCAAATCAGTAGACAACCCAGCTGACGTCGCCTCAAGAGGAATCTCACTTAAACATTTGCATGCTAAATATGGTGGAAAGGACCCGAGTGGTTGACCAAACCGTCAAATCAGTGGCCACAATTTGAAGAACCTGAAACGGGTATAGTAGCAACTCTAACCAAAAAAGATAATTGGGTTATCCCACTCCTTACAAAGTTTTCATCTCTTGATAAGCTAAAGAGCGTAATGGCCTATGTATTTCGCTTTATAGCAAAACTACGAGGGAAGAAGCAGCAGTCGACTTACCTCACCGTCGACGAATTAAATGAGGCCAAAACAGCCGTTGTAAAATTACAACAACAGCTTGATTTTGGTCAAGAAGTTAATTTGCTGAAAGCTGAAAAACCTTTGGAAGCAATTGCAGGCGCTCAACCCCTTTTTGGATAAGGATGGAGTGTTACGCGTGGGAGGCCGTCTTCAAAATGCAATGCTGCCTTATGATGTGAAGCACCCAATAATAGTTGGAAAATCAGAGTTGGCCTGGCTGATTATACACAACGCTCATAAAAAAACACAACACGGTGGACTTATGCTCATGGGGAACATCATTCAAAGAAAATTCTGGATATGTTGCTTAAGGAACACCCTGAAGAAATATTTACGCGAATATGTTACCTGTATTAGGAATAAACAGCAAATGGCCAGCCAACTGATGGGATATTTAAACCGTGTACCTGCCGATTTCCTGTTCAATGCCCCACCTATGTTTATGGAGTATCTCAAAGATTCGTTAAACAAAATTCTCGAAAGCGCAAATGTAAAATGATTAAGGTACTTGGTAGTCTATATAGTAATAATACTACAATGATCTGGGACGGTCACAGTCTTTCCGAAGGATTTAAGACTAACTAAAGATGCGTGTTAAGCCCGTTGCTCTTTGCACTGAACCCATTAAAAATGGGAAAAAGGGTGTAATGGTTTTGTGCAAAAGTATGTAACAGGGATAAGGAAGCATCTCCGACGCCAGAAAATATATATATTCGTGATCAGTATCAATAGCCGAGTCGATTTAGCCATGTCCGTCTGTCTGTCTGTCCATTTGTCCGTCCGTCTATATGAACGCGCTGTTCTCATAGACTACAAAAGTTAGACTTTATATTTGAATTTAAGGTATGGTACTGCCGGCTCGATACAAACTTGTAATTTTTCTCGATATATCAGCCCGTTTAAAAGTTATCGATAAATTAAAATTCCAGATTAGTGTTTTTAAGGTATAACTTGAAAGTTATAAAATGTAGAAGCACCAAATTTAGTATGTATATTTACTTAGAGCATACAGAAGAAAATAATATTTCACTTTTTGGATACCTCAACCCGATCTGCCAGAAATCGAAAAATACGGATTTCACATAAATTTACATTTATATATCATCTTTATGTCCTACAAATTTCATTACGATCGGACAATAAACAGAGAAGTAATTTACGATTCAATGTAACATAGTTTTGGGAAACTGTAAGAAGAAGAAGCAAAGCAATCGTATGACGCGCGCAGCCAGCAGCTTGTGTTTGTATGAGCTTGTGTGTGTGTGTGTTTCTATGTTTGAATGCAGATAAATAATTTTGAATGAATGTAAGACCTTGGTTCAGGGTATATCCTAGTCGGGCACACTTGACTAGAGGACGAAAAATGATAAACTTGTATCGCCCCGCCACTACGAGAACTTATATTTAAAATATGATGTCTCTAGCTTTTGTAGTCTCTGAGAAACTCGCGTTCAATCAGACGGACATGGCTCGGCTATTGATAGTGACATATCGACATATCGGACATATCGACTCGGCTATTGATAGTGATCAAGAATATATATACTTTATGGGGTCGGAGATGCGTCCTTATGCCTGTTACATACTTTTGCACTAAACCATTATACCCTTTTTCACATTTTTAATGGAATCAGGGTATAAATATATAAATCCGAGTACAAAATACAAAGCAACAGCAAAGGCCATCACCTGCTATGCGGGCCAGTTTTGGGGCTGCGATATGTACGAAGATGTGGAACGACGCCTGAGATATTTCATCAAAAGGATATTTATGTTGCCTCAGAATACGCCAAATTATGCAATTCATTTGGAAACAGGCGTACCGCCTCTATACTGTATACACACTCCAGCTGCACTTCGACTGCATCGAAATTTTTTTTAAAATGAACAACCACCGATATCCGAAAATGGTAGCAAACTACTTTCTTAACATAAAAGGACAGTGGCAAACGCTAGCAAATGATGGCTCCCATATATCACTTGACGGTCCAAGTCTCTGGAAGAAACAACAAAATAAGATTATCAAATGCATAGACTCCAGTTGGAGGAAAAACTGGGAGTCGCAAGCGAGAGCTAGTGACACAAGAAACTGGTAGAAAAAACTAGGCTACAACATGAGTGAAAATAATTTTTTATCGCTTATCTTCAAAAGTCGAGTTGAAATGTTGATATTAAGCTTTCGCCGGCATATTGAGAACGACAATAGTCAATGCACGCTGTGCAACCTCAACGAACGTGAAGACACCCAGCATTTCTTAGGTAGATGTCCAATTCTACAGGAAAAAAGAATATTTAATTTTATAAAGTCAACGCTTACAGAGGAAGAATGTATTACGCTGCTCAACGGCAAAGTTAGATCGACCTTGCAAAATACAGATAAAATTTGGATTGTTCTAATTCACACTTAACAGTCATTAACCCTATCGATTACTTTAATTTTGCATTGTACCTCAAATTTAATTTAATCTAATTTGCTCATACTGCTTTAGGCTGACGGCAATATGCCACGCTTATGATAAGCAAAAATAAACAACAACTACTACTACTATATACTTTATGGGGTGGGAAATGTTTCCTTCTATGCGTTGCAAACTTCTGGCCAAAATTATATTACCCTCTGCAAGGGCATAAAGATCTCATACAACAGTGTTCAGTCCATTTTTTGACCTTGCTTACGGATTTTCCAAAACTTTTAAATCACGTTGCTAAAAGTTTTTTAGGTTAGTCTTTGAAAATGAGTTTGACGCTAATCGGGCTAATATTGAAAATTAACCACTCCAATTTCAACGCCGGGGGTGGGGGGGGGGGGGGATGAATATCGTTCGTATGAAATATCCATATAGATCTTTGAAAATGATTTTCAATCCGATCGAATCGAAAACAAACAAGTTTATTGCAACCATTTTGATGATTTTCCAAAATATATATATGACATTGTTAATATTTTTATACCCTGATCCCATTAAAAATGGGAAAAGGGGTATTATAGTTTTGTGCAAAAGTATGTAACAGGCATAAGGAAACATCTCCGACCCCATAAAGTATATATATTCTTGATCACTATCAATAGCCGAGTCGATTTAGCCCTGTCCGTCTGTATGAACGCACGTTTCTCAGAGACTACAAAAGCTAGAGACTTCATATTTGAAATAAAAGTTCTCGTGGTGCAGGGACAAGACCAGTTCATCATTTTTTTTCGATATCTCGTCCCGTTCAAAAGTTATCGATATTTATCGATTCCAGCCAAGTGTTTTCCGGGTATAACTTGAAAGTTATAAAAGCTAGCGACTTTATATTTAAGTTTAAGCTATTGTACTGCCGGCTCGGTACAAACTTATCATCATTTTTCAATATCTCAATCCTTTCAAAAGTTATCGATAAATTAAGATTCCAGAACAGTGTTTTTAAGGTATAGCTTAAAAGTTATAAAATGTAAAGACACCAAATTTGGTACATATATTTTCCTATAGCATACAAAGGTAAAATACATTTCACTTTTTGGATTCCCCTCCCCAATCTCACAGAAATTGACCTTCGGATTTTACATAGTTGCGCATTTATATGCCATGTTTGTGTCCTACAAATTTCATTTTGATCAGACAATAAAAAAAGAAGTAATTAACGATTATATGTACCATAGTATAAAGCCAAAGGAAGAAAAAGAATCAAAGCAAAGCGCGTAGCAAGCAGCTTTTGTTTGTATATGTGTGTGTGTTTCTATGTATGAATGCAGATAAATAACTTCAATGAATGTAAGACCTTGGATCAGGGTATATCCTAGTCGGGCACTCTCGACTAGAGCACTCTTACTTGTTTTATGTAGAGCTTTAAAAATAAGTTTGGAGCTGATAGGATGAAAAACAAAAAAAGTGCATTCGGGATGGATTCTCCTTAATTAAAATGTCATGTATTCCATAGTTTTGTATTTTCAGCTTTTATGAGTTTTTTAATGAGTTTGTAGCTGATCGGATTTAAATCAAAAAATGTCATACAACAATTTTCCGACCTTGCAGACGGATTTTCCCAAATTTTTAAAACTTGTTGCTTTTAGTTTTGTACGTGAAGATTTGAAAATGAGTTGAAAGCTAATCGGGCTAGTATTGAAAATTAACCAATCCAACTTTCTCGCAGGGAGGTGGATTTTCCACAAAAAGTGAATATCGTCGGTATGGAATGTCCATATTGAAATTTGAAAATTAATTTCAATCCGAAAATAAGCTTGGAGGCTCAAAGGTTTTCCCGCCATTTTTCAAATTCGGGGTGGATATTCCAATAGTTTAGTGTCATGTATTCCAAGTTTTGTATGCTCAGCTTTGATAATGAGTTTGTAGCTGATCGGATTTAAATCAAACGAAAAGGAAAGGCTACATTCGGCGCTCCGAAGGTAGTATACCCTTGCAGTTGGTTAATATAATGAAACACTCTTGCTGACAATGACAATGCTACTTTTAAAATTAATTTTCTTATATAAATCAATATTTCAGACCGATTGTTCCTATGACAGCATATAGTTGTCCGATTTTCACCAAATTTACTCGATCTTTATTAAATATAATAGAACTTGCAATTGCTGGGTTTGGCTAAGATAGTTTGAGAAACAAAAAAGTGGTTCATACTGTAGTCTACACACTCTGTCTACACAGGTCGGCTTAGCTCAGTGAAATTTGTTTGGGTCGTTTTGCACCCTAGTGAACTGCTTTGTTACAAAACAAAAAGAGAGTAGACAGAGTAACGGGAGATGAAGAATCAGGGAACTCAACCAAGATGTTTCTATCAACCAAACACTGCACAGGCTTCTTAGGAAAAACAGAACTAGGTGGTTATGTTCTCCATCTATTACCCACCTATTGTATGGGCTTATATGCAGAAGGCAACTAATTGTTTCTGCAATGACTACCCTGTCAACGATTATGCAGATCAAAACAAGATACAAAACAAACGCAGCGCTTAGGCTTTTGAGTACATATGTCCCCGTAAGGGCCAAGCAAAATGAATGCACACTGAATACGCTTACAGATTTCATTGACACCAGCAGCTAGATCGTTTTGTTTGCTAAAACATTCGTACAGGTGTGTAGGCGAAACCACGTGATCTTGGCGAGCGACGTTTGGTGCACAATAAAATATTTCTGTGCACAGGTTTTGAAAAGGGGCAACACGCGGATGTTTGCACAAACGCAGAGGCCAATATATTCTCGCACTGTTGTCGGATTCACCTGCGTGTATGCGAAATAATTAAATCCTTATGAAATCTCACTGAACAGCACTCGCCGAAATACACACCGAGTAGTTATACGGGATAGCGGTCTTCGATCGTTTAATGCCAAGCCGAATATAATAGATAAACACGCTAATTAACTTGAGCAAAAAGTATAAGAAGAATCGACAATTACCAGGGTGGTAACGATCGATTGAAATCAATTATCGAGTAGTTTGGTGAGTGCCCACTCACCTGATGTCTTAAAGAACATGCCAACTCCCTTTAGTTGCACTGCTTTCTTGATGCCCATTTTGCGCTCATTAAAGCAGTTTTTCAAATATTTACGTAACGTTGCGTATGCGATAAGATATAAATCATGTTAAAGTAAAAATATAAATTTAAAATAAACGCATCCCAACAATACAACGACTCATTTTTCAACAGATTGTTCGTATGGCAGCTATAAGATAAAAGTGGTCATATTTTGATTACATTTTCTGAGTGTGCTATGGTAATGTTAAAACTCATTATTGGTAAGTTTGATATCTATAAAAAAAGGCGACCTGAAAAACGTGCAAAATTACAGAGGAATATCATTTTAAGCGTCAACAATGAAAACGTTTGCATCTATACTGCTGTGTCGTCTTACAAAATTCATAACTTATTTACTCAGCGAAAACCAGATGGATTTAAGGGTAGGCTACTCAACGGTGGATAGCGTTTTTGTTCTTATGTCAAGGGCAAAAGAAAACCGGCACAGTGGATAACGAATATACTTGTTCTGCATCGATTTTAAGGCGGCTTTTGATACGATTAACAGAACTAGTTTACTGTATAAGCTCAGCAACAAGGGAGTATCAGCGAATAGGATATGAAAAGGACGAACTAAGATCTACCGACGATGAAGAAAAGCAAAGTTAAAAAAGGATGCAAAGACATCGGCAATATCTACATCACAATCAGCTCAGACGTTATTTAAATGAAGGGATGAGTTAAGAGTTAACGAATATATAAAACTGTTTTGGATCACGCTGGAAATGTAGTAAGCACTTAGTTCAATAATGTTTGTAACAGGACAAATTCAAAACAACAAATTTGGATCAAGCAATTGAGTATTTTGAGAAGTCAGACTGCGACCCTGATTTATTAAACTTTTTGAATAGGCGAGACCTAATATTTTGAAGGTTTTTTATTTGAGAGGTAAACCAAAGCGGACCTCGGGTGGAAATAAATTGGCTGACTTTAGGAACACATTCATTAGAGACCTCAAAAATTAAATTATAAAACGCGTTAGTAGCAGAGTTGGTACCCTGAAAAGAGTTTAAAAAAGTCAAATCTAGTTGAGATAAAACAAAATTAAGAGAACCAAAATCAGCTGTTGCGAAAGAAAAATAATGACATAGATTGAGAGTTTTATTTGTTACAAAATGGCGATGGCAACTGAATTTCGATTTGTAGAGTGGGATGTTAAGAGTCCTCCGGAGAGGTTAAAGGGCAAACTCCAGTCACAAGGGACGACGGAATGTCCATTCACTTGACCCAAGGATAACTCAGCTAAAAGGTCAACGAAGTCATGCTCAACAGATGAAAAAAGTTGATTAGTTTCATACCTTAAATTCAATCACCTTAAATTCATTACTTGATTTATGTGCCGGTTCGTAATGCACTTAGTTCTAACAAACCAATTTGGTTTACACGGGAATTAACTAGCATGAAAAATAGAAAGTCAAAATTGTACAAAAAGTTCAAGGTAACTGGCTCTTTCTTGGATTAATTATAATTAGAGATTACTTGATTGCTCGATTCAATTTCTCTGTCCTGAATAACCAATGCTACCAGGATTATCTTAGAAGTTGCAGGTTACGTTTCAGCGGGATCCTAAACAGTTTTATAACTTCGTTAATGCGAAACGTAAATCATCAACACTTCCATCAACCGTATTCTTTGAAAAAACGACAGCTAACACAAATCAGGCCATCGCCCATTTATATGCTGCATTTTTTCAAACAACTTATAGTTCATCAAATGTTCAATTGGTTTTGCCATATCCTTATAATGTAAATGTCTCTAATTGCATATTTGGACCTTTAATAACGGAAAGCTCGCTATTAAATGATCTTAAGGCTATTAAGCCAGTATTCTCACCGGGACCTGATGGATGTCTTTTGAGGCCATTATATAAGCTTTTTAATCTGTCCGTCGAGTTTTGCTCCCGTCATGTGGAAAGAATCATTTATTATTAGTCTCCATAAAAAAGGAAACAAGTCAAACGTTCAAAACTACAGAGGTATTTCTAAGTTGTCTGTTATTCCTCAGATTTTTGAGAAATTAATAACTTCTCAACTACAACATCTTTGTAGATCTATAATTTCACCCTGCCAGCACAGGTTTGTAAAAAATAGATCTACTACCACTAACTTACTTGAATTCACTTCTTTTGTTATGAAGGGGTTTCAAAACAAAATGCAAACAGATGTTATTTACACCGATTTCAGTAAGGCTTTTGATTCCGTTAATCATTCACTTTTACTTCATAAACTTCATCTTCTGGGATTTCCAAAAAAAAATACCATAAGGTAGTCACCTTGGTCCCTTGTTATTTACATTGTTCATTAATGACCTTTCTTCCGTGATAACACACTCTCTGGTGCTGATGTATGCCGATGATGTTAAACTTTGTTTTTCGTCTACAGACTTTCTATCTGGTAAAAGGCCACTAAGGTTAGAGTTGGCCCCTTGTGATAGCACATAAAATCTTTTAAACAGTTCCCCTTTGAACCCGTTTGTGGAGTCTATGTATTTGATTGTGCTGTGTATGTCAACCTCGGAAATATCCGATAAATTTTCGAAACTGTAGCGTCCTATGTATCGGAATCGCCTCTTTCTAAGAGCAGGGCAGCGACCAGGGTAGTTTGGAAACCATGCATGAAGTGAGGTTTCCTCAGCGTTCGATTGTTCGGCGTCGAGTGTGTTCTTTTAACTGCAGTCTGGAAGTGGACTCACCCACGCCACTCTTTTTGTCGAGGAGCGTATCGTTAGTGCCTTGTCTGGATAATTCATCTGCTGCTTCGTTTCCTTAGATATAACGATGTCCAGGCACCCATACCAGCTTTTCCCAGTCATTTCGACTGGTATGTGAACCTTGTACAATTTTTGGAAAGACAATTTTGGTATGCAGTAGTCTGTTTTGGAGGGGATCTGCTGAGTGAGTTTGAGTATGAGGGTGTTATGGGATTCCCTGAGTCTGATGGCTGAGTAACCAGCTAGCTCTTTGGACTTTTATTCATTAGGTGAAGCATAATGTTCAGGGCTTCAGTTGGTGTGGTGCCTGGGGCTCTACTAATACAGATTTCCGCACTTTTTTGGACAATATGGATTGCTTTTAGGTTAGATGGCAGCCCGGGGCAGGCCACCATACTAGCACTTCATAGAGTAGGATGGACATAAAAACTGCTGTATACAGCCAGTGGACTATAAGTGGAATCCCCATCCTGAGTCTATGGCCTTCTTGCAAGCGAAGAGCGCAGTTGTTGCTTTGCTCACTCTTTGCTTTATGTTTTCTTTCCAGTATAGTTTGAAATCAAGAACTACACCTTGGTATTTTGCTGCTTAGGTGAGTATTGTGTTGTTGATTCTTGGGAGGATTAAATCCGGGGCTTTGTATTTCCTTGTGAAAAGTACGATCTCTATTTTACTTGTATTCACACCATTCCGAAGAGGAGAGAGAACGCCTACCTGAGAAGTACCTCTATTGACCTGTCTGCTGGCTGAAGAATCTCCTAGGCAGGAGAATAATGAGCTCCACCAGGGGATCCTCTACCCCCAGATCTGTCAGTGCCAAGGTTATAGCTTCTGGCAGTATGTTGTTAAAGGCTCCTTCTATGTTTAAAAAGTCAATTCAACTGTACTTCTTGATGCTTAGCGATCTTTCGATGCGGGAGACTAAGGAGTGTATAGCTGTCTCAGTGGACATGCCCATGGTATATGCAAGCTGTGTACGCAATAGCAGCATTGGGCTTATTGTGTGCCTGAGATGGGTATCTAGAATCCTCTCGAAGGTCCTTAAAAGAAAGGAGGATAGACTGATGGGTCTGAAGTCATTTGGTTTGAAGTGAGAAGGTTTGACAGCCTTGGGGATGAAGACTATCTTTACTTCCCTCCATGACAGGGGAATGTGGTTTGTCACAAGGCAACCTATGAATATGGTACGCAGCTAGTTCATAATGTAACTGAGGCTGCGTTGGAGCTGTGCCGGGTATATGTTATCTGGTCCCGCAGATTTGAATGGTTTAGAAGTGTTGGTTGCCCATCTTATCTTGTGCTCATTTTTTTTTCGCCCGCTCGGTTAACTGGAATTTGTGTTAGCTGAGCTGGTTAAATTGGTGGTTCTGAGCACCCAGGGAAATGTGTGTCTAGTAGAAAGTCGAGGGTTTGCAAACTGGAGTCTGTCCACTATCCGTCATTTCTTTGTAAGAGCCCGGGGGATAAGTGAGGAGGCTGAAATCTTCCTGAGACGTGATGCGTCAGAGGTGGACGCAATGTTACTACAGAAGCTGGCCCACGAGGTCTGCTTTGCCTTTCTTAACGCTTTTTTGTAGCCGTTGAGCTCAATTTTATACTGTGTCCAGTTTGTATCAAGCGTGTTGCTTTTAACTTTATTAAAGGTTTGTCTGCATTTTGTTTTTAAAACTTCAAGTTCTGTGGACCACAATGCTGGCCCTTAGGATTCCTTATAGGTTCTCTTAGCACATGATTTGTCTAAAGCGTCGTTTCATAATTTTGTCAAAGTGTTGACAACGGAATCCACCTGTTCGGTGTTTTTTGAAATAAGGGGCGGGTTTTGCGCCAGATTTTGCATGAGTATTTTCATTTATTGCCCCCAATTGGTTTTTTGGGGCTTTGGGTCTTTTTAGGAGATGAATGAAATTTTGAGATTTGGAATTCAGTGAAGCGGTGATCCGAGACGGAATGGTCCTATAAAACTTTCCAGGATCCAACCCGCTGGAAAATGCTGTCCGAGATGCGAGTGCGGATGCAAAGAGCAAGTGCGCCTGCTGACCTGGGCCAAAAAAAACAACAAGCAAATAAAATGAAAAAGAAAAATGAAGGGAAAAACAAGATTACAATCTTTAGGGCTTTTTACACACAAGCAAAGTCTGAATGCGTCCACGAGCGATTATATTCCTTTAGTAGATCTTTTCCATGTGCACGCTTGTTGATAACAAAAAGATAACGATAACTATGCTTAGGATATTTTGTAAAGTGTGTCTAAGACTTAGCGTCATTTTATCATCTGACATCATTTCGTCAATCTCCGCGAGAGTTATGCCAACACCTGGCCATATAATTTGTACCAGCGTTCCATGTGGAACTGAACAGGAGCAGTGCGTGCTCATAACTTATCTATATTACTATACACAATATGCATATGTACTATATCTACTAGAGCTCAGTTTCGAGATAATGCAGCATCGATATATGCACATACATACATATGTACATTTGTGTAAAGTGCGAATCGTCGTCTATTTGTTTATTTCTTATTTGTTTTGCTTTTGTTAACTGAGATTTTTATCTTGAATTTTTATACATACGTACTACGTACACACATATTATAATTCATACATAAATACATAAACTCTGCCATCTTTATTTGCATTTAGATAAAAGTACGTTTTATGCAACACAGATTATAGCAGAAAGACATTTATATATCTGCACGCAATCAAATAAACTTTTTAATTGTAGTTAAGCCAAAAAAAAAAAAAAGATAAGGGTAATATCTAGGACTTCACTTTTAGTAATGAAGGTTGGCTCGCTATCTCTATTACATGGGTTGAGATTGGTACTGAGTAAGTAGTCGAAAAGTAACTCACCTTGTTCATTGATGTCCGTGCTGCCCCATTGTGTGTGGTGAGCATTGGCGTCGCCTCCCATTATGAGATCGGTCTTCGTGCCTGTACTGTGTGTCACTAGGTCACGGAATGTAGTGGGCGGGATACTTCCCCTTGCTGTCGTGAGGCAGGTAGACAGAAGCCAACCTGTACTGGTAGGTTCCAAGTCTAGAATGACTGTCGTGATGTCTCCCTCACTAAATTGGGTGATAAGAAAGGCGTTATACCGTTTTTTGATTAGTAAGCATGTTCTTATTTTACCCTTACCGTTGTTGTGGAAGAGTGCCCCGCGACAGACTGCTCCCACCTTCTCCACTGCAGCTTTGTATAGCTGCGCAGTCTTCTCGTCTCCACATGCGATAAGTTTCACGGTCCCTTGAAACCAGACCGCATCTTCGCAAGTGGTGGTGGACCTGTGCTCTCATTTTGAGGCGAATAGGCGCTAACGCTACTTGCACCCAGCGCCATTGATGCCTTGGGATTCGGCCTTCCTGGCTGTTGGTGTCTATGACACCGATTATTAACTTGTCCTTCGCTACCGCACCGAAGGACCTCGACAGCGGGGCATGCGTTCTCACCCTCTTGGGTGCCGTTCCCTGCTCTTCCATAGAGCGGTCTCGATTGCGTGCGGTGCGCTGAAAGTGATTCTCTAGTTTGAAATTCAGCAGGACGGACTTTGCCCAGTTCCCAGTTCCGTATCCTTACCAGCGAACACGACAGTAGCACTAGGCTTGCTGGTGGCTAAAGTGCCGGTAGGAGAAGTGCGTGGTCCAGCTGGAGTGCCAAAGGTTGCTGGCTTCCGCATGCTCCTTGAATAGAGCCGACTGTTGAACCGGAGCTGGTTGCTCCGTCCGACATTTGAAGAGGGTCGGACTCTTTGTTATTTAGTGGTAATAGATCTATTTTTCACAAACTCATGTTGGCAGTGTGAAATTATAGATCTTCAAAGATGTTGTAGTTGAGAAGTTATTAATTTCCCAAAAATCTTAGGAATAGCAGACAGCTTAGAAATACCTCTATAGTTCTGAACGTTAGACTTGTTTCCTTTTTTATGGAGAACAATAATAAATGATTCTTTCCACATGACAGGAAAAGAGCAAAACTGTACGGAGAGACTTCAGCACAGTACCTAAGCACGCAGCCTGGTACTCCATCAGGACCCGGTGAGAATACTGGCTTATTGGTCTTAAGATCACTTGATTGAGAGCTTTTCGTTATCAAAGGTCCAAAAATGCAATAAGACACATTTACATTATAAGGATATGGCGAAACCAATTGAAAATTTGGTGAACTATAAGTTCTTTGAAAAAATGCAGCAAATAAATCGGCGATGGCCTGATCTGAGTCAGCTGTCGTTTTCCAAAAAATACGGTTGATGGAAGTTCTGATGATTTACGCTTCGCATTAACGAAGTTATAAAACTGTTTAGGATCCCGCTGAATTTGTAACCTGCAACTTCGAAGGTAATCCTGGTAGCATTGGTTATTCAGGACAGAGAAATTGGATCGAGCAATCAAGTAGTTAGAGAAATCCAAGAAGGAGCCAGTTTCCTTGAACTTTTTGTACAATTTTGACTTTCTATTTTTCATGCTAGTTAATTCCCGTGTGAACCAAATTGGTTTGTTAGAACTACGTGCATTACGAACCGGGACACATACATCAAATAATAAATTTAAGGTTGAGTAAAAAATTGTGATTGCACTGTCCATGTCCCTACACCTGTAAAGATGGAACCAGTCAGTCTGGGATAAGAGCTGAGTAAGTTTAATAAAATCGGTGTTCCGAAATTGATGAACTCGCTCTAGAGGTAAAGTACGTGAGCTTATCCCCTGGATAGGTAAATCTATCAACACTTCCAAAGTTGGGTGATAACGATCTTCAGGAAGGGATATATTTTCATTACGGGAGACAGCTAAGAGGGAGGGATCAAAAAAGAAAATAAGATCAATCATTTTATGTTGAAAATTAGGCATAGCATTGATTTGACACAATGACATCCCAAATAAATTATCAAGAAAATCATGTTGGGTCGTGGGAGTCAATACATTGGAGTCTTCACTAGAAATTCAGCAGTCCCAGCAATATTGAAATCGCCAAGAACAACAAGAAAATCACGATCAGAAAGCATAGATGAGACAGAGTGTATAGCAGAAAAATGCGAAGAATATACAGAATTGTCTGCAAAAAGGGGAATATAAGAACAAGTAATAAAAAGCCAACACCACGAAGGCTGAATTATGGCATCGACGGAAGGTTTGGCCAACAAGGTAGAGGAGATGCTTTGCTCAAAGAGGCAACGCTCGTTGGAGAGCGACGTAAAAGACGTTCCAACGAGCAAGCGGCAACGCGGGCCCAGAGTAGCTCCTCTTCAACCTAAGGCAAAACCCAGCCAGAGGGTCATGATGAATGAAGCGTAAAAGAGACATCTCATCCTGGCCCTCATAGATCGAAGCGACGGAAAGCGAAAGATTACGGTAGCGCAGTGGAAACTGTTGTTTACATGGATGGACGATGAACATGCAGTTCCCATGCCTAATTTCGATGGTGCAGGGTGGCTGAATGGGGTAAAAATCCTGAAGTGTACAGGGAGTTAATCCCGTCCATACCGAAGGCAAAGGGTAAAGGAGGATCTCCTTTACGCCAAAGTCGGGAAGATGGCGTGGGGCGCGGGTTCTGTATACCTACGCCTCAAAAAGCGCCACCCCGGAGACAAGGACGCGCATACTCTGTAGGCGGGCAAGGTGGAGCTGAAAACCAAACTGCATAAGAGCAAGATGGCATCGGTGGAGCTCCTTATAGCCTTGGAGCAAAGGCCCGTCGATGTAGCTTTGGTCCAAGAACCATGGATTGCGTCAGGCAATTCAGTGGCAGGTCTAAGGTCCGCTAACTACAACATTTTTTACGCACCAACGGTAAGCCGGACTAGATCCGTCGTACTTGTACGAAAAGGAATCCACGCTTACCTAAAGTCTTATAACAGCCCTGATGACCTGGCTGTTGTGATGCTGGAAAGCAAGGAGAAGCGCCTTCTAGTAGCATCCTGCTATATGGCACACGACAGGCCGCACTACCAGAAGAGCTAAGGAGGCTGGCGGCAGAAGTCGGCTCCAAAGACCAACAAGTCGTCATTGGTACAGACGCAAATGCCCACCACAGCGTGTGGGGAAGCCCAGATATCAACGACAGAGGTTAGTCACTCGTAGACTTTTTACTATTAACTAACTTAGAGGTAGCAAACGTAGGTGAGGAACATACCTTTGTTGGTCTCAGCTCGTCTAACGTGCTAGATCAAACACTTGTAACGGGAAATAGTACCTTGGTATCTGGTTGGAGAGTCCTTGACAGACTTTCCTTCTCAGATCATAATTACATTCATTTCAAGTGCGAGTTCAAACACTCTCCAAAGGTAACTGTCTATAGAAACCCCAGGAGCACAAACTGGGTAAAGTTTAAGAAGACAGTTACTTCGAAGCTCGCGAATCCGGGTGCAGCGAAATCCGCGGAGGATACAGAGAAGATTGTTCCTATAGCAGCTATAATAGTGGTCCGATTTTGATTAATTTATCTAAGCGTGCTTAGAAATATGCTAAAACTCATAATTTTTGAGTTTGGTCAAGATATCTATTGCAAAAAACTGATGGACCGTCATCCGTTAGTTCCAAAAATGTACTGGCAAGCAGCGAAGCACTATTCACTACTAAGTCAGTGTGGATCTATTTTGCTCGCAGCCACCAGGGCATCGAAGGAAATGAGGCAGCGGACGTCCTAGCTAAGGAAGGCGGAATACCGCTACCTGCAGAACAGAAAGACTGCAGACTGTTTGTGGGAATACTCACAGGCCACTGTATGGCTGCGGCACACGCAGTCAAGCTTGGCATCACCAGCAGCAGCAGATGCAGGAAATGTGGTGACTATTGAAATCCTGGAACACGTCATCTGCAACTGCCCAGCTCTCTCACGGACAAGGAGAAGACCTATCGGCGCTCCGGTGTTGGCATCACTGGAACCTTCAACAGAGCGCCCAGGGAACCTCTTGCCTTCGCCAAAAACACCTCGATTATGGAGGACTTCAAAACCGCTTAAATACCATCGCAAAGGTTCCGCACACATATTCGGATAACTAAGGGTCTTTTGAGGCCTATGCTTGACCCCAATAGGGTCGTCCGGGCTAACCTAACCTAACCGTTGAAAATGAGCTTGAAGCTAATCGGGCGTATTTGGATAATTGACCACCCTAATTTCCACAAGTTGCAAACTTCTGGCCAAAATTATAATACCCTCTGCAAGCTTATAAAGATGTCATTTCCGTCCATTTTCCGATTTTGCAATCGGATGTTCCCAAATTTTTAAATCATTTTGCAATTAGTTTTTTACATGAAGCTATGAAAATGAGTTTGAAATTAGTCGGGCAATTATGGAATGTCCAAATAGATCTTTGAAAATGATTTTGAATCCGATCGAATGGAAAACAAAAAAGTTTTTTGCAACCATTTTGACGTTTTTCCAAAATATGAATATATTATTGTAAATATTTTGTTATATAGAATATTGAAAATAAGTTTGGAACTGATCTGACGCAAAACAAAAAAAGTTGCATTCAACAGTTTTCCCGCCATTATCCGAACTCGAGAAGGATTTTCAACAATTTTAATGTCATGTTTTCCATAGTTTTGTATGTTCAGCTTTGATAATGAGTTTGGAACTGATCGGATTTAAACCAAACGAGTAAGAATGGCTACTTTCGGCGATTCGATGGTAGTCTACCCTTGCAGTTGCTTAATACATTAATACACTCTTGCTTATATAAAACGAGAATGACAATACAACGTTTAGTTTTCTTATTTTAATCAATATTTCCAACCAATTGTTCCAGTCACAGACATAAGGTATAGTCATGAAGAACATGGGCGCTCCGTATTCTCGCGTGCCTGATAATAAAGTTACCAATGACGATACAATTCAACCATTGCTGCTTGGGCCAGTTTTACAGCATTTTACAGACTTTTGTCAGGCTGCCATATTAGGACCCCCTTATTAAATGCTGACATCACCTACTCCCATTACTGTCCCCAAGACTGCAGCCTATGATTACACCAGTACCCTCGACTGCCTCGAACCCTACAGCAACTTGTCCTGTTTCTGGCGAGTCCCGTTCTGCTGCTGCTGGGAGTGGTAGGTCTTCTCCACCGGCCTGGTCAAAAATATCCAGCCCGCGCCCTTCATTTTATAATGAAGGGTGTAACCGACTTGAGCAGCTAACTAAACACTTCGGTCAGGCTGACGGTGCCGGATGCTGACACCTATAAAATAGTCCAGAGGCTATTTTGGGAGAAGAATATCCCTTTTAATTCCTAGCAGTTAAAGAATAATCGTGCCATCAGAATTCACTTAATCTAACGTGTTAGCGTGTAAGTACAGAACTCAGGTCGGATCATATCCCGCTCCAAATTTGTATCTGTACTGCAGCCAGCAACCAAGCTGAGGCTTCTCCCAGGGAGAAGAGGGAGAAACTTGCAACTCTCATTGTCGTGAACAATCCCCAAGCTTTGGACTGTGCTGAAGCTATCCAAGCTGCCGCTGAGGATCTCACATTCAAAGACCAAGCTGCTGTTTTAAACATCAATCCAAATCGCGCTTCCCTGTCACAGCCAAATCAGTCACTTTTAAAACCTGAAATTTCTGCTTTGGTAGGGTAAAAACGAGCTATGCGACGCCGCTCAATGCAATCATGGCATCCCGCTGACTTGGCGGAATTTAAATTGGCCACTTGTGAACTAGGGAAAGCTTTATATAAAGCTAAATCTGATTTTTTCTATGACAAGCTTCTTGCAATTGACCCTGATCAAAACCGAGGCGTTGCGTTATGGAAATGTAAGCAGAGACTCACGAGGCAGCCGACACGCAAACTTCCACTGCTTCGCTGCGACGCCACATGGGCTTAATCTGATAAAGACATAGCTGAAGAGTTTGCAAATGAGTTGGAGAAAAGGTTTCAGCCCTTTGATGTGGGAAAACGGGAAACGGCTGATAGATTAGCCTTTGTCGGCGTTGCCTGTGGTCCTGACATTGACGTCCCGCCCATTGACTTTGAGGAGGTTGCATTTCAGATCAAACGTCTTAAGCCAAACAAAGCACCCGGTCATGACGGAATTGATGGGAAAGTGGCTAAAGCGCTACTGGTGGTAGCCACTGCTATGCTGAAATATGCTTTTTTCCCTGGCCAATGGAACACGCCATGTTTCCGAAGAAGGATGCCAATCTCTGATCAGCAGATGCTTATCGACCCATCATTCATCTTCCCACTTTTTTTTTGAAAATGTTTGAACGTTTGTTCTTGAGACTTTTAATAACAGTTGATTCTTTTGAGCAAAATATCCCTGATCATCAGTTTGGGGTCAGAAATATTCTTAGTGCTGTTCAGCAGAAGCATCGTGGCGAAAATCATATCATGTGTGCCTTCGAGGAAGGTAAATACTGCTCTGACGTTTTTCTGGACTTTGAACAAGCTTTTGATCGTGTTTGGCATGATGGCCTTTTTTAAGGTCAAGCCCATCCTTCTCCCCTCTTACTACGGACTACTCCATTCATTTATTTTGGAGAGAACATTCAAGTAGATGACCGGGATATTAAGTCCACAAAAAGGATCCTAGCTGGAGTCCCTCAAGGGAGTGTGTTGGGACATATCCTTTATACCATCTATACATATGACCTCCCTTCTGTACGCTGCCGGAGGACTCTTACGTCAACTTATGCTGATGACACTGCTTTCTTGGCAACTAGCTCTTCTAGAAGGCATGCGTCCCTGTTAGTTCAAGGGTTCTTGGATGAATTTAAAGAATTGGTCTCAAGATGGAACAAAGCGGTCAATCCTCTAAAGACTCAGCATGCCACTTTTTCATTAAATCGTTGTTCCTAT
Organism: Drosophila maculinotata; assembly: GCA_035045305.1. Taxonomy (NCBI): domain Eukaryota; kingdom Metazoa; phylum Arthropoda; class Insecta; order Diptera; family Drosophilidae; genus Drosophila; species Drosophila maculinotata. The sequence continues at coordinate 293,457 of JAWNPD010000568.1, read as the reverse complement.
AGCAGCTATAATAGTGGTCCGATTTTGATTAAATTATCTAAGCGTGCTTAGGAATATGCTAAAACTCATAGTTTTTGAGTTTGGTCAAGATATCTATGGCAAAAAACTGATGGACCGTCATCCGTTAGTTCCAAAAATGTACTGGCAAGCAGCGAAGCACTATTCACTACTAAGTCAGTGTGGATCTATTTTGCTCGCAGCCACCAGGGCATCGAAGGAAATGAGGCAGCGGACGTCCTAGCTAAGGAAGGCGGAATACCGCTACCTGCAGAACAGAAAGACTGCAGACTGTTTGTGGGAATACTCACAGGCCATTGTATGGCTGCGGCACACACAGTCAAGCTTGGCATCACCAGCAGCAGCAGATGCAGGAAATGTGGTGACTATTGAAACCCTGGAACACGTCATCTGCAACTGCCCAGCTCTCTCATGGACAAGGAGAAGAAATATCGGCGCTCCGGTGTTGGCATCACTGGAAGATGCCTTCAACAGAGCGCCCAGAGAACTTCTTGCCTTCGCCAAAAACACCTCGATTATGGAGGACTTCAAAACCGCTTAAATACCATCGCAAAGGTTCCGCACACATATTTGGATAACTAAGGGTCTTTTGAGTCCTATGCTTGACCCCAATAGGGTCGTCCGGGCTAACCTAACCTAACCGTTGAAAATGAGCTTGAAGCTAATCGGGCGTATATGGATAATTGACCACCCTAATTTCCACAAGTTGCAAACTTCTGGCCAAAATTATAATTTATATAATTTTACATGATATAATTTTACATTCAAAGACCAAGCTGCTGTTTTAAACATCAATCCAAATCGCGCTTTCCTGTCACAACCAAATCAGTCACTTTTAAAACCTGAAATTTCTGCTTTGGTAGGGTAAAAACGAGCTATGCGACGACGCTCAATGCAATCATGGCATCCCGCTGACTTGGCGGAATTGGCCACTTGTGAACTAGGGAAAGCTTTATATAAAGCTTAATCTGATTTTTTCTATGACAAGCTTCTTGCAATTGACCCTGATCAAAACCGAGGCGTTGCGTTATGGAAATGTAAGCAGAGACTCACGAGGCAGCCGACACGCAAACTTCCACTGCTTCGCTGCGACGCCACATGGGCTTAATCTGATAAAGACATAGCTGAAGAGTTTGCAAATGAGTTGGAGAAAAGGTTTCAGCCCTTTGATGTGGGAAAACGGGAAACGGCTGATAGATTAGCCTTTGTCGGCGTTGCCTGTGGTCCTGACATTGACGTCCCGCCCATTGACTTTGAGGAGGTTGCATTTCAGATCAAACGTCTTAAGCCAAACAAAGCACCCGGTCATGACGGAATTGATGGGAAAGTGGCTAAAGCGCTACTGGTGGTAGCCACTGCTATGCTGAAATATGCTTTTTTCCCTGGCCAATGGAACACGCCATGTTTCCGAAGAAGGATGCCAATCTCTGATCAGCAGATGCTTATCGACCCATCATTCATCTTCCCATTTTTTTGGAAAATGTTTGAACGTTTGTTCTTGAGACTTTTAATAACAGTTGATTCTTTTGAGCAAAATATCCCTGATCATCAGTTTGGGGTCAGAAGTATTCATAGTGCTGTTCAGCAGAAGCATCGTGGTGAAAATCATATCATGTGTGCCTTCGAGGAAGGTAAATACTGCTCTGACGTTTTTCTGGACGTTGAACAAGCTTTTGATCGTGTTTGGCATGATGGCCTTTTTTAAGGTCAAGCCCATCCTTCTCCCCTCTTACTACGGACTACTCCATTCATTTCTTTTGGAGAGAACATTCAAGTAGATGACCGGGATATTAAGTCCACAAAAAGGATCCTAGCTGGAGTCCCTCAAGGGAGTGTGTTGGGACATATCCTTTATACCATCTATACATATGGCCTCCCTTCTGTACGCTGCCGGAGGACTCTTACGTCAACTTATGCTGATGACACTGCTTTCTTGGCAACTAGCTCTTCTAGAAGGCATGCGTCCCTGTTAGTTCAAGGGTTCTTGGATGAATTTAAAGAATTGGTCTCAAGATGGAACAAAGCGGTCAATCCTCTAAAGACTCAGCATGCCACTTTTTCATTAAATCGTTGTTCCTATAGCAGCTATAATAGTGGTCCGATTTTGATTAAATTATCTAAGCGTGCTTAGGAATATGCTAAAACTCATAGTTTTTGAGTTTGGTCAAGATATCTATGGCAAAAAACTGATGGACCGTCATCCGTTAGTTCCAAAAATGTACTGGCAAGCAGCGAAGCACTATTCACTACTAAGTCAGTGTGGATCTATTTTGCTCGCAGCCACCAGGGCATCGAAGGAAATGAGGCAGCGGACGTCCTAGCTAAGGAAGGCGGAATACCGCTACCTGCAGAACAGAAAGACTGCAGACTGTTTGTGGGAATACTCACAGGCCACTGTATGGCTGCGGCACACACAGTCAAGCTTGGCATCACCAGCAGCAGCAGATGCAGGAAATGTGGTGACTATTGAAACCCTGGAACACGTCATCTGCAACTGCCCAGCTCTCTCATGGACAAGGAGAAGAAATATCGGCGCTCCGGTGTTGGCATCACTGGAAGATGCCTTCAACAGAGCGCCCAGAGAACTTCTTGCCTTCGCCAAAAACACCTCGATTATGGAGGACTTCAAAACCGCTTAAATACCATCGCAAAGGTTCCGCACACATATTTGGATAACTAAGGGTCTTTTGAGTCCTATGCTTGACCCCAATAGGGTCGTCCGGGCTAACCTAACCTAACCGTTGAAAATGAGCTTGAAGCTAATCGGGCGTATATGGATAATTGACCACCCTAATTTCCACAAGTTGCAAACTTCTGGCCAAAATTATAATTTATATAATTTTACATGATATAATTTTACATTCAAAGACCAAGCTGCTGTTTTAAACATCAATCCAAATCGCGCTTTCCTGTCACAACCAAATCAGTCACTTTTAAAACCTGAAATTTCTGCTTTGGTAGGGTAAAAACGAGCTATGCGACGACGCTCAATGCAATCATGGCATCCCGCTGACTTGGCGGAATTGGCCACTTGTGAACTAGGGAAAGCTTTATATAAAGCTTAATCTGATTTTTTCTATGACAAGCTTCTTGCAATTGACCCTGATCAAAACAGAGGCGTTGCGTTATGGAAATGTAAGCAGAGACTCACGAGGCAGCCGACACGCAAACTTCCACTGCTTCGCTGCGACGCCACATGGGCTTAATCTGATAAAGACATAGCTGAAGAGTTTGCAAATGAGTTGGAGAAAAGGTTTCAGCCCTTTGATGTGGGAAAACGGGAAACGGCTGATAGATTAGCCTTTGTCGGCGTTGCCTGTGGTCCTGACATTGACGTCCCGCCCATTGACTTTGAGGAGGTTGCATTTCAGATCAAACGTCTTAAGCCAAACAAAGCACCCGGTCATGACGGAATTGATGGGAAAGTGGCTAAAGCGCTACTGGTGGTAGCCACTGCTATGCTGAAATATGATTTTTTCCCTGGCCAATGGAACACGCCATGTTTCCGAAGAAGGATGCCAATCTCTGATCAGCAGATGCTTATCGACCCATCATTCATCTTCCCATTTTTTTGGAAAATGTTTGAACGTTTGTTCTTGAGACTTTTAATAACAGTTGATTCTTTTGAGCAAAATATCCCTGATCATCAGTTTGGGGTCAGAAGTATTCATAGTGCTGTTCAGCAGAAGCATCGTGGTGAAAATCATATCATGTGTGCCTTCGAGGAAGGTAAATACTGCTCTGACGTTTTTCTGGACGTTGAACAAGCTTTTGATCGTGTTTGGCATGATGGCCTTTTTTAAGGTCAAGCCCATCCTTCTCCCCTCTTACTACGGACTACTCCATTCATTTCTTTTGGAGAGAACATTCAAGTAGATGACCGGGATATTAAGTCCACAAAAAGGATCCTAGCTGGAGTCCCTCAAGGGAGTGTGTTGGGACATATCCTTTATACCATCTATACATATGGCCTCCCTTCTGTACGCTGCCGGAGGACTCTTACGTCAACTTATGCTGATGACACTGCTTTCTTGGCAACTAGCTCTTCTAGAAGGCATGCGTCCCTGTTAGTTCAAGGGTTCTTGGATGAATTTAAAGAATTGGTCTCAAGATGGAACAAAGCGGTCAATCCTCTAAAGACTCAGCATGCCACTTTTTCATTAAATCGTCTCACCACGTCTCGTTCGACTCTCAACGGCGTTCGCATAAAGCATTCGGTAAACGTTAAGAATCTTGGTTTTATCTTGAGCGAAGGTTAGCTTGGAAGCCCCACTTTTTGCGAACGCGTGCTGCTGCTGTATCCAAGTGTTTACAGATGGAATGGCTGCTTAGACCAAGGAGTGGGATGTCACTTGCAGCCAAGGTCCGGCTATTCAAAGCTATCGTGGTCCCCAATCTTACTTGGGGTATCAACAGATGGGGTACCCCATGATCCTTCTCTCTGGAATTTATTGAGTCATGTCAAAGCAAAATAGTAAGGGGCTTAGCAGATGCCCCTCCATTTGTTCGTAACAGCATTATCAACAGAGATCTGCGGATACAGCCAGTCTGTTCAGCCATTTTTTGTCTACTCAAATGTACTAGCAATTCGTCTGGCTAGACCGCTTAGGAGGCGTCGTCTCAAAAGAATTCATGCAGCGAATAACTGGATAATTGGGCGCTCACCTGTGAGCCAACTCTTACCGGATATTAAGTTCAACCCATGTCTCTTACACAAAGTACATCCTGCACAACATATGCTACGGCTAATAAATTATTTTAATCCTTTTCCCTCCACTTGTGCTGAGGGTCTGTTTTGTTTCCTTAAGCTTAAACTGTACAATGTGAAAGTACGTTAATTTAAACAAAACACGTTATTATAATATTATGCATCAAAGGTTAAAATAGTTTGAGAAACAAGACAGTTGTTCATGCAAGGACTCATTTTTCAACAGATTGTCCCTAGGGCAGCTATAAGATATATAAGTCTGATTTTGATATTTCATAATTAGTAAGTTTGGTCAAGCTATCTCGAAAATCAAAAATTTTCGCCTGATCGTTTCTATGGCAACTATATGCTATAGCGGTCCGATTTGTCTGATTCCGGCAGAAATAAGCATCTGCAAGTTTCCGACCTGGGTACCGAATTCTGTACCTACCCTACCCGAATTCCCTACCTACTGGTCGGTACCAAATTCGGTAACCTAGTGGGTAGTACATTTTTATACCCTGATCCCATTTAAAATGGGAATAAAGAGTATAATGGTTTTGTGCAAAAGTATGTAACAGGCATAAGGAAGCATCTCCGACCCCATTAAGTATATATATTCTTGATCACTATCAAATGCCGAGTCGATATAGCCCTGTCCGTTTGTCCGTCTGGCCATCTGTATGTCTGGCCGTCTGCTCGTATTCTCAGAGAATACAAAAGCAAGAGACTTCATATATGAAACATAAGTTCTCGTTGTGGCGTGACAATACAAGTTTATCATTTTTTTTTCTCGATATCTCGTGCCGTTCAAACCACTGTTTTTCGGACATAACTTTAAAGTCATAGAAGCAAAAGACTTCATATGAAAAGTTCAAAAGTTATCCATAAAGTATATATTAAAAGTAATAAGAGGTAGAGGCACCAAATTTGGTATGTACAAATATTCTCCTCAAGCATAAAGAGGTTAAAAATATTTTATTTTTTGGATACCTTTGCCCGACCTCCTGAAAATCGAAAAACGTATAAAGTGGTTAAAAATATTACATTTTTAGTTACCTCTCCCCGACTTCCCGAAAATCGAAAAACGTATTTTTAAGGTATGACGTTCGGATTTTACATAGTCTCACATTTATTTGCCATCTCTGTGTCTATAAATTTAAATACGATAGGACAATAAACAAAGAAATTGTTTACCATTCAATGTAACATAGTTTGGGGTCAAAGGAAGAAGAAGACGAAAAGCAATTGCATGACGCGCGCAGCCAGCAGCTTGTGTTTGCATGTGTGTGTGTGTTTCTATGTATGAATGGAGATAAATAATTTTGAATGTAAGAACTGGGTTGTCCTAGTCGGGCACTCTCGACTTGAGCACTCTTAATTGTTTTATATGTTGCTAGGCATTTTATTTATGTTTGATTTGAACATTTTTTTTTGTAGTTGCATTGCCTTGCGCAACTGGTTTTCTGCGGACCCAATGCCGTCCAGCGAAATATAATCTGAAAACAAAAAGTTTCACAAAGATAACAGTTACAAAGTATAAAATATTTTAAATCTTACCAAGAAGAATGCCATAAAAATTCTGAAGCTGTTTTAAGCAAAACACTTGTTAATTTTTGGCAACTCCGTCAGGTTGCATGAGCGACCTCATGGTTGCAATCTTTAATAAAACAAAGTCAATTAACATTATTCAATAGCTTCAACAAAGTATTTGAAAATCGTGTTGCTAATATTTGGCTATGTAGAGCTTTGAAAATAAGTTAAAAGCTGATCAAATGAAAAACAAAAAAGTTTCATGCAACAATTTTCCCGCCATTTTCCAACTTTGCAGTAAGGTTTCCAAAATTTGAAAAAATTTTTGCTAATATTTGACTATGTTGTAAGGAAGCATTTCGACGGCTGGGGTAGCGATCCAGTCTCGTTCAGGGCCACCCTACAAGACATTTGTAAAGGTGCTGGAACGCTGGGATGAGAATAGGCCCGGGGTAACGCCAAGTGGTCGTTACCCTTTGCCGTGGGCGGTCTCCCTTTCTGCAGCAAGTCAACAGCCACGTTACCAGAAATTCAGTCGCATAGTGACTCATGCCCACCATGCGTCCAGTCCCTCGCAACGTAGCGGCTCTTGTTGCGCCACCTCTCGCCTGCATCCGCTTACACCCACACACACACTATTTTATTTAAAATAACCTTTTTCCACCAGCGGGAATGTTGAGTATTCCTAGTTTGTTCCCTACCTACCCTTGCCCTGCCCTTTTACCGGTAAGGTCTGACGCTTCCTCTGGTTTTCCTGCTATAGTGATGTTCCTCCTTAGTGTTTTGGTTGTTGTTTCCTAGGCGTTTCCTCGCTGTCGTGTTCCGTATCAATATCCAATGTCTGTCGTTGTGGTGCCTTTTCTTTGTATGTTTGATTTGCATCCCGCTTTTTATACCCTGATCCCATTAAAAATGGGAAAAAGGGGTATTATGGTTTTGTGCAAAAGTATGTAACAGGCATAAGGAAGTATCTCCGACCCCATAAAGTATATATATTCTTGATCAGTATCAATAGCCGAGTCGATTTAGCCATGTCCGTCTGTATGAACGCGTGTTTCTCAGAAACTACAAAAGCTAGAGACTTCATATTTGAAACATAAGTTTTCGTAGTGTAGGGTCAATACAAGTATATCATTTTTTTGCGATATCTCAACCCGTTCAAAAGCTATCGATAAATTAATATTCCAGCAAGGTATTTTTAAGGTATAGCTTAAAAGTTATAAGAGGTAGAGTCACCAAACTTGGTACATATATTCTCCAATAGCATACAAAGGTTGAATACATTTCTTTTTTGGCATATCCCTCCCCGATCTCACAGAAATCGAAAAATACGTAATTTTCAATGTATTATATTTTATTTTACATAGTTGCACATTTATATGCCATCTTTGTGTCCTACAAACTTCATTATGATCAGACAATAAACAAAGAAGTTATTAACGAATTAATGTACCATAGTTTGTGGCCAAGGAAAGAAGAAGAAGCAAAGCAATTGCATGACGCGCGTAACCAGCAGCTTGTGTTTGTTTATGTGTGTGCGTGTTTTTATGTATGAATGCAGATAATGAATTATGAATGTAAGAACTGGGTTCAGGGTATCTCCTTGTCGGGCACTCTCGACTAGAGCACTCTTACTTGTTTTTAACTTGTCTGGTCTCTCCGCCAATTATTTTCCAACTATCCACCGTAGAGTGGTTTGTCAGCACAAGAGGCTTGCTCTGTCGTCACTCTGCTCGTCGCGCTGCCACGATCCTATGCCGGATAACTCTCTCTTTGTTTCCTTGCGCATGCACTGTCGCATGGTGGAATTATAATAAGGTGGCGGATGCATTCTCTTCAAGTTCTTAAAGTTTTCTATCTCTTTCTAACTCGGGCCTATGGTTGCGCCGTCTCGTTCTGTATACGTTTGCGCTGCTGCCTTCGTGTATGCCATGTATGTGTGCATTGTTTGTATACATATGATGATATTTTCGCTTCTGTACACACAAGTGTACATTGTGTGTGCAGAAGGGAAAATATCACACACACATCAAGAAACATTCGTCCGCAAATTCATCCGCATACCAACCGTATTCAACGACGTTCAGCACGAGACTGAATATTAAGAACCGAAAAAGAGGGCACTCGTGTTTTATCCGCCACCTTATTATAATTCCACCATGCGCTGTCGTTCTTTTGCTATCTGGCTGGCTGCTTATCCAGCCTTTATCTTTGGCGCATGCGCTGCCGTTCTCTTGCTGTCTGGGCCGGCCGCTTATCCGGCCGTTGTCTTCAGCGCATGCGCTGCCGCGCTCTTTTCTGTTGCAGCGCTGTTTACGTTGTTGAACCAGGTGTTGTTGCGCTTTGTGTTTGTTTTCCCGTTTGTTATATTTTGACCTTCAACTTGAATTTTGTGTGTTCAGTGCTACAGTGGGGCAAACTGGTTCTTTGCCTAGGGATAAAAAATACGATCTTTTTTTTGTGTGTTGCCCACCATGGGCGGGCTATTTATATAGATAGCTTAAGCTAAGGAATTCATAAATTAAAGAGAATTATAAACAATAATATGGAATTAATTAAATAAAGAGATATAAAGATGAAGTTATTAATAATAAGAAATTTTAACGTCCCCGCTGCTTGAGCATATGAGTCCTCACATCACTCTATTTACCCCGTGATAGATGACGGTGACCCCTTCGCGTGGGTTGACGTTCACACGGAACACTGTCCCATCCACCTCCAGGGCGAACCGCGTACGCCTATGAACTTCGACCGTCATGACCCAAGGTTGGTGATGAGGAGGGGTGGCAGCCCTCAGGTGCCTCTCGCCACTCCCCCCACTCCTCCAGATCCTTGGCCATGAACTCCTGCAAGGAGTTCCAGTCCCAGCAGAGAGAGACCTCCATCTCTTCCGGTCCGTGGCACAGTTCCAATTGGGTGGTAGACTCAGAGTGTCCCTCCACGACCGTCCAGCCGCATAACACCGTGAAGGTCGCAGCGTTTTCTCCGACCTTGGGTCCATCTCCATATCCCTCAGCTGCTTAGAATGTCTGCGGAAAGGGGACGGTGTCGTCAACCTCGCTCACGCTCCACCGCTCCTCCTTGCCAACGACGACCATCGAACTGCTGACCATTCTGTCGGCGCCGGAACGTCCGACGCCGTCAAAAGGCCAGCTGTCCGAGTCACTGCCGAACAACAGCATGGCCATCGCTTCGAAATCTTCTGGCCCCGCTTTGGCCTCCTCATACCCGTCGCTGCTGCCCAGTTTGGAAACGGCCATATCGGGTTCGGAAAAAGGGCTGCCGTGTCCCTTGGGCTCGTCTTCCAACGCGTCCTCGAACTCGTCCACGGAGTCGTCGGACTCGGCCGCGTCAAAAAAAATGACCTCCAATCCTGCATCGAGTGGATCGTCCTCCTGTGTGTGGCTTCCCCTTCCGACGCAAAGTTTCCAAGGTATTTCTCGTCGGATGGTCGACGTCCCAGGTGTCGATATAATTGAACATTCTCCAGTCGGGGTACTTCGCATATTCCCTCTGTACCTGCCGCATCCTCTTGGGCAACCACAAACACCGAGTTTCCTCTTCCTGGGAACGGTGAAGCGTCTCCAGTGGCTGTCGAGATAGGGCATACGCCACTATGTTCTGATTCTCTTTTCTGTAGTATATGTCAAACAGGTACTGCTGGAGTTCGAGTGCCCAGCGTGCTTTACGTCCGGTCCGGTTCTCAATGGAGTTTAACCATTTCAAGGCCAGATTATCGGTGATTACGTCAAAGCGATAGCCTTCCAGGTCACAACGTAGCCCAGACGATGGCCGGACAATCCTTCTCCGTAGCCAAATAGTTAGCCTCTGCCTTGTTGAGTCGTCTGCTGACGCACGCGATTACCTGCTCTCCGTATTGGATTTGTTGCGTCAATCTTACTCCAAAGTCTGGACACGCTAGCATGGGTGCTTTAGCTAAAAGCTTTTTTTACTCCTCGAAAGCCTCCTCGCCCCATTGCCACCATTCCTCAGCTACTTGGAAATCGGCTGTACCACTGATGCCAAATGTGGTACAAAGCGCTGGTAACATGATGTTAATCCGAGGAATCGCCGCAGTTCTTTGGGGGTTTTTGGTGGGTCCAGTTTTTGTACTGCAGCTACCTTGTCCGGGTCCGTGTTGATACCTTGCTCGCTAACGACATGACCCAGGTACACCAGACTTCGTTGAAAGAATACGCACTTTTACCGGTTTAGGCGTAAGTTTGCCTGTCTCAGCCTCCTGAATACTTCTTTCAAATTTTCTACGTGTTCCTCCAGCGAAGTACCAATAACGATTATATCGTCAAGGTACGCGAAGGCATGTGGTTCCATTTCTGGGCCGATGACACTGTCCAGAGCTCGTTGAAAAGTCGCCGGTGCGGAATGTAACCCAAAAAGCATGACCTTCCACTGGAACAGACCCCTCCCGAGCACCGTGAAGGCTGTACATTCCTAACTGCTTCTGCGTACTGGTGCCATGGATATTTGCCAATATCTGCTTTTTAAATCAAGCGTACTGATAAATGTTGCGTTACGTAGTCGTTGCAGAATAGATCTCGCGATGAGTTGCCGAAGTCATCACACATTCGTGTCTCTCCACGCTTTTTTCCTACAAGTACTATTGGGGCACTATGAGGGCTCTATACATCCATCTCTCAGCAACCCATCCACCTGGGCGTGGATTATCTTCTGCATAGCCGGGTTCTTGGGGTAGTACCGCTGTTTGATCGGGTGGTCATCCTTCATCAGAATGAAGTGTTCCGCGACATTCGACACTCCTGTGAGCTGTTCAAACTGGAAAAAGTCGGCTTCCAGGAGTGGCTTCCACCCATGGTGCCAATGTCGGAATTGGTGTAGCGTTGTCGTTAATGTCTGCCTGTGGTGTTGGCTGGTCCGAGGTTATGGCGGCCAAGACTTCCGGGCCCCCACCAGGACACTCTTGTTCCCCGTGGTGTGTTGAGTTCTTTTCCTGAAAAGGAACCCTTTTCGAGGTTGGCGGAATGTGTCCAGGTTTACTGCCGTCGGGTCCCTATGACCTAATTCCCTGGCTGAAGTCTCCTGATCGTTCCGATGGCGTTGTCCAGGCGCTGTAATTGATTCCTGTTGCCACCGGAGGTTTTTTGCTGTCCCGCGCTCCTCTTGGCGGGTTTCGTCGGTGGGCCGCGTATCTCTTTGATACACATGTCGGTTGTCCTCTTGGTTGCCTTCCGTTGTGCCACGCTCAGTAGCGCGTCGTTGTCTGATGTCTCCGGTGCCAGTGTTGTCTTATAAATGAGCACCTCCCTTGCGTGACCGCTGCTGCCCGCTGGCTCTGTTGCCTGCGATGTCTCCTTGGGGCAATGGGAAGTCCGCCGTAGTCTTAGCCGTTCCCGACGGAGATGGGATTGGGAACCCGACGAGAGTCTTAAGTTCAGTGTTGGTTAGTGTCGTTTTTGGTGTGCAGCCTCAAATCTCAAGCTAGCGTTCCCAATCCGAAGTTCGGTCTTGGCTTCTCGTTCTCCATTACCGTGGGTAATCATCATCAGCACTTGTACCTTTACTTGCCCCAATCGAACTTCCGTGGCCATATGTGACGTCCTTCTATCAGCCAACGTGATGGTGAAGCGCACTTCCCTTCTGTTAACCTTGGTTCGAATTTGGTTGGTTTTCTCTGAGTTAATAAAACTCCTTGTGGCCCCCGTGTCCACTGTCGCGATGATTGGGTGGCCCTCGATTGCAACCAGCGCTGCGATCCTCCCATCCTGTATTCCTAGGGTGTTCTTTACTGGCGGATCAACCTGATCGATGCCTCCTCGCGGTCCGTTATCGTTGGAGGTCGCTGCGCGTTTCCCAAGGCCGGTGACATCAGTCGATCGTCCCGAGACCCAGGCGACCACAGTCCCAACAGAACAACTGTCGTATGGCTCTGCATAGCTTGGCGAAGTGTCCACTCGCCCCGCAGTTGCGACTGGTGACGGCCTCGTTCTATCGGGGCTACCGGTGGTCACCGCGCTTGCTACCTTGCGCAACGAATTGTCTTGCCGTGCTGCCGGTACCGCCCACGGCACCGTTACGGCTGATATTAGTGGCGGCGGGTGAAATTGTGTTCGAGGTTACTGGGATGCCGTGCGGTATCCTTGAAAATATTGCACCCCCAGGTTGTGTCGGCGCATTCCTTTTTCACAGACGGTCTCGTATTGGACCACAAGTTGGGTGAGTTGACCCAACGAAGTGAGCTTATGCCTTCTGATGTACAACTGATATTCCGGCGGCAGGTTTTCGTATAGTCTGTCCAACTCGTCTGCTTCTGAGTATCCCGCGCGGTGCATCATCAAGCGTAACTCCACTAGGTAATCCTTGTACCGTTCTCCTTCCATTTGAAAGCGCACCCGGATTTCATCTGCTAAGTGCTGGAAGTATCGTGGTGGTAGAAAGAAGTCCAGGAATTCCCTCCGAAAGTGGGTTCAAGTTTCACCTTGCAGACGACTCGCCCGGAACCAATCCTCGGCCGTCCCTGATAATAACTCGGGTATGGCCGGTGGCATGTGACGGACATCGACCCGGTGAGAGGCTGCCCTTTCCTCTAGTTGCTCGATAAAACGCAAAGGGTCCGAGGTGCCGTCGAAGGTTGCTCCCCAGCGCTTCATTTTATGCGCTACCACCGTGTTTGGGGCTTCTTCCTGCTTCCGTGACTTTGCCTGACGCCCCTGGCCTCCGATATTGACGGCCGGTACCTTGAGCAACTGCCCCCCGAACGGCATCGGCTCGATTATTCCAAGGCGGAATGTAAGTGTAACTCCGCTAGTGGTTGCACCGGTGATGCAGCTCTGGCTCTGCCGCTAATGTCGGGCATCTTCGAATCTAAGGTGACTGCGCACCCGTAACTGGTTTCCACGTTGGCTAACCGTGCCAGGATGGCGTCAGAGTGAAAGCCCTTTGAGATGATTGCGGACATGTGACTTCGTAATTCCTCGACCGTAGTTCATCGTAATTCTTCGCTCTCGAAACCGAACTCGTTGGCAAAAGCCTCGAGCTCGGCTTTGCGCCTGTACGACCCTCCCATGATGTTTGGGCTTGGTTGGAATGGAGCTAGCTCAAGGATGCAAATTGAGGTTCACCAGTGCTGCCAATGCTTGCTGCTATCAATGTTCACTGGTTCTGCGGATGTTCCCTGCTCCTGGTGTCTGTTCTGGTGTCCACTGGTACTGCGGATGCTCGCTGCTATGGATGTTCCCTGTTCCTAAGGATGACGGTCGCTGCTGCTGGCTTTCACGGCACGGGTTGGGGAAACGCTCTGTCGCTTGGTTCTGAGATGACTAAGCTCGGCACGGATCTTTGAAAGACGGCGTGCTTTGCTCTGTAGCTTGCCTCTGCCAAATTACGAAAGGAAAAGCAAAGGATGCTAACTCAAGCTACCAACCTATTATAAATTACTGAGTTTTAAGTCAAGACGATGGTAATTTCTCATGTCAAAGGTCCCTGCTCGAGCGCCACCTGTAAGGTAGCATTTTGACGGCTAGGGTAGCGATCCAGTCTCGGCCAGGGCCACCCTACAAGACATTTGTAAAGGAGCTGGTATGAGAATAGGCCCGGGGTAACGCCAAGTGGTCGTTACCCTTAGCCGTAGGTTGATGAGTAGACCGGAGGATCCCTGCTACGATTGGGTGGTTCCGGTTTGTCCTGCTGCTCGTAGACCGCTGGGAGTTAGTTGGCTGGGCCCCACGGAGGGAATAAGGAGGAGCTGTGAGGCCAGAGAGCGTGGATCGGGTGACGATCCACAACGCCGTCGTGTTGGACATGGCCGAGCCCGGTCTGCGAGGTGGTACGTCCCTACGCGTGAGTGTGCAAATCCCGGCCTGAAACGACCGGAGTGGACTGCCAAGAAATCACTCCACCAGATCCGCATGGTACCCAGGTACCGATTAGTATGTTACATGGTGGCTTATACCTTCCATGTGGCCATCTCCTCGACCGTGTGGTTAGCCTTTGTGCCACAGGCGCGTAGACCCGGAACACGGATGGGGGAAAATTAGAACGGCAGTAAGAAGGGGGGGGGGGGCGGTCAGTGATCGCTCAACGGCGGTCTCCTTTTCTGCAGCAAGTCAACAGCCACGTTACCAAGAATCCGATCGCATAGTGACTTATACCTGCTATGCGGCCAGTTCCTCGCAACGTAGCTGCTCTTGTTGGGCTACCTCTCGCCCGCATCCGCTTACTCAGCATACAACACATAGAGGCGTCAAATCGACCAAAAAGTGGTTGCATAAAATTCTTGCATTGGACGATCCCAAGCAGCTTCGTGTGCTTCGACTGCGACACGAAGGCAAAGCGTAGCATTCAGGCAGAGAATATTCTTCTGGCGATCAGCGGCACACAGCGCCGAACTCATTGCTTGCTCTGGCTTCGCTGCCGCAACATCTATTTCGACGCTCCAAAACGATTGCATATATGCAAATTAGCAGCAAAACATATGTTTATATTCGGCAGCACATAGATACTCTTACCAAAAATATTATACTTATTACTTTTTTTATAATATAATAATATATTAATTAGAATATTCTCTGCCTGAATGCTACGCTTTGCCTTCGTGTCGCAGTCGCAGCAACCAGTAAATGTCGGCGAAATGCAAAATCGCCACTGGCGAACGCTGAAAAAGCGCTCGGAAAAAAAACGTGGGAGTCAGTGAAGAAAATACGCTTGGTGTGAAAGGTCAGACAGGTTAGAGATCGGACAGTGGAAAAAAAGCAGTGTTGAAAGAAAAATAGAAAAGTGGAAGTGTCCAAACATTGAAAAAGAAAAGTGATTTTGGTTGTCGCAGCTAAAACAAGTGCCTGCGTTCGACGGAACAATTGAGATGCTGAGCGGATTCATAAGAAGAGTGGACTTTATCCTGCAACGTTACCCTACACGAGACGTTCTACAACACAGCGTGATGTTTGGCGCTATAGAAATGCAGCTGTTTGGAGAGGCCCAACGTGCATCACAAATTGCACAAGCAAAAACCTGGAATGAACTACGAAACATACTCTTAGAGGAATTCAAAATACAAACACCTTATGAAGAACTTTCAAGACGTTTGTAAAACACAAGTTATAATGGAAACCTTCGTAAGTTTGAAGAAGACCTAGAGTCTAAATCATTCATTATAACAAATAAGCTAGCTTTAGATAATATTCTTAACAATACACTGATTTAAACAAATGCCATGCAGAACACTGTTTAAGATGTAATAAACAGGAAACTTCCTGATAGGCTCTATATGACCTTAGCTAGATATGACATAACAACAGTTTCGAAATTGAAAAAAATAGCTCAGAGAGAGAGGGATTATATGAAAATAACGTGGTAGACAAACCAAAATTTAATAATAACCAAAATAAAAATTCAAATAACCGATGGAATGGAGGAAATAATTACCAACAAAATCAACATTTGAAAGTGACAAGTTATAATCATCCAAAGCAAAATCAACAAGATCAAAACTCGCAAGTACCAAAACATCCTCAAAATAACGTAGAGCATCAGCAGGCTCAACAAGAATTTAAATATAAATTGAACCAAGGTAGATACCAAAATCCCATAAATTACCAGCAGAACCAGACATCCACAAGTGGAACTAGCCCACCGATAAAAAGACAGCGTGATAAAACCAGTACTCAAATGAGAATGGATACGTCCGAAAATTTTCATCAAAAAGCCTCGGATCAGGAACAGGAAGAAACGGAGGACTAAATCCATTTATAAAGTTGGTTATGAATGATGAAGTTCTAAAAGTAGTAATAGACACAGGCTCTTCAATTAATTTCATATAGAAAAATTTTTGGAATTTTAAAAAACGTATAGAAACTTTAAACGTTCATACCATCCATGGAATAGTAGAGTTAAAAGAAAGAATATCGTTAGCACCCAGTAAAACACGTCCACTTCACCAAAAAGTCTACTTACACAATTTCTCAGACAACTGTGATGTGTTGTTAGGTAGATGCTACCTTGTATTTATTTATTTATTAAACTTTCATCCTAGTGCTACAAGCTAAAGCTTATTAATTATGGCACAAGTCATGAATACACATAATTATTTTAATTGTAGTCATTCAAATATTTAATTAATTATAATTTAGATTTCTTATTTTTATGTCAATTACATGTTACTTTATGCTTTTTAGTTTGGTTTTAGATTTTAGTTATTTTCCTGCAGGTGTGCTTTAAGTTATATTTTAAATTGCGTGGCGCTACTTATAGATTTTAGAGCATGAGGAAGTTGATTCCAGATGCGAACAGCATGAATGAAGAAGTGTCTTTCAGAGTTAAGAGTCTTGTGTCTTATGTATACAATATTGTTTGTTCTTGCAGATATTGAAAATCGAAGTCTTACATGGAAATATGCAGGCTCTATCGTTAACAGTATTTTGTGCAAAAAATTATTGTTTTGAAATTCATAACACCTTTAAAATGCATTTCAGCCAGTTGGAATGCATAGCGTCAAACGCTCCGCCTCAGACCAAAAACATATCGCTCTATGTTATTGTAGCAGTCATTAATTTTCTTCTCACTAGCGACATCACAGTTAGCAAACACTTCTACCCCAAACAAGAGAGTAGGCATAAGACATGTCTTTGCAATTAAAAGTCGTATGTTTCTTGGTAAAAAATGTTGAGTCTATGACAATGTTCTCAATAGCCCGTATGTTTTACCGACAGCTTTAATTATATGATTGTTCCACGTAAGGGTTTGATTAAATGTAAATCCGAGGTTATTTGCCTGTTCAGTATAGCTAATCGGGATGTCATTTATCGTTAGGAATTCTAGCTGAGTAATGATAGGCTTCCTTTTATATATAACTAGACATTTAGATAAGTACAGGGGACGAACATTTATTTGACGAAACCACGGATTGGTATCTATTAACTAGGTATGATGACAAGAGCTTGACTGCTGTATTTGAGAAATTATATAGATTGCGCAGCTTAGTGCATAGTATGTTGTGGTCAACTGTGTCAAATGCTTTACTATAATCAAGTAGTGTCAAAAACGTTACATACTTATTATCCATCTGCTGTCGAATGTTTTCGCTTATGTTAATAATAGCTGTAGTACAGCTTCAACTTTTTCTAAAGCCGGATTGCTTTTCTTTTAGAAGTTTGTTGTTATGCAAATATTTGTTAATTTGTGCTGCCATTAAATTAAATCATCGATCAATACCATTAGACTTAATCATAGAAATACACTCAAGAACATCACAAGGACTGACACAAACAAAATTAAAACTATTATCACAGTTTCTATAAGGTACAGAATTTAGGTAAATGTTTTGTGTGGGTTCAGGTACAGCTACTTGTGTAAACTTAAGGTTAAGATCATCAACGTCCATCTCGTCCTTAAGCACCGATTTCTGTTTTCCTAATCCTATATTTTTCGACGAGTCACAGAAATTGGACACAAACCACGTTTCAGACACACAAATTATATCTACATCAGAGTTGACAAACATATATCTGAACTCGTCAATTTGTTTGGCCAAACTCTGCTTCACAAGGCCTCTTATCATGGCATGGCTGTTCGCACTAGAAACTACAGAATCAGTTTCCATTTAAGTGGAGTGCAGTATTTAAGCGGCTCACGCATTTTCTTAGTATTTAAGTACATATAAAAATACACCATAAAGGAAAATAAACTAATTAAACATGGATTAATTTGAGAGTTAATGAAAGCAACATGATCATGAATGAATGATATAAGTTAAAATATAAATATAAAATATAAATAGAGAACGCTGAAATAAGTGTAAAAATATGTTATTGATTAAATTATTAAGAGCGAAAGGAATTGTTCTCAGAGAGCGCTCCGGGGCCAGCGGGAGCGGCAGAGAGAGACACCGATATCGGATCAGCTGCTGATGGTTCGGCATGAGCCAAAGTAAGTTCACCGTCTAGCCGCATGCAAATCGAAAATCGATTATGCAAAAGAAACAGTACCTTTAGGTGAATACACCTTTTCCTTTAGATATAATAATGATTATCACGAAGAAGACAGTACTGAACCTGAGTGCCTTGATCCACCCTCAACTTCAGACTTTCCTTATAATTTCGCTATTAATGACGAATTAAGAGAAACGAATGAATTTATATTAGATCATCTAAATTCAGAAGAAAAAGAAAAGTTAAAAGAAGCTTTTATTTGCGTTTAAAGACCTTCAGTACAAAGAAAGTGAAAATTGGACATTCACAAGTACAATTAGGCACTCAATAAAAACCAAACATGAAGATGCCATATTCAGAAAACCGTACAAAGGCCCCCAATCATTCGACATAGAAGATAATAGGCAAATGATGCAACAAGGGATTATTCGCAAGTTGAAATCGCCCTATTGCTAACCCATCTGGATTGTTCCTAAAAAGAAGGACGCTTCAGGTAAAGAAAAATTCTGTCATAGACTACCGAAACCTCAACGAGATTACCGTTGACGATAAATTTCCCATCCCAATCATGGATGAAATACTAGACAAACTCGGAAGGTGTCAGTATTTCACCACGATTGATCTTGCTAAGGGTTTCCATCAAATTCAAATGGACCCAAGCTCAATACCAAAAACAGCGCTTTCAACTAAACATGGTCATTACGAATACACACGTATTCCATTTGGTTTCAAAAATGCCCCAGCAACATTTGAAAGTTGCATGAACAATCTTTTGGAAGACTTAATTTACAAAAATGGTCTAGTTTATTTATATGACATAATATTTTATTCCACTTCATTGGAAGAACACATATTGTCTCTAAAAAAATGTATTCACAAAACTCAGAGAAGACTATTAAAAATTACAATTGGACAAATGTGAGTTCATGAGATGATTCACGTGTTTTTTATTTTGTTTCTTAATATCAAAGCTGTTTAACCATCTTAAATAATTCAATTTCTACGCTAAATTGATAACGCAAAGTTTCTCAGCTGTCCATCGAATAATAGCAATTATTCAATTTAATAACGCGGCATCAGAGCTGCGTTTTGTTGTTTGTGCTATTTACTTTACTCTCCCGTAGTCAAGAAAAATTGCACTTTTAAGCAGGCTGATGATTCTGTTCAGCCGCAGTTTATTTATTGTTGGTTGTGCGAGAACATTATGCATGCCAAATGTGCAGGGCTTACTGGTCGCGAATGTGATAAAGTCACCGCTATTGCTAAAAAAGGCAACGGCGGCTTGAAATGGTCGTGCCCAGTTTGCATCGACATGCAAATAGACATTTCGCGAATGTATAATTCCGTTAGAAGTCAATTTTTAAAATTGAAAAAGATGGCAAAGCTTCTCTCTTGTGATTTTGCCTCAGGCGAGGAATTGCTGAGCCAATACAAATTTGAGACCCCACCTACACGCCAGTTAGAATCTCTTTTTTTAAGTGTGCCTTCACCTGTGCCCCCTTCTATCGTTCAGACATCTCCAACACTTCTGGCAACTCCACAAAATCTTGACGTTTCGACCATTCTGTCTCTGTCATCGTCGCCGTCTCTACAATTTACTCCCTTGCCTTCTCCAGGGGATGCGATCATACCCCCAACTTTCGATCCCGCTCCGATGACAACCACTGCGTCACGAGTTGTTTCACGTCACAAGCGCAGAACTTCTCAAAGTCCTGTTTCTAATGAGGGAACTAATCATATTGCAATTTCAGCTCCACCTCAGCCAATCCTTAATGTAGTTGCCCCCAAAAAGCAAGTGTTTCTTTCCAGGCTTTCAGCTGACACTACATGCGAGTTCTTAGCGGCTTATATTTCTAGTTAATCTTCAGCTAGTGTTTGCATCACTAAATTTAAATTTTCTACTCCTCGTGAAAAAGCATCCTTCATGACGTGTTCCCGATCATTTGTGATCCAAAATTTTGGCCACCTCAAATGATTGTTCATGAATTTAAACCTAAAATTCGAAACAATCCTTTGCCTGTTTCACTTCCAGCTGGCAGCTCTTCATCCAGCAATGTTTCAAAAAACTAGATCCACATTTAACTACCATTCAATACCAGAATGTTAGAGGTTATGTCTAAACTTAAAAATGTATCCATGAACAGTATTTCTTTTGATTCTGACATTATCGCTTTCTCAGAAACTTGTTTAAACTTCACAGTGTCTGACTAAATTTTGGTCAATAACTTTATTATTTATAAACACGATCGGCCGACTCGAGGTGGTGGCGTACTAATCGCCATCAAAACCACACTCCAGTCGGATATTTTTAATTTCTCTGCGCCAGCTAGTGTTAAAATTGTTGCTGTTAAGGTCGTTTTCCCTTATATATTTCATGCTCCTATATTCCCCCTTTTTCCGATATTCAAGTCTATATGCAACATATATATTATATTAGGGAAATTTCAACCCATGTGCGTGATAATGACTTATTTGTAGTGTTAGGTGATTTCAATCTGCCAAGCATTACATGGTCACTTTTCAATAGTAAAAACCATTTTATACCCTCAGCTCAACATGATTTTTTTCGATTGCATGTTCGATCTTTCGTTGTTTCAAATCAATTTAATTCTAAATCACTTGAAAAGAATGCTTGATCTGGTTGTTATCAACGATAGCTCTACAGCTGCTATATCTAGATCAGCGCCTTTAACAATGCCGGAAGATTCGTACCATCCCACTATCGAAATTTCACTTTCATTTTTTAGAACATGTTCTTTGCCTTCAGCATCCCCTACTAAAATACGATATTGCTTCCGTAAAGGGAATTATAGTCTTCTGAACCAGCATATTTATGCAACAGATTGGTCTTTTTTAAACAATTCGGTTGACATAGATGTTGCTGCTAACGTATTCTATGAAACCCTTTATGCATTGTTTGATATCTGCATTCCGAAATATATATGTGCCTCAAGCACAAACTGATGCAAACTGATGTCATTTACACCGATTTCAGTAAAGCATTTGACTCTGTCAACCACGAACTTCTGCTGTATAAGCTTGATTGCTTAGGATTCCCTCCATCTTTTCTGGCTTGGACTTCCTCCTATTTAAATGGTCGGACTCAACGAGTATTGCTTAGGTCAACTTCTTCGAAAACGGTACACGTCACTTCTGGATTACCGCAGGGAAGTTATCTTGGACCTTTACTCTTTACTCTTTTTATTAATGACCTGCCCTCTATTTTGTCACATTCTCGCATTCTTATGTACGCAGATGATGTGAAACTTATTTTGTCGTATACCGATCCCCTGTGTCATACTCATCTACAAGATGATTTGAACGCTATGCAGCTTTGGTGTCCGGCAAACCAACAGCATCTAAATTGTTCAAAATGTATGTTTATGACTTTCAGTCGTTCTAGACCCCATTTAGCCACTTATACGATTGACAATATTTCATTGCAACGTATTTTTACAGTTAAAGATCTTGGAGTTATTTTTAACAAAAAGTTGAGCTTTAATCTCCATATTTCTTCTATCGTTAATGCAGCCAGAGGTGTACTGGGCTTCATTAAACGCTGGTCGAAAGAATTTAACGATCCTTTCACCACCAAACTTCTCTACGTTTCCTTGGTCCGTCCTATCCTTGAATACTGCTCATGCATTTGGTGCCCCCAGTATCAAAACTCTCAAGATCGTTTTAAGTCTGTTCAGAAGCAATTTCTTCTCTTCGCCTTACGTGGACTAAACTGGGATCCCAATCTTCGTTTTTCATCGTACTCCAGTCGCCTTTTACTCATTAATCTTCCGTCGCTTATTAACCGTAGAACAGCCCTTGGTGTTGTCTTCCTGCATAAGTTAATTAACGGCGATATTGACTCCTCTTCTCTTTTAGATCACCTTAACTTTTCTGTTCCTAGTAGACCAACTAGAAACTTTGTCCCTTTCGTATTATCATCATGCACGTTTGATTATACTTTGCACAATCCAATTCGTGTCCTTTGCAAATCATATAATTTATTATTCCACGTATTCTCGGCGGAACTCTCTCTCCCTGTAGTTAAATCATCTGTTCTCATCTATCTCCGCGGGATCTCTGACCGTGCATAGATGAAAACACCTTTCCCCGCTGTTAATACCTAACACTAATTAATACCTAACACTTACTAATTTTTGGTCTGATTGGGTTTTTCTGGGTTTTCCCCTTGCAATTAATGTTGGACCAATTTGCTTTTTAAACACCCCCAGATTTTATCTTTTTAATTTTCAATTTACTTTTAATTTTTATTATATAATTTTAAATTAAAATTTTTTTATATTAAGCCATTTATTTTTTTTTTTTTTGTTTGTTGTTTTTTTTGAACAGAAACAGGGTTCATTTAACCCTTCGACTTTTAATTTTTCTAATTAATTTCACCAACACCGACTTAATCAGAGTGTTGTCACTTCGGTTAACAATTTACAAACATATAAGAACAACAAGGAATTATGGCGTCTCTGCTCAGGTCCTTCTTCTCACTGGCGGCCCAACTCCAACGTTACGCCTCCTCAGCCTAGTGAACGGCCTTGGGTTAACAAGCCGGCGAGCAAGGCGGCTCCTGTGCCTACGCAGCCTATCAGCCGATCTGCTCCTCCACTGTATCCACATTGAGGTCCCTATGTAGAGTATACCCTCGAACGTACCAGGGGCTGTCAGTAATCATACGCAGCACCTTGTTCTGCACCACCTGGACTCGCTTGCGGTGTGTTTTCGCAGCTATGCCCCACACCGGCATCCCATACCTCCAGATGGGCGCAACAACCATCTGATATATGGCCCTTTTGCACCTCAGAGGCATCCTGCTTCGTCTATTTATAAGCCAGTAAAGTTGCCTAAGTCAGTGCCGGCAACGAAAGACGAGACTTGGCGTATTTTTCCTAAAAGTGAGCCTCCTGTCCAAGATAAGTCCCAGATATCTCACTTCTTGCACTTGTGGTAGAGCAACATCGTTAAGCCAAATTTGGGGTGGGTCACGCCTACGCAACGTGAAGCATGCATTGAGGCACTTGGCAGGGTTAAGCTTTAAGTTCCAGCGCTTAGACCAGACCTCCAGAGCATGGACATACTCCTGAATGCCATCAGCTGCCTCATACTCACACTTCGGAGCTGAAGAGGATGGCAATGTCGTCAGCGTAGGAAGCCAAAAGTGTTTTCTCCCTGGGCAGGATGTCCTCATCAGGCAGTGGAAGGTCTGCAGTATAAATAGAGTACAGCATTGGACCCAAGATGCTTCCTTGCGGCACTCCTGCTCTCACGGGGTGTTGGCTCGAGATCTCGGCCCTTACCTTCACCTGAAACTGTCGCCCCTCCAAGTAGGACCGAAGCATTAAGTAGAAGGGAGCCGGGAGGACCGCCTTAAGCTTTGATAGCAGACCGTCGTGCCACACTCTGTCAAATGCTTGCTGTATGTCCACAAATACTCCATTGCAGAACTCAAAGTCCTCGAAGGTATTAAGCCATTAAATTTAAATATCATGTAATTTTAAATTTTCTGTGTCTCACTGTTTCTAGTCGACATTAAATAAATAAATAAATAGTAGGCGATTAAGACAAATAAATAAATAAATAAGAAACAGAATTTCTTGGACATGTAGTCACAGCCCAAGGCATTAAACCAAACCCTAACAAAATAACTGCTATAATGAAATCTAATACCAAAAACACCCAAACAAGAAAAATCATTCTCACTTACCACTGACGTAAGCAACTTTGCTATAGGCACTGGTCTGTCACAGGATCACAAACCCATCAGTTATGCCAGTAGAACTCTAAACAACCACGAAATTAACTACTCAGCAATAAAAAAGGAACTTTATGCTATTGTTTGGGCCACTAAACATTTCAGGTCTTACCTCTTCGGTAGACAATTTGAAATTCTCAGTGACCATAAAACACTTGTTTGGTTGAGTAATATCAAAGAACCAAACATGAAGTTGCAAAGATGGAAAATTAGGCTAAATGAGTTTGATTACCACATCAAGTATTTGCCAGGTAAAGAAAATTATGTAGCGGACGCCTTATCAAGAATAAAAATATATGAAGTTTTGTTAGGAAAAAGTTCTAACAGCGCAAGACCAACAATACATAGCGCCCAAGAAGATAATCAAAATTATATTCAAATAACAGAAGGGCCCCTTAATTATTACAACAGGCAGATAGAACTAATGAAAGGAAATGAAAACAAAGCTGAAACAACCCATTATTTTCACAAAACTAATATCAAAATAACTTACAAAGACATGTCAAACACTCAGGCAACAGTAATAATTAAAGAATACTTATGCACAAAAAAGAGCGTAAATTACTATGCACAAAAAAGAGCGTAATTTACTTTCACAACACAATAGACTTCCCAACATTCCAAAAAGCGTATTTGGAAATAATAAATCCGATAAATAGAGAAAACCATAAATTGGTTTAAAGAAAAATATTATTTTCCAGACCACCAAAATTTAATTCAAAATTTAATAAATGAATGTGAAATTTGTAACATTGCTAAAAACTAAACATAGACATACAAAACTAGAATTTGAAATTACCCGGTAGTTAACAATATCAGAGAAAAGTACGTAATGGATTTTTACATGATAGGTAACAATCAATTTTTATCTTGCATCGATATAAATTAAAAATTCGCAGCACTTATAGAAGTAAAAAGTAGAGACTGGTAAGAAGCCAAACGAGATATTACTAAAATACTCAATGAAATGGGAAAACCCGTAGAAATCAAGGCAGATTGTTTTGCATTACAGACATGGTTAAAATCTGAAAATGTAAACATTAACATTATAGCAAGCAAAACAGGTATTTCAGATGTGGAAAGATTTCGCAAAACAGTTAACGAAAAATTAAGAATCATCAATAGCGAAACAGATTTTGAAACAAAATAATCAAATTCGAAACAATCTATACACATACAATCATAAAACAAAACAAAAAACGACAAATAGAACACCAGCAGATATATTCAAATATGCAGGAACACACGAATATAATACACAAGCAAATAAAGTAAATCAAATAAACAACTTAAATAAAAATCGTAATAGCTACGAAATAGACACTAGGTTAAGACAGTCTCCATTAGTAAAATCAAAAACAACTAACCCTTTTAAGAAAACAGGACATTTAAGACAACTTGAGGATAATCATTTCGAAACCAATAGAGAAAGAAAATAAACACATTATTAATCAAAATTCAAAAAGAAAATTAATTCTAGTAAATACAATATTAATTCCAGATCAACAAACGAAAGCGACCAGGAACAATAATCGCCAACATAAAATAAAGCAAATTATAATAACACTAATAATATTTATCATTTACTATACCAAAAGACAGAGTATAGAAATAAATCCTATTCAAGCACCAAACGGTTTCCTTATTTTTAAAACAGGTACTATAGATATTCCTTCAGATTACGAATATCATTATCTAACAGTAAATATAACTTAAACAGAACTAACATATAACAAACTAATTCAACAAGCGGAAGAATT
The DNA here is from genome assembly GCA_035045305.1 of Drosophila maculinotata. Classification (NCBI taxonomy): domain Eukaryota; kingdom Metazoa; phylum Arthropoda; class Insecta; order Diptera; family Drosophilidae; genus Drosophila; species Drosophila maculinotata. The sequence continues at coordinate 267,798 of JAWNPD010000568.1, read as the reverse complement.
TAAAAATACAATTCAAATTCAATATTTAACAGAAAAACTAGACAAAGAAATAAACGGTATAAGAATAGTTAAACGCAGTAAAAGAGGTTTAGTTAACATTGGCGGAACAGCTTATAAATACCTTTACGGAACATTAAATCAAGACGACAAAGAAGAATTAGAAGGAAAAATAATTAAATTATCAGAAAATAACGTCCAAGAAAATGAACTTAATGATATAATAAATACAATAAACAAAGGTTTTAAAACTATAAATGAATTGAATCAGGAAAAAGATAGAAGTAAGAAATTAGATATTCTTATATTCAATTTACAGCACTTTACTGAATATATAGAGCATATAGAATTAGGCATGCAACTTACTAGACTAGGCATATTTAATCCAAAACTATTAAAACATTACTACTTGTTACACGCTAATTCTGAAAAACTATTGAAAACAAAAACTTTCACTTGGTTAAAACTTGACACACGTGAAATATTAACTTTTCCCACATTCCTCGTGAAATTATAAAAACACATTTTTTTTTCAAATAATCCCGATGAAAACAAAAATATTTTAACGGAAAATACAGATCAATAATATTATATAGAAAATAAAAAACATTTAATGAAGATACTATGAAATTAATTACAAACGAATGTATAACAGGAATTTTAAATCAAATAACAACAGATTGTAAATATACCACAACACTGAGAAATTTTCAAACTAATTATATAGAACCAAATATTGTAATTACATTGAACTTACCCAAAACAACACTTAATCAAAACTGCAGGAAGAAAGAAATTGTAATTGAATTAAATAATATTATCAAAATTTATAACAGTTCATTACAATTAAACGAAACATCAATTATAAATTCTATGCTAGACTACACTTAAAATATTTATGTAGGCAATAATATCTTATAACTAAATTAAAGCAATTATCATATATCCAAACCAAAAAGATTGTTTGGTTTTGCAGCTATCTGCATCAAAAACAAATTTAGCTCTTAAAGTTTAATCTTTGACCAATTATGCTGTGCGCAGCATAAGAGCAACTTAACGTAACTCTCACAACTGATGTTTAGCATATGCTCTTCATATTTCTTGTTCCCTTGGCCTTTAGCTGAGTGAAAGCTGCTGCTGCAATTCGGCAGCAAGTTAGTTCTATCAAATTCGTCGGTAGCTCAACTTCGATCGATTGTCTGTTTCGCAACAAGCCAAATTGTTAATTATTGCATAGCCCAAATCGGGGTTTTTTGTAATACATTAGTCTTGTAAATTAATCTAAGTTCGGCCACGAAGGCAAACAAATTATATTATATACATGGAAATCTCACTGCATTTTATATTTTTCGGAAATTCGATAGCTATTGAAAAAGCTCAACATTTGGTGACCCCGACGTGATTCGTTTCTCTTTGTTTATTTAAATAAAAACAAATTAAATTTTATGTTTTTTAGCGACCTTTTTATACCCTGATCCCATTAAAAATTGGAAAAAGGGGTATTATAGTTTTGTGCAAAAGTATGTAACAGGCATAAGGAAGCATCTCCGACCCCATAAAGTATATATATTCTTGATCAGTATCAATAGCCGAGTCGATATAGCCATGTCCGTCTGACCGTCTGTCCGTCTGTATGAACGCGTGTTTCTCAGAGACTTCAAAAGCTGGAAACTTCATATTTGAAATATAAGTGCTCGTAGCGGCGGGACGATACAAGTTTATCATTTTTTCGATATCTCGTCCCGTTCAAAAGTTATCGATAAATTTCGATTCCAGTCAAGTAATTTTCGGGCATAACTTGAAATTCATAAAAGCTAGCAACTTTATATTTATGTTTAAGTTACTGTACTGCTGGTTCGACACAAACTCATCATTTTTTGTTCGATATCTCAATCCTTTCAAAAGTTATCGATAAATTAAGATTCCAGAAGAGTGTTTTAAGGTATAGCTTAAAAGTTATAAGACGTAGAGTCACCAAATTTGGTACATATACTCTCCAATAGCATACAAAGGTTAAATGCATTTCACTTTTTGCATACCCCTCCCCGGTCACCAAGAAATCAAAAAATACGTATTTTAAGAAGTATGACCTTCGGATTTTACATAGTCTCACATTTGTATGCCATCTTTGTGTCCTACAAATTTCATTACGATCAGACAATAAACAAAGAAGTTATTAACGATTCAATGTAACATAGTTTGGGTCCAAAGGAAGAAGAAGAAGCAAAGCAAATGTATGACGCGCGTAGCCAGCAGCTTTTGTTTGTATATGTGTGTGTGATTCTATGTATGAATGCAGATAAATAACTTCAATGAATCTCAGAACTTGGATCAGGGTATATCCTAGTCGGGCACTCTCGACTAGAGCACTCTTACTTGTTAATTATAATGTTCTTGTTTAGCCGGCTCGAGGTCAATGAAACAAACAATTTGTTTTGTTCTTAGATTTTTTCTCCGATATATTTCGGCTGCAACAGCGGCAACCGTCTTCAGGCAACAACGATTAAAACATTGAAATAAAAACAGATACTTATCATATAACAAACAATTTTTAAGAAAACAAAAATTTTTTTTTTTTTTTTAACAAATTAAAAATTAAAAATTATTTAAAAAAAAAAATTAATTAATTATTCAAAACGTACATTTTTTACACGTCTTCACTGCTTGGCGTGGAGTTGTCAACTAAATATTTCGTGTAAGTAGGTGTCTGTATATATGTGCGCAGTTTTCTGTGTCTGTTTTGTAATTGAGTCTTCTGTCCGGTGGTACGTTTATTATGTGTAACATTTCGAGTGTAAATCGTTTGCTGTAGTGTGGTTCCTGTGCAGTATTGTTGTTTCCTCGAAGTTTGGTGAGTGTCCGCTCTCAGTGCAATGTGATGCAAGTGCTGTCTTTTGTATGCTTGTTTGGTGTCTTAGCTTGATGTCAGATTTATGTTGTGAAATTCTTGTTTTTAATTTTGATTTTGTGGTTCCAATATATACCTTATTGCATATGTTGTTTTCGTCTCCGTTGCATGGTATATATAACATTGTTTTTGTCCACTTTAAGTATTTTTGATTTTGTGTTGTTAAAAAAGTTTTTCATTGTTATTGTGGGCTTGTGGGCTATTTGTATATCCTCTTTATTGTAGCAGTCAGAATTTTTTAGACGTTCAGATAGAGACGGTACATAGGTTACAGATTTAAAGATTTTTGGTGGTTTTTTTTTCTTTTAAGTCATTTGGTCTGTATTTTCGTATAAGTGATTTTATCATCCACACTGGGAAATCGTTGTTCGCTAGAGTCAATAATATTTGTGTTTTTATTTCTTCGTGGTAGATTTTGTCGCTTATGTTTAGCATCCGATTTATACAGCCAACTGCTGTATTTATTATCATTGTTTTCAGGTGTTTTGAAAAGAAGTTAATGATTCGTCCTGATGCTGTAGTCTTTCTGTACCACTTTGTTGTAAGCGTATTATTGTGTCTAATTATTAAGGCGTCTAGATATGGTAATTTTCCGTCTAATTCCAGTTCCATTGTAAATTTTATACCTCTGTTGTATGAGTTTAATGTGTCCAGTGTGTTTTGAATTTCGTCTATTTTTGTTACTGCAAATAAATCGTCTACATACTTAGTCAAAAGTCTTACTAGTGCAGACGCAAAGAGCAACAAGAGTCAGCACGTACAAAGTTCTCTCTCTTAATAAAAGAGTGCAAGAATAAGACGAAACAATATTTTGCAAGTGCGCGTACATATAAGCACACATATTCAACATGCAAAATACTGCTGCAGTTCCGTCGCTTGGTGCACCGTTTTACAAGGCCAAGGTCAAGGCTATTGACGAGCAGATGAAACGGATGGCCAAAGCTATCGCTCCGGAGAATATCGGGCAGCTCAGCGAAGAGGAGTTGGCTATCCGGCTTAAGACTCTTGAAAGCACTCAGCGGGCATTTAACAATATGCATTACGCATTGGAGGAGCTGGATTATGATGAAATCGGGAGTGCATTACGTGAATCTTTTGATGAATTGTCGATACTAGTTGAAGCTAGCTTGCGCCGCGAAATCAACAAGCGAAAGATATCATCGCCTTTGTGCTCTACTATGAGGCAAGATGCATCTGCTGACAGTCACACATTGTCTCAAAGCCGTGTTCGATTGCCTGAGCTTGAGCTTCCAGAGTTCAGCGGATGTTACACAAAGTTTGCCGACTTTATATCAATGTTCTCATCAATCATTGACGGGGACTCAGGACTTTCAGATGTGCAGAAGTTTCAACATTTGCGATCGTGCCTGAAAGGTTCAGCCTTGGACTGTGTTTTTTCGTTGGAAATCAGCAGCGCCAACTATCCAATTGCATTAGAGTTACTTAGAAAGGGTTTGATAACAAGCGTCTTATATTTCAGGCACATGTCACTGAGATTTTGGGTTTGGATTGCATCGAGTCGTCGTCAGCTGTAAAACTTCGAGCCCTTTCGGATACGGTAAACGCCAACATCCGCGCTCTTCAAAGCATGGGCAGCGTTGAGCAGATTGCTGGTTTTATTATCGTGCACAGCTTGCTGCAGAAAGTGGACAAGGCAACTCAGACCAGTTGGGAGGAGACAGCACCGATGGATACTATCCCGACCTGTGAGCAATTCATGGCCTTTCTGGATCGACGATGTCAAAGGTTGGAAAATGTGGAACACGCAATGGCAACGTATGCGCCTAGCTCTAAGGTGGGAAAAAGTAGCAAAGAATCTAACACCAGTAGAAAAGCCTTTGTCGCTACTAACTCCAACACAAATGAATGCGTGTTTTGTGAGTCCTCTGGCCATTTGATTTACAACTGTTCCCGTTTTGGAAAGCTGTCTCCGCAACTGCGTCTTCGCGAGGTTAAGAAGCTGTCTCTTTGTATTAATTGCCTGCGCAAAAGGCATCGAATGAAAGAGTGCAGCTCGAGCACCTGCAATCGCTGTAAGGCTAAGCATCATACGCTTCTGCATTTTGAAACTCAGATTGAGAGTTCTCAAAATAACTCTGCTCCGCATGCACCTGCTGCAAATTCTTCGTCATCACTTGGAGCCCAAAATCTCAGTCAAGAGCTATAGGCAACTGCTGTCATCTGCGTTAGAAGTCGCACTGGTGTTCTTGTTCCTTGCCGTGCTCTACTCGATTCTGGATCGCAAGTGCACATTATTACTTCCCGTTTAGCTCAACACCTCCAGCTGCGCAAGCATCGGTAGCCTACTCTGATTTCTGGTTTAGGGGAGTCTAGTGTTGCCTCAGATGGCTATTCAGCTGATATAAGTTTTAAATCGAGCATCTGACTACACAGCTAGCATCTCAGTTTTAGTAGCTCCGTCTACTACTGGAAATCAGCCGAGCTATGATATTAGCACTGATCTCTGGAATATACCCTCAAATATTCGCTTGGCTGATCCAGAGTTCTTTAAGCCGCAACAAATCGATATTTTAATTGGAGCTGGTTTATTTTTCGAACTGTTATGCGTTGGTCAAATCAAAATCGCTCCTGGTTTACCTATTCTCCAAAAAACTCAACTGGGCTGGATAGTGACAGGAGGAACGTCTTCGACAAGCCCTGCCTCATTGATGGTCACTCGCTCGATTTCAATGTCAAATCCTAGCCCTGATCATAAGCTTGATGAAATCGTTCGTCGGTTTTGGGAGTTAGAATCCTGTTCTAGTTCAGTAAACGAATCTACCAAGGAGGAACTTGATTGTGAAGCGCATTTTAAACAAACTTTTGCTCGTTTAGACACTGGCGAATATTCGGTTCGCTTTCCAGTGAAGCATGCAGTGGATCTGATTGGGGATTCATATCAGCAAGCATATCGTCGTTTTTGTAACCTGGAACGCAAATTGGAGCGTCATCCTGAGTTGAAGTCTCAGTATTCAGCATTCATCAAAGAGTATAAGGACCTTAATCACATGTCTATTGTTGAGTCGCACATGTTAAGTCGCTGCAAGTATTATCTTCCTCATCATTGCGTGCTGAAGGATGACAGCTCAACCACTAAGCTTAGAGTTGTGTTTGATGGTTCGGCAGTGTCTTCGTCTGGTTATTCGCTCAATGAAATCCTCATGACAGGCCCAACTATACAACGCAAGCTTTTCAGCACTCTGTTGCAGTTCAGAACATTTCCAGTAGCCCTGACTGGCGACATTTGCAAAATGTATAGGTGCGCAAGGATGGCTGAACCCGATTCGTACCTGCAATATATCCTGTGGCGTGATGCGCCTGATCAGGAAATTCAAGTTTTTAAGCTGGATACCGTTACCTATGGCACAAAGCCAGCTTCTTTTCTGGCGGTTCGGTCCATGCAGCATTTGGCCATCGATGAAAGAAGATCGTTTCCTGTTGGATCTAAAGTGGTCTTGAGCGATTTCTATGTAGATGATCTCATCACTGGAGGTGACTCTGCACAGGAAGTAATTAAATTCATGCATCAAACAGTCAATCTGCTACGGAAAGGAAATTTTAAGCTTCGGAAATGGTGTTCCAATGATCCTCACGTGCTTCAACAGGTGCCTGATGAGGATAAGGAGACTTTTCTAAAGTTTGACGATGGCACAGATGTCACTAAGACTCTCGGACTTGCATGGGACCCAGCTTCAGACTCTTCTGTTCAGCTTTTCTCCGATGAAAACGCCTGGCAAGCCTAGCAAACGGACTGTACTCTCTACCATTGCTCGATTCTATGACCCGCTTGGGCTTATCGGACCCGTGATTGCCAAGGCCAAGATCTTTTTGCAGCACCATTGGAGAGAGCACTTGGATTGGGATGAAAGTCTTCCTGCGTCATTGCATCATTCCTGGAACAGTTTGTGTACTGACATCTCTCATACAGAGAAAATAAAGCTTCCTCGACTGGTCATTGTTTCAAAAGGCATCATCGAAGTTCATGGATTTAGCGACGCTAGCATTGAAGCTTACGGTGGATGCATTTACGTCGTATCTATAACAGAGGGAAGGCGCATAGTTCATCTGTTGTGCTCTAAGTCTCGAGTGGCACCCTTGCGGACTCTTAAAATCCCAAAGCTTGAGTTATCTGCTGCTGCACTTCTATCTCAGCTCATTCGAGAAGTAGCTCAAATGAATTTGTTTAATTGTAGATATTATTGTTGGTCGGATTCTTCAGTTGTCTTATCCTGGATACGTGATGAGCCTTCTCGATTCCAAACGTTCACAGCTAACCGCATATCGTTAATTCAAGAATTAACGACAGGAATGGAATGGCGCTACGTACCAACGGCATGCAATCCGGCAGACATTCTGTCTAGAGGAGCACCTCCAAGTGAACTTATAGAATCATCGTTATGGTCTCATGGTCCTGATTTTTGAACCAAAGGAGCGTGCAAATGGCATGCATCATGCCTACCAGCCCCGAAGCTTCCAGAGCTGCGGCAAATGCGCTAATTGGTACTTCTAAATGCTTTGATGTCAGCAAAGGGTGCAAGTTTGTAAATTCCTTTCATAACCTACGGCGTGTCTTCGGTTACATATATAAATTTCGAAATCAAATCAGACATCCCAACCTCACAGTAGAGTGGATACAAAAAGGCACCCAATTACTCTTGCGCAGCATCCAGATGACTGACCTAAGAGATGAGTATAGGGCTCTTCAAGGCGGACGGACGATCAAATCATCCAGCTCTATTGCTTCGCTTACCCCATTCATGGATGAGTTTGGACTTCTTCGTGTTGGTGGCCGTCTAAAGCACTCGAGTCTGGATTTCGATACTCAGCATCCTGTGATACTTCCGAGCCATCATCCTGCCACACGCGCCATCATCATGCATTTTCACAGGCGTCAGCTGCATGCTGGACCTCGTTCGCTTCTTGCTCACATTCGGCTCCACTATTGGCCTATTGGTGGCCGTAAGACTGTCTCCAGCGTGACAAGCAAATGCATAATGTGCTTTCGAGCTAAACCGGTCCTAGCTGAGACAATCATGGCGGATCTTCCCCGGGATCGTGTGAGTGGCTCGCAGCCTTTCGCTGTCACTGGAGTGGACTATTGTGGACCATTTTACTACAAGAGTGAGGTGTTCGAAGCAAAGGACCTGTGAAATGCTACATCTCGGTCTTCATCTGCTTTGCCACAAAAGCAGTGCATCTTGAACTGGTTCCTGATCTGTCTACAGCAGCTTTTCTTAATGCTCTTAAGCGGTTCATTCTAACCAGATGTAAACCTGCTCGCATATGGTCGGACAATGCTACTAATTTCGTGGGAGCCAAAAATGACCTTGCTGAACTCAAGCGGCTCTTCCCCAGCGAGAAGCACATCAACACAGTCCGAGAGTTTTGTATCTCCGATGATATTGAATGGAAATTCATCCCACCTCGGTCCCCGCACTTCGGTGGACTTTGGGAGGTGGCGGTGAAGACAGCAAAATATAATTTTTATCGATCGGTCGGACCCTCGCTTTTGCACCTGGATGATCTTCGCACACTCGTCTGCCACATTGCCGCAATAATAAATTCACGACCTCTTTTTGCACTTTCAGAGCACCCTGCAGATCTGGATGTATTAACTCCTGCGCACTTCCTTGGTACTGTGCCACTCGCAATATACCCGGAGCCTGATGTCACCGCGCTGAACGTTAATCGCCTAGATCGCTGGCAACGTATAGCGTATTATCAACAAATTTTCTGGAGTCGCTGGCGTGAGGAATATTTAACGCTTCTTCAGCAGCGCTCCAAATGGCGAACATCCCAGCCTGGTGTTCTCATCAATGATGAAAGGACGAAAACTTGCCGCCTCTTAAGTGGCCACTGGCTCGTGTGGTCGAGCTTGTTGCTGGTGCTGACGGCGTTTCTCGAGTAGCTGTTCTCAAGACGTCAACTGGAATTATCAAGAGAGCTGTGCGCAAATTATGTGCGCTTCCGAAACAGGATGTTGTTGAAAGCCAGTGTCTTCCAACGGGGGGAAAATGTTTGGTTACGCAGCTATTTGCACCAAAAACAACATAAACAAATTTAGCTCTTAAAGTTTAATCTTTGACCAATTATGCTCTGCGCAGCCCAACGATACCAAGCCAGGGCTTGTTAACGCGCGGACCCAGGCAACATGCAACACACCTCCCGCCCAACCGACCGAGGGGCGCGCCGCATAACGAGCGGCTACGAATATCGCGAAATAAGAATAGAACATACAATATAAATACAACAAATGAACATAGACTATTTAAATGTTAGACAGATGTTGTAATAGTACAGTTCTGAGAGTAGGGACAGAAGTAGCCTTACTTATTATCTGAAAAAGGTTATTATAATTAGAGCATAAGATCCGAAAAGGGTTATGAACTGCATAGTTAGTATTACAGGCTTGCAGAGAAATCGGAAAAAAGTTCCTAGTACTTCTGATCGGAACAGCAAAACGAATTTGGCTAATTAATTCGGATGAATCAATTTCACCGTTAATTAGTTTGTGTAAGAAGATTACACCAAGCATGGTTCTACGATCAGAAAGAGAGGGAAGATTTATTAGTAAAAGTCTACTACGGTAAGGAGGCAAACGATTAGGATTCCAGTGAAGACACCGGAGGGCAAAGAGTAGAAATTGTTTTTGCACAGATTCTATTCTATCCTGATGAACCTTGTATTGTGGACACCATATAGAAGACCCATACTCAAGAATGGGGCGAACAAGTGAAGTATAAAGAGTCTTAGTAACGTAGGGATCGTCAAATTTTTTCGACCAACGCTTAATGAAACCCAAGACACCAAAGGCTCGATTAGCAGCAGAAGAAACTTAAGCTTGGGATCCAAAAGGATACCTAAATCATTAACTGACTCAATTCGTTCAAGTGGTTTTCCATTAAGAACATAATTATTTAAAAAGGGCATTCGCCTATAAAAAGACATTACGTTGCATTTACCACAATTTAAATTTAATAAATTTACCCGACACCAGGTTTGAAAGCTGTCTTAATAAGTTTGCAACCTTTTACCAGATAGAAAGTCTGTAGAAGAAAAACAAAGTTTAACATCATCGGCATACATCAGCACCAGAGAGTGTGTTATCACGGAAGGAAGGTCATTAATGAACAATGTATATAACAAGGGACCAAGGTGACTACCTTGTGGTACTCCGGACTTGACCAGAACAGACTTAGAGACAAGTCCTTTCAAAAATACTTTTTGGGATCTTAAACTTAGATAATTGGAGATCCAAAGAATTAAGTCTTTTGGAAATCCCAGAAGATGAAGTTTATGAAGTAAAAGAGAATGATTAACGGAATCAAACGCCTAACTGAAATCGGTGTAAACAACATCTGTTTGTATTTTGTTTTGAAACCCCTTCATAACAAAAGAAGTGAATTCAAGTTAGTTAGTGGTAGTAGATCTATTTTTCACCAACCTGTGCTGGCAGGGTGAAATTATAGATCTACAAAGATGTTGTAGTTGAGAAGTTATTAATTTCTCAAAAATCTGAGGAATAGCAGACAACTTAGAAATACCTCTGTAGTTTTGAACGTTTGACTTGTTTCCTTTTTTATGGAGACTAATAATAAATGATTCTTTCCACATGACGGGAGCAAAACTCGACGGACAGATTAAAAAGCTTATATAATGGCCTCAAAAGACATCCATCAGGTCCCGGTGAGAATACTGGCTTAATGGCCTTAAGATCACTTAGTAGCGAACTTTCCGTTATCAAAGGTCCAAATATGCAATTAGAGACATTTACATCATAAGGATATGGCGAAACCAATTGAACATTTGATGAACTATAAGTTGTTTGAAAAAATTCAGCAAATAAATCGGCGATGGCCTGATCTGAGTTAGCTGTCGTTTTTTCAAAAAATACGGTTGATGGAAGTGTTGATGATTTACGTTTCGCATTAACGAAGTTATAAAACTGTTTAGGATACCGATGAAATTGTAACCTTTAAGGTAACCCTGGTAGCATTGGTTATTCAGGACAGAGAAATTGGATCGAGCAATCAAGTAGTTAGAGAAATCCAAGAAAGAGCCAGTTTCCTTGAATTTTTTGTAGAATTTTGACTTTCTATTTTTCATGCTAGTTAATTCCCGTGTAAACCAAATTGGTTTGTTGGAACTACGTGCATTACGAACCGGGACACATAAATCAAGTAATGAATTTAAGGTTGAGTAAAAAATCGTGATTGTCTGGGATAAGAGTTGAGTGAGTTTAATGAAATCGGTGTTCCGAAATTGACGAACTTGCTCTGGAGGTAGAGTACGTGGGCACATCCCCCGGATAGGTAAATCTGATTTGACACAATGACATCCCAAATAAATTATCAAGAAAATCATGTTGGGTCGTGGGAGTCAATACATTAGAGTCTACATTAGAAATCCAAACAGTCTCAGCAATAATGAAGTCACCAAGAACAACAAAAAAATCACGATCAGAAAGCATAGATGATACAGAGTGTATTGCAGAAAAATGCGAAAAATATACAGAATTGTCTGCAGAAGGGGAATATAAGAACAAGTAGTAAAAAGGCTAACACCACAAAGGCTCAATTTGACAGTAACAAATTCAATATCTACAGAACTATCTACTATTGCGATTCCTGAAGATACATCGGCATCAACAGCAATAAGTACACCCCCACCACGACGAGGAGTGCGATCTTTTCTATTAATGGAAAATTTGTTAAAAAGAATTTCAGAATTTAGGATGTCGGGCCTTAACAATGTTTCAGAAAAGGCAACGACATCAAAAGTAAAGGACATGCTATTTAGGTAAAGATTAATAAGTTTACTACAATTACCTCTTACATTCTGATAGCCCAGTGAGAGGGAGGATTTTAGTTTTTTGTGCTATCAGAGACCATAGGTGCTGGATAAGACCTAGCAACTACAGAGGGGAGTGCAACCGGAGTCCGATTTTTCTTTTTTGCAGTGTATTCTTTTATAATTAAGTGTTGAGGCCAAAATTCTTTACAACAAATTTTGCTGAAATGATCGGCAGGAACACTTATTTTAAATGAGGAAATTTCCCGAAGATACGTAAATTTAAATTTTTCCACCGTTATATTGGCTTCAGACTTTGCCTGAATAAAGGCCTTGACATCGTCAGATGTAGTATCAGGGGCAAGTAGAAACAAAAATTTGTTTTTTTGGTGGGACACCTACAAGGGTATTAACATCAACCGCAGCTGTAACTCCAGGAGGAGCTATAGCCTTAATTGGAAGAGCATTTGACTCGACAGACATACTAGGAAAAGTATGTTGACTTGCAACAACACTGCCAGCATTCGCCGAGACAGAAATTTCTACTGGGTCAGCAGGAACAACATCCATGGGTATGGTGTTGATTTCCTCACTACTGACTACTATCTGGGGACGCGGGGATGTAAAATCCATCAGTGATGGAGCAGATGAAGCAACTGGGACTGTTGGGACCGACAGCCAATTGACAGCCTATGATTGGCCTTTTTTCGTTCGCAACATTATCGCACAGCCAGCAACAAACGAAACCCATTTTTACATTTGCGCGCACCTGGCAATTTTTTGAATAACAGACATACATTATAATATTTTTTTTTTTTTTTTAAAACAAAGAGTAATTACTTAAAACAAAAAATATTAATAAAAAAAGAACACTGCAAAATAGTACTAAAGCAACAAATATAAAAGTAGAAGGCACGCTAGATTTAAAATTGACACTGATTTCTATTTACGACAATAACGAATACGAACAAGTAAGAGTGCTCTAGTCGAGAGTGCCCGACTAGGATATACCCTGATCCAAGTTCTGACATTCATTGAAGTTATTTATCTGCATTCATACATAGAATCACACACACATATACAAACAAAAGCTGCTGGCTACGCGCGTCATACATTTGCTTTGCTTCTTCTTCTTCCTTTGGCCCCAAACTATGTTACATTGAATCGTTAATAACTTCTTTGTTTATTGTCTGATCGTAATGATTTGTAGGACACAAAGATGGCATACAAATGTGAGACTATGTAAAATCCGAAGGTCATACTTCTTAAAATACGTATTTTTTGATTTCTTGGAGACCGGGGAGGGGTATGCAAAAAATGAAATGCATTTAACCTTTGTATGCTATTGGAGACTATATGTACCAAATTTGGTGACTCTACGTCTTATAACTTTTAAGCTATACCTTAAAACACTCTTCTGGAATCTTAATTTATCGATAACTTTTGAAAGGATTGAGATATCGAACAAAAAATGATGAGTTTGTGTCGAACCAGCAGTACAGTAACTTAAATATAAATATAAAGTTGCTAGCTTTTATGAATTTCAAGTTATGCCCGAAAATTACTTGACTGGAATCGAAATTTATCGATAACTTTTAAACGGGACGAGATATCGAAAAAAAATGATAAACTTGTATCGTCCCGCCGCTACGAGAACTTATATTTCAAATATGAAGTCTCCAGCATTTGTAGTCTCTGAGAAACACGCGTTCATACAGACGGACAGACGGACAGACGGTCAGACGGACAGACGGACATGGCTATATCGACTCGGCTATTGATACTGATCAAGAATATATATACTTTATGGGGTCGGAGATGCTTCCTTATGCCTGTTACATACTTTTGCACAAAACCATAATACCCCTTTTTCCCATTTTTAATGGGATCAGGGTATAAAAATAGAACGGCGCGAACGCGACGACCGAAATTAACATAAACGGAACAGAAGAGCGCGGCCACCGCCAAGCACAAAATTAAACGAGAGCGCGGGAGAGCGAGAGCAAGCGCGAGCGCGAAAATAATCAAAACGGTATAAATACAATAACAAAGTGTTAGCAACAGCAATGCAACTGCACAAGACAAACCAGTATGCTTGGGCTACTGTTTGTTGTTGTATTTAAACACAATTTGTAAATATGTTAATAAGCTAATAATTATTGTCCACCTATGTGTTTCACACAACCGAATGTAATTCGCAATCCACAAGTAATTTATTAAACGTAAAAAGGCAAATTCACGATTGAATAGAACGAAGAAACAAAATTAACATCGAAGAGCAATAAAAAAACACGTCTGTTTGCTAATGCGAGCGAGAAAATTTTGTTATACATTAGTCTTGTAAATTAATCTAAGTTCGGCCACGAAGGCAAACAAATTATATTATATATATGGGAATCTCACTGCATTTTATTTTTTTCGGAAATTCGATAGCTGTTGAAAAAGCTGAATGGCTCAACAAAGATCATAGAAGAACATACTAAATATTATAACGAATTTCAAATAATAAGCGCAACAACATTTGTAATAACCATAATTGGCTTAAAATTGTACTTAACTTATAAGTTTAAGAGTTTGCCACATAAATTAATCATTAAATATAAGAAACCTAAAATACAAGAGACACCCATAGAACCAATCGATATATCAGGCGAATTTAAAGAAAACCCCATACTGTATCCACAAATAACCACCTGAGGACAGGCAAATTTCTTAAGGTTGGGGGAGTGATATATCCATATTCCATTAACACTAAGCACTATATCATACATACAATACTGTAAACACCCATCATACCCAATTTTTGGCGACAACGACAATGGTCAATCTCCCTAAACATAAACAGCCGTTCAAGCATCCGGCATAGACATAAACAAATTCCAAAAATGACGCCATTGTCGTTGTTCCCACCAAATACGCTCCCACGCAACAAATGCAGACGTTGCACAAACTTCGGCTGACGCAATGTCAAATCATGAAGAGTAAGATCAATAAGAGAATTGATCTAAGAGAATTTAGAAGCTCATGCAAAAGCCCAAAAAAGCTCAAAGCCGAGGTTTGCTCAACGCCCACGCATCAACAGCCTATTGAGTTCGATTTGATACGCAATCGATTAAGGTCGTAACCGTGCAGCTGTATAAGATTATATAATTAACTTCAGTCCGTCTAAGAATTACTCCATAATATTGTAGTGTTTTAATAAAGATAAAATTATATTTTTTCAATTAATATTTTAAACCAAAATACAATTATATAGTATTCAGATTTTAATTTCATTATTTCAGCATGCTTAGATAATGCTTAAACTCATAATTGGAAAGTTTGGTCGAGCTATATCATAAAACCAAAAATTTCGACCGATCGTTCCTATGACAGCTATAAGATAAAGTGATCCGAATGTGATTTAATTGTCTGAGCATGCTTAGATAATGCGAAAACTTATTTTATTTATTTAATGTCAACTAGTGTTTGAGCCGCAAAGTATGCAGTGGGGATGGACAGCATCTTGAGCTTTCCCCCACAGCTACGACTCCGCGGCGCTGTTAACAGCCTCTTGTAAGCTAATGAGCACGGGTGCTAACAGCCTGCTAACATTCTGGTTTTACCCTCTAACCACACCACATGTAATACAAAAATGGAAAATAAAAAACATACACATATATTTTAGTTCTACGAAATAACATCGACTTCTAAACTTCTTGGACTACTACTGCAATCTCTTCGCTTTCACCACAACATTGCATTTTGGCTATACGCAATTCTTAACCATTTATAAACCCTGACTTTAGTAACATATATTGAAGCACTCTGTATTTGCAGCAGCCTGTTCAATAATTTTTTTAAAAGCTTGAGAAATTATCAGCAATTTAAATTTTGGAATAATCTTGATTACTTCAGAAGATATGATTTTTGCAACACAAAAAGTCAGAAGGCGTCACGGTGCGTCGGATCAGATGCTGATGGTTTGGCATGAGCCAAAGTTGCTTCACTGTCCCGCTACAGCTGCATAAGATATGGAAGGCTTCCCAAGCAAATAACATTGCCTTGTCCCAAAGCTTTACATGAACAAGCCCTCTACGGGGAAAAACAGCGTGCAGAAGCTTACTCTTTTTAAGCTTCATTGCTTCTTTAAAGACAGAGTAATTATCTGAAGTGGGCTCCTCGTTTACGTAAAAGGAAGCTGGATAGTTAAAGCCAAGCAATTGCAAGTTTAGTTAATGTTTCGCCTCGCGACGGTAAGCTCCAATTGTTTTCAAAGGGGCAGCTTTCTCGTGCACATGCTCAACTACAGAGCGCGTGTTTTTCAACTGATTGACCCTAAAAATTTCCAGGATCTTGGGTGCCGGAGTGTGGTGAATCGCAAAGCAGAGAATGTGCTCCTCAGCTTTTCGCCCTCCACAGCTGGAACTCCGTGCATACGGAGATCGCAAAAATTTGGAAGTTTCCGTTCGCAAGGTCGGAAAATGGACGAAAAACTGTTGTATGACATTTTTTGATTTAAATCCGATCAGCTCCAAACTCATTATCAAAGCTGAACATACAAAACTATTGAATACATGACATTCAAATTTTGGAAAATCCACCCCTAAGTCGGAAAATGGCGGGAAAACTGTTGAATGCAACTTGTTCGTTTTTCATCTGATCAGCACCAAACTTATTTTAAAGCTCTGCATAACAAAATATTAACAATATTTAATTCATATTTTGCAAAATACTCAAAATTGTTGCAAAAAACTTTTTTGTTTTCCGTTCGATTGGATTGAAAATCATTTTATATATGAACATTTCATTCAAACGATATTCACTTTTTGCTGAAAATCCTGCGTGGAAGTTGGGGTGGTCAATTTTCAATATAACAATAAGCTTCAAACTCATTTTCAAAGCTTCTCGTTAAAAACTAATAACGTGATTTGAAATTTTTGAAAATCCATTTGCAAGGTGGGAAAATGGGCGCTACTCGTTAGTGATTTTGCCTCAGGCGAGGAATTGCTGAGCCAATACAAATTTGAGAACCCACCTATTCGCCAGTGAGAATCTCACTTTTTAAGTGTGCATTCACCTGTGCCCCCTTCTATCGTTCAGACATCTCCAACACTTCTGGCAACTCCACAAAATCCGTTTCGACCTTTCTTTCTCTGTCACCATCGCCGTCTCAACAATTTACTCCCTTGCCTTCTCCAGGGGATGCGATTATACCCCAATTTTTGAGCCAGCTCCGATGACAAGTACTGCGGCACGACTTGTTTCTCGTCGCAAGCGCAGACCATATCAAAGTCCTGTTTCTAATGAGGGAACTAATCCTATTGTAATTTCAGCTCCACCTCAGCTAATCCTTAGTGAAGTTGCCCCAAGAAAGCAAGTGTTTGTTTCCAGGCATTCAGCTGACACTACATGCGAGTCATTGGCGGCTTATATTTCTTCAAAATCTTCAGCTTGTGTTTCCATCACTAAATTTAAATTTTCTACTCCTCGTGAAAAAGCATCCTTTGAAATAAGTGTCCCTCACGACATGTTCCCGATCATTTGTGATCCAAAATGTTGGCCACCTCAAATGATTGTTCGTGAATTTAAACCTAAAATTCGAAATATTGCTAAGCCTATTTCACTCGCAGCTGGAAGCTCTTCATCCAGCAATGTTCCAAAAAACTAGATCCCGATTTAACTACCATTCAATACCAGAATATTAGAGGCCTTATGTCCAAACTTACAAATTTATTCATGAACAGTATTTCTTTTGATTCTGACATTGTCGCTTTCACAGAAACTTGGTTAAGCTCCACTGTGGCTGACTGCGAAATTTTGTCTAATAATTTTATTATTTATAGAGACGCTCGGCCGACTCGAGGTGGTGGCGTACTAATCGCCATCAAAACCACACTCCAGTCGGATATTTTTAATTTCTCTGCTGCTATCTCTAGATCAGCGCCTTTAACAATGCTGAAAGATTCGTACCATCCCACAATCGAAATTTCACTTTCATTTTTTAAAAAACGTTATTGATTCCGTTAAGGGGATAATAGTCTGCTGATTCAGCATATTTTATGCAACAGATTGGTATTTTTTAAGCAATTCGGTTGACATAGTTGCTGCTAACAACTTCTATGAAACCCTTAATGCATTGATATCTGCATTCCGAAATATATCCGATCGTCTGCTTCAAGCAAACCACCATGGTTTACACTACGCCTCTCTTACTTAAAAAACATTAAATCAAAGTGTTTTAAATAGTTTGAGAAGTCTGGTTCCAGTGTTGATTTATCCAAATATTCTGTAGCCAAGTCCAACTTTGTGCTTCTAAACTCCCAGTGCTACGAGAATTACTTTACTCATTGCAAACTACAGTTTACTCAGGATCCTAAGCAATTTTACAACTTTGTTAGTTCGAAGCGCAAATCTTCAAATTTGTCTTCTTCCTTTTTTCTTGGGATAGAAAAAGCTAGCAACGACTCTGCTGCTTCTGACCTATTTGCTAACTTTTTCCAATCAACATATTCCTCTGTCCCCCATACTAACACTTCGTATCCTTATAATATTTCACCTTCGAACCTTTTATTTAATCCTGCCATCACTTATGACTCACTTCTTTCTGCTTCTAAATCACTAAAATCTTCTTTCTCTTCTCGCCAGACAACATCCAAGCTCAAGGAATGCTGTAAGTCCTTACTTCAACCATTGCTAAAACTTTTTAATCTATCCCTTGACTCTGCAGTTAAAAAAACACAAGAGTTTTTATGAAAGTTTAAAATAATATTATTAATTATTTTATGTTTGGTAATTGGTGGCGTTTTTATTTGCGGACGAGCGAAATTTGGCGTGCTGATTTGTATATATATATTTTTGACAACTGAATTTATTTCTTAGGCCTAGCTTACGTTATGGTGGCGAAGCGAGGCGAATTCGCTCTCTGAGCGAAAAGCTTTAATGCGCTCTAGCTTCGCCCTAAACCTTTCTTACACTAGGCTTCAAATTAATGCAATAAACTTTAATAACAAATAACGATGCGCTGAAATGCGCAAACACCGGCCCCCATGAAACGCTGTGGGCTTCATCACACCGGCAGTCGTACCAGCTTGTGTATGGGCCTCTTAAAACGTCCACCACTGGCCGTCCTAATCTCGACGACCCGAACGACGCCGTCCCCTTCTGCCTGCACCGCCGTTACTCTGCCGATGAGCCACTGCTGGGGTGGCAGATTGTCCTCGGCGACGACCACCAGCTTTCCAAGGGCGACGTCTGGCAGGCGATGGTGCCACTTGTTCCGCGTTTGGAGGCCCAGGATATGCGCCCTCGACCATCGCCGCCAGAACTGTTGCTTGAGCAACGAGACAGCTCGCAGGTAGCCTGGGGTTAGTGCCTCGCCGTCATTCGGGTCCTCGCTGATGGCTCCTATCGGCCTGGAGTTTAGCACCGATTCTACGGCGACTAGCGTCGTCTGCAGCTCTTCCACCGTAAGCAGCAGGCTTCCGACCGTCCGTTGGAGTAGGTGCTTTGCAGACTTCACACCTGCCTCCCACAGACCCCCTTGGCGGTATGAACGCAAATTCGCATCCATTTCTTGATGCAAATTCGCGAAATGCGTCCACCTCATCCTCGACTCGAGCCCGCAACTGCCGCAACTGGCGACTTGCTCCCACGAAGTTGGTCGCGTTGTCGCAATGGACGGTCTGTGGAACTCCTTGATGGCCGATGAACCTTTGGAAAGCCATTAAAAATGTGTTAGTGGAAAAATCGGATACTAATTCTAAATGAATTGCTTTGGAGGCGATTCTAAAGGTCGTGCTAATTGGGCCACAAAAATCAACGTCAAATATGAAAAATGGGCGGAGCGTTCGGAGTCGAACTGCTGGCAAATTGCCTATAATCTGGGTTAGCAGACGAGGTTTGCATTTAAAGCAACGGATGCACGATCTCACTGTCTGACGACAGACCGCTTGACCGTTAACTATCCAAAGTCGCTCACGAACAAGACTCACGAGTGCTCTTGGGCCAGCATGACAATGCATTAGCTTTTATAGTTTCTAGCGAATCACAAGCTTTTCGTCAGGAGCATCGGAAACTTAGCATCATATGCAAGAGGAGCATTTGCAAGTCGTCCCCCTACTCTTAATACCGAAAAGGAGCACCAAGATCCATTATACTCATGTATAAATGGATTGAGACGCTGCCTTTCGAACCCTATCTATGTCATCTTTATATTCAACTTTTTGAATGACTTCAACTATTTTCTCAAAAGCTTCTTTTCTTTCGAGTGCCTTTGGGATGTTCTTAAATTTCACTGCTTAATTTTTACATTTTTGAATAAACCGGAACACATAAGCAAAAACTCTCAGCAGCCTGGCATGCGAAGAAAAACTATCGATAATTTCTACGAAATCTGATCGGTCTACCATAGCTGTCAGTCCAACAGCTGTTTTACGTACTTCTAAGGTACGCATCTCATCTGTCATCAGATGCTTGTTTACCGGCCAGGAATCTAGTGGGTGTACGATTTCAGCGTCTGCAAATAATCCTACGCTGCAGATAGTCAACAGGCCTATAACAAATATGCAACCCAAAATGTACCCGCGGCACATTTATGGCCACAGATAGGGCTTTCGCACCATCTGCCGGGGTGCAGCGCTAAACACCATATGCAGCTTCGGAACCCAAACCTGGTTAGATTAAGATATTTGACTTATACATAGTCTAGAGCACATTGTGCGATACAACTTGATTATTTAGGGCACTTATTGTAAACTCGAATTAGATAATACTTGGACCTAAGCAAACATTACTGTGTCAAAAACTCTGTATATAAACCCTGCATTTCCATCAATAAAATCAGTACTGAAAGGAAACTCAAAGTATTCACATCTCCATGCCCAATTTGTTCAAGTACCGATTGCGGCGAAATTTTGTTACTGGTACATGAGCCGGAAACACAAAACAATAATTTTCAGCATACATCATATCTACATTTTGTGACCCCCGACTTTTGGAACTTGGGTTCATTTGGCGAACCCTAAATAATTGGTCAACTTACGACCAAGTCATATACAACTAAGAGCGTCACCCTGTGATCTCTTAACCACTATTATTCACAAGGTGGTGAAAGGAAAAAAATCATTTGGTCATCTTAACTATTGTTAGTCCCAACAAGAGCCTTAAAAAGTACCTAGTCAACTAAACGATAGCTACCTAAGGCTAGCTTGAGATAACGGACTGGCAATATAAGCACCGTCACGAATCAAGACAACAACATTTGGACATCTGCAAAACAACATATTGCAGCGATGACGTCTGCGCACATTCACATTTCATACAAATAAATAAATATATACACCAAAAAACATATTGCGACAATACATTGGAGCATCAAGTAGCTACTTGGCGATTACAGTTGAGATAAGACTACGTTCCACATCCATTTAATATTTATTAGTATACCTTGACCATCCATTTAGTTGTGAGTAGAGGCACTGCCTGTCAGCGCAACAAACAAAATACCTCCATTGGGTCAGGTATTACTATAAATAAAAATGGATTCAGTAAGCATCAATATTTTGCTGGACAGGCAATTAGCAAATAAAAAATATCTGAAGGCGCCGAAATAGAGCACGATTACTTCTCGAATGAATATTTTAATAATATAAGGGATTTGGTTGTTGTATATAAATGAGAATTCAACTAACAAACATCGTCAATACAAATGGATACTGAATCTACGATTTTCTGTGACGAAGAAGCAGAACTGGAGCCTGATTCGAGAAGAAAGGGTGCTACTGGATAGTTTCGAGCGCATATTGAACAAAATGACAAAAGAAAGTCGCCAAGGTTTCAAACAAGTTAATAATCAATATTGGAGTGAGATAAAAGACATCCACGTCCAAATTTATAAGAAATTCTAGGACCCTGTGAGAATTGGATACAGTGACAGGAGATATCTGGCAGCTGAAGACGCTGTCATAACAATCCAAACTATGACATGCGAAGAAATCATTCACCGACCTGCGAGCACAATTCAAATGCATGCTTCATTACTTCTGCCAAAGGTAGAAATTCCCAAATTTAATGGGGGTTATTTTTCAAGAAAACGATTCATGAAGCAGCATTACCCATCATTCAAAAGATGTGGTACCTAAAAACTAGCATCACTGGAGATGCAAAACGTTTAATACATCATAGCATTATAGTAACAAACGTGTGCTAAGAAACGCATTGATTCAGAAATTGTTCCATCAATAACTAATGATGTCAAATCCATCAAAGCTTTGCATGATAATATCAATGAAACATTATCTGCACTAAACAACATTGGCATTAGAACAGAAACATGGGATCCAATACTTTTGTGCATTTTTACTAAAAAATTGGATCGCCAAACTTATATGCTGTACGAACAATCAGTTCTTGACTCAAGGAAGCTCCAAGAACTGAGTCTTTTTTTGACATTCTTGGAACCAAGATTTCTTACATTAGAGGCTACTTGCGGTATTGACAAGAGAAATGTTAATTCCAGACAAAATACATGCGCTGCAATCGGAACAGAATACACATGTTATTTCTGTGAAGAGCCAAACCATGCCATATTCAAATGCAACGAGTTTATTAAGAAAACTACAGCTGATAGATTGAATTGGGTTCAAAAGAACAAATAATGCGTCAAATGTTTTAAACGCGATCATACTGCAAAAACTTGTCAAAGACGAGATTGCTTTACTTGTAATAAAGGGCACAACATTCTGTTGCATTTGAAAACCAAGCCTGAAACTAAAACTGCAGCATCGACAAGTGGGGTACACACAAATTATGTACTTCTGCTCGGGCTATCATTAAAGGCAACCATGGACAAATGTGTGAATTCAGAGCTCTACTTGACTCAGGCTCTCAAGTAAATGTTATCTCTCAAAGAGCATTAAAAATATTAGCTCTGACTGTTAAAAAATCAAATCTTCAAATAAATGGAATTGGCGGACGGACACAAACATCAAAGGCAAGGGTTAATGTTATGCTTCATATAGTTGCAGATCAGCCACACAATCTATCAATACGTCTATTTGGAAACTTCCAAAGAATATTACATTGGCGGACCCTAATTTTGACAAAGTTGGAAGAATTGACATGCAAGATAATCATTTAAACATTGGAACAGGACTGCCGAGGCTACAAAAAACCAAACTAGGATGGATTGTGGCAGGAAAACTAAAAAATACATCCGCAAAAGCAACAACATGTGCAGTTTTGACTGAAGAAGAAACACACCTTGTCGGTCACCATTGGAGAAACAATGTGAGCAACACTTTCTTCAACACATTCAGACCGCATTAGATAGGAAACCAATCGTTCGACTCCCATTTATGGAAGATGCTTCAGCCGTGGGGGAGAGTAGTGATCTAGCGACACGACGATTCTTTTGTCTGGAAAAACGGCTAACGCGCGATCCTGCAACTAAGGCAAGCTACATTCAATTCATGACAGAATATGAGGCACTTGGGCATATGAAAGAAATGCACACAAAGGCACGCCATTTTATACCACATCATTGTGCTCTAAAGCCTGAAAGCTCGACAACCAAATTAAAAGTGGTCTTTGATGCCTCCGCAGTTACGTCATCTGGAAAATCGCTCAACGATTTGCTGCACAAAGGGCCTACTCTGCTAAATTCAATATTTTCAATTTTGTTGCGGTTCAGGTTGCACACATATGTATTCACGGCGGACACAGAAAAAATGTATCGTCAAATCTGGATCAATCCCGAAGACCAGTATTGTGAAAAAATAGTTTGGCGCAATAATCCGTCCGAGGATTTGCGATATTCATGATTAAAAGCGGTAACTTATGGAACAAAGGCTGCACCATATTAAGCTATAAAATGTCTACAATATCTAGCACAAAAAGTCAAAAGAGAATACCCAATTGGAGCTGCCGCACTGGAAGCGATTTTTATGTTGACGACTGTATAACAGGAGCTGATAGGATTAAGTGTATAAGATTCATAGATATTAGGTTTGTAGAATTAAGTGTATAAGTTTAAGTCGCACGGAGCGCAATAGCATAAGATGAAGATGCACGGAGCGCAATATGTTAAGGTAGATATTAAGTTTGTAGGATTAAAGGTTTTGACGATAGCCGGAGCGCAATAGTTTAAGTTAAAAATGTAAATGCCGTTGGGTTAGAGTTGAAACGGCCGTGCCGATCAGGTGCGACTCGGCTAGGGTGGCGTGGCAGACAGCAAATTGTCGCACACAAAGAGAAAAAGCGACACTGCCATGAATTCCCAGCAACCAGAAAGCCGTCGTGGACAAAAAATCGTAGAGGCGGGAAGGGGGAGGAAAAATGGCGAAGCAGAGGGTCGGCAGTTAGTAAATGGCAGTGAGATTGAAAAGTCAAGAGAGTGAAACAAGTGTGGAGTAAAGACACGACTGGAACATAAAAAATATAGACACGAGGTGGAAGTAATATAATACAAACAAAGATTTAGTGTCGGAGTTAATCGGGAATAGACAATCAGAACGAGAAAATAACGATGACACGAGCGGCAACAGTCCCTGCAATTCGCTGTCGAAGATGTGAAACAAAGCAGGGCACAGGCGAATATAAAGGTAAAGGATAAAATAGTAGAAATAAAGATATCCGGCACAGGAAGTAGTGCGACGATAATATATGAAACTTATTGAATTATAACATTTATGGTTTTAATTAGTTACTGGTGTGGTATTCTTATTTTTCCAACGGCCCTTTTGTTTTATTTCCCCTCCCACACCTTCTGGTCTCCCGGCAAAATATATAAATTTCTTGTCAGAGTTGAACTCGGACGGAGTGATAGCTGTACCCCGGATCAGTTCCTTAGAGTGGCTTAAAACTCCATCGAATTTGTCGTGCTGTTCTATAAGCAAGACCGTTTTTTTTTTTTCTAAACGAGGAAAAAAATAACACCCTGTATTAGGCGGCGGCTCGCGTGTGCGAAAAACAGTTGCAGCCGAATAACGGACATGCGCGAACGCAAAACGGACGAAGAAACCACGTACAGTCAGATCGCTACCTTCGTCGTAGCTAAGGCAAGGCAAGTGCGCATTAGGGCAGAGTGAAGGGACAGTGGGACGATAACGATTGTGTACGTGTAAAATACAAACGTGCAAATAATTAAATAAAATATTTTAAACAAAATAAAACATATAATATAAAATAAATAATATAATACAAATAAAATATTATTTTTCAACAAAATAAAACAAATAATATAAAAAAATCAAATAGTTTTAAACAAAATAAAATAAACAATATAATACAAATACAAAGATTTTCAACAAAATAAAATAAATAACAATACAAATAAAATATTATTTTAAACAAAATAAAATAAATAACATAATACAAATAAAATATTTTTTAAAGAAAATAAAATAAATAATATAATACAAATAAAATAATAATTTTGAATAAAATAAAATAAAAAATATAATATAAATAAAATAAATATTTTAATACAAATAAAAATATTATTTTTAAACAAAATAAAATAAATATTTTAATACAAATAGAATATATAAATTTCTTACGGTGTAGGTTGGGATCGGTTGCCATCGCCCTCGATGAGTGAAGTTCTCGTCGGGAAAGCAGCACGATGGTTCGTGACAAAGCCGGTTGTGAGATGTGTCGTGGGAGACGTTCCGACGAGGTTTCCTGGAGTTCTTCCTGCCATCCCGTTGTCAGAGAGGCGGAGAATGTTTCAAGGACTATTTAATAGATCTCAGGGCATTCATGCACCACGCCGGATATGATACGGATAGGGAGTTGCACCGGGTTTATGAAAACGCCGCTCCAGAGTATCGGCTATACGTCAGGAGGGGAGATTTCAACAGCCTATCCCAATTGACGCAGTTCGCAGTAGAGTACGAGATGGCTAAAAGGCAAAGTAGTGAGCGGACGATGAGAGGAGGTGTAACTCATGCCCCTCTCTACATGACTCGCACCGAAACGGATAGGGGGTCACAGGGTTATCATTCTAACCCGTTTCGGGGTACTCCATCTACGCCGAACGAAAGTAGAGTGAACCCCGAGAAGACGTTCGAGATGAATCGAGATACTGCGGGCCGTGTGGCGGATCACGGGACGGAACAGCTCTTCGATCCGCGAAGGGCGTGCCACAAATGTGCACAAGGGGGGCACTTCGCTCGGGAATGTCTGAACCCGCGTGTGATCTTCTGCTGGAACTGTGGTACCAAAGGTGTGATGACTCGTGATTCTTGTCAGTCGGGAAACGGGCAACGGCTCTGTCTGGACCGGACTCTAGCAGACGCCACTGGAATGGGGGTCCGGAATTAGAAAATCCCTTGCGGGTAAAAGAGGGGCGCATCACGGCCAACGTGCAAGTCGGGCGGCGTGAGGTAGATGCGACAATAGATACGGGCGCGACTCGTAGTTTTATGAGTCAGTTGTACGCTCAGGAGGTAGAGTCGTATGGCGAGGTGATAAGGGTGCAGACTCGTATTGGCTGAGTAAAATGCTCAGGATCACAGTGGGTTTGGGAGGACGGGAAATCAGTATGCCCCTCCTGGTGATGCCGTCGATGCTAGACCAGGTCATTCTCGGAATGGATTTTCTGTATGCAATCGGAACTCGCCTACAATGTGGTAGTGCCGAGCTGATTCTGGGGAAGGTCGTACGTCCGAGAGAAGATGAGGGGTGAGGACGGTAAAGGCCAGACCACAGGCAGACAGATCAGAACTTTCACCAGGATCGGAGACATTACAGATGAAAAGTACGGGGAAATCCACGACAGGGCAAATGTATGGAGGGGATAAGGTGGCGGAGGGAGTGACTGAGTTACGTCATAGCATTATAGTAACAAACGTGTGCTAAGAAACGCATTGATTCAGAAATTGTTCCATCAATAACTAATGATGTCAAATCCATCAAAGCTTTGCATGATAATATCAATGAAACATTATCTGCACTAAACAACATTGGCATTAAAAAAGAAACATGGGATCCAATACTTTTGTGCATTTTTACTAAAAAATTGGATCGCCAAACTTATATGCTGTACGAACAATCAGTTCTTGACTCAAGGAAGCTCCAAGAACTGAGTCTTTTTTGACATTCTTGGAACCAAGATTTCTTACATTAGAGGCTACTTGCGGTATTGACAAGGGAAATGTTAATTCCAGACAAAATACATGCGCTGCAATCGGAACAGAATACACATGTTATTTCTGTGAAGAGCCAAACCATGCCATATTCAAATGCAACGAGTTTATTAAGAAAACTACAGCTGATAGATTGAATTGGGTTCAAAAGAACAAATAATGCGTCAAATGTTTTAAACGCGATCATACTGCAAAAACTTGTCAAAGACGAGATTGCTTTACTTGTAATAAAGGGCACAACATTCTGTTGCATTTGAAAACCAAGCCTGAAACTAAAACTGCAGCATCGACAAGTGGGGTACACACAAATTATGTACTTCTGCTCGGGCTATCATTAAAGGCAACCATGGACAAATGTGTGAATTCAGAGCTCTACTTGACTCAGGCTCTCAAGTAAATGTTATCTCTCAAAGAGCATTAAAAATATTAGCTCTGACTGTTAAAAAATCAAATCTTCAAATAAATGGAATTGGCGGACGGACACAAACATCAAAGGCAAGGGTTAATGTTATGCTTCATATAGTTGCAGATCAGCCACACAATCTATCAATACGTCTATTTGGAAACTTCCAAAGAATATTACATTGGCGGACCCTAATTTTGACAAAGTTGGAAGAATTGACATGCAAGATAATCATTTAACAATTGGAACAGGACTGCCGAGGCTACAAAAAACCAAACTAGGATGGATTGTGGCAGGAAAACTAAAAAATACATCCGCACAAGCAACAACATATGCAGTTTTGACTGAAGAAGAAACACACCTTGTCGGTCACCATTGGAGAAACAATGTGAGCAACACTTTCTTCAACACATTCAGACCGCATTAGATAGGAAACCAATCGTTCGACTCCCATTTATGGAAGATGCTTCAGCCGTGGGGGAGAGTAGTGATCTAGCGACACGACGATTCTTTTGTCTGGAAAAACGGCTAACGCGCGATCCTGCAACTAAGGCAAGCTACATTCAATTCATGACAGAATATGAGGCACTTGGGCATATGAAAGAAATGCACACAAAAGCACGCTATTTTATACCACATCATTGTGCTCTAAAGCCCGAAAGCTCGACAACCAAATTAAAAGTGGTCTTTGATGCCTCCGCAGTTACGTCATCTGGAAAATCGCTCAACGATTTGCTGCACAAAGGGCCTACTCTGCTAAATTCAATATTTTCAATTTTGTTGCGGTTCAGGTTGCACACATATGTATTCACGGCGGACACAGAAAAAATGTATCGTCAAATCTGGATCAATCCCGAAGACCAGTATTGTGAAAAAATAGTTTGGCGCAATAATCCGTCCGAGGATTTGCGATATTCATGATTAAAAGCGGAAACTTATGGAACAAAGGCTGCACCATATTAAGCTATAAAATGTCTACAATATCTAGCACAAAAAGTCAAAAGAGAATACCCAATTGGAGCTGCCGCACTGGAAGCGATTTTTATGTTGACGACTGTATAACAGGAGCTGATAGGATTAAGTGTATAAGATTCATAGATATTAGGTTTGTAGAATTAAGTGTATAAGTTTAAGTCGCACGGAGCGCAATAGCATAAGATGAAGATGCACGGAGCGCAATATGTTAAGGTAGATATTAAGTTTGTAGGATTAAAGGTTTTGACGATAGCCGGAGCGCAATAGTTTAAGTTAAAAATGTAAATGCCGTTGGGTTAGAGTTGAAACGGCCGTGCCGATCAGGTGCGACTCGGCTAGGGTGGCGTGGCAGACAGCAAATTGTCGCACACAAAGAGAAAAAGCGACACTGCCATGAATTCCCAGCAACCAGAAAGCCGTCGTGGACAAAAAATCGTAGAGGCGGGAAGGGGGGAGGTAAAATGGCGAAGCAGAGGGTCGGCAGTTAGTAAATGGCAGTGAGATTGAAAAGTCAAGAGAGTGAAACAAGTGTGGAGTAAAGACACGACTGGAACATAAAAAATATAGACACGAGGTGGAAGTAATATAATACAAACAAAGATTTAGTGTCGGAGTTAATCGGGAATAGACAATCAGAACGAGAAAATAACGATGACATGAGCGGCAACAGTCCCTGCAATTCGCTGTCGAAGATGTGAAACAAGGCAGGGCACAGGCGAATATAAAGGTAAAGGATAAAATAGTAGAAATAAAGATATCCGGCACAGGAAGTAGTGCGACGATAATATATGAAAATTATTGAATTATAACATTTATGGTTTTAATTAGTTACTGGTATGATATTCTTATTTTTCCAACGGCCCTTTTGTTTTATTTCCCCTCCCACACCTTCTGGTCTCCCGGCAAAAAATATAAATTTCTTGTCAGAGTTGAACTCGGACGGACTGAGAGCTGTACCCCGGATCAGTTCCTTACAGTGGCTTAAAACTCCATCGAATTTGTCGTGCTGTTCTATAAGCAAGACCGTTTTTTTTTTCTAAACGAGGAAAAAAATAACACCCTGTATTAGGCGGCGGCTCGCGTGTGCGAAAAACAGTTGCAGCCGAATAACGGACATGCGCGAACGCAAAACGGACGAAGAAACCACGTACAGTCAGATCGCTACCTTCGTCGTAGCTAAGGCAAGGCAAGTGCGCATTAGGGCAGAGTGAAGGGACAGTGGGACGACAACGATTGTGTACGTGTAAAATACAAACGTGCAAATAATTAAATAAAATATTTTAAACAAAATAAAACATATAATATAAAATAAATAATATAATACAAATAAAATATTATTTTTCAACAAAATAAAACAAATAATATAAAAAAATCAAATAGTTTTAAACAAAATAAAATAAACAATATAATACAAATACAAAGATTTTCAACAAAATAAAATAAATAACAATACAAATAAAATATTATTTTAAACAAAATAAAATAAATAACATAATACAAATAAAATATTTTTTAAAGAAAATAAAATAAATAATATAATACAAATAAAATAATAATTTTGAATAAAATAAAATAAAAAATATAATATAAATAAAATAAATATTTTAATACAAATAAAAATATTATTTTTAAACAAAATAAAATAAATATTTTAATACAAATAGAATATATAAATTTCTTACGGTGTAGGTTGGGATCGGTTGCCATCGCCCTCGATGAGTGAAGTTCTCGTCGGGAAAGCAGCACGATGGTTCGTGACAAAGCCGGTTGTGAGATGTGTCGTGGGAGACGTTCCGACGAGGTTTCCTGGAGTTCTTCCTGCCATCCCGTTGTCAGAGAGGCGGAGAATGTTTCAAGGACTATTTAATAGATCTCAGGGCATTCATGCACCACGCCGGATATGATACGGATAGGGAGTTGCACCGGGTTTATGAAAACGCCGCTCCAGAGTATCGGCTATACGTCAGGAGGGGAGATTTCAACAGCCTATCCCAATTGACGCAGTTCGCAGTAGAGTACGAGATGGCTAAAAGGCAAAGTAGTGAGCGGACGATGAGAGGAGGTGTAACTCATGCCCCTCTCTACATGACTCGCACCGAAACGGATAGGGGGTCACAGGGTTATCATTCTAACCCGTTTCGGGGTACTCCATCTACGCCGAACGAAAGTAGAGTGAACCCCGAGAAGACGTTCGAGATGAATCGAGATACTGCGGGCCGTGTGGCGGATCACGGGACGGAACAGCTCTTCGATCCGCGAAGGGCGTGCCACAAATGTGCACAAGGGGGGCACTTCGCTCGGGAATGTCTGAACCCGCGTGTGATCTTCTGCTGGAACTGTGGTACCAAAGGTGTGATGACTCGTGATTCTTGTCAGTCGGGAAACGGGCAACGGCTCTGTCTGGACCGGACTCTAGCAGACGCCACTGGAATGGGGGTCCGGAATTAGAAAATCCCTTGCGGGTAAAAGAGGGGCGCATCACGGCCAACGTGCAAGTCGGGCGGCGTGAGGTAGATGCGACAATAGATACGGGCGCGACTCGTAGTTTTATGAGTCAGTTGTACGCTCAGGAGGTAGAGTCGTATGGCGAGGTGATAAGGGTGCAGACTCGTATTGGCTGAGTAAAATGCTCAGGATCACAGTGGGTTTGGGAGGACGGGAAATCAGTATGCCCCTCCTGGTGATGCCGTCGATGCTAGACCAGGTCATTCTCGGAATGGATTTTCTGTATGCAATCGGAACTCGCCTACAATGTGGTAGTGCCGAGCTGATTCTGGGGACGGTCGTACGTCCGAGAGAAGATGAGGGGTGAGGACGGTAAAGGCCAGACCACAGGCAGACAGATCAGAACTTTCACCAGGATCGGAGACATTACAGATGAAAAGTACGGGGAAATCCACGACAGGGCAAATGTATGGAGGGGATAAGGTGGCGGAGGGAGTGACTGAGTTACGTCATAGCATTATAGTAACAAACGTGTGCTAAGAAACGCATTGATTCAGAAATTGTTCCATCAATAACTAATGATGTCAAATCCATCAAAGCTTTGCATGATAATATCAATGAAACATTATCTGCACTAAACAACATTGGCATTAAAAAAGAAACATGGGATCCAATACTTTTGTGCATTTTTACTAAAAAATTGGATCGCCAAACTTATATGCTGTACGAACAATCAGTTCTTGACTCAAGGAAGCTCCAAGAACTGAGTCTTTTTTTGACATTCTTGGAACCAAGATTTCTTACATTAGAGGCTACTTGCGGTATTGACAAGAGAAATGTTAATTCCAGACAAAATACATGCGCTGCAATCGGAACAGAATACACATGTTATTTCTGTGAAGAGCCAAACCATGCCATATTCAAATGCAACGAGTTTATTAAGAAAACTACAGCTGATAGATTGAATTGGGTTCAAAAGAACAAATAATGCGTCAAATGTTTTAAACGCGATCATACTGCAAAAACTTGTCAAAGACGAGATTGCTTTACTTGTAATAAAGGGCACAACATTCTGTTGCATTTGAAAACCAAGCCTGAAACTAAAACTGCAGCATCGACAAGTGGGGTACACACAAATTATGTACTTCTGCTCGGGCTATCATTAAAGGCAACCATGGACAAATGTGTGAATTCAGAGCTCGACTTGACTCAGGCTCTCAAGTAAATGTTATCTCTCAAAGAGCATTAAAAATATTAGCTCTGACTGTTAAAAAATCAAATCTTCAAATAAATGGAATTGGCGGACGGACACAAACATCAAAGGCAAGGGTTAATGTTATGCTTCATATAGTTGCAGATCAGCCACACAATCTATCAATACGTCTATTTGGAAACTTCCAAAGAATATTACATTGGCGGACCCTAATTTTGACAAAGTTGGAAGAATTGACATGCAAGATAATCATTTAACAATTGGAACAGGACTGCCGAGGCTACAAAAAACCAAACTAGGATGGATTGTGGCAGGAAAACTAAAAAATACATCCGCACAAGCAACAACATATGCAGTTTTGACTGAAGAAGAAACACACCTTGTCGGTCACCATTGGAGAAACAATGTGAGCAACACTTTCTTCAACACATTCAGACCGCATTAGATAGGAAACCAATCGTTCGACTCCCATTTATGGAAGATGCTTCAGCCGTGGGGGAGAGTAGTGATCTAGCGACACGACGATTCTTTTGTCTGGAAAAACGGCTAACGCGCGATCCTGCAACTAAGGCAAGCTACATTCAATTCATGACAGAATATGAGGCACTTGGGCATATGAAAGAAATGCACACAAAAGCACGCTATTTTATACCACATCATTGTGCTCTAAAGCCCGAAAGCTCGACAACCAAATTAAAAGTGGTCTTTGATGCCTCCGCAGTTACGTCATCTGGAAAATCGCTCAACGATTTGCTGCACAAAGGGCCTACTCTGCTAAATTCAATATTTTCAATTTTGTTGCGGTTCAGGTTGCACACATATGTATTCACGGCGGACACAGAAAAAATGTATCGTCAAATCTGGATCAATCCCGAAGACCAGTATTGTGAAAAAATAGTTTGGCGCAATAATCCGTCCGAGGA
The DNA here is from genome assembly GCA_035045305.1 of Drosophila maculinotata. Taxonomy (NCBI): domain Eukaryota; kingdom Metazoa; phylum Arthropoda; class Insecta; order Diptera; family Drosophilidae; genus Drosophila; species Drosophila maculinotata. The sequence goes on along the minus strand of JAWNPD010000568.1, from coordinate 235,016 downwards.
TTTGCGATATTCATGATTAAAAGCGGTAACTTATGGAACAAAGGCTGCACCATATTAAGCTATAAAATGTCTACAATATCTAGCACAAAAAGTCAAAAGAGAATACCCAATTGGAGCTGCCGCACTGGAAGCGATTTTTATGTTGACGACTGTATAACAGGAGCTGATAGGATTAAGTGTATAAGATTCATAGATATTAGGTTTGTAGAATTAAGTGTATAAGTTTAAGTCGCACGGAGCGCAATAGCATAAGATGAAGATGCACGGAGCGCAATATGTTAAGGTAGATATTAAGTTTGTAGGATTAAAGGTTTTGACGATAGCCGGAGCGCAATAGTTTAAGTTAAAAATGTAAATGCCGTTGGGTTAGAGTTGAAACGGCCGTGCCGATCAGGTGCGACTCGGCTAGGGTGGCGTGGCAGACAGCAAATTGTCGCACACAAAGAGAAAAAGCGACACTGCCATGAATTCCCAGCAACCAGAAAGCCGTCGTGGACAAAAAATCGTAGAGGCGGGAAGGGGGAGGAAAAATGGCGAAGCAGAGGGTCGGCAGTTAGTAAATGGCAGTGAGATTGAAAAGTCAAGAGAGTGAAACAAGTGTGGAGTAAAGACACGACTGGAACATAAAAAATATAGACACGAGGTGGAAGTAATATAATACAAACAAAGATTTAGTGTCGGAGTTAATCGGGAATAGACAATCAGAACGAGAAAATAACGATGACATGAGCGGCAACAGTCCCTGCAATTCGCTGTCGAAGATGTGAAACAAGGCAGGGCACAGGCGAATATAAAGGTAAAGGATAAAATAGTAGAAATAAAGATATCCGGCACAGGAAGTAGTGCGACGATAATATATGAAACTTATTGAATTATAACATTTATGGTTTTAATTAGTTACTGGTATGACATTCTTATTTTTCCAACGGCCCTTTTGTTTTATTTCCCCTCCCACACCTTCTGGTCTCCCGGCAAAAAATATAAATTTCTTGTCAGAGTTGAACTCGGACGGACTGAGAGCTGTACCCCGGATCAGTTCCTTACAGTGGCTTAAAACTCCATCGAATTTGTCGTGCTGTTCTATAAGCAAGACCGTTTTTTTTTTTCTAAACGAGGAAAAAAATAACACCCTGTATTAGGCGGCGGCTCGCGTGTGCGAAAAACAGTTGCAGCCGAATAACGGACATGCGCGAACGCAAAACGGACGAAGAAACCACGTACAGTCAGATCGCTACCTTCGTCGTAGCTAAGGCAAGGCAAGTGCGCATTAGGGCAGAGTGAAGGGACAGTGGGACGATAACGATTGTGTACGTGTAAAATACAAACGTGCAAATAATTAAATAAAATATTTTAAACAAAATAAAACATATAATATAAAATAAATAATATAATACAAATAAAATATTATTTTTCAACAAAATAAAACAAATAATATAAAAAAATCAAATAGTTTTAAACAAAATAAAATAAACAATATAATACAAATACAAAGATTTTCAACAAAATAAAATAAATAACAATACAAATAAAATATTATTTTAAACAAAATAAAATAAATAACATAATACAAATAAAATATTTTTTAAAGAAAATAAAATAAATAATATAATACAAATAAAATAATAATTTTGAATAAAATAAAATAAAAAATATAATATAAATAAAATAAATATTTTAATACAAATAAAAATATTATTTTTAAACAAAATAAAATAAATATTTTAATACAAATAGAATATATAAATTTCTTACGGTGTAGGTTGGGATCGGTTGCCATCGCCCTCGATGAGTGAAGTTCTCGTCGGGAAAGCAGCACGATGGTTCGTGACAAAGCCGGTTGTGAGATGTGTCGTGGGAGACGTTCCGACGAGGTTTCCTGGAGTTCTTCCTGCCATCCCGTTGTCAGAGAGGCGGAGAATGTTTCAAGGACTATTTAATAGATCTCAGGGCATTCATGCACCACGCCGGATATGATACGGATAGGGAGTTGCACCGGGTTTATGAAAACGCCGCTCCAGAGTATCGGCTATACGTCAGGAGGGGAGATTTCAACAGCCTATCCCAATTGACGCAGTTCGCAGTAGAGTACGAGATGGCTAAAAGGCAAAGTAGTGAGCGGACGATGAGAGGAGGTGTAACTCATGCCCCTCTCTACATGACTCGCACCGAAACGGATAGGGGGTCACAGGGTTATCATTCTAACCCGTTTCGGGGTACTCCATCTACGCCGAGCGAAAGTAGAGTGAACCCCGAGAAGACGTTCGAGATGAGTCGAGATACTGCGGGCCGTGTGGCGGATCACGGGACGGAACAGCTCTTCGATCCGCGAAGGGCGTGCCACAAATGTGCACAAGGGGGGCACTTCGCTCGGGAATGTCTGAACCCGCGTGTGATCTTCTGCTGGAACTGTGGTACCAAAGGTGTGATGACTCGTGATTCTTGTCAGTCGGGAAACGGGCAACGGCTCTGTCTGGACCGGACTCTAGCAGACGCCACTGGAATGGGGGTCCGGAATTAGAAAATCCCTTGCGGGTAAAAGAGGGGCGCATCACGGCCAACGTGCAAGTCGGGCGGCGTGAGGTAGATGCGACAATAGATACGGGCGCGACTCGTAGTTTTATGAGTCAGTTGTACGCTCAGGAGGTAGAGTCGTATGGCGAGGTGATAAGGGTGCAGACTCGTATTGGCTGAGTAAAATGCTCAGGATCACAGTGGGTTGGGAGGACGGGAAATCAGTATGCCCCTCCTGGTGATGCCGTCGATGCTAGACCAGGTCATTCTCGGAATGGATTTTCTGTATGCAATCGGAACTCGCCTACAATGTGGTAGTGCCGAGCTGATTCTGGGGACGGTCGTACGTCCGAGAGAAGATGAGGGGTGAGGACGGTAAAGGCCAGACCACAGGCAGACAGATCAGAACTTTCACCAGGATCGGAGACATTACAGATGAAAAGTACGGGGAAATCCACGACAGGGCAAATGTATGGAGGGGATAAGGTGGCGGAGGGAGTGACTGAGTTACGTCATAGCATTATAGTAACAAACGTGTGCTAAGAAACGCATTGATTCAGAAATTGTTCCATCAATAACTAATGATGTCAAATCCATCAAAGCTTTGCATGATAATATCAATGAAACATTATCTGCACTAAACAACATTGGCATTAAAAAAGAAACATGGGATCCAATACTTTTGTGCATTTTTACTAAAAAATTGGATCGCCAAACTTATATGCTGTACGAACAATCAGTTCTTGACTCAAGGAAGCTCCAAGAACTGAGTCTTTTTTTGACATTCTTGGAACCAAGATTTCTTACATTAGAGGCTACTTGCGGTATTGACAAGAGAAATGTTAATTCCAGACAAAATACATGCGCTGCAATCGGAACAGAATACACATGTTATTTCTGTGAAGAGCCAAACCATGCCATATTCAAATGCAACGAGTTTATTAAGAAAACTACAGCTGATAGATTGAATTGGGTTCAAAAGAACAAATAATGCGTCAAATGTTTTAAACGCGATCATACTGCAAAAACTTGTCAAAGACGAGATTGCTTTACTTGTAATAAAGGGCACAACATTCTGTTGCATTTAAAAACCAAGCCTGAAACTAAAACTGCAGCATCGACAAGTGGGGTACACACAAATTATGTACTTCTGCTCGGGCTATCATTAAAGGCAACCATGGACAAATGTGTGAATTCAGAGCTCTACTTGACTCAGGCTCTCAAGTAAATGTTATCTCTCAAAGAGCATTAAAAATATTAGCTCTGACTGTTAAAAAATCAAATCTTCAAATAAATGGAATTGGCGGACGGACACAAACATCAAAGGCAAGGGTTAATGTTATGCTTCATATAGTTGCAGATCAGCCACACAATCTATCAATACGTCTATTTGGAAACTTCCAAAGAATATTACATTGGCGGACCCTAATTTTGACAAAGTTGGAAGAATTGACATGCAAGATAATCATTTAACAATTGGAACAGGACTGCCGAGGCTACAAAAAACCAAACTAGGATGGATTGTGGCAGGAAAACTAAAAAATACATCCGCACAAGCAACAACATATGCAGTTTTGACTGAAGAAGAAACACACCTTGTCGGTCACCATTGGAGAAACAATGTGAGCAACACTTTCTTCAACACATTCAGACCGCATTAGATAGGAAACCAATCGTTCGACTCCCATTTATGGAAGATGCTTCAGCCGTGGGGGAGAGTAGTGATCTAGCGACACGACGATTCTTTTGTCTGGAAAAACGGCTAACGCGCGATCCTGCAACTAAGGCAAGCTACATTCAATTCATGACAGAATATGAGGCACTTGGGCATATGAAAGAAATGCACACAAAAGCACGCTATTTTATACCACATCATTGTGCTCTAAAGCCCGAAAGCTCGACAACCAAATTAAAAGTGGTCTTTGATGCCTCCGCAGTTACGTCATCTGGAAAATCGCTCAACGATTTGCTGCACAAAGGGCCTACTCTGCTAAATTCAATATTTTCAATTTTGTTGCGGTTCAGGTTGCACACATATGTATTCACGGCGGACACAGAAAAAATGTATCGTCAAATCTGGATCAATCCCGAAGACCAGTATTGTGAAAAAATAGTTTGGCGCAATAATCCGTCCGAGGATTTGCGATATTCATGATTAAAAGCGGTAACTTATGGAACAAAGGCTGCACCATATTAAGCTATAAAATGTCTACAATATCTAGCACAAAAAGTCAAAAGAGAATACCCAATTGGAGCTGCCGCACTGGAAGCGATTTTTATGTTGACGACTGTATAACAGGAGCTGATAGGATTAAGTGTATAAGATTCATAGATATTAGGTTTGTAGAATTAAGTGTATAAGTTTAAGTCGCACGGAGCGCAATAGCATAAGATGAAGATGCACGGAGCGCAATATGTTAAGGTAGATATTAAGTTTGTAGGATTAAAGGTTTTGACGATAGCCGGAGCGCAATAGTTTAAGTTAAAAATGTAAATGCCGTTGGGTTAGAGTTGAAACGGCCGTGCCGATCAGGTGCGACTCGGCTAGGGTGGCGTGGCAGACAGCAAATTGTCGCACACAAAGAGAAAAAGCGACACTGCCATGAATTCCCAGCAACCAGAAAGCCGTCGTGGACAAAAAATCGTAGAGGCGGGAAGGGGGGAGGAAAAATGGCGAAGCAGAGGGTCGGCAGTTAGTAAATGGCAGTGAGATTGAAAAGTCAAGAGAGTGAAACAAGTGTGGAGTAAAGACACGACTGGAACATAAAAAATATAGACACGAGGTGGAAGTAATATAATACAAACAAAGATTTAGTGTCGGAGTTAATCGGGAATAGACAATCAGAACGAGAAAATAACGATGACACGAGCGGCAACAGTCCCTGCAATTCGCTGTCGAAGATGTGAAACAAAGCAGGGCACAGGCGAATATAAAGGTAAAGGATAAAATAGTAGAAATAAAGATATCCGGCACAGGAAGTAGTGCGACGATAATATATGAAACTTATTGAATTATAACATTTATGGTTTTAATTAGTTACTGGTGTGGTATTCTTATTTTTCCAACGGCCCTTTTGTTTTATTTCCCCTCCCACACCTTCTGGTCTCCCGGCAAAATATATAAATTTCTTGTCAGAGTTGAACTCGGACGGAGTGATAGCTGTACCCCGGATCAGTTCCTTAGAGTGGCTTAAAACTCCATCGAATTTGTCGTGCTGTTCTATTAGCAAGACCGTTTTTTTTTTGTCTGAACAAGGAAAAAAAAATAACACCCTGTATTAGGCGGCGGCTCGCGTGTGCGAAAAACAGTTGCAGCCGAATAACGGACACACGCGAACGCAAAACAGACGAAGATACCACGTACAGTCAGATCGCTACCTTCGTCGTAGCTAAGGCAAGGCAAGTGCGCATTAGGGCAGAGTGAAGGGACAGTGGGACGACAACGATTGTGTACGTGTAAAAAAGAAACGTGCAAATAATTAAATAAAATATTTTAAACAAAATAAAACATATAATATAAAATAAATAATATAATACATATAAAATATTATTTTTAAACAAAATAAAATAAATAATATAAAAAAAATCAAAAAGTTTTAAACAAAATAAAATAAACAATATAATACAAATACAAAGATTTTCAACAAAATAAAATAAATAACAATACAAATAAAATATTATTTTAAACAAAATAAAATAAATAACATAATACAAATAAAATATTTTTTAAAGAAAATAAAATAAGTAATATAATACAAATAAAAAAATAATTTTGAATAAAATAAAATAATAAATATAATATAAATAAAATTAATATTTTAATACAAATAAAAATATTATTTTTAAAAAAAATAAAATAAATATTTTAACACAAATAAAAATATTATTTTTAAACAAAATAAAATATATTATATAATACAAATAGAAAATATAATACAAATAAATTGAATTATATTAAATAAAACAAATAACGAAATAAATTCTCACATGCTTCTATCAGGAGAGAATAAAGGTTAAGATGGATAAAGAGGCAGCGGAATCCCGGTCTGACGTGGGAGAAAACCCGGAGCTCGAGAACGGAGGAGTTCAAAATCGAGGGGTAGGCGTGAGGTGGGTACACCAGCGGCGGAAAGTGTGATTGGTCGCCCTATCCCTGGAGTTGGGTCTGGAAAGTAAGGGGCGGGTGGAGGATTTGCGGAGGCGGTTAGCCGCGTACATCAGCAGGAGTTACGTTTCGCCACGCCCTCCAACTCACACGTTTCTATCAGAGGAAGATCGGGCCGTCACTTCACGAGGTCTGGGAACTTCAAGACTTAGGATTAATGCTGGGGTAGTCGGAGGAAGTACAGAGCGAGAAGGGGATCTGGGACCCACGTTCCCTACCGACCGCGGCAGTGGTTCAGACCGACGGTTAGGGTTAGACGGTCGCAGCCAGGTCATCGTACCTGAGGTAGTGAGGAAGTAAGGTATGCGCTTCGACGGCGAAGGGGATCCACTCGAGTTCCTCGAAGCAATAGAGGAAAGAGCCATTTCTTACGGTGTAGGTTGGGATCGGTTGCCTAGGGCGATGAGTGAAGTTCTCGTCGGGAAAGCAGCACGATGGTTCGTGACAAGCCGGTTGCGAGATGTGTCGTGGGAGACGTTCCGACGAGGTTTCCTGGAGTTCTTCCTGCCACCCCGGTATTTTGAGCGTTTAGAAGACGCTATACGCGTACGTTGTCAGAGAGACGGAGAATGTTTCAAAGACTATCTAATAGATCTCAGGGCGTTGATGCACCACGCCGGATATGATACGGATAGGGAGTTGCACCGGGTCTATGAAAACGCCGCTCCAGAGTATCGGCTATATGTCAGGAGGGGAGATTTCAACAGCCTATCCCAATTGACCCAGTTCGCAGAGTACGAGACGGTGAAAAGGCAGAGTAGTGAGCGGACGATGAGAGTAGGTGTAACTCATGCCCCTCTCTACATGACTCGCACCGAAACGGATAGGGGGTCGCAGGGTAATCATTCTAACCCGTTTCGGGGTACTCCATCTACGCCGAACGAAAGTAGAGTGAACCCCGAGAAGGCGTTCGAGATGAGTCGAGATACTGCGGGCCGTGTGGCGGATCACGGGACGGAACAGCTCTTCGATCCGCGAAGGGCGTGCCACAAATGTGCACAAAGGGGGCACTTCGCTCGGGAATGTCCGAACCCGCGTGTAATCTTCTGCTGGAACTGTGGTACCAAAGGTGTGATGACTCGTGATTGTTGTCAGTCGGGAAACGGGCAACGGCTCTGTCTGGACCGGACTCCGGTAGACGCCGCGGGAATGGGGGTCCGGAATTAGAAAATCCCTTGCGGGTAAAAGAGGGGCGCATCACGGCCAACGTGCAAGTCGGGCGACGTGAAATAGATGCGACAATAGATACGGGCGCGACTCGTAGTTTTATGAGTGAGTTGTACGCTCAGGAGGTAGAGTCGTATGGCGAGGTGATAAGGGTGCAGACTCGTATTGGCTGAGTAAAATGCTCAGGATCACAGTGGGTTTGGGAGGACGGGAAATCAGTATGCCCCTCCTGGTGATGCCGTCGATGCTAGACCAGGTCATTCTCGGAATGGATTTTCTGTATGCAATCGGAACTCGCCTACGATTCTGGGGACGGTCGTACGTGCGAGAGAAGATGAGGAGGTGAGGACGGTAAAGGCCAGACCACAGGCAGACAGATCAGAACTTTCACCAGGATCGGAGACATTACAGATGAAAAGTACGGGGAAATCCACGACAGGGCAAATGTATGGAGGGGATAAGGGGGCGGAGGGAGTGACTGAGAGAGAAGGGCGGACCAAGGCGTGGAATATGGAACCCCCGACCCATAAGGAAGTTGAAAGGAATCTCGAATCGATACCGGAGTTGGGATTGGAATTGCAGGAATTCTTAGCTTCCGAGCTCGCTGTGTTTGACGGGCTCCAAGGGGTCTCGCGTATAGCCGAGCATAAGATCCTGCTGAGGGACGACAAGCCCTTAAAGCAACGCTATTATCCTAAGAATCCAGCGATGCAAAGGATAATAGATGACCAGGAGGAAGAGCTACTCGCATCAGGTGCTATCGAACCGTCACGCAGCCCACATAGCGCCCCGATCGTGTTAGTCAAGAAGAAGACTGGAGAAGGTTTTGTATACGGCTATTGGAGCTGATATGGAGCCGCATGCTTTCGCATGTTTGGACAAAATAATCGTCATAGGCGCAACGCTAGAACAGCATCTGGCCAATCTGAAAGAAGTGTTTCGGAGGCTAAGGGCGGCTAATCTGAAATTGAACCAAAAGAAGTGTTGCTTCTTCAAAAAGGAGTTGGTATATCTGGGACACATGGTGAGTGGTGACGGGATCCAGACAGACCCTGCGAAATTTGCCGCTATCAGTAATCTGAGACCCCCACGAATCTCAAGGAGCTGAGGCAATGTCTCGGCATAACTTCATGGTACAGGAGGTTCGTGCCCAACTTCGCAACCCTAGTGCAACCAATGACAGGCCTATTAAGGAAAGGGAAGAAATGGTCGTGGGCCTCGGAACAACAGGCAGCGTTGGAACAGTTAAAAGAAAGCCTGATAACTGCTCCCGTGCTGGCTTGTCCCGACTTCTCCCAAAAATTCTCATTACAGACGGATGCAAGCGATCATGGTTTAGGTGCGGTTCTCACCCAGGAAATCGCAGGACACGAACGGGTGATCGCCCACGCAAGTCGAAAATTACTGCAAGCAGATGAGAACTGTTCAGCTACCGAGAAAGAGTGCCTCGCAATAATCTGGTCGATTCGGAAGTTGAGATGTTATTTGGAAGGATACCGATTCGACGTAGTCACGGACCACCTCGCGCTAAATTGGCTGAATTTGATTAAGAGCCCTTCGTGGAGAATAGCGCGCTGGGCTTGGAACTCGAGCAGTTCCAATTTTATGTACACTACCGACGAGGGAAGCTCAACGTGGTAGCAGATCCGCTCTCACGTCAACCCTTGGAAACGTGTCAACAAGTGAAAGTGAAAAGACCCGTTGCAAATGGACAATGGCAATGCACGAGAAGGTGACGAACGACCCTCAGAAATTTGCGGATAATGTGATCGAGAATGGATGTCTGTATCGACATATGGGTTACCGAGCGGACGACGAAGACTTCATCCCGTGGAGACCAAATCCTCCAGGAATGTCACGACGCACCCACAGCTGGTCATCAAAGTATCCGGAAAACTATTTTTTGGGTAGCACACCGGTATTACTGGCCAAGTATGTTAAGGGATGTCGCCAGGTATGTCAAGTGCTGCGAGAAGTGCCAAAAGTTCAAGTGGAAGCAACGGAAGCCTGCCGGGCGACTGCTTACACGACAGACAGACGAACCGTTCGTTATTTTGTGCGCGGGTTTCGTAGGTCCATTGCCGCGATCGAAACACGGTAACACAGTTCTGTTACTGTTTCACGATGCGTTCTCTAAATGGGTGGAGCTAGTCCCTTTGAGGAAGGCCACCGCCGCTCATCTACAAAAGGCATTTCGGGAGCGTATTTTGTGTCGATTCGGGATACCTTGGAAATTCGTCTGCGACAACGGTGCCCAGTTCACGAGCAGGGTGTTCAAATCATTCTTGAGTGGATTAGGTGTGGAGGTCCAATAAACAGCCCCTTATTGCCCTCAGGAGAATCTGACGGAGAGGACAAATCAAACTGTTAAGATGATGATCGCCCAGTATGTGGAGGGTCACCAAAGTTCATGCGACGAATGGATACCCGAGATATCTCTCGCGGTAAATACCAGCGTAAGCGATTCGACTGGGTTTTCCCCTTCTTTTCTGATACAGGGAAGAGAGCCGCGTTTACCAGCGACACTGTACGATGAGGTGACACCGGGTTCTGCGACGAAGACCCAAACGCCACAAGAGAAAGCGGAACGTTTGAGAGAAATATTTAGCCTAGTGCGGGGAAATCCACAGCGGGCCGCTCAGGATCAAGCGAGGTATTAAAACCTACGCCGACGTGAATGGAGACCCACCCTGGACTCGATGGAGTTGGTAAGACAGCATCAGCTCTCCAAGGCCGAGGATGGTTTCGCTGCGAAGTTGGCACCCCGATACGTTGGACCATACCGGTTTGTCAAAGTCGTTTCCCCCAATATAGTGAGACTGACGAGACCCGAAGATCGACGGAAGAATGTGGCGAATTAAGCCCAACTAAAACCATTCTACCAGGATAGCTCGAAAGACCAGGAAGATAACGATGGGGAACAAGCCCCGAAATTCAACGACGATCCCCACCAATAATGATTCTATTTGTTCCCCAAGTCTCCTTATTGTCCTATCATGTGATTGTTGACCTCAAGAGCTAATCTCTTATTTACTTTTTCGGAGATGACAACGGAAAAGAGCGACGATGGGTCTTTGACGTCCAGTTCGGAAGGTGTCGGTAGACCATCCAAATACCCCAACATGCCCACTTGCATACCCCGGCATTACTGTTCTTATACCCACGATGCGGACATGGTGAAGGTATGCGGAAAGATTGCGTTGCTGATGCGTGTGGGAGGAGAGAGAGAGGCTAAGAAAACCCCGGATGGCGATGAGGAACGCCAAGGCCCGACAACCCCAACGGTGGTGGTACGGGAGCCCGAATCCCCGATCAACCTGCGCCGAATGAGTAAGGAGACCGACGACGAGTCAGAAGAGGAAGGAGAAGTGGGCATGGCTCTGTTTAAGCGGCGACCCAAGGCGGTGATGTACGTGGCTCACTGCTTCGACGAAGCCAGGGGCCGAGTACGCCGTGGACAAGTCTCCCGGTCTCATCGACAAGTCACGCCACGGGAAAGGCAAGGGGATGATTTCTTCCAAAAATGGAGCGAAGAGTTTAAGGGCCAAATGGCCGAGTTGCAGAAGGGCGGCCACTTTGATAGACCACACCACCCTACGAGCACCAAGAAGGAGGAGACGGAAGTAGACGCTGCAGAGCCGATGCCCGAAGCCACCGCCGAAGTGGACGGTGCTCAACAAGTCGTCGGTTGCCACGGACGCTGGTGTTAGAAATCTTGGATCGCCGACGGGGAATGGGGGTGGGGCACCGCACCCGTTTCCGCTGCAGCGCAGAAAATAAGACGTACAAGGTGACGATAAGGATGGACCGACAAGTCACCGTGCTCGATTCTGAGGAAAGGGGGGGGGGGGTGTGTGTGTGAAGGAGCGTTGCCCACACGCCCGCTTCAGCAGCTAGAATTAAGTGTATAAGATTCATGGATTTGTAGGATTAAGTGTAAGGGCGAAGCAGAGGGCCGGCAGTTAGTAAATGGCAATGAGATTGAAAAACCAAGAAAAATTTAAATTCGATTTAATAATTATCAACTTAAATTAAAAACCAAATCTATTTTATACAATGTTGCGATTAAATGTCGGTTAAATTCGATTTAATAATTATCAATTTAATTTAAAAAATCGAACTCTTTTTAATAAATGTCGCGATTAATATCGGTTAAATTCGATTTAATAATTATTAATTTAAATTAAATATCGAACTTTATTTTATAAATGTTGCGGTTCAAAGTATTTACAAATTCAATTAATAATTAAATCAAAATTGACTTTATTACTCAGAAACGCACACTATTTACCAACCACTTCTAAAAATCGATATGCCCGACCAACAATGTGTAGGGGAGCGAGCGTCTCTTGACCTAAGCACGCCAACGAAAATGCGCACAACAACAATTGCACAGCGACCGCTAAGCACAAAACGAAACGAAAAGAAGCGGGATGCAGCTGGCCTGCTATGTACGTGTGCATGTATGTATGCGCGCTGCACTTATATACAAGCGCTTGGTCTCGAGCAACTGTAAAATTTACAGCGATTGCGAGTGATGACAAGAGAGGGGAGGGGGGTGGACGACGACGACAGCGACTGAGCGAAATGCAATTGAAATTGCAATTAATTTCTATCAAGTTAACATTCGCTCAGAAGCACTACAAATACGCACAATAAATATAAATATTTAATCTACTCCTAAGCGATTCAGTGCATGCAAGTAATAACGCTCAACTACTTTGTATATGTCTGTGCCAAGAATTGAAAGCGTCGGCTTTATTAGCTCAACCAATGACAATTTTGTATTGTTGGGCTTTAAATTTTTAGCACAACGACGTCGTCTTGGCCATGTCCGAGCCTGGTCTGCGAGGTGGTACGTCCCTACGCGTGCGTGTGCAAATCCCGTCCTGAAACGAGCGACGTGGACTGCCAAGAGATCACTCCACCAGATCCGCATGGTACCCAGGTACCGATTAGTAGGTTACATGGTGGCTTATACCTGCCATATGGCCATCTCCTCGACCGTGCGGTTGGCCTTTGTGCCACAGGCGCGTAGACCCGGAACACGGATGGGGGTAGCACAGGTAGCAAAGGTAGCACGGCAGTAAGAAGGGGGACCGGTCAGTGATCGCTCAACGGCGGTCTCCCTTTCTGCAGCAAGTCAACAGCCACGTTACCAAGAATCCGATACAATAGTGACTTATACCTACCATGCGGCCAGTTCCTCGCAACGTAGCTGCTCTTGTTGGGCTACCTCTCGCCCGCATCCACTTACCGCTTATCCGGCCATTGTTTTATGCGCTGCCGCTCTCTTTTTGTCTGAACCGGCTGCTTATCCGGTCTTTATCTTTGGCGCATGCGCTGCCGTTCTCTTATCCGCTTATTTGCCTGTGGTCGCGCTCCTTATGTTTTCGTTGTTGATGCAGGTGTTTGTTATATTTTGACCATGAATTTTATGTATACGATGCTACAGTGGGGCAAATTTTCATGCAACGGTTTATCTTTATTTTCCGAGCTTGGGTACAGAAATTTCTAAAATCGCACTTACGTTCTTAGAAAAACTACTTTTGAAATTTCAGCTCTCTAGCTGCTATAGTTTGGGCCCTGCGTTGATCACCAATCAGTTCAAACTCTTTTATCCATATAAAATATAATAAAACTTGCAGAAACTGAGTTCAATTAAGATAGTTTGAGAATAATATATAGTATTCAGATTTCAATTTCATTTCATTGCTTCTTTAAAGACAGAGTTATTATCTGAAGTTGGCTCCTTGTTTACGTATAAGGAAGCGGGATAGTTAAAGCCAAGCAATTGCAAGTTTAGTTAATGTTTCGCCTCGCGATGGTAAGCTCCAATTGTTTTCAAAAGGGCAGCTTTCTCGTGCACATGCTTAATTACAGAGCACGCGTGACTCAACTGCTTGACCCTGAAAATTTCCAGGATCTTGGGTGCCGGAGTGTGGTGAATCGCAAAGCAGAGAATGTGCTCCTCAGCTTTACGCCCTCCACAGCGAGAACGCCGTGCATACGGAGATCGCAAAAATTTGGAAGTTTCCGTTCGCAAGGTCGGAAAATGGACGAAAAACTGTTGTATGACATTTTTATACCCTGATCCCATTAAAAATGGGAAAAAGGGGTATTATGGTTTTGTGAAAAAGTATGTTACAGGCATAAGGAATGAGTAAGGAGACCGACGACGAGTCAGAAGAGGAAGGAGAAGTGGGCATGGCTCTGTTTAAGCGGCGACCCAAGGCGGTGATGTACGTGGCTCACTGCTTCGACGAAGCCAGGGGCCGAGTACGCCGTGGACAAGTCTCCCGGTCTCATCGACAAGTCACGCCACGGGAAAGGCAAGGGGATGATTTCTTCCAAAAATGGAGCGAAGAGTTTAAGGGCCAAATGGCCGAGTTGCAGAAGGGCGGCCACTTTGATAGACCACACCACCCTACGAGCACCAAGAAGGAGGAGACGGAAGTAGACGCTGCAGAGCCGATGCCCGAAGCCACCGCCGAAGTGGACGGTGCTCAACAAGTCGTCGGTTGCCACGGACGCTGGTGTTAGAAATCTTGGATCGCCGACGGTGAATGGGGGTGGGGCACCGCACCCGTTTCCGCTGCAGCGCAGAAAATAAGACGTACAAGGTGACGATAAGGAGGGACCGACGCCCGCTTCAGCAGCTAGAATTAAGTGTATAAGATTCATGGATTTGAAGGATTAAGTGTAAGGGCGAAGCAGAGGGCCGGCAGTTAGTAAATGGCAATGAGATTGAAAAACCAAGAAAAATTTAAATTCGATTTAATAATTATCAACTTAAATTAAAAATCAAATCTATTTTATACAATGTTGCGATTAAATGTCGGTTAAATTCGATTTAATAATTATCAATTTAATTTAAAAAATCGAACTCTTTTTAATAAATGTCGCGATTAATATCGGTTAAATTCGATTTAATAATTATTAATTTAAATTAAATATCGAACTTTATTTTATAAATGTTGCGGTTCAAAGTATTTACAAATTCAATTAATAATTAAATCAAAATTGACTTTATTACTCAGAAACGCACACTATTTACCAACCACTTCTAAAAATCGATATGCCCGACCAACAATGTGTAGGGGAGCGAGCGTCTCTTGACCTAAGCACGCCAACGAAAATGCGCACAACAACAATTGCACAGCGACCGCTAAGCACAAAACGAAACGAAAAGAAGCGGGATGCAGCTGGCCTGCTATGTACGTGTGCATGTATGTATGCGCGCTGCACTTATATACAAGCGCTTGGTCTCGAGCAACTGTAAAATTTACAGCGATTGCGAGTGATGACAAGAGAGGGGAGGGGGGGGGGGACGACGACGACAGCGACTGAGCGAAATGCAATTGAAATTGCAATTAATTTCTATCAAGTTAACATTCGCTCAGAAGCACTACAAATACGCACAATAAATATAAATATTTAATCTACTCCTAAGCGATTCAGTGCATGCAAGTAATAACGCTCAACTACTTTGTATATGTCTGTGCCAAGAATTGAAAGCGTCGGCTTTATTAGCTCAACCAATGACAATTTTGTATTGTTGGGCTTTAAATTTTTAGCACAACGACGTCGTCTTGGCCATGTCCGAGCCTGGTCTGCGAGGTGGTACGTCCCTACGCGTGCGTGTGCAAATCCCGTCCTGAAACGAGCGACGTGGACTGCCAAGAGATCACTCCACCAGATCCGCATGGTACCCAGGTACCGATTAGTAGGTTACATGGTGGCTTATACCTGCCATATGGCCATCTCCTCGACCGTGCGGTTGGCCTTTGTGCCACAGGCGCGTAGACCCGGAACACGGATGGGGGTAGCACAGGTAGCAAAGGTAGCACGGCAGTAAGAAGGGGGGCCGGTCAGTGATCGCTCAACGGCGGTCTCCCTTTCTGCAGCAAGTCAACAGCCACGTTACCAAGAATCCGATACAATAGTGACTTATACCTACCATGCGGCCAGTTCCTCGCAACGTAGCTGCTCTTGTTGGGCTACCTCTCGCCCGCATCCACTTACCGCTTATCCGGCCATTGTTTTATGCGCTGCCGCTCTCTTTTTTGTCTGAACCGGCTGCTTATCCGGTCTTTATCTTTGGCGCATGCGCTGCCGTTCTCTTATCCGCTTATTTGCCTGTGGTCGCGCTCCTTATGTTTTCGTTGTTGATGCAGGTGTTTGTTATATTTTGACCATGAATTTTATGTATACGATGCTACAGTGGGGCAAATTTTCATGCAACGGTTTATCTTTATTTTCCGAGCTTGGGTACAGAAATTTCTAAAATCGCACTTACGTTCTTAGAAAAACTACTTTTGAAATTTCAGCTCTCTAGCTGCTATAGTTTGGGCCCTGCGTTGATCACCAATCAGTTCAAACTCTTTTATCCATATAAAATATAATAAAACTTGCAGAAACTGAGTTCAATTAAGATAGTTTGAGAATAATATATAGTATTCAGATTTCAATTTCATTTCATTGCTTCTTTAAAGACAGAGTTATTATCTGAAGTTGGCTCCTTGTTTACGTATAAGGAAGCGGGATAGTTAAAGCCAAGCAATTGCAAGTTTAGTTAATGTTTCGCCTCGCGATGGTAAGCTCCAATTGTTTTCAAAAGGGCAGCTTTCTCGTGCACATGCTTAATTACAGAGCACGCGTGACTCAACTGCTTGACCCTGAAAATTTCCAGGATCTTGGGTGCCGGAGTGTGGTGAATCGCAAAGCAGAGAATGTGCTCCTCAGCTTTACGCCCTCCACAGCGAGAACGCCGTGCATACGGAGATCGCAAAAATTTGGAAGTTTCCGTTCGCAAGGTCGGAAAATGGACGAAAAACTGGTGTATGACATTTTTATACCCTGATCCCATTAAAAATGGGAAAAAGGGGTATTATGGTTTTGTGAAAAAGTATGTAACAGGCATAAGGAAGCATCTCCGACCCCATAAAGTATATATATTCTTGATCAGTATCAATAGCCGAGTCGATATAGCCATGTCCGTCTGTCTGTCCGTCTGTCCGTCCGTCTGTATGAACGCCTGTTTCTCAGAGACTACAAAAGCTAGAGACTTATTTGAAATATAAGTTCTCGTAGTGCCGGGTCAATACAAGTTAATCATTTTTTTTCGATATCTCGATATTCTTCGATATTTCAGACAAGTGTTTAGCGGGCATAACTTGAAAGTCATAAAAGCTAGAAACTTTATATTCAAGTTTAAGTTACTGTACTGCCGGCTCTAAACAAACTCATCATTTGTTTTCAATATCTCAATCCTTTCAAAAGCTATCGATAAATTAAGTTTAAAAAACAGTGTTTTTAAGGTATAGCCTAAAAGTAATAAGACGTAGAGTCACCAAATTTGGTACATATACTCTCCAATAGCATACAGAGGTTAAATGCATTTCATTTTTTGGATACCCCTCCCCGATCCCCAAAAAATACATATTTTACATAGTCTCACATTTATATACCACCTTTGTGTCCTACAAATTTCATTAAGATCGGAAAATAAACGAAGAAGTTATTAACGATTCAATGTTACATAGTTTGGGGCCAAAGGAAGAAGAAGAAGCAAAGCAAATGTATGAATAAAGATACATAAAATAACTTCAATGAATGTAAGACCTTGGATCAGGGTATATCATAGTCGGGCACTCTCGACAAGAGCACTCTTACTTGTTTGATTTAAATCCGATCAGCTCCAAACTCATTATCAAAGCAAACCATACAAAATTTTTGAATACATGACATTTAAATTTTGGAAAATCCACCCCCAAGTCGGAAAATGGCGGGAAAACTGTTGAATGCAACTTGTTCGTTTTTCGTCCGATCAGCTCCAAACTTATTTTCAAAGCTTTGCATAGCAAAATATTAACAATACCTAATTCATATTTTGCAAAATACTCAAAATTAATGCAAAAAACTTTTTTGTTTTCCGTTCGCTCGGATTGAAAATCATTTTATATATGAACATTCCATACAAACGATATTCACTTTTGTGGAAAATCCTGCGTGGAAGTTGGGGTGGTCAATTTTCAATATAAGCCCGATAAGCTTCAAACTCATTTTCAAAGTTTCTCGTTAAAAACTAATAACGTGATTTGAAATTTTTGAAAATCCGTTTGCAAGGTGGGAAAATGGGCGCTACTCGTTAGTGATTTTTCCTCAGGCGAGGAATTGCTGAGCCAATACAAATTTGAGACCCCACCTATTCGCCAGTTAAAATCTCACTTTTTAAGTGTGCATTCACCTGTACCCTCTTCTATCGTTCTGGCAACTCCACAAAATCTGGACTTTTCGACCTTTCTTTCTCTGTCACCATCGCCGTCTCTACAATTTACCCCCTTGCGTTCTCCAGGGGATGCGATTATACCCCAATTTTTGAGCCTGCTTCGATGACAAGTACTGCGGCACGACTTGTTTCTCGTCGCAAGCGCAGACCTTATGAAAGTCCTGTTTCTAATGAGGGAACTAATCCTATTGTAATTTCAGCTCCACCTCAGCCAATCCTTAGGGTAGTTGCCCCCAAAAAGCAAGTGTTTGTTTCCAGGCATTCAGCTGACACTACATGCGAGTCATTGGCGGCTTATATTTCTTCAAAATCTTCTGCTTGTGTTTCCATCACTAAATTCAAATTGTTTACTCCTCGTGAAAAAGCATCCTTCGAAATAAGTGTCCCTCACGACATGTTCCCGATCATTTGTGGTAACCTCAAATGATTGTTCATGAATTTAAACCTCAAATACGAAACAGAGCTTTGCCAATTTCACTCGCAGCTGGAAGCTCTTCATCCAGCAATGTTCCAAAAAACTAGATCATGATTTAACTACCATTCAATACCATTCAGAATTTTAGAGGCCTTATGTCTAAACTTAAAAATTTATTCATGAACAGTATTTTTTTGGATTCTGACATTATCGCTTTTACAGAAACTTGGTTAAACTCCACTGTGGCTGACTGCGAAATTTTGTCTAATAATTTTATTATTTATAGAGACGCTCGGCCGACTCGAGGTGGTGGCATACTAATCGCCATCAAAACCACACTCCAGTCGGATATTTTTAATTTCTCTGCTGCTATCTCTAGATCAGCGCCTTTAACAATGCTGAAAGATTCGTACCATCCCACAATCGAAATTTCACTTTCCTTTTTTTAAAAAACGTTATTGATTCCGTAAAGTGGGTAAAAGTCTGCTGAACCAGCATATTTATGCAACAGATTGGTGTTTTTTAAGCAATTCGGTTGACATAGATGTTGCTGCAGACAAATTCTATGAAACCCTTAATGCATTGATATCTGCATTCCGAAATATATCCCATCGTCTGCTTCAAGCAAACCACCATGGTTTACACCACGACTCTCTTACTTAAAAAACATTAAATCAAAATGTTTTAAAAAGTTTGAGAAGTCTGGTTCCAGTGTTGATTTATCCAAATATTCTGTAGCCAAGTCCAACTTTGAGCTTCTAAACTCCCAGTGCTACGAGAATTACTTTACTCATTGCAAACTACAGTTTACTCAGGATCCTAAGCAATTTTACAACTTTGTTAGTTCGAAGCGCAATTCTTCAAATTTGCCTTCTTCCTTTTTTCTTGGGATAGAAAAAGCTAGCAACGACTCTGCTGCTTCTGACCTATTTGCTAACTTTTCCCAATCAACATATTCCTCTGTATTTCACCTTCGAACCTTTTATTAAATCCTGCCATCACTGATGACTCACTTCTTTCTGCTTCTATATCACTAAAATCTTCTTTCTCTCCTGGGCCAGACAACATCCCCAATTGTGTGCTCAAGGAATGCTGTAAGTCCTTACTTCAACCATTGCTAAAATTTTTTAATCTATCCCTTGACTCTGCAGTCTTTCTATCTTTTTGGAAGGAATCTTTCATCATTCCTCTCCACAAAAAAGGTGAGAAGCCTGATATTTCTTATTACAGAGGCATTGCAAAACTTTCAGCCATCCCTAAACTATTTGAAAAACTACTAATTTCGACTTTGCAACATCTCTGTAAATCGATTTACTCCCCTGCCCAACATGGTTTTGTTAAGAGTCGGTCCACTACGACAATCTGCTTGTAAATGATGCATTTCTTATGAAAATGCAAACTTATGTCATATACACAGATTTCAGTAAATGACCTTCCTTCTATTTTGTCACATTCTTGCATTCTTATGTACGCAGATGATGTGAAACCTGTTTTATCGTATACCGATCCCCTGTGTCAGACTCATCTACAAAATGATTTCAACTCTATGCAGGTTTGGTGTTTGGCTACGAACTGCATTTTAATTGTTCAAAATGTATGTTTCAGTCGATCTAGACCGCATTTAACCACTTGTACGATTGCATATTATTGCAACGTATTTTTACCGTTTAAGATCTTGGATTTATTTTTAATACGAAGTTGAGCTTTAATGTCCATATTTCATTTATCATTAATGCAGCCAAAGGCTGACGAAATCCACCAACTGAACCCTTCACGAGGTTGTCGGCTGGGCAATGGACACTGTATACACCTTGGAATAAATGGGTTTTACCAAGTGTCACTTGCCCACGTATACCCTAGGCTATCAGTGTCTAGCTAAGAGTCGATACTTTACGCCAGCGCCTAGGCGCTGGTGGCATAGAAATCGGTCTCATGGTTGGTGGCTCTGGCGGACAGGGTAAAAACGCTATGGGGTGGTACCCAAGAAACAACAGGATTTATGATTCAAAATGGAAGTTAAAGAAAAAGACGCAACTCGGGCTGGGATGTCAGCCCAAATGTCGGTGGAAAGCGTTACGGCTACCACCGGTGGGCACGGGTAGGGACAACCCTCTACGTGTTACCAGCGGTCACACCTCAGATCTGGTCGTAGCAGGCCAGGTCTGTTGTAATACTACTGCCAACATAACAAACACGACAAACGCCAGGATGACACGCACAGATGCCATGACTCGGATCTGGACAGCGTGGCATCCATAACAACTATTGAAGAGGACATCCTCCTCCGCTCCCCAGTACAAGGTACCAACTCCTCGCGTAAGGAAGGGACGAAACGTACAAAGGAGGGGTTGAGAGCGAAGGCTTACTACAAAGCGGCCCTGAAGATCCCATCTCGGCTCCAAGGCAAAGGCGGCCTCTCCCTCAAGGAGGTGAGCTAGCTCTGCTGGGCCGAGAAGACGATCAAGGAGGGTCGCTACCACTTCGCGTTGAGGCCGCAGATGCAGGCTTCAAACGGAAATACGCAAATAAGGTCGAGGAGATGTTGGCCACCAAGAGGCAACGCTCAGAGGAGAGTGCTCTTAAGTACACCCCGATTAGCAAGCGGCAGCGCGCGCCCAAAGCCACAGTCCTTACATTAAACCAATGCGGAAGGAGACGATGGCAGTAGAAGCGTCCAGGAGACATCTGGTCGTCGCCCTAATAGACCGCAAAGAACCTTTCGGGAAGATGACGGTTGAACAGTGGAACGAGGTGCACGCAAAGGTGGTTGACACCCTATTTTCTAGGATGGAAGAAGCCCCAGAAGGGCAGGGTGGCTGAACGGGGTGAAGATCGTCAACTGTAATGACAACCCAACCCTAAATTGGCTGAAGCGAACAGTGCCCTCGTTGGATGGCTTGTGGGAGGGAGCCCAGCTGGACGTTGTGGACAGAACAAGTATTCCGTCCCTTCCGATAGCTAAGGTTCTCTTCCCCATAGCTGTCCAAGGGGACAGGGCACTAAGTCTAAAAAGGCAGAGCCCGAGCGTTCCAACAGCGGACTGGAAAGTACTGCATGTTGCCAACCCATTGCCGAACATTGGGGGGCAACATGTGATCATCCAGATCCAGATTCCCAAGGTCGGGAAGATGGCATGGGGCGTGGGTAGTGTGTACCTCCGCTTCAAGAAGCGCCACGCCAGCGACAAAGACGCACACACGCAGTGGAGCTTCTTCTCACCTTAGAGGAAGGGCCCGCGGTAGCGGCTTTAGTTCAGGAGCCCTGGATTGCATCAGGCAACGTGGTATCCGGGCTAAAGTCACTCAACTACAACATATTTTATTCAACAACGGTAAATAGGACAAGAACCGCCATCCTCGAACGGAAGGGGATCTACGCCTATTTAATGTCTCAGTACAGCACGGACGACCTTACCGTCGTTGCGCTAGAGAGATGCTGCTAGCATCCTGCTATATGGCGCACGATAGGCCCGCACCGCCCGAAGAACTGAAGAAGTTGGTGAGCGAAGCTAGCTCTAGGAAGCAACACCTCGTCATCGGTATGGACGCAAACGCACACCACAGTGTTTGGGGAAGCAGCGACATCAACGACAGGGGTGAGTCCTTCTTAGATTACATTTTATCAACTAACATACATACATATAGCAAATGTCGAAGAGGAGCCTACCTACGTATCAATCTCGCCAAACAAGCGAATGAAGAAATGATCTGGGACGAATATAGGATTCATCTGAGAATATATAAGAAGGAAATTTGCAAGGCCAAAAGATCATCTTGGAGATCCTTCTGCTCCGGAATTGAGAAGATCACCGCATCCTGGTTATTGACGCGTCATGCAAGACGTCGTCACAAATGTCGTTAAATGACATTCTCATGGTTGGGCCCACGATCCAGCCATGCATCTACTCAATTTTGTTTTGTTTTCGACTTTGCCCATTTGCATTGTCCGCTGACATTGCCAAAATGTATCGGCAAGTCAAAATCAATGATACACAGCGCAAGTTTCAACAAATTATTTGGAGAGAAAAACCCTCAGACAGGAACATATGGCACAGCTTCTGCGCCGTTTCTGGCAATTCGGTGCTTACAGTTTTTGAGTGAGCTGCACGCAGATTCACATCCATTGGCTTCGAAAGCGATAGCCAATAACTTTAATGTGGATGATTTGATATCTGGCGCAGATACTTTGGAAGAATTGCGACTGTTGCATAAAGAGCTAATCGCTGTCCTTGAGCCATTCGGATGTACTTTGACGAAATGATCATCAGATTGTGAGCGCTCCGAAGCTCAACCAACTGATGATCCAATTCTTATTGGGCATCAAGAGGATACAAAAGCGGTAGGACTCATTTGGAGTCCGCTTGGATTATTGTGCCCCATCGTCACTCTTACTATTATCTTAATGCAGGAGCTGTAGCTGCAAAAGATCGCATGGGATGATCAGATACCCAACCAGTTGCTTAAAAGATTGCAGGATATCACAAGGTCTTTTGAGGAGTTGGAGATAATTCGCATACCTCGTTACGTAGGCGTCGCAAAGGCCATGAATTGTCAAATTCACGGCCTTGCTGATGCCTCGACGAGAGCATATGGGAGCTGTTTATATGTTCGAATTGAGTATGAGCATGGCACATCTGTGAACTTGTTGACCGCAAAATCCAAGGTTGCACTTTTAAAAATAAAGTCAGTGCCTCGTTTGGAACTTTGAGCTGCACAATTGTTGGCATCGTTGTGGGAGAAAGTCAGGCAACTTCTTCACATGGCAATAGATCAAATCGTCTTTTGGTCAGACTCAGTGGTGGTACTGCATTGGTTGCAGATGAACCCATCACATCTGCAAACTTTTGTTGCCAATAGAATGGCAGACATGCAAGAGTTGACTTGGCGATACGTTCCGACCAAAGAAAATCCAGCAGATTTGAATTCACGTAGCTGTTCCGCGGTAGAATTGACTGAATCACACTGGTTCAGAATTTTTGAAACAAGATCATCCCCGTTGGCCAAGCAATTCGCACATCAAATTGACCCATGAGCAGTCAATGCTGGAGATACGAAATGTTGCTACGATTTTGATCGCGGCCGATGTAGCTCCAAATCCTATTCTGGAGCTCATAGAAAGATCTTTATCTTATCTTAAGGTTGTCCGCATCCTGTTCTACATTTATAGACAGAAAGGGCTCAGCTTACACATCGTTTGTGGCAAACGGCAGCTGAGCTAGAATCCTCATTTTTTGTAATAGTACATTTGATTCAGCAGTCGGCATTCACAGATGAAATCGCGAAGCTCGACAAATCGGCAATTTTGCAGTTGTCATATCAGAAGTTGAATCCATTTCTGTGTCCCCATCAGATTGGAAATCAGACGTTGAGACTGCTGCGGGTTGGCGGTCGCTTATTAAAAGCGCCGCTGCCGCATAACGCTTAGTTTCTGTTGCTCCTGCCAAAGGGCTGTCGGTTTGTGATATTGTATTTGCAGTTTCTGCATCGAAACAATTGCCACGCTGGCCCACGTGCGCTAGTGAGCATGCTTCGACACCAAATTTTGCTCGTGAACGCGTGCCAGGCTTGAAGCGCCATAGAATGGCGATGCGTACATTGTTTCCGGTACAAACCAGTATTGGCAGGCCATATAATGGGAAACTTACCCGCTGATCGGCTTCATGGGAATAGGCCGTTCGAAATCAGCGGAGTGGACGTCTGTGGTCCAATCCCTATCACGTTGGGAATTCGTGGCAGAGTGCCAATCAAAATGTACGTTGCGGTATTTGTTTGTTTAACGTCCAAAGCCGTGCATAATTCATTTATTATGTGTTTATCCAGATTTGTCGGCAGACGTGGACCTGTCAAGCGGATTCACTGCGACAATGCCACCAATTTTGTGGGTTCTGCGCGCATGCTGGCGGAGTTCCAGGCCAGCTTCAACGCTAACCTGGATGCCATCACGCAGTTTGCTGCACCGAAGGGAGTGGACTTTGCGTTCATCCCACTACGAGCGCCGCATTTCGGCGGCCTTTGGTAGGCCGCAAAGAAGTCCGCGAAGAACACAATGATCCGGGCCATCAAAAGCGCGCTGCTGCGACAGGACGAATTGGCAACCGTTCTGGTGGAGGTGGAGGCCATCCTCAACTCCAGGCCAATCGTCGCAGACAGTGCCAATCCCAACGCCGGCGAGGCAATCACTGCGGCACATCTTCTTGTCGGGACAACGCTCGTAGCGCTGCCATCCGCATCCACAGGGCCCGTCCCAGAATGCAAGCTGAGATACTTGCAACGCTGGCAGCTGATCTCCAGCGGCAAGCAGCGGTTCTGGGTCGACTGGTCGAGGGACTACCTGCTGAGCCTGCAGCAGCGCCAAAAAAGGGCAGAAGGCCAGCCCAATTTCAACGTCGGGGACGTAGTCGTGGTCCACGAGGTAAACGCTCCACCACAGCACTGGATGTTAGGAGTAGTGGAGGAGACGATGAAAAGCGCGGAGGAAAAAGCGCGCGTGGCCAGCGTAAGGACTAAGACAGGGGTGTTCAAACGGGCGATTCACCGTTTGGCTGCCTTGCCAACGAATCTTTGAAGCCCTACGTGCGTTCAACGCGGCCGATGTTAAGGCATTATAAATATGTTAGGCTTTGTATGGCAACATAGGAGCCATACGCACTCTCTCGCTTTATTAAAAAGAATTTAGGCTAAGCTGCATATTGCAAAAGAAAATAAAACCACTTATGAATTTGAGTTACGATTGTGCGGTCGAATTATTGCTTCGCGTCCACTAAATACTAAATTGGAACCTTATTTGCTTCTTGCCCACCGGCAAGTTCCTGTTCAGCATTTGCTGGAACAAACATCATAGCTACAGCCAAAATCCAGTGGGCGATCGATTCCTTCTCAGGAATGAAGTCACCTGGACTAGACGGCATCTTCCCAACCATGCTACAATCGACCAAAGCCAGGATAATACCTTGGCTACTTAAAATATACAAAGCTTGCCTAAGCACGGGCTATATCCCTGTACCCTGGAGGACTTCCAGAGTTGTCTTCCTAAGTCCCAAGGACTACAGACCAATAAGCCTCACCTCCTTCCTATTGAAAACAATGGAAAAACTGTTGGACCTACACATAAGGAATGGTTCGAACCACCTACTGTCGGCCAATCAGCACGCGTACACTTTAGGGAAATCAGTGGAGACGGCGCTGCACTCCTTAACTGCATCCATAGAGAAAGCCCTTCACGTTAAGGATTATGCACTAGCAGCATTCCTAGACATCTCGGGCGTATTCAACATTGTGACCACCTCTGCGATTTTAGCTGCACTCAGAGCAGCCAACACGCACTCAGCCATCATCCTATGGACTAGCAACCTCTTGAGTCGCAGTCCAAGCTGAGTGGGGCACCACATCCATGGTAAGGGAGGCACACAGGGGCACACCTCAGGGTGAAGTCCTGTCACCACTACTATGGAACCTGGTCGTCAACGAACTATTAAAGAGATTTGAAAGGACAGCCCCCAAGATCACTGCCTACGCAGATGACCTAAGCATACTGATCACGGGTAAATGTCCGTCAACTCTCAGCTCCATAATAAAACACACACTCAGGGAGGTACGGGATTGGGCAGAAAACGCCGGACTCAGTAGCAACGCGGAGAAGACGGACCTCATCCTCTTTACCAAGGTACCGCGATGGATCCCTCCTAAGATCGGCAACACACGGCTTAAGCCTGGATCACATGCCAGGTACCTGGGAGCAGTTTTTGACAGCAAGCTGACATGGAAACTCAATGTTGTAGCGAGGGTCAGGAAGGCAACCAACGCACTCTATGCATCCAAGAAGATGCTGAGTAGCAGAGAGGCCCCACCATCTCTGATGCACTGGATTTACATCTCAGCGGTGCGACCTATCCTGCTCTATGGGGTCCTGGTGTGGTGGCCAGCAACGGAAAAGAAAACTTACCTCAAGATGATGGAGAAGACCCAGCGGCAGGCGATGCTCTACATCACAGGGGAGCTGAGGTCAACCCCAACAAAAGCACTCGAGAAAATATTAGGAATAGATCCCCTGGATGTTCAACTCATGGCGCATAAGGCCTCGTGGCGACTGCGAGCATGAAGATTCAGGGCTTCGGACACAGCGAGGCAGACAGGGAGTCGGTCATATCAACCGACTACCTGACACCTTACTTTTGTAGCGAGGCCAAAACAACGGCACTGATGGGACCAAATGACTGGAAACAGGGACTGCACCAAACTCAACACACCAATATATTTATAGATGGCTCTAAAATGGACGAAGGCGTAGGTGCATCAGTTTACTGTGCTGAACCTGAAATAAGGCTGCCTTTTAAACTGCCGGACCACTGCAGCATATTCCAGGCGGAAGTTTTCACCATAAGGAAAGCGGCAGAAGAAGATATGTTCATGGATACAGCCCACAGCGCAATAAACATATTCGTAGACAGTCAATCCGCTATAAGATCCATGCAATCACCTACAGTGAGTTCCAGAACTGTGCTGGCGAGCAGGGGAGCACTAGATACACTATGCACGACCAAGTCAGTGCGTATCTACTGGATCCCTAGCCACCAAGGCATTGACGGAAACGGAGCTGCGGATGCCCTTGCTAAGGAAGGCGTCGGCTTGACTGGCGAACAAACTCAAGACATACCCATCTCTCTACGGACGCCATACAGCGACCTAGAAGAACAGTCCATTAAAAGACTGAACAGAAGATGGTGCAGCACCACCAGACTGATATGCAAGACTCGCAACAAATCATTAAACCAGTACATCATACGACTCCCACGCAAGGACTGTAGACTACTGATAGGAACTCTAACGGGACACTGTCTAGCCGCTGCGCACGCGGTCAAGCTAGGAATAACATCCAATGACAACTGCAGGAAATGCGGGGAACCAGGTGTAAGGAAGACTCTGGAACACCTCATCATCAGGTGCCCAGTGCTGGCACGCACACGACAAAAACACTTAGGTGCACCTGTGTTACCATCGCTCGAAGATGCTTCCAGCCACACACCACGCGAGCTCCTGGTATTCGCCGAATCGATGCGAATCCTAACGGAATAAGGAGAACCTCCACCCAACCGGAACACTAAGGACCAATGTGGTCGATGCGTGGCCCCCCGTAGCGGAGGGCCGTCCGGGCAAACCTAACCTAAACCTAACCTATATATGTTCTGTATTTATTCGTTCACATAAATGTTAATGTATTTATTTGTGTGTACATATATGTGTAAATGTATTTGGATGTATAAGATTAGTTAGTACATGCGAATAGGTAAAATACATATATGTAGGAAACAAGTAAGACTGCTCTAGTCGAGAGTGCCCGACTAGGATATACCCTGAACCTAGCTCTTACATTCATAATTATTTATCTGCAATCAAACATATAAACACATACACACACAAAATTACAACAATACTGCAAAGTAAAGCCAATTTATAGGCCTATAAACTCACATTTCAAAGTTTTTACATTTGGCTTATAGTTTGTTATTTATTATAGTAAACGATTTCATATTTATTTTCACGTTAAATGGTCATATTTTCTTCAAATAGTCGTCACCTTGGTCCTTTGCTTTTTAATCTTCTTATAAACGATAATCTCTTATTGTAATATACGAATGTACGCTGATGATGTGAAGCTGTGTTTAACATATAATGCATGACTTGACCTGACGCTACTTATTGCAGGCTGAAATTTATTCTTTTTCGTCTTGGTGCAAAGTTACAGCTGAACTGCTCAAATTGTAGATGTAAATTGTAGAAGGCTGCTTGATATAACAGATGAGGTTAATGACTTAGGTTTACTTCAAGACAATAAATCAAAGTTTGACAACCACATCAAGGTGACTGTCAATAAGGCTCTTCAAGTTCTTGGGTTTATTAAGCGGTGGTCAAAGGAATTTAATGATCCTTATACGACCAAGATTCTTTATACTTCTCTTGTTCGTTAAATTCTGGAGTACGGTTCTTGTGTCTGGTCACCACAATTTCCGATACACCAAATTCGAATCGAATCTGTGCAAAAGAAATTTTTAAGGTTTGCTCTGCGTGGCTTTAGCTGCCTTTCAGGCATTGACTTGCCTCCTTGCTCTAGTAGACTGCTCTTAATTAACCTTCCTTCTTTACCTTATCCTAGAGTTAAATTAGTAGTTAAACAACTGAATGATGAAATTGACTCGCTTTTGTTTTTGAGCCAAATTAATTTTGCGGTTCCCTCTAAACCTACGTAATATCATCCCCTCTTACTCTTAACAACTGTACTACTAATTATTCATTGCATGAACCTTTCCGAGTACTCTGCTCTGATTACAATAGACTCTTTCGTGTAATCAATTCAGAGTCCTCTCTGCCTTTAATCAAGACCTATATTTTACATTTTTTATCTCGTAACTAACATTAATATTTTTGGTTTGATTGGAATTTTCTAGGTTTTTCACAATCCTTGCAACAAATATTGGACCAATTTTTCAATCAAATTACCCCCAGACAATGATAATAAACTTTAATTGTTCATTTAATTTTAATTTACTACATATTTAAATTTTTTGTAATTTCTTGTTTTTAAAATGATTTTCCAGTGTCGACTGCTCTTAGTCGACATAAAATAAATAAATAAGTATTGGGAATGTCTAAAAGGCTTAACCTTTCTGAACTTTTACTGTTAGATTATAATTTTTTCCTTGTTCTCACTTGTCTTGAAGATGCAATGAGAGGATCTGAAGACGCCGCAAACATATTACATAGATTCTCATTCTGCCTTTTCCTTGAAATTTTGCACGTGTTTGAATATCTAAATTTTTTATATTCCTTGTTTTTCGCTGCTTGGGCTTCCTAGGAAAATTCACCGATTGGCAAGCATTGATATTCGATCAGATCTTTTCCATGTGCTAAAAGTTGTATGTACGTGGGGGTATGTTTTTTCTCCTGATAAGTTTGGTCCAAGAGGTTAGCAGTTATAAACGCATATTCGCCGAATTTGGGAACACTAATGTTTTCCTTGCAGTTTGTATCATTTAGGGTGGTACCCAATCGTTTGATTATTGCATGACTGACTCCAGTCTTACGATCTGCTGCCTCATTAGTCTCAAAGAATGTCCGGGACGTATTTACATCGTTGGTATTTCCGTATCCATATTTTGGGCAATCTATTCTCAGTCCAAACTCTTTGTAGAATTCATCCTCTATAATTTTTCACCCAATAAAAATCCACTACAAAGGGAAAGTGTAAAATTTTGTAGTTTCCCACCGAAATAATCCCTGTATCATTACCAGCCTCACCCAAAAAACCCATATTTTGGACAATTTTACATCACATATTATTTTTATGGAAAAGATCGTAGGTATATATCACAAAAAAGGCTTAAAATGTTACGCAGAAACACAAGCGAACAAGTGCTTCAGCAGCCGCTGTACCTGATTTGTGTTATTTTTGTACCAGCTGCAGCTTGTTTGTGTTGTCGAATAGGCAAGTTCTGGCAGCCAATGTTAGTAAAACTTGGTTCAGAAATCAATATCGAATTAGTTTATATATATATTTCCCGTAACAACGTGAAACTTTTTTTGCTTTTCGACTAAAGTAGCGAAAGGGTATACATACCTTTTTTCAATTCACGTAAAGGCGACACAACGGAAATCAAAATAAACTGATTTTGCTTATTTTTATTAGAAATTGACGTAAATTTCGATAGACTCTATAACAATAGCCATAGGTAGCATAGTTTACATTGTTTAATCAATCAACACGTTATAGTGCTCTAGTCGAGAGTGCCCGACTAGGAGATACCCTCAACCCAGTTCTTACATTCATAATTCTTTATCTGCATTCATACATAGGAACACACACACACACACACACACACACACACACACACACACACACACACACACACACACACACACACACACACACACACACACACACACACACACACACACACACACACACACACACACACACACACACACACACACACACACACACACACACACACACATACAAACACACACACACACACATATATATAAAAACACATGCTAATGGCTGCGCGCGTTATGCAATTGCTTTGTATCTTCTTCTTCCATTGGCCCCAAACTATGTTACATTAAATCGTAATAAACTTCTTTGTTTATTGTCCGATTGTAACGAGATTTGTAGGACATACAGATGGTATATAAATGTGAGACTATGTAAAATCCGAAGGTCATACATCTAAAAATACTTATTTTTCGATTTGTGTGAGGTTGGGTGAAGAAGGTATCCAAAAATTGAAATATAGTAAATATTGAAATATTGAAATATATTTACTTTTGTTTGCTCGATGAAAATATACATACATAGTTTGGTGCTTCTATCTTTTATAACTTTCGAGTTATACATAAAAACACATAACATTGAGCCGGCAATACGAAAACATAAATTTTAAATATAAAGTCACTATCTCTTATGACTTTCAAATTATACCCAAGAAACACTGGTCTGGAATCGAAATTGATCGATAACTTTTGAACGGGACGAGATATCAAACAAGTAAGAGTGCTCTAGTCGAGAGTGCCCGAATAGGATATACCCTGATCCAAGGTCTACATTCATTGAAGTTATTTATCTGCATTCATACATAGAAACACACACACACATATATAAACAAAAGCTGCTGGCTACGCTCTGCTTCTTCTTCTTCCTTTGGACCCAAACTATGTTACATTGAATCGTTAATAACTTCTTTGTTTATTGTCCGATCGTAATAAAATTTTTAGGACACACCAATGACATATAAATGTGAGACTATGTAAAATCCGAAGGTCATACCCCTAAAAACGTATTTTTCGATTTCTGGGAGATCGGGGAGGGGTATCCAAAAAGTGAAATGTATTTAACCTCTGTATGCTATTGGAGAATACATGTACCTAATTTGGTGACTCTACGTCTTATAACTTTTAAGCTATACCTTAAAAACACTGTTTTGGAAACTCAATTTATCGATAACTTTTGAAAGGATTGAGATATCGAAAAAAAGTTGAACTTGTATTGACCCGGCACTCGGAGAACCTATATTCCAAATATGAAGTCTCTAGCTTTTGTAGCCTCCGAGAACAGCGCGTTCATACAGACGGACAGACGGACAGACGGTCAGACGGACAGCCAGACGGACATGGCTAGATCGACTCGACTATTGATAGCGATCAATAATATATATACTTGATGGGGTCGGAGATGCTTCCTTATGCCTGTTACATACTTTTGCACAAAACCATTATACCCTTTTTCCCATTTTTAATGGGATCAGGGTATAAAAAATTGTTGTCAGGAGATTTCATTAGCGACATTTTAAATGAAAACCACCTTCTAGACAGCATGGAATCAATGGATCATAATTGGTAAATTTAATAACAGTTACACTTTTCAATCTTACTAGAAATACATTACTTGACCAATTTTTCGTATTTATATATATGCATAATAAAGTTTTAATGTACGAACAATTATCTGTCCTATTTTATTCTAAACATGACCTTATATGACCATAATATATTGTAGAATATCGTGACTACAAAAATATTGATTATGACAAACTTAATACTGACTTTCATTTACTAAATTGGAACGTAATAATCAGTTAATTGTCAACTTAAACTTCTGCAGATCAATATTAATACAAGTATACTAAAATCCTTGGTTCAACAACGATATAAAAAAGGCTATGTTGGAATGAAATTATGCAATGGAAACGATCTAAAAGTGATATTTTTTTTCCTAAGTATAAACTGCGACCAATATAAATTAGCGACCAACCTTATAAATTCTTCCAAAAGAAGCTATAACGTCTCGAAATTTAATAGTGCAATAAATACAAAACAAACATGGACAGAAACTAAAAATATAGGATTAGGAAAACAGAAATCGGTGCTTAAAGACGAGTTAGACGTGGATGATCTTAACCTTAAGTTTACACAGACCTGAATTTCTGAAAATTATGCTTCCAAAAATTAGTTATTTTATTACACATATTATTAATTCCGCTCTTACTTCGACTACTTTTCCTAATAACTGTAAAGAAGCTGAAATCATTCCAATAGCTTAGTCAAATAGCGCTGAATACAGACCAATTCCTATTTTACCATACTTGTCTAAAGCATTTGAAAATTGAATGGCAGCACAAATTAACAAATATTTACATGACAGCAAACTTCTCAATGAAAAGCAATCCGGCTTTAGAAAAAGTAAAAGCTGTACTACAGCTATTATTAACATAAGCGAGACATTCGACAGTAGATGGACAATAATTATGTAAAGTTTTTGACACTACTTGATTATAGTAAAGCATTTGACACAGTTGACCACAACATACTATGCACTAATGTTCGCAAAAAAAAAAATGAAAACCCAAATGGAATATAACGGATTATTTATTACAAAAAATAAGTTATCGTGAAAACAAAAAAACTTATATGTTGACGATCGAAAATCATCGCTTGGATATGCATGTATTGTATTCATATGTATTGTATACATACATTGTAATAATTTGTAAAGGTAACTTTATTGTTTATTCGCAGATATGGAATGGAAACAGCGCTGCAGTGCAGGACGTGGCTCAATATGTTGCTTTGTGCGGAAGCCAATGCATATATGAATTGTACGTTAATCTGTCTGTATGTATTATTTTGTATTTAATTGTACGAACATATGTACATATGTTTTCATGTATTTATTTGTTCATGTATGAATGTATATATGATGTTCTGAATGTATTAATTTGTGTACTATATGTATATATGTTCTGTATGTATTCGTTCACATATATGTTAATGTATTTATTTGAGTGTACATATGTACATATACATATGTGTAAATGTATTTGGATACAGTAAGTAGGAAACATGCGAATAGGTAAAATATACATATATATGTAGGAAACAAGTAAGACTGCTCTAGTCGAAAGTGCCCGACTAGGATATACCCTGAACCTAGCTCTTACATTCATAATTCTTTATCTGCATTCAAACATATAAACACATACACACACAAAACTACAACAATACTGCAAAGTAAAGCCAATTTATAGGCCTATAAACTCACATTTCAAAGTTTTTACATTTGGCTTATAGTTTGTTATTTATTATAGTATACGATTTCATATTTATTTTCACGTTAAATGGTCATATTTTCTTCAAAAAGTCGTCACCTTGGTCCTTTGCTTTTAATCTTTTTGTTAACGATCTCCCCACTATAATCTCTCATTGTAATATATGAATGTATGCTGATGATGTGAAGCTGTGCTTAACATATAATGACTTGACCTGACGCTACTTATTGCAGGCTGAAATTTATTCTTTTTCGTCTTGGTGCAAAGTTACAGCTAAACTGCTTAAATTATAGATTATTTACTCGACAGAAGGCTTGTGAAAGAATAGATGAGGTAAATGACTAAGGTTTACTTCAAGACAATGAATTAAAGTTTGACAACCACATCAAGGTGACAGTCCATAAGGCTCTTCAAGTTCTTGGGTTTATTAAGCGGTGATGATCCTTATACGACCAAGATTCTTTATACTTCTCTTGTTCGTAAAATTCTGAAGTACGGTTCTTGTGTCTGGTCACCACAATATCCGATACACCAAATTCGAATCGAATCTGTGCAAAAGAAATTTTTAATATTTGCACTGCGTGGCTTAACTGCGTTTCAGGCATTGACTTGCCTCCTTACTCTAGTAAACTGCTCTTAATTAACCTTCCTTCTTTAACTAATCGTAGAATTAAATTAGTAGTTAAACTAATGAATGATGAAATTGACTCGCCCTTGTTGTCGAGCCAAATTAATTTTGCGGTTCCCTCAAGACCTACCCGTAGTATCATCCCTCTTTTTCTTAACCATTGTACTACTAACATTAATATTTTTGGTTTGATTGGATTTTTCTGGGTTTTCCACAATCCTTGCAACAAATGTTGGACCAATTTTTAAATTAAATTACCCCCAGACAATAATAATAAACTTTAATTGTTCATTTAATTTTAATTTACTACATATTTAAATTTTTTGTAATTTCTTGTTTTTAAAATGATTTTCCAGTGTCGACTGCTCTTAGTCGACATAATATATATAAATAAATATTGGGAATGTCTAAAAGGTTTAACCTTTCCGGACTCTTACTGTTAGATTATAATTTTTTCCTTGTTCTCACATGTCTTGAAGATGCAATGAGAGGATCTGAAGACGCCGACAACATATTAAATAGATAAATAAATTTCGATAGAGACTATAACAATAGCCATAGGTAGCATAGTTTACATAGTTTTATCCAAGGGTGGGCAGCCAAATTTAGCAAGTGAGCCCGACAACAACATCTACAACAAACACCGCTACTGTGGTCGTTAATCTGCGCAAAACTAACACAACAAATGTGTGCACTGAGCAAAATAATAAATTCAAAACTCAAAGTTATTCAATATTATTTATATAGGACATGTTAAGTTTGAATATTTTTAGCCAGTGTAACTAACTGTTTTTTTATTGCTTTGCGATCGCGGCTCGAGTCGAAGCATCGGCGCACACTTAATGTATTTTGTTTTTGCTATCTCGCAAGCGCGTCGCGACGAAATGCAGATGTCACGCGATCGCGGCTCGAGTCCAAGAATCGGCGCAGACTTTATGTATTTTGTTTTTGGAATCTCGCCGACGGCGCACAAGCAATAACGGAGTGAGCTCAGTGAGCTCCGTGAGCCACTACGCGCCCACCCTTGGTTTAATCAATCAACGCGTAATAGTGCTCTAGTCAAGAGTGCCCGACTAGGAGATACCCTAAGCCCAGTTTTTACATTCATAATTCTTTATCTGCACTCATACCTTGGAACACACACACACACATAAAAACACAAGCTACTGGCTGCGCGCTTTATGAAATTGCTTCGTTTCTTCTTCTTCAATTGGCCCCAAACTAGGTAACATTGAATAGTAATTAACTTCTTTGTTTATTGTCCGATTGTAATAAGATTTGTAGGACATACAGATGGTATATAAATGTAAGACTATGTAAAATCCGAAGGTCATACATCTAAAAATACTTATTTTTCGATTTGTGTGAGATGGGTGAAGGTATCCAAAAAGTGAAATATTTTTTACTTTTGTATGCTCGATGAAAATATACATACTAAGTTTGGTGCTTCTATCTTTTATAACTTTCAAGTTATACCTAAAAACACACAACATTGAGCCGTCAATACGAAAACTTAAATTTGAAATATAAAGTCACTATCTCTTATGACTTTCAAATTATACCTAAGAAACACTGGTCTGGAATGGAAATTTATCGATAGCTTTTGAACGGGACGAGATATCGAAAAAATTGCTGTCAGGAGACTTCAATAGCGACATTTTAAATGAAAACCACATTCTAGATAGCATGGAATCAATGGATCATAATTGGTAAATTTAATAACAGCTACACTTTTCAATCTTACTAGAAATACATTATAATAAACTTTAATTGTAGAGTATCGTGACTACAAAAATATTGATTATGACAAACTTAATACTGACTTTCATTTACTAAATTGGAACGTAATCATCAGTTAATTGTCAACTTAAACTTCTGCAGATCAATATTAATTTATTTTATAAGCACTTTGTTCCACTCAAATAGAAGACAATCAAGTATACTAAAATCCTTGGTTCAACAACGATATAAAAAAGGCTATGTTGGAATGAAATTATGCAATGGAAACGATCTAAAAGTGATATTTTTTTTCCCAAGTATAAACTGCGACCAATATAAATTAGCGACCAACCTTATAAATTCTTCCAAAAGAAGCTATAACGTCTCGAAATTTAATAGTGCAATAAATACAAAACAAACATGGACAGAAACTAAAAATATAGGATTAGGAAAACAGAAATCGAGTTAGATGTGGATGATCTTAACCTTAAGTTTACACAGCCCTGAATTTCTGAAAATTATGCTTCCAAAAATTAGTTATTTTATTACACATATTATTAATTCCGCTCTTACTTCGACTACTTTTCCTAATAACTGTAAAGAAGCTGAAATCATTCCAATAGCTAAGTCAAATAGCGATGAAAACAGACCAATTCCTACTTTACCATACTTGTCTAAAGCATTTGAAAATTTAATGGCAGCACAAATTAACAAATATTTAAATCACAGAAAACTTCTCAATGAAAAGCAATCCGGTTTTAGAAAAAGTAAAAGCTGTACTACAGCTATTATAAACATAAGCGAAGACATTCGACAGCAGATGGACAATAATTATGTAACGTTTTTGACACTACTTGACTATAGTAAAGCATTTGACACAGTTGACCACAACATACTATGCACTAAGGTTCGCAAAAAAAAAAAGAAAACCCAAATGGAATATAACGGATTATTTATTACAAAAAATACGTTATCTTAAACAGTGGAAACAATTTATCGATACAAAAAAACTTCTATGTTGACGATCGAATATCATCGCTTGGATATGCATATATTGTATATGTGTGTTGTTATTGTTTACAATTGCTGCCGTGGTAAGTAAATTGTAATAATTTGTAAAAGTAACTTTATTGTTTATTCGCAGATATGGAATGGAAACAGCGCTGCAGTGCAGGACGTGGCCTAATCTGTCTGTATGTATTATTTTGTATTTAATTGTACGAACCTATGTATGTTTTCATGTATTTATTTGTTCATGTATGAATGTATATATGTTGTTCTGAATGTATTAATTTGTGTACTATATGTATATATGTTCTGTATTTATTCGTTCACATATATGTTAATGTATTTATTTGAGTGTACATTGTATATGTGTAAATGTATTTGGATACAATTAGTAGGAAACATGCGAATAGGTAAAATATACATATATATGTAGGAAATAAGTAAGACTGCTCTAGTCGAAAGTGTCCGACTAGGATATACCCTGAACCCAGCTCTTACATTCATAATTCTATATCTGCATTCAAACATATAAACACATACACACACACATACAAACGCACGCTACTACTGCGAAAGTCGTGCAATTGCTTTGCTTCTTCTTCATACCTTTCGTTAATTACAACAATCACATTTCAAAGTTTTTACATTTGGCTTATAGTTTGTTATTTATTATAGTATACGATTTCATAATTATTTTCACGTTAAATGGTCATATTTTCTTCAAATAGTCGTCACCTTGGTCCTCTGCTTTTTAATCTTTTTACTAACGATCTCCCCACTATAATCTCTCATTGTAATATACGAATGTATGCTGATGATGTGAAGCTGTGCTTAACATATAATGACTTGACCTGACGCTACTTATTGCAGGCTGAAATTGATTCTTTTTCGTCTTGGTGCAAAGTTAAAGCTAAACTGCTCAAATTGTAGATTATTTACTCGACAGAAGGCTTGTGAAAGAATAGATGAGGTAAATGACTTAGGTTAACTTCAAGACAATGAATTAAAATTTGACTAAACAATTTTCTTCTTCTTCCATTGGCCCCAAACTATGTTACATTGAATCGTAATTAACTTTTATGTTTATTGTCCGATTGTTATGAGATTTGTAGGACATACAGATGGTATTTAAATGTGAGACTATGTAAAATCCGAAGGTCATACATCTAAAAATACTTATTTTTCGATTTGTGTGAGATTGGGTGAAAATATCCAAAAAGTGAAATATTTTTTACTTTTGTATGCTCTATGAAAATATACATACTAAGTTTGGTGCTTCTATCTTTTATAACTTTCAAGTTATACCTAAAAAACACACAGCATTGAGCCGGCAATACGAAAACTTAAATTTGAAATATAAAGTCACTATCTCTTATGACTTTCAAATTATACCTAAGAAACACTGGTCTGGAATGGAAATTTATCGATAACTTTTGAACAGGATGAGATATCGAAAAAAATGATAAACTGGTCTTGTCCCGGCACTACGAGATTTTTTATTTCAAATATGAAGTCTCTGGCTTTTGTAGTCTCTGAGAAATGTCCGTTCATACAGACGGACAGACGGTGCTTCCTTATGCCTGTTACATACTTTTGCACAAAACCATTATAACCTATTTTCCCATTTGTAATGGGATGAGGGTATACAAATGCTGATTGGCTGTATATATCGACCCAATCGCAATACTGACTAGTTAGACCTGACGTATTAAATCTCGACTCTTTCTTTGACATACACAGATATCATTTTGTCAAGAGATTTCAATAGCGACATTTTAAATGAAAAACACCTAGCTAGCATAGAATCAATGGATCATAATTGGTAAATTTAACAACAGCTACACTTTTCAATCTTACTAGAAATACTTGACCTATTTTTTGTAAATATGCATAATAAAGTTTTAATGTACGAACAATTATCTGTCCCAGCTTATTCTAAACATGACCTTATGTGACCATAATATATTGTAGAATATCGTGACTACAAAAATATTGATTATGACAAACTTAATACTGACTTTAATTTACTAAATTGGAACGATATATACCTCCTCCATCAGTTAATTGTAAACTTAAACTTCTGCAGATCAATATTACTTTTTATACCCTGATCCCATTAAAAATGGGCAAAAGGGGTATTACGGTTTTGTGCAAAAGTATGTAACAGGCATTAGGAAGCATCTCCTACCCCATAAAGTATATTTATTCTTGATCAGTAAAAATAGCCGAGTCGATATAGCCATGTCCGTCTGTCTGTCCGTCTGTCTGTATGAACGCCTGTTTCTCAGAGACTACAAAAGCTAGAGACTTCATATTTGAAATATAAGTTCTCGTAGTGCCGGGTCAATACAAGTTTATAGATAAAGAATTATGAATGTAAGAACTGGGTTCAGGGTATCTCCTAGTCGGGCACTCTCGACTAGAGCGCTCTTACTTGTTTTTATAAGCACTTTGTTCCACTCAAATAGAAGACAATCAAGTATACTAAAATCCTTGGTTCAACAACGATATAAAAAAGGCTTTGTTAGAATGAAATTATGCAATGGAAACGGTCTAAAAGTGATATCTATTTTCGCAAGTATAAACTGCGACCAATATAAATTAGCGACCAAACTTATAAATTCTTCCAAAAGTAGCTATTACGTCTCGAAATTTAATAGTGCAATAAATACAAAACAAACATGGACCTAAAGTTTACACAATTAGCTGTACCTGAACCCACACAAAACATTAGCGTAAGTTCTGTACCTTAAAGAAACTATGATTATAGTTTTAATTTTATGTGTGTCAGTCCTTGTGATGTTTTTGAGTTTTTTTCTGTGTTTAAGTTTAATGCTTTTGGTATCTATGACCTCAGCGCTGAATTTCTAAATATTATGCTTCCAAAAATTAGTTATTTTATTACACATATTATTAATTCCGCTCTTACTTCGACTACTTTTCCGAATAACTGTAAATAAGCTGAAATCATTCCAATAGCTAAGTCAAAACGCGATGAATACAGACCAATTTCTATTTTACCAATTTTAATGGCAGCACAAATTAACAAATATTTACATGACAGCAAACTTCTCAATGAAAAGCAATACGGCTTTAGAAAAAGTAGAAGCTGTACTACAGCTATTATTAGCATAAGCGAGACATTCGACAGCAGATGGACAATAATTATGTAACGTTTTTGACACTACTTGACTATAGTAAAGCATTTGACACAGTTGACCACAACATACTATGCACTAAGGTTTGCAATCTATATAATTTCTCAAGTACAGCAGTCAAGCCCTAGCTAATAGATACCAATCCGTGGTTTCGTCAAATAAATGTTCGTGCATATTAAGCGTGGTGTTCCGAAAGGATCAGTCCGTGGGCCGTTATTGTTTACAATTTATGTCAACCTGATGTTGTGTCTGAGCATTCATATGGACATTACACTCAGACACATGATGTCCAATTATATGTCAGTCGTCCGTTATGTGATATT
Organism: Drosophila maculinotata; assembly: GCA_035045305.1. NCBI lineage: Eukaryota > Metazoa > Arthropoda > Insecta > Diptera > Drosophilidae > Drosophila > Drosophila maculinotata. Next base: position 194,534 of record JAWNPD010000568.1, on the reverse strand, counting down.
AATAAATGTGTAGATGTATGTAACCGAGAGTTACGAGACAAATACTAACATTTCTCAGCTAGAATGACTATCGATAAATGACATACCGATTGGCTACATTGAGCAGGCTTATAACCTGGGATTTACTTTTAATCAAACTCTTACAGGATCAAGCATATAATTAAAGCTGTCGGAAAACTTACTGGCTATTGAGAACTCAACTCAACATTTTTTTCCAAAACATTGTAGACAGATTGTAGACATGTCTGATGTCATGCTAATTGTGATGTCGCTAGTAAGCAAAAATTTATGTCTGTTACAGTGACATAACGCGATATGTTTTTGGTCTGAAGCGGAACGGTCGCGTTTCACGCTATGCACCCCAACAGGTTGACATGCATTTAAAGATTGGATACTGTTTACAAATGATCTTGCATGAAAGACTTAGATTTTCAACATCTGCAAGAACTAACAATATTGTATGCATAAGACAAAAGTAGTATAAGTAGCGCCACGCAATTAAAAATAAAACGTAAAGCACACCTACAGGAAAATAGCTAAAATCTAAATACCAAACTAACAATCATAGAATTACATGTAATAGAAATAACAAGTAAGAGTGCTCTAGCCGAGAGTGCCCGACTAGGATATACCCTAAACCCAGTTCTTACATTCATAATTCTTAATCTGCATTCATACATATAAACACATACACACAATACAAACACATACACACACACACATACAAACACACGCTGCTACTGCGAACGTCATGCCATTGCTTTGCTTCTTCTTCTTCCATTGGCCCAAAATTATGTTACATTTAATCGTAAATAACTTGTTTATTGTCCGATCGTTATGAAATTCGTACCATATAAATATGTGAGTATGCTGAATCCGAAGGTCATACCTAAAAAAAAAAAAAATTTCTCGATTTATGGAGGATTGTAGAAAAATATCAAAAAAACAAAACATGTTGTATGCTATACGAGAATATATATTGTGAATATGGTGCCTCTAGCGCTAATGGCTTTCAAGTTATACCCAAATCCCATGTTTTTATACCCTGATCCCATTAAAAATGGGAAAAAGGGGTATTATGGTTTTGTGCAAAAGTATGTAACAGGCATAAGGAATCATCTCCGACCCCATAAAGTATATATATTCTTGATCACTATCAATAGCCGAGTCGATTTAGCCCTGTCCGTCTGTATGAACGCACGTTTCTCAGAGACTTCAAAAGCTAGAGACTTCATATTTGAAATATAAGTTCTCGTAGTGCCGGGACAAGACCAGTTCATCATTTTTTTTTCGTCCCGTTCAAAAGTTATCGATAAATTTCGATTCCAGCCAAGTGTTTTTCGAGTATAACTTGAAAGTTATAAAAGCTAGAGACTTTATATTTAAGTTGAAGTTACTGTACTGCCGGCTCGATACAAACTTATCATTTTTTTTTTCGATATCTCAATCCTTTCAAAAGTTATCAATAAATTAAGACTCCAGAACAGTGTTTTTACAGTAAAGCTTAAAAGTAATAGAGTGTAGAGTCACCAAATTTGGTACATATATTCTCCTATAGCATACAAAAGTAAAATTTATTTCACTTTTTGGATACCCCTCTCCAATCTCACAGAAATCGAAAAATACGTAATTTTAAAGGTATGACCTTTGGATTTTACATAGTCTCACATATGCCAGCTGTGTGTCCTACAAATTTCATTTTGATCAAACAATAAACAAAGAAGTTATTAACGATTATATGTACCATAGTTTAAAGTCAAAGGAAGAAGAAGAATCAAAGCAAATGTATGACGCGCGTAGCAAGCAGCTTTTGTTTGTATATGTGTGTGTGTTTCTATGTATGAATGCAGATAAAAAACTTCAATGAATGTAAGACCTTGGATCAGGGTATCTCCTAGTCGGGCACTCTCGACTAGAGCACTCTTACTTGTTTCTTACTTGTATTATCAAAGAGAAATGTTGAAAATTAATGAATTAAAGAGTTCAAAGCTTTCCTTAAATGCGATGACGAGATATCCGGCTTCAAAGTTCACGATTTGGGCGGTTCTGCTTATTTGTAAGACCATCTACTCTTTACAATTTAAATTTGTTAGAGTATTTCTGCAATTGCACTCTTATCGCAAAACTATTGCTACAACAACAACTAGCCGTAAAATAAATTCAAGAGAGCAAGCAAATATCAATTAACGACAAAATATTGATTTACGTTTAAGCGGAATTGTAAGATAACGTCACTTATTCATTTTATTTTTTAACATTTCATCGAACAAGTGTCACGTCACTTCACGTCAGTTTAAATATGCTCATATATGTATAAGTTACTAGTGTCATAATTAATAAGCTTTAGCTTGTAAGTTCAATAAATAATAAAAATAATAAATTAATATTTTTTAAATTAAATTGATTGTATTGGTTTTTGTCTGGTAATTCAGCTGGTGGCAAAAAGTAGTAAAGCCGGTAGCCAATAACGAAAAGAGCAACGATAGGTAGTAAAGCTGGAAATGCACGAAACTGGTGGCGAAATGTAGTGGATCCGGTAGCCAATAACGAAAAGACTGGCGATAAGTAATGCAGCGGGCATTATAATCTACTGCCTAGGACGTTTCAATGTAAGTTAGTTCATCAAACCCATTGAAAAATAAATTATCGGAAACTTGTGGTGCTCCGTCGAACTGGAGTATTTAGCTCGCAAGCAAACTACACGCTTGTGTCGAGGTAATCTAGCGACAAACTAATAGGCGGTTATTAAAAATAGGACAGTGAAACGAATCAAAGACATTGGGATAGTCAAGGCTCCTGTTGAGTGCAAGGAGCTACACAGATATTTGCACACGTCAGAGCAAGCAATAGACGATTAAAAAACGGTTTGTCGCGATCCGCACTTGAAAATGTATAACGGTTCAGATACCAGCTTCAATCAAGAGCGAGGGAAAAACACACGGAAAACGTACCTAACAGAAATCCAACCCTGAACCCAGTTCTAACATTCAAAATTCTTTATCTGCATTCATACAAAGGAACACACACACACACACACACATAAAAACACAAGCTACTGGCTGCGCGCGTCATGCAATTGCTTTGTTTCTTCTTCTTCCATTGGCCCCAAACTGTTACATTGAATCGTAAATAACTTCTCTGTTTATTGTCCGATCGTAATGAAATGGACATGGAGATGACATATAAATATGTGACGCGACCAAACTTACCAATCATAAGTTTAAGCATTATTTAAGCACGCTTCCATATGAACAATCTGTTGAAAAATGAGTCCATGTATGAACAACTTTTTTGTTTCTCAAACTATCTTAACCAAACTCAGTTTTATTATATTTGATATAGATTGATAGAATTTGGTCAAGATCGGACGACTTTATCTTATATCTGTCATAGGAACAATCGGTCTGAAATATTGATTTATATAAGAAAATTCATTTTAAAGGTAGCATTGTCTTTTTGTAGAAGCAAGAGTGTTTCATTGTATTAAGCAACTGCAAGGGTATATTACCTTCGGAACGCCGAAGGTAGCCTTTCTTTCTCGTTTTACATTGCTGCCGACCAGAAAAGAAATAAACAAAATAAATATTACAAATTTTCCTTTATTATACAGTATATATCAACTAAATTTTTGAATTGCATATTAAAGTTATGGTTGTGTTATCTATGTTTGTATTATGTCTACATTATACAATGTAGAACTAAGTTTTAAAATTATAAGCTTTTCGCTGATAGTCTCACGTCCGAGCGGCATGCGACGATTTATCTCTTCAAAATATACTAACAAATTAACATTATATGTGTGTGTGTTTAACATAATAGTACGGGATTTGGGTCCTTAATTGGGTTTAGTAGTGAAGTTTACCTTTTAATATTTTTAATTTCTTTTTTTTGTTTTGTTTATTTATATATAAATGTAGATATAAAACGAACAGCTTGAGTAACTATAACGCTAAAGTATCTATTACAACTAATTAAGATCGAATAAAACAAAGTCATTACATTTAATCCAAAAAAATGTATATATATATATATATATTTGTATATATGTAGCGTGTATGTGTCCGGATAAACATTTGCATGAACCTCTGCACATATATGTAGCTATGATCTTTATACTATATCTTCAATTATCCCACCGCACATCCAAGAGAATCATTTTCAAATACAAGATCGAAGAGCTAACTATTTGGATGTGACCATTTCAACGAGATCGCTGGAGAGCGTCAGTGAGTCAACAATATCTATCAGTAGCTCAACATCCTTTACAGAATTAACCACCTCGGGTGCACCTAGCAGATTCACATGCTTGCCGTCAATATTAGCATAGAAGCATTTGTTCTTAAATATGAGGGCACGATCAAACGGCACACGGCACTTACTACGATCGAGCACGGATCGACGGAAGAGGACACATGATGGCTGGTATTTGTGACGCTCCTCTTCTGGTATATTGTAGCACTTCAGATCACCGGTGAATATGGTCATTGTCTGGCGCTGCATCAGCGATGGTGACAGCTTATATAGGGTCACCTTGCTCGTCCATTTACTGGACGGCATCTTGATGTGTGCGGCAACATTGGCCAGCTTAACCAGCGGCAGTTCAAGGCAGGTGCGTTGCTGGCGCGTCTTATACGACGACTCTTTGGGCGTGCTAATCACATGCCAGGTCTCATAGCATGTAATTTTCTTCACAAGGCGTCCATCCTCCTCATAGTATGTAGTTGTCTCCGGTGGAAAGTATTTCGGCTCTTTGCTCTCAGGTTCGGACACAGCTGTTGCAGCTGCAACTGACGCTGTATCTTCCGCATCCGCTGCATTCTCCTTGTAGCGACGCTGTTGCGAAGTTGAGTTTGACGGACTGGCCGGCTTTTTAAACACATCATCATCACTGCTCTCGGCCAGCAGCTTGGTGAGCTTGCGATCTGAAGCAGCGCCCAGGTGATGTTGCTGCTGGCGCATCTTCAGCTGATGCTGCTGTTGATGATGCAGCTGCTGCCGTTGATTGTTGCTGGCATTCACCAAGGCTGTCGATGACAGGACATTGCGTTGATTGGGTATCCATTTAGCAGTCTGGACACGACGCACCACACGCGTCGAATTTGTGCCTGGTAATGATGGTGATACGATAATGTCATCCTCGGCTAGCTTATTGTTCATATCGTCATCATCAGTACCGCGGCTATCACCCAAAGGGCATAGCTCGTTGCTCATGCTCATTAGCGGCTTCATCATTGGTTGCATTTTTTTACCCATTTCGGCATTTAGGATGCGTGGTCGTGGTTTCGGTTGACTCACAGCGACGACCAGCGGCATCTGTTTGTTGATATGATGACTAACTGCATTCACCAATGGCGGCTTTGGTGTGTTTGCTATGCCAGCTTTAATCCTTTTATTTGTTGCTAAGTTACTGCTCTGCGTGGCGTTGGCAAGGGATGTCGGGGGGGAGGACCTGGATTGATTCGTGCGTGAATCGCTGCCGTTGTTGTTGCGCACAGCTGACGATAGTTTCTTGCTGCTGTTGGGAGCTGAACGCGAGATTAGCACATCGTCCTGATTTATAATGTCGTCAATATTCACAATTGTGAACGTGGGCACATCTTCAGTTTCTGTTGATTTCATAGCTACTGCAGCCGGTGCCACCCTCTCCGCAGCCGCCCTTTGCATTTTGTGGGCATTGGTCGAGCCAAGAGGGCGACCAACTGTACCCGGCGAGCGTGCTGGCGCTGCTCTTGGTGAGTTTGCCTTAAAATTAGACGCCGTCCCCTGTTTGCCAGCGGCTGCAGCTTGCAGCATGCGCAACCCGCTGTTACTGTTGTTGTTGCCGACCAACACCTTGGTCTTGGCCATCGCAATTGTTGACGATGATTTGGCCACGGATGTGTTGCCATTGATAACGGGCACTGAGCGACTATTGCCTCCAGTTTCAGTGGCCATGCATTTGCGTGCGATCGGCCCCTCGCTGCTATCATCGAGCTTGCGCTTGTTGCCCACCGCGGAGGCAGCTGACATTACCTTCATGTGGGAGCGCGTCAGATTGGATGCCGAGTTAATAGTGCGACGCAGCTGCTGTAACTGGGAGGCACCGCCACGGCCCGATTGTGCTGTGTTACGTCCGGTTTGGGCGAGTCCGGATCGAGTTTGAGGTGGGGTATTGCTGATTACAGCCGTCGATGATTTTGGTGGACGTCCACGTCCGCGTTTGGGCGGTACCTTTTCGTATCGTAGCTGCCGTTCAAGCTCATTTTCGCTTATGTCATCGTCATCGGACTTGTGCAGCTGTGGATTGAATGCAGCATCGTTGAGCTCATCATCGTTATCCTCCTCGATCAGATCACGCAGATCGTCATCCTCGTCGGCGAACAGATATTTCACTGTCCGCACATACTTTGGCGTCACCATATACTCGCTGGAGTATTTCGGATTCGGTTTAATGGAGCGACGTGAACGGCTTGCGGCAATCGTTGGTGGCGGCGTCGTCACGACTGCTGGGGCCATTTGTTTGGATTGTTTGTACATTTTAGGCTTGGTTGGCGGCTCACTACTTCGCTGGCTCAGCGGTGTGCACGTGTCGGCGGCCACGGCTAATATCACCGCAGTATTGCGCCGCTTACTTAATACCTTCGACTTCCCGTGCTGCTGCTGTGCTGTTGTTGTTTTCGCAGTTGCTCTTGTAACCGTGGTGGTGGTGGTGTCGCCTTTTACGTTGTTGCGTAGGCTGCGTGTCGCAATTGGAGAGGTTGTGTTCTCTCTGTGCATGGGCAGACGGTCGACGTCTGCAATAATTGTGGCACGTCGTGTTGTGCGCGTCGATCGGGGTTTCTTACCTTTCAGCTCTTTATCCGTTTGTGTTCGCCTCGAGGCGAACTCAGATTGTGACTTTACTGGCTTATCGGTTGCTGCATTCGCGTTGATTATATCGGTGGTCTCAGATTCCTTTAAATTTTTTACGTAGACTATGCACGGTCGAGTTTTTCCTGTCTCAGCTTCCTTTTTTTTACCAGCTCGCATCTTTCATAAGTCACTGGAATTTGCAAGTTAAGTGAAATTAAATGTCAATGTTTAAGGTAGCAAGAGTGCTAAACAAATCGTAAAATATAGCTAGGTGGCAGAACTAGTCGTCTTAATTAGACATAGCGTCTAGACCAGGGATGCCCAAAAAGAGAGCCAACTTCTTGTCAGTGTTGTGTGCATGTGTTGCGCTGAGCGCAATCCGCAGTGTGTTTGTTGTCTTTTTCTAAGAATTTGAGGAAGAATCGGTCTTATCTGTGTGAATTCGAAATAACGGCAAAAGACCTAGACGCTTGTGAATGTATGCAAAAATAATGTCTTACTATATAAATATTTAAATTTATTTTGTATTCACACTCATATTAATATTTACAAATCTTAAAGTATAATTAATACTGAATATTAATTTTTGACTTTTAAGAGATTGTGTACATTGAAATTTTAAAAATTTCGATACTTTTGTGCTAACTTCGTGACGACATGTCCTGACTATTCTGATTGCGCGACAACTCTGGCGCCATTTTTGTGCTTTTTGGCATTAGCAACTTTTTGCGCGCCAGTTGTATGCATATATATATATATATATATATATATATATCACATATTTTTATTCTTTTGTTTCACTATTTGAACTTACATTTGAAATTATTTTATTTTTTCGGTTTTACATTTTTTTCTTAGTCTTTTTCATAAACGACTCTTCTGATTTCTGTTTTGTACACTCTCACTGCTGCACTGCAGTCGATTGCGTTTGACAAGACGTCCCTGTGTTTGTGAATAATATCAGCAAATTGGCAACGCCATTCATTGATTTGGTGTTTAATTGTATTATTATTATAGTTGTAGTCAGTTGTATTCATCCAGCAGCAATAACATAATTGTTTTCTTTTGTAGAATTATTCTTGTAGATTGCCTTTGCCTTTACTTTAAGTGCCGCTGCCAGGCTAGCAATGTTTTTCTACCCAACTGTACCACACATACACGCACAAACAGAGCTGCTACCCCGTGGCTTGCGCCTTGCAACAAGTCGTATATGTAGTTTGTTTTTATCTTTGTTGCCCGTTTGAAACGAATTATATTTCAACACAAACACAATAAAAAGATTATGTTTTAGTTGGTTCTGCTGTTTGCAAATGACTATTTAGTTGTGAGACTGTAGAAATATCACTTCCCGCGCTCAATATTTTCGATGTTGATTAACCAGAATAGCACAGCTTTGCCACTCGCTATGGAATTTTAATGACAGCAGTCATGAAGGGGGGAGAGCGAGTGCAAAAATAAGTCAAGAAAATAGGGCTGCTAACTTGTGCAACGAAGTGCCGTGCTGCCAACTCTGGTTAGCAAGTTGGCATGACCCTGTAGCACGTACAATACATACCCACATCTTGTTATGTCTGTATGTATAATGATAATAATACTGTATGTATGCACGTGTGTATGAATGAATGTACAGGTATATGTATATTTTTAGTAATTACATCTTTTTACATTGTTGTACTATTTCTTCAACGCTGATTGCTGTGGGCAACGGAATTCGGCTATTTCCACTTCAGCCTCAGCATAAGTGAACCGATTAAAACATAAATATTCAGGCACTTTGTAGCCGCTAGTTGGTGATGCTCCAGGGCCGACTGGTTTTGAAGTCGCCTTAGCACAAGCGCTGCTCAGTCCCACTACATTGCTAACGGGATAAGCTGCGGCGACTTTGGCTGTGGGCTTTGAGGCACCTGCTCCTTTTTGTGCTTGGCCGTAAGCACGTCGTAGGAGGTGATTGAAGTTTACTGTCCGGGGGGCTGCGTTTATTTTAATGACAAAATAAACAAATATTACTTCAACAGAATTCACGTAATCAGACCAATGACTAAATATCAAGTAGAAGAAAAATTAAGCAAAATTAACGAGAACAGATGATTTGTAAAAGATTGACAGCTCTCAACGGGTCGTTGGGCTGTCGTTCATTAAATATAACCGTTCTAGAAGGCGCATTCCGGTTTCGCCCGGAGCAAATGTTTTTCTTTAAATTTCAGAGTTAAATTTTCCTAAAAAAAAAATGTTGCAATTTTAAAATATAGATAAATTAGCACTGTCGTCTTGCAGTCCATACCCCGTTTAATTAAAAAAAATAAAATCAGTTTAGTTAAGTATTTCCATTACAATATCTGATTTCCACAACTCCATGGAGGTAGAGTTTTAAAGCGGTTTCCGGCTTTGCCCAACTAAATCACATATGAAAGTGATCGAATGACATACAAAAAGTTTAATAAAACAGCTTTAAGCCCAATTGCCGTATTTAGAGATATATGTTTAAGATTTGAATATTACGTTGCAAATATTTTGTTATGCTGAGTTTTAAAAAAAGATTGGAGCTAACCGGATGAAAAACTAAAAAATTTCATGTATCATGTATTTTGTATGTTCAGCTTTGATAATGAGTTTGGAGCTGATCGGATTTAAATAAAAAAATTTCATACAACAGTTTTCCGTCCATTTTCCGAACTTTCCAACTGATTTCCCCAAAATTGTAAATCACGTTGCTAATAGTTTTTACGTGAAGCTTTACAAATGAGTTCGAAGATAATCGGATGATATTTCATTTTTTGCCCATACAACCTTGACCCCCAGGGGGGTGAATTTTCCATAAAATTGGTATACAAGTTTTGAGGTATTTTTATAATGATCTTTGAAAATAAGTTTAAAGCCGACCGGATGAAAAACAAACAAGTTTCATACAACGCTTTTTCCTCATTTTCTGAGCTTGGGTATAGAATTTTCAAAAATCACTGCACTTGCGTCCTAAGAGAAAACTACGGTGAAAATTTCAGGAAAATAGGGGGTCAAGGTTATATGGGTGGAAATTACTTTTTCGTCCGATTATCTTCAAATTGATTTTCAAAGCTCCACATAAAAAATAAAATAAACGTAATTTTTAAATTTTGGAAAATTCGCTTGCAAACTTGGAAAATGGCGGGAACACTGTTGTATGAAAAAGATTTGCTTTCCATCCAGCTTGAACTTAATTTCAAAACTCTTTATAAGAAAATATTGACTGTAATTTTTCAATTTTAGAAAATTTAATTTTATAAACTGTTGTATACAACCTTTTTGTTTTCATCTGATCAGCTCTAAAGTTATTTTTGAAGCCAAATATTAACGAGATTTTCAAGTTGTGAATTCACACCCCTGGGACGACAACGGTGGGCACGGTTGTATGGATGAAAATTTTATTTTCGTCCGATTATCATCAAATTGATAGTCGGAAAATGGCGGGAAAGCTGTTGTATTAAACTTTTTTGCTTTTAATCTGGTCAGCTTCAAACTTATTTTCAAAACTCTACATAACAAAATATTAACAATGTGATTTTCTGCTGCACGCAGATAATGTGTCGGAAACAGCCGGATCCGACCACTATAGCATATAGCTGCCATTGGAACGATCGGTCGAAAATTTTTGTTTTTTAAGATAACTCGACTGAACATACCAATTATGAGTTTAAGTATTATCTAAGCATTAAAAGCATTATTTTATATATACAGCTATGAGCTGTTTAATAGCAGTGCCGTTGCGCCCCACCTGTTATAGTGTCTAATGGCACTTTAAGTCAAATTTTGGTCCATAAAGTTATTAAAATAGTAATTTGCAATCATTTTCCGAGATTTTGTAAGTTATGGGAGCTATATATTTAATATAGTTTTCTTACATGATTAAATTCAAAGAAAAATTACAAAATGCAGCGCTCCAAAAAAAAAATAGCAGTTCTAACTTAAAAAAAATGTAGAGTTTAAAAATTAGGTTAACGGTAACGTTTCATGTTCTATATGCTATTCTCGATCTTAGTAGTAAATCCGTTTTTACCAATCACAAGTCGTTTTTGTTTCCCTTGGGCAGCGAGCCGGCAACCATACTAAGAATAGTTTTATGCAAAAAAAAAATTATCGAAGATAAAGAAATATTTCTATCATAAAAAAAAGATAAAATATTGTTTATGGCGGACTGCGCCTGAACCTCAGTGCTACGCATTATTTTGGGATTCTGCGCGATCGACGTTCAGAATGTATGATCAGTACACAACGATATAATTACATAGGACGAAGCAGATGAGAAACACCCAATTAATTTTTCTTAAATTTGCTTGCTGCTGGCAGCGTATTTCGTGTTTTTTCCTCCTGCTCTGTAGCATCGAAGGCGGCACCTGCACCGTACTTACTTTTGGGGTTACACACTTCGCTCTGTCGTGTGCAAATATGTGCTCCTTGCACCAAGGCACATACAAAAGCAAGAACAGGACCCATTGACTATGTAGAAAGCAGAGTAGAAATTTGCCATCGAAGCTTTTGCTCAAAATCTTTGCTGCTACATTTCGGCACGCTCAGACAAACAGACACAAAAAAGCAAAACAGCACATACACATACTTAGGCAAAAGTTTTAACGAAATTGTTACATCTTGAGTGTTCTAGTCGAGAGTGCCCGACTAGAAGATACCCTGAACACAGTTCTTACATTCATAATTCTTTATCTGCATTACGCGTGCCGAATTTGATTTGCCCATTGGACGAGCGCACTAGCATATAGCAGGTAGACGAAAATTTTCGCTGTTGCCGATGCCGACCCTTTAACGGCACGAATAGATTGGAAGTACATAGCGCTTAAAAGTATACCAACAATATACCCAATAAAAGTGCCGTTATTTTTGTGTTCTTCGATATTGTCATTCTATTTTCTGTATAGCCGGCCGAAAATTGCAGCTTGTGCTTCACTTTAATTTGGAACGCGAACAGAGCAAGTGAGATTTTAAAGTGATTAAAATTTAAAATACAAGGTCTCTTGTGGAATCTGACGGGGTTGCAAGAAATTTAAAAAATGTGGTTGGGGTCCAAGGTGAAATATTATGTCTCTAGCTTTTGTAGTCTCTGAGAAACAGGCGTTCATACAGACGGACATGGCTATATTGACTCGGCTATTGATAGTGATCAAGAATATACATATATACTTTATGGGGTCGGAGATGCTTCCTTATGCCAGTTACATACTTTTGCACTAAACCATTTTACCATTTTTTTCCCATTTCATAAAAATCGTATTTTTAGAGGTATGACTTTACATCTTTATGCCCTACAAATTTCATTACGATGAGACAAACAAATAAGTAATTTACTATTGAATGTAACATAGTTTGGGGCAACTGGAAGAAGCAAAGCAATCGCATGTCGCGCGCAGCCAGCAGCTTGTTTTTGTATGAGCTTGTGTGTGTTTCTATGTATGAATGCAGATAAATAACTGTGAATGAAGGTAAGACCTTGGTTCAGGGTATATCCTAGTCGGGCACTTTCGACTAGAGTAAGGGTGTAACAATTGGCACCTGCATGTCGCTTGTGCGCCGTCGGCGAGATTCCTAAAACAAAATACATGAAGTATGCGCTGATTCTTCGACTCGAGCCGCGATCGCAAAGCAATAAATTAACAGTTATGTGCCTGTACACTGGGTAAAATAATTCAAACTTAATATGTCTTATATAAATAATATTGAATAACTTTGAGTTTTGAATTTATTATTTTCCTCAGTGCACACATTTGCTGTGTTCGTTTTGCGCAGCCGGCAAATGATTTACGACCACAGTAGCGGTGTTTGTTGTAGATGTTGTTGTCGGGCTCACTGGCTAAATTTGGCTGCCCACCCTTGGACTAGAGCACTCTTACTTGTTTTTTTATTAGCGTTCCGAAACTCATGAAACAATTTCATTGAAACTTTTGCCTAAGTGTGTGTGTTGTTTTGCTTTTTTGTGTCTGTGTTTGTGAGCGTGCCGGAATTTAGCAGCAACGATTTTGAGCAAAAGCTACGATGGCAAATTTCTACTGTTTTCTACATACTCAATTACTTATACTAATTCAGAAATACAATAAAGGCAAAAAGAAAGCTGCCCATCGCTGACATACAATGTCTGACATATGTATGTATATTTATGTCTGTACATATATGGTGGTGCTATGAGCCCTCAGTTTTTTTCTTTTTCAACGTCTCCATAACGCCGGCAAAATTGGCTGTCTTTTTCTTTGCTGATTTTGGGGTTGAGGTTTGGCTACGGACGCGCATTTGTGTAGGTGCAACATCGTCGCTGAAATCGAAATCGTTTGGCTTTTGTGGCCTGCGATACATAGAAGTTTGATCGATTGTCATATTCGTTCTCTTTTATTTTAGTATTTCACTTTTGACTCACTCTTGCTCGACGGCTTCGTTGGGAGCTTCTAATTCTTTGTTGTTGCCACAGGTGATAGTTTCTGGGGAGTGTGCTCGACGTCCGGGGGATTGCCATTGTAGTTCAGGTATAATGCCCGTTTCAAGCATTAAATAGTAGTTTTCCAATTCCTCAGCGTTGGCTGAAAATTTATCAGCCGCTGTCGTTGTTTCCAACTCTGTTGTCATATTTGGTTTTTGCGTTGTAATCTAGAGCTGGTCAAAACATCGATGTTAAATCGGTGCATCGATGTTTTGAAAGAATTACAACCATCTATGTTTTAATTTTGGATATCGATGTTTTTAATTTCCTTTACCATCTCTAAAAGCGGGAAGAGTGTAAGTTCAATATATTTCCAAATTATATATATTAACTAGCATTTGCCAGCGTGCGGTGCCCCGTATTTATGAACAAAAAAAAATAATATCGGGCGAATATTGAAAATTTACCTCCCCAAAGTTCCAAGAAGGTAAATCTTATCAATCGAATAGAAAACATCAAATTTGTTTCTGCAAAAATTGTAATTTTCTTTTGCAATTTGGAAAATTTTAAACTCACGTTGTTAATATTTATCTAGAGTTTGGAAAATAAGTTTGAAGCTGATCGGATGAAAAAGGTTAATACAACAGCTTTCCCGCAATTTCCCAACTTTGACAACCCCAATTTCCACACAGGGGGAACGATTTTCCACAAAAAGTGAATATAATTTATATGAAATCTCCTAATAGATCTTGGAAAATGATTTTGAATCCAATCGAATTTTCCAGATTTTTCAAAGTTTACAATTACATTGTTAGTATTTTGTGACGCTGACCTAGCTGTCACAATAACAGGTCGTGAATTTAATATTTTTATAATTAAGATTTGTATATATTGATAGAATTAAGATAAGAATTGTAATAGTTTTCCAAATACGGAAGGAGCGCATATACGTTAAGTTCAGTAACAGTTGACGAGAGTGAACGGTGTTGCTGTGTAGCAATGAGCAATGATCCGTGAGCCGGATATACACCAAGGCGAGTATGCTGAATAAGTTTGGCAGGGGTGAGAAGGATTGAGCGCGAGAGCAGAGAGGTAATCAGTAACGAGTGCTGAAGACGATAAGAGTAAGGCCACTAAGCATACAACACATAGAGGCGTCAAATCGACTAAAAAGTGGTCGCATAAAATTTTTGAACTGGACGATCCCAAGCAGCTTCGTGTGCTGCGACTGCGACACGAAGGCAAAGCGCAGCAGGCAGGCAGAGAATATTCTTCTTGCGATCAGCGGCACACAGCGCCGAACTCATTGCTTGCTCTGGCTTCGCTGCCGCAACATCTATTTCGACGCTCCGAAACGCTTGCATATATGCAAATTAGCAGCAACACATATGTATATATTCAATCACAAGAAGACATGCGGCCATTGCTGTGAATTTCCGGCGTTGCCGATTTTCTGTAGTCGTTCGAGCTTGTAGGTAGAGACGGGGCGGGGGTTGCAATAGTTCTATGAGGCAGCCAGTGGCCGAAATTTAGATTTTTCAATTTCAGCCAGCGGTGCTTCTCTTCGAAATGGAGGGTATTAGGGCATAATTAATATGTTTGCAACACTTACTTGCAATTAACATTAAAAATCCATTAAGTCATAATTATTATTTATTGATTTAATACATTTTATGTTATCAAAGAACTATCACCATTAATAACAATATCTTTTCGTTTATATTAATAGTTTAATTTAATATATTTATTTATTTATTTATTGGCGACTAGAGGCAGTCACATAGGAAATTTAAATAACTGTTAGGAAATTAAAAGTAATATTTTAAAAAAGAGTAATAAGTTAAATATTTTTTGTAAGGGTATCTATGCGCTGCCGTTTAATGGATGTGTGATTTATGGACATAAATGCGTATACATGTAGTAAACATATGCAAGTGTGCGTGCATGTTCATTGCGAGAGCGCACATCCATTAAATGGCAGCGCATAGATACCCTTACCAAAAATATTTAACTTATTACTCTTTTTTATAATATTACTTTTAATTTCCTAACAGTTATTTGAATTTCCTATATTAATATAAATTATTAATATAAACGGAACGATATTGTTATTAATGGTAATAGTTCTTTGATAACATAAAATGTATTAAATCAATAATTAATAGTAATTTATTAAGTAAGTGTTGCAAACATATTAATTATGCCCCAATACCCACCAATTCGAAGAGAAGCACCGCGGGCTGAAATTGAAAAATCGAAATTTCGGCCACTGGTTGCCTCACAGAACTATTGCAGCCCCCGCCCCGTCTCTACCTACAAGCTCGAACGACTACAGAATAACGGCAACGTCGGAAATTCACAGCAATGGCCGCATGTCTTCTTGTGATTGAATATATATGTGTTGCTGCTAATTCGCATATATGCAAGCGTTTCGGAACGTCGAAATAGATGTGGCGGCAGCGAAACCAGAGCAAGCAATGAGTTCGGCGCTGTGTGCCGCTGATCGCAAGAAGAATATTCTCTGCCTGCCTGCTGCGCTTTGCCTTCGTGTCGCAGTCACAGCAAACGAAGCTGCTTGGGATCGTCCAGTTCAAAAATTTAATGCAACCACTTTTTAGTCGATTTGACGCCTCTATGTGTTGTATGCTTAGTGGTATAGCTTAAAGATTATAAGAAGTAGAAGCACCAAATTTAGTATGCATATACAGAGGTTAAACATTATTCACTTTTTTGATACCTTCCCCCGATCTCCCAGAAATCGAAAAATACATATTTTTAGAGGTATGACCTTCGAATTTTACATAGTTGCACATTTATATGTTTTTTTTTGTTCTACAAATTTCATTACGCTCAGACAATAAACAAAGAAGTTATTAACGATTCAATGAACCATAGTTTGGGGCCAAGGGAAGAAGAAGGAAAGCAATTGCCCGCGCGGAGCCAGTAGCTTGTGTTTGTATGTGTGTGTGTCTTTCCATGTATGAATACAGATGAATAACTTGAATGAATGTAAGACCTTGGATCAGGTTATCTCCTAGTCGGGCACTCTCGACTAGGGCACTCTTACTTGTTTCTGTTATGTTTGAAGTAGCTTAGTCTGGATACTAAGTTTCCTCTAGCCGTGTATCTTTGTTTTTCGTCCTTTATTGTCTTTATTCCTTGCTCTAGGTCTGCGACGATATATATCGGGTCTATAATTTTGTTGTCTATTGGGAAAGCAAACTTTAGTCCCAGCGATAAGAGCCATTGGCTCTCTATCGGAAAATAGACTCCTATTAAATTTATGAACCATTCTGTGTTCAATTTTAAGTCATATTGGTGTGCTAATGTTAATTTTGCTTTGGCAATTTTTCGGTCAATATCTGGGTCAGTAGTTGTTCTAATTTTTTGTTAAGCTAGTTTTTGGTCTTGTTCTATTTTTTCAACATCTTCCTGGCTTAGTGTCTGTTTTAGTCTTTCAAACGTGTGTGTTTATGATTGCACTTTGTTTTTGAGTTTCCCTAATTTCTAATTTCATTATTTTTAAGAGAAAATTGGTCTATATTTATACCAATTCCCTTTTTTGAGTCGTTTAACGTAAAATTCTGTCATAAAGCTTTTGTTTTACCATTTAAATGTTTAGGTATGATGTTGTTGTCCTTACATTTAACTTAATATTTTAGTCGTCCTCTTTATTGGGCTTTTGACACTTAAAATAATTCTTGACATAAATTACTATGGTGTCTCCATAAGTCTTCCGTATGTGTTGCATGTATCCCTTCATGTTTGTTGTTTTTCATCTCTGGTACACTCTCCAGTTGTGTGTGATGTATTTGTGTGTTAATATTTGTGTATTTTTTGCGAGTTAATTAGGCCGTTGTGGCTCATTTTAATAATTTTTCATTTATTTTTATACCCTGATCCCATTAAAAATGGGAAAAAGGGTATAATGGTTTTGTGCAAAAGTATGTAACAGGCATAAGGAAGCATCTCCGACCCCATAAAGTATATATATTATTGATCGCTATCAATAGTCGGGTCGATCTAGCCATGTCCGTCTGGCCGTCTGTCCGTCTGTATGAACGCGCTGTTCTCGGAGACTACAAAAGCTAGAGACTTCATATTTAGAATATAGGTCCTACTAGTGCCGGGTCAATACAAGTTCAACTTTTCGATATCTCAACCCGTTCAAAAGTAATCGATAAATTTCGATTTCAGACAATTGTTTTTCGGGCATAACTTGAAAGTCATATAAGCTAGCAACTTTATATTTCAGTTTAAGTTACTGTACTGCCGGCTCTAAACAAACTTATCATTTTTTTTGCAATATCTCAATCCTTGCAAAAGTTATCGATAAATTAAGTTTCCAAAACAGTCAGTATAGTCACCAAATTAGGTACAAGTATTTTCCAATAGCATACAGAGGTTAAATTCATTTCAATTTTTGGATACCCCTCCCCGATCTCCCAGAAATCGAAAAATACGTATTTTTGGGGGTATGACCTTCGGATTTTACATAGTCTCACATTTATAAGCCATTGGTGTGTCCTACAAATCGATCGGACAATAAACAAAGAAGTTATTAACGATTCAATGTAACATAGTTTGGGTCCAAAGAAAGAAGAAGAAGCAAAGCATAGCCAGCAGCTTTTGTTTGTATATGTGTGTGTGTTTCTATGTATGAATGCAGATAAATAACTTCAATGAATGTAGACCTTGGATCAGGGTATATCCTAGTTGGGCAATCTCGACTAGAGCAGTCTTGTTAATTATTAAACTTTGTCCTACGCGTTTCGGCATCTTATTGTGCCTTCTTCTGTCTGTTATAGAATACATACATAATTATTACAAATATTAGGTTATACCATTCACATACATACATAAATACTTATTGCAGCTATTTTGTCCTACAGTGTCGTCATAGTTCCTGCGCATAAATTGCACTTTTGTTTATATTTTTCTTCCATCGTCGATTTGTTCTTATTGTTACTTTTTACTTGTCGCGTCAATTTATGTTTGTCCACTGCTATTGCTGCCGCGTAAAGGAAATTCGTCTTCTCAATATCTTCTTTGTGGTTAACTAAGTTCTCTCCTTGTTGTTGTATTCTAATGCTCTCTAACGTCAATCTCGTTCGCTCTCTCCTCTCAATGTTTAATATTTTGGTGTTGTCAACGTCAGCTGTATGACCTGTTGTTATGTGTTGTGCAAGCGTTGTTGTCATTTTTCCTTTGTTGGCGTCACCTTTATGCTTAACGCCCGTTTGGTTGTTCCTATGTATACTCCGTTGCATCTTTATGTATTACTAGCATTTGCCGGCGTGCAGTGCGACACCCCGTTTTTATACTCAAAAAAAAAAACGGTCGAATATGGAAAGTTTACCTTAACCAATTTTCGAATCAATCGAATAGAAAACAATAAACCAAAATGTCTGCAATAATTGTCACCCAATTTAAAGGAAATTCCAAAATTTGAAAATTTATTTGTTATTTTGGAATGTAGAGTTTTAAAAATATATTTGAAGCTGATCGGTTGAAAAACAAAAGAATTGCATACAACTGTTTGCCCGCCATTTTCCGACTTTGGAGTTAGATTTTATAAAATTTGAAAATCATGTTTTGAATACTTTTATATGTGTAGGTTCATTAATGAGTTTGGAGCTGATCGGATAGGAAACAAAAAATGTCATACAACCGTTTTCCGTCCATTTTCCGACCTTGCAAGCGAATTTTCTAAAAATTGAAAATCACATTGCCTGTAGTTTTTTACGTAAAGCTTTGAAATGAGTGTGAAGCTAATCGGGCTACTATTGAAAATTGACCAACCCAATTTCCACGCAGGGGGAAGGATTTTCCACAAAGAGTGAATATAAGTTTTATGCAATCTCCTAATTGAAAATGATTTTGAATCCGATCAAATGGAAAATAAAAATTATATTTTTTTAAAGGTTTTCCGAAATTTTACCGGATTTTCCAAAATGTGAAAAATTACGTTGTTACCATTTTATTATGAAGAGCTTGGAAAATAAATTTGAAGCTGATCGGTTGAAAAACAAAAAAGTTTCATACAACTGTTTTAGCGCTATTTTCCGACTTTGAGGGTCGATATTCCAAAATTTGAAAAACACGTTGCTATCATTTTGTTATGTAGAGAATTGAAAATAAGTTTGAAGCTGATCAATTGAAAAACGAAATAGTATCATACAACAATTTTCCCGCCAGTTTCCGCATTTACAGAAAGATTTTCCAATATTTGAAAATCACATTGTTAATATTTTGTTATGTAGAGCTTTGCAAATTAGTTTGAAGCTGATCGGATTTAAAAACAAAACAGTTTCATACAACAGTTTTCACGGCATTTTCCGACATTGCAGACGATTTTCCAAAATCTGAAAATCATTTTTTGAGCTTAGGTATAGAATTTTCCAAAATCGCTTCTTAGTACGCTTTTTCAGACTAAGAGGTAACTACTGTGAAAATGTCAGCAATCTAGCTCTGGTGGTTTTGGCCCTGCGTTGATCACCAATCGCCAATCGCCAATCGCCATCGCCACTCAGTACGAACTCGAAACATGCACCGTGTAAGCACACAAAATTTAAACGCAGATATGTTTGTCTACATTACGTTCGCTCGCATTAGCAAACAGACGTGTTTTTTTATTGCGCTTCGAGATTAATTCTGTCTCTTCGTTCTATTCAATCGTGAATTTGCGTTTTTACGTTTAATAAATTTCTTGTGGCTTGTGAATTACATTCGGTTGTGTGAAACACATAGTTGGACAATAATTCTTAGCTAATTAACATATTTACAAATTGTGTTTAAATACAACAACAAACAGTAGCCCAAGCATACTGGTTTGTCTTGTGCAGTTGCATTGCTGTTGCTAACACTTTGTTATTGTATTTATACCGTTTTGGTTATTTTCGCGCTCGTGCTTGCTCTCGCTCTCCCGCGCTCTCGTTTAATTTTGTGGTTGGCGGTGGCCGCGCTCTTCTGTTTCTGTTTGTGCTAATTTCGGTCGTCGCGCTCGCGCCGTTCTGTTTTTCGTTTTCGTTATTGTCATAAATAGAAATTGTCAATTTTGAAACTAGCTTGTTTTATATATATATATTTATTGTTATATATATATATATTATATTTGTTGCTTTGTAGTGTATTTTGTGTACTATTTTGCAGTGTTCTTTTTTTATTAATATTTTTTGTTGGAATTAATTATTCTTTTTTTTAAACAAAATAAAAATGTATGTCTGTTACTCAAAAAATTGCCAGGTGCGTGCAAATGTAAAAATGGGTTTCGTTTGTTGCTGGCTGTGCGATAATGTTGCGCACGAAAAATGCGCTGGCCTCAACGGCCGTATTATAGACCTCATTGAGTCCAAATCAGGCTTAAAGTGGACTTGTGAGACCTGTAGGGATGTCGAAAGGGATATGATGGGATTCATGAGGCAGACCAAGAAAGGCTTTGGAGATATTTTCGGTCGGTTCAAAAAACTGTTCGAAGGTTTCTCTGCGTTGGATGACGAGTTCAAAGGTATGAAACTTTTGAACGAGTCTCCTAAGCGCAAAAAGGCCAATCATAGGCTGTCAATTGGCCCTAATGAGCTTTCGGTCCCAACGGTCCCAGTTGCTTCATCTGCTCCATCACTGATGGATTTTACATCCCCACGTCCTCAGATAGTAGTCAGTAGTGAGGAAATCAACGTCATACCCATGGATGTTGTTCCTGCTGACCCAGTAGAAATTTCTGTTTTGGCGAATGCAGGCAGTGTTGTTGCAAGTCAACATACTCTTGCTGATATGTCTGCCAAATCAAATGCTCTTTCAATTAAGGCTATAGCTCCTCCTGGAGTTACAGCTGCGGTTGATGTTAATACCCTTGTAGGTGTCCCACCAAAAAAACAAATTTTTGTTTCCAGGCTTGCCCCTGATACTACATCTGACGATGTCAAGGCCTTTATTCAGGCGAAATCTGAAGCCAATATTACGGTGGAAAAATTTAAATTTACGTATCTTCGGGAAATTTCCTCATTTAAAATAAGTGTTCCTGCCGATCATTTCAGCAAAATTTGTTGTAAAGAATTTTGGCCTGAACACTTAATTATAAAAGAATACACTGTAAAAAAGAAAAATCGGACTCCGGTTGCACTCCCCTCTGTAGTTGCTAGGTCTAATCCAGCACCTATAGTCTCTGATAGCACAAAAAACTAAAATCCTCCCTCTCACTGGGCTATCAGAATGTAAGAGGTATTTGTAGTAAACTTAGTAATCTTTACCTAAATAGCATGTCCTTTACTTTTGATGTCGTTGCCTTTTCTGAAACATGGTTAAGGCCCGACATCTTAAATTCTGAAATTCTTTTTAACAAATTTTCCATTTATAGAAAAGATCGCACTCCTCGTCGTGGTGGGGGTGTACTTATTGCTGTTGATGTCGATTTATCTTCAGAAATAGTAATAATAGATAGTTCTATAGATATTGAATTTGTTGCTGTCAAAGTGAGCCTTCGTGGTGTTAGCCTTTTTATTACTTGTTCTTATATCCCCCCTTCTGCAGACAATTCTGTATATTCTTCGCATTTTTCTGCAATACACTCTGTATCATCTATGCTTTCTGATCGTGATTTTCTTGTTGTTCTTGGTGATTTCAATATTGCTGGGACTGTTTGGATTTCTAATGTAGACTCCAATGTATTGACTCCCACGACCCAACATGATTTTCTTGATAATTTATTTGGGATGTCATTGTGTCAAATCAATGCTATCCCAAATTCTCAGAATAAGATGCTTGATCTTATTTTCGCTTTGGATCCCTCCCTCGTATCTGTCTCCCGTATTGAACCTATATCCCTTCCTGAAGATCATTATCACCCAACTTTGGAAGTGTTGATAGATTTACCTATCCGGGGGATGTGCCCACGTACTCTACCTCCAGAGCGAGTTCGTCAATTTCGGAACACCGATTTTATTAAACTTACTCAACTCTTATCCCAGACTGACTGGTCCCAGCTTTACAGGTGTAGGGACATGGACAGTGCAATCACGATTTTTTACTCAACCTTAAATTCATTACTTGATTTATGTGTCCCGGTTCGTAATGCACGTAGTTCTAACAAACCAATTTGGTTTACACGGGAATTAACTAGCATGAAAAATAGAAAGTCAAAATTGTACAAAAAGTTCAAGGAAACTGGCTCTTTCTTGGATTTCTCTAACTACTTGATTGCTCGATCCAATTTCTCTGTCCTGAATAACCAATGCTACCAGGATTACCTTAGAAGTTGCAGGTTACAGTTTCAGCGGGATCCTAAACAGTTTTATAACTTCGTTAATGCGAAACGTAAATCATCAACACTTCCATCAACCGTATTTTTTGAAAAAACGACAGCTAACACAGATCAGGCCATCGCCGATTTATTTGCTGCATTTTTTCAAACAACTTATAGTTCATCAAATGTTCAATTGGTTTCGCCATATCCTTACAATGTAAATGTCTCTAATTGCATATTTGGACCTTTAATAACGGAAAGCTCGCTATTAAATGATCTTAAGGCCATTAAGCCAGTATTCTCACCGGGACCTGATGGAGTACCAGGCTGCGTGCTTAGGTACTGTGCTGAAGGTCTTTTGAGGCCATTATATAAGCTTTTTAATCTGTCCATCGAGTTGTGCTCTTTTCCCGTTATGTGGAAAGAATCATTTATTATTCCTCTCCATAAAAAAGGAAACAAGTCAAACGTTCAAAACTATAGAGGTATTTCTAAATTGTCTGCTATTCCTAAGATTTTTGAGAAATTAATAACTTCTCAACTACAACATCTTTGTAGATCTATAATTTCACCCTGCCAGCACGGGTTTGTGAAAAATAGATCTACTACCACTAACTTACTTGAATTCACTTCTTTTGTTATGAAGGGGTTTCAAAACAAAATGCAAACAGATGTTATTTACACCGATTTCAGTAAGGCTTTTGATTCCGTTAATCATTCTCTTTTACTTCATAAACTTCATCTTCTGGGATTTCCAAAAAACTTAATTCTTTGGATCTCCAATTATCTAAGTTTAAGATCCCAAAAAGTCTTTTTTAAAGGACTTGTCTCTAAGTCTGTTCAGGTCACGTCCGGAGTACCACAAGGTAGTCACCTTGGTCCCTTGTTATTTACATTGTTCATTAATGACCTTCCTTCCGTGATAACACACTCTCTGGTGCTGATGTATGCCGATGATGTTAAACTTTGTTTTTCGTCTACAGACTTTCTATCTGGTAAAAGGTTGCAAACTGATTTAGAGAGCTTTCAAACCTGGTGTCGGGTAAATTTATTAAATTTAAATTGTGGTAAATGCAACGTTATGTCTTTTTATAGGCGAATGCCCTTTTTAAATAATTATGTTCTTAATGGAAAACCACTTGAACGAATTGAGTCAGTTAATGATTTGGGTATCCTTTTGGATCCCAAGCTTAAGTTTGACAAGCATATTTCTTCTGCTGCTAATCGAGCCTTTGGTGTATTGGGTTTCATTAAGCGTTGGTCGAAAGAATTTGACGATCCCTACGTTACTAAGACTCTTTATACTTCACTTGTTCGCCCCATTCTTGAGTATGGGTCTTGTATATGGTGTCCACAATATAAGGTTCATCAGGATAGAATAGAATCTGTGCAAAAACAATTTCTACTCTTTGCCCTCCGGTGTCTTCACTGGAATCCTAATACTCGCTTGCCTCCTTACCGTAGTAGACTTCTACTAATAAATCTTCCCTCTCTTTCTGATCGTAGAACCATGCTTGGTGTAATCTTTTTACACAAACTAATTAACGGTGAAATTGATTCATCAGAATTAATTAGCCAAATTAGTTTTGCTGTTCCGATCAGAAGTACTAGGAACTTTTTCCCGATTTCCCTGCAAGCCTGTAATACTAACTATGCAGTTCATAACCCTTTTCGGATCTTATGCTCTAGTTATAATAACCTTTTCCCGATAATAAGTAATGCTACTTCTGTCCCTACTCTCAGAACTGTACTATTACAACATCTGTCTAACATTTAAATAGTCTATGTTCATTTGTTGTATTTATATTGTATGTTCTATTCTTATTTCGCGATCTTCGTAGCCGCACGTTATGCGGCGCGCCCCTCGGTCGGTTGGGCGGGAGGTGGGTTGCATGTTGCCTGGGTCCGCGCGTTAACAAGCCCTGGCTTGGTATCGTTGGGCCACTTGAATGTACTGTTCGTTAGTACATCAACGTCCATAGATATTTTTAAATCATCCTTAATTTAAATCAAAAAAAGTTTCAATATATTTGCTTAATCTTAATTAATAACTAAAAAAGCAAGAAAAGTCCACCTTTTGGCTCCAATTAAGTTTTCGTACACCATACTACTATCCTAGAAGTTAACTGCAAAGCAAATGAGAAAAATGTAATTGGATTTTACAAATATTTGTCAACTTATTCTGAAGCTGCACATGAAACAGCAAACATCATAAGCAGAAATTGCTAAAATTATTTTCAGAAGTCGGTCGATAGTGCAATTACTCACGGGGCGTTTTAAATATGAAGGTCGCGTTGCAACCAAGCCAAAATCTAGCTTGACGAAGATCTGATAGATTGATTATCAAGCGAATGGTTGCCTCTGATCCTTTCGTTAGCGCAAATAATATCGGTGCGGTCTAGTGATAAGCAAGTACATCCCGAGACAGTCCAAAAAGCCATTGCAGATGCCGGGTACAAGTTGCGCACACCCAGACGCAAACCACTCGTAAGCGCCATCAACAGAAAAAAACGTTTGGACTTCGCAAAAGAGTATCAAAACGCGCCACTAGAGTTTTGGAGAAATGTTATATTACCCGACAAATCCAAATTTAAAATTTTTGGGTATGATGGGCGACTTTGTGTGTGGAAAAGAACTGGATAAACGCATAGCCCATAAAATACAATTAAATATTATATAATTAATATAATACGCAACACTTATTCAAGACACCGCCCCAGAGTCCTGATCTTAATCCCATTGAGCACTACTGGCATAGTATGTTGGAAAAAAATCAGAAATCATCACATAAGCTCAAACCCACGACTTAAAGAGGCTTTGCAAGAAGAGTGGCTAAAAATGGATACTTCTTACACCAAAAAACTCGTCGCTTCGATGCCGAACCGCCCTAAAGCGGTCATCAAAAACAAGGGCTTCCCTACTAAATACTAAAAACATTAAACATTCAATTTCCAAAGCTTTTAAGAAATTTTTTAGAATAAATTGTTATAAGTGTACAAAGACTTAATTGGAGCCAAAAACGTGATTTATTTTTGTTTTTTAGTTATAAATTAAGTTTAAGCAATTATAATAAAAAAATATTTGATTTAAATTAAAGACAAAATATAGACAAACATATTTGCTTTTAAATTTTGTCTGCTAGCACGGTGCGTGTTTCTTTTTTTCGTTGACAAAGTTGAACAAGGCTGTACGAAGACATTATTGGTATACTGTATAGATTGTTTGTTCTCTCAATAACATAATATTAACTTTTTAACCTTCAGAGAGCTAAAAGCACGAACTACAAGGCACCGACTGAGGCGAAGAAAAAAACCTAACAGGTGGACATAAACATTAACAGCACACTTGTTTAAAAATAAAAGAAATGCAAAAAATACATGCGAAAGTCATATATTTTGCACATATTTTTAGCAGCGAAAACAGCATGAAGTGCAATTTAGCCTTCTTTAGGAATGCCTCCTGAATGTGGAGTTAGGAAGCATAAGTGGGAAAGGGAACGCGAATCGTGTTACGACTTTGTGTAAAAGGCATTCTTAAGGCAGCGAACGCCCCATGTAATGCAAAATAACCTTTTCAATTCATGAATTTTGCACTATTAGCTCAGAAATGGTAGCGAGAAGCCAATCCTGAGCGTTTCACGAAGTTGAGAAACACATGCCAAAGGCTTTACCGAAAATACCTTATTTAGAGACTTCCAATATGGTAAGGCCTTTGATGTGACGAAACAAGCATGCCAGAAGAACTTTTTAACTACGTCCAAGTTCTACTGGATGAGCTTCAAGATTTTTGTATGTATGTGTTCGAGCTAGCAGCAAAACATTTCTGTCAGATCTGCGATTAAGAAAGCCACATAATTCGATTAGATTCCAAGACAGCGATGGGTAGCTAAATTTTTACTGCCTTTTTCGTGTGTCCCTTGCTCGCTCTGTCGTGTGCAAATTGTTGCGTAGCTCCTTGCACTCAACAAGAGCCTTGGCTATCCTCAT
This sequence comes from Drosophila maculinotata, assembly GCA_035045305.1. Lineage (NCBI taxonomy): Eukaryota > Metazoa > Arthropoda > Insecta > Diptera > Drosophilidae > Drosophila > Drosophila maculinotata. Next base: position 168,085 of record JAWNPD010000568.1, on the reverse strand, counting down.
GTTTTTAATTCGTCCTTCACTGTCCTATTTTTCTTGACCACCTGCAAGGTTGCCCCGAAACAAATGTGTTGTTTGCTCGCGAGTTAAGCTACAACATTTTACATTATTACTAATGCAGCAACACATTCAACGACAAAAAAAATGTTACTGCCCATCTCTGCCTTAAATACAGTGAAATTGCCATTTGAGGAGGTATCAAATGTTTTTTTAATGGATATTTATGCTAATTTTGTTTCTAGAATAATGACGAAGATGTGATTAATTTTAGATGCTAGGAATATATGTGCCTGCCACGTCCTGTGATTCCGAACGCTTATTTAGCAGGGCAGGACAGCTCATTAGCTCAAATATAAACAAAAGTGCAATTTATGCGCAGGAACTATGACGACACTGTAGGACAAAATAGCTGCAATAAGTATTTATGTATGTATGTTAATGGTATATCCTAATATTTGTAATAATTATGTATGTATTCTATAACAGACAGAAGAAGGCACAATAAGATGCCGAAACGCGTAGGACAAAGTTTAATATTTAAAAATAAATGAAAAATTATTAAAACGAACCACAACGGCTTAATTAACTCGCATAAAATGCACAAATATTAACACACAAAGGTCCAAAAATAGATCACAGACAACTTAAGCCGGAGAGTGTACCGGAGATGAAAAACAACAAACATGAAAGGATACATGCAACATATACGGAAGACTTATGGAGACACCATAGAAATTTATGTCAAGAATTATTTTAAGTGTCAAAAGAAGTTAGCCAAACAAAGAGGACGACTGAAATATTAAGTTAAATGTAAGGACAACAACATCATACCTAATCATTTAAATAGTAAAACAAAAGCTTTAAGACACAATTTTACGTTAGACGACTCAAAAAAGGGAATTGGTATAAATATAGACCAATTTTTTTCTTAAAAATAATGAAATTAGAAATAAGGGAAACTCATAAACAAATAACAATCATAAACACACACGTTTGAAAAACTAAAACAGACACTAAGCCAGGAAGATGTTGAAAAAATAGAACAAGACCAAAAACTAGCTTACAAAAAAATTAGAACAACTACTGACCCAGATATTGACCGAAAAATTGCCAAAGCAAAATTAACATTAGCACACCAATATGACTTAAAATTGAACACAGAATGGTTCATAAATTTAATAGGAGCCTATTTTCCGAGCCTATTTTCCGAGCCAATGGCTGTTATCGCTGGGACCAAAAACATTTTGTACTTTTGTATGCTATACGAGAATATATATCGTGAACGTGGTGCCTCTAGCTTTAATAGGTTTCAAGTTATACCCAAAAAACACTGGTCTGGAATCGAAATTTATCGATAACTTTTGAACGGGTTGAGAAGTTGAACTTGTATTGACCCGGCACTAGGATAACCTATATTTTAAATATCAAGTCTCTAGCTTTTGTAGTCTCTGAGAACAGCGCGTTCATACAGACGGACAGCCAGACGGACATGGCTAGATCGACTCGACTATTGATAGCGATCAATAATATATATACTTTATGGGGTCGGAGATGCTTCCTTATGCCTGTTACATACTTTTGCACAGAACCATTATACCCTGTTTTCCCATTTTTAATGGGATCAGGGTATAAATTTTAACTGACGACTAAAATCACAACTCTACTGTTGAGGAGGACCACCAAGGATATACGGACTACCAAAAATACATAAACATGACAACCCACTTAGACCGATAGCAGCATCAACAAACGTACCATGCTACAAGGTAGCAAAACACACAGGGGATTTACTCAAAAAAATAGTTTCGGAAAAATACAACATTCACAGTGCAATACAATTAAAAAGTCAACTAGAAAACAGTTCTGACAAGTCTGTCAAACTGTGTGCACCTTACTATTCAAGCAAATTTAAATTTAAAAATTTTAAAAAACTTCGTAAATTTGTGTACATATACTTGATTTCTTAGCCTTTTGGTCTGTTCTTTTTGCGTTTTCGCGTGTTTGCGTGCGTTTCCAGCCTCGGCCCTGCCGTTGGCTGGCCAGTTATTATTCGATTTTTGACAATATTAATACAAAATGGTGTTTACTAGACATCTTGCTGCCCAGCTTTTAGAAGCTAAAACAATTCGTCAGGTTCCCAATAATGTCATTGATGAAGATGCGGCTGCTGATCACGTTTCTGCACCAGTGCTGCAGTCAACCAATTTTGATAAGCAACGACTAGAAGCCGGCGAGGCAGAGTATCAAGTCGTTGTGCGTAAGCGCAAGCTGATGACCACCTTGCCACCCAGTCATTCTAAAAACAGAAAGCAAGACGAATTGCCGCAAAAGGACTGCCTTGAGAAGAACCAATTTTTCGAGCTGCGAGAAGCTGACAATCCGGAGATGAACCTGGACGTGGACGAGTCCAGCTTAGATAACAGTGGTTCTCGGGCTGCTAGCCCTGTACCTATAAGAGATTCTGCTGCTGCAGGTTCTACTGCTTCCCCAGTGGCAAAAAAAGCTGCGAAGCCACCACCGTTCGTGGTAAGTCATGTGACCAATCTGAGTGCAATGATTGATACTCTCAGTAAAGTGATCGACGAAGAATCGTTTGAAGTGAAGGTTTCTCAGGGAAACGTGGTACGAGTATATGCCCGTGATGCTGCCGCATACAGGGCAATTCAAGAAAAACTGGACCGGCAGAACTTACAGCTATCAACTAAAGGAAGATAAGCCTTATAAAGTGGTTATAAAAAATTTGCATCACTCTACTCTTACTCCGGCCATAGTGTCTGAGATGGAAAAACTTGGACACAAAGTGCTCAATGTGCACAATCCAAAAAACAAGGCCACCGGAGAAAAGATGGACTTATTCTTTGTTAACATTGCCTCTGCCCCCAACAATAAGAAAGTGCACGAGATTAAGAAGCTATGTAGGATGCGAGTAACAGTGGAGCCTACTCGTAAGACCAGAAAATTAGTGCAGTGCCATCGCTGCCAGAACTATGGGCACACTGGAACATACTGTCGCAAGGCACATATATGCGTCCGTTGTGGTGACTACCACAAGTCTGCTGAATGCACTCGTGCGCTTTCAGTTCCAGCAACTTGTGCGCTATGTGGTCATGAGCATCCGGCCAACTATAAAGGGTGCTCAGTTTACCAAAAGCTGGCTAAAATGGATAAGGTAAACAAGCATAATACCTCTACTAATGAACAACATACGCGGTCAACTCCGCAAACTCGCTCATCTCAGCAACCACATCCTACTCAGTGGGACTTTGGTACATGTCAAAATCCTTTACGGCGCAAAGTTGGCGTTTCCTATGCTGAAGTGGCCGGTGGTCAACGTCAACATCAGCCAGCGCAGAACCGTCTGCGTCAACAACAATATCAGCAGCAGCAAGAGGAACAGCAGGCGCAACAGCAGCTACAACAGATTCCGCAACAACAATCCTCTCAGTTAACTGATATTTGCGCAGCTCTTAAGGCAATGAATGAGACGATAAATTTACTCTTGCAGATGCAGCAGCAGGTTCTTCTCTCTATCAACGCGGCTCTATCAAAATGAATCCCCTAAAAATTTTGATATGGAATGCCAATGGCATTGCGAATAAGAGGAACGAGCTCGAGCTTTTTGTTTCTCATAACCAAATTGATGTTGCTTCTGAACGAGACGAAGATGGACCGAGGAGTAGCCCCCAGGATGTACGGGTTTAGCTCATATGCTGCCAACCAGACCCAAACCAGAGGTCGCAAGGGAGGAGTCGCTGTATTGGTCAGGACAGATCTCACGCATTTCCCACAAGGCGAACTTGCCACCCCACAGCATCAACTCTCTGTGGTAAGAGTATGCACTGCCCTGGGGGACATAGACTTTGGCGCAGTATATTGTCCCCCTCCACCAGTTAACCTCTGTGCTGCTGACTTTGGCAACATCATTGGCATGACAGGACGTCGTTTCATAATTGGGGGCGACTGGAACTCGAGGCACTGGCTTTGGGGTGACTACATGGCGAACCGTAGGGGATTAGAGCTGGCCAATTATATCTCCTCAGCCAACACTGAGATTTTGGCCACTGGCTCTCCCACTCGTCACCCGATCAGGATGGGCGGCAGAGCGTCGTGCTTGGACTTCGCGCTGTATGGTGGTATTCCCGACCATTTGCTGAGCATTCGCGACTCATGGGACTTACATTCGGACCATCTTTCACTAATAGTGGAAATTAATACAGCACCTACTCAGCTGCTAAGAGAGTGTAAGCTCGTATCGAGACACACGGACATCGACACGTTCCAGCACAGCCTTGAGAACGAGCTTCACCTCAACATGGAGCTGACATCTGAGGCTGATATCGACGACGCTGTAGATATTTTTACTCGCAAGGTTCACAATGCAGCAGCAGTAGCCCATTCTGCTGAGCCCACTCCTTTTCTTCATCGCAGCCCACTGATCATGGATCAGGCCACCAGCGAGTTGCTTCGGACTAAGCGTCGTCTACGCCGTAAGTTCATTCGAACGCAGCATCCGATCGACAGAGCATCGTACCGTCGAGCCGCCGATGTGTTAAGGGAGGCGTTGAACCAAAGAAAGGCTGACTTCTTCGAAGCCAGGCTGGAGAGCATGGACTACACAGCTGACTCCAACTACTCGCTGTGGAAGGCAACCAAGGCGACTAAGAGACAGCCGTTCCGACAGGTCCCGGTCAAGGACTTCAATGGTGTGCTGGCGAAGTCAGACGCAGAACAGGCGCACATCCTTGCATCCCACCTTGAGACCAGGTTTTTGCCATTTTCGCTAGCGGATGACGATGACGTTGACCGCGTGGTGCAATCTCTCGAGGTCCCACTCCAACTGGACCTACCGATCAAGGTCATCCGACCGGAGGAGATTAAAGCTGTGGTGATGCGACTGCCCAAAAATAAGGCCCCAGGGCATGATAGAATATGTCACGTCACCCTTAGGGCTCTGCCGGTCCGCGCATATATTTTTATGGCCTTAATATTCAACGCGATGCTAAGATTGCAGTATTTCCCGAGGAAATGGAAGCTGGCCAGGATAACCATGGTCCATAAGCCTGGCAAGCCAGATGACGATCCAGAGTCGTATCGGCCTATAAGTCTCCTACCTTCACTATCGAAAGTCTGGGAACGACTGTTCTTGACACGGCTCACGGAGATTGAGGGATTTCGAAGGATACTACCTGAACATCAATTTGGCTTTCGTGCAGGACACGGCACCATTGAGCAGACCCACAGGGTAGTGGAGCATATATTGAAAGCCTTCGAGGACTTTGAGTTCTGCAATGGAGTATTTGTGGACGTACAGCAAGCATTTGACAGAGTGTGGCACGACGGTCTGCTATCAAAGCTTAAGGCGGTCCTCCCGGCTCCCTTCTACTTGATGCTTCGCTCCTACTTGGAGGGGCGACAGTTTCAGGTGAAGGTAAGGGCCGAGATCTCGAGCCAACACCCCGTGCGAGCAGGAGTGCCGCAAGGAAGCGTCTTGGGTCCGATGCTGTACTCTATTTATACTGCGGACCTTCCACTGCCTGATGAGGACATCCTGCCCAGGGAGAAAACACTTTTGGCTTCCTACGCTGACGACATTGCCATCCTCTTCAGCTCGAAGTGTGAGTATGAGGCAGCTGATGGCATTCAGGAGTATGTCCATGCTCTGGAGGTCTGGTCTAAGCGCTGGAACTTAAAGCTTAACCCTGCCAAGTGCCTTAATGCATGCTTCACGTTGCGGAGGCGTGACCCACCCCAAATTTGGCTTAACGATGTTGCTCTACCACAAGTGCAAGAAGTGAGGTATTTGGGACTTATCTTGGACAGGAGGCTCACTTTTAGAAAAAAACGCAAAGTCTCGTCTTTCGTTGCCGGCACAGACTTAGGCAACTTTACTGGCTTATAAATAGACGAAGCAGGATGCCTCTGAGGCGCCCATCTGGAGGTATGGGATGCCGGTGTGGGGCATAGCTGCGAAAACACACCGCAAACGAGTCCAGGTGGTGCAGAACAAGGTGCTGCGTATGATTACTGACAGCCCCTGGTACGTTCGAGGGTCTACTCTACATAGGGACCTCAATGTGGATACAGTGGAGGAGCAGATCGCCCGCCAATCTGCGAATTATTCTGATAGGCTGCGTAGGCACAGAAGCCGCCTAGCCCGCCGGCTTATTAACCCAAGGCCGTTCACTAGGCTGAGGAGGCGTAACGTCGGAGTTGGGCCGCCAGTGAGAAGAAGGACCTGAGCAGAGACGCCGTAATTCCTTGTTATTGTTATGTTTTTGTAAATTGTTAATCGAAGTGACAACACTCTGATTAAGTCGGTGTTGGTGAAAATAATTAGAAAAATGAAAAGTCAAAGGGTTAAATGAACACTGTTTCTGTTTAATAAATAATAAAAAAAAAAAAAAAAAAAAATAAAAAACAGCACAATAGACGATGATGAAAATCTAGTGTCCTTTGATGTGGTGTCAGTGTTCACAAACATCCAAAAATCTAAATTCAAGGAAATTCTTGATTTCATACTTATCGACAGTAATTATCTATATATATGTATATAAAAGAGTCAATTTTCAATGGTAGCCCGATTAGTTTCAAACTCATTTTCAAAGCTTTACGTAAAAAACTACAGGCAATGTGATTTTAAATTTATAGAAAGGTCGGAAAATGGACGGAAAACGGTTGTATGACAATTTTTGTTTTCTATCCGATCAGCTCCAAACTCATTATTGAAGCTACACATACAAAAGTATTCAAAGCATGTTTGTCAAATTTTTTAAAAAACTACCCTCTAATTCGGTAAATGGCGGGAAATCTGTTGTATGCAATTCTTTTGTTTTTCACCCGATCAGCTTCAAACTTATATCAAAACTTTACATAACAAAATATTTTCAAATTTTGGAAATTCCTTACAAATGGGTGACAATTATTGGAGACATTTTGTTTTTTGTTTTCTATTCGATTGATTAGATTCATCTGAATGGAAATTGGTTAAGGTAAACTTTTAATATTCGACCGATTTTTTTTTGAGTATAAAAACAGGGCGTATCAACGCACGCCGGCATAAGCTAGTCCATTAATAAATCATTCGATACCTCCTCACACGGCTATTTCAATGTATTTAAGGCAGAGATGGGCTGCTACATTTTTGGCGTTGAATGTGTTGCTGCATTAGTAATAATGTAAAATGTTGTAGCTTAACTCGCGAGCAAACACATTTGTTTTTGGGGGGAATCTAGCAGGTGGTCAGAAAAAAATAGGACAGTGCAACGAATTAAAACCATGAGGATAGCCAAGGCTCTTGTTGAGTGCAAGGAACTACGCAAATATTTGCACACGACAGAGCGAGCAAGGAACACACGAAAAAGGCAGTAAAAATTTAGCTACGCCTTGGAATCTAATCGAATTATGTGGCTTTCTTAATCGCAGATCTGACAGAAATGTTTTGCTGCTAGCTCGAACACATACATACAAAAAATCTTGAAGCTCACCCAGTAGAACTTGGACGTAGTTAAAAAGTTCTTCTGGCATGCTTGTTTCGTCACATCAAAGGCCTTACCATATTGGAAGTCTCTAATTCGCTTTTATTCAGGAACAAACTCGTAAATAAGGTATTTTCGGTAAAGCCTTTGGCATGTGTTTCTCAACTTCGTGAAACGCTCAGGATTGGCTTCTCGCTACCATTTCTGAACTAATAGCGCAAAATTCATGAATTGAAAAGGCTATTTTGCATTACATGAGGCGTTCGCTGCCTTTAGAATGTCTTTTGCACAAAGTCGTAACACAACCGCGTTCCCTTTCCCACTTATGCTTCCCAATTCCACATTCAGGAGGCATTCCTAAAGAAGGCTAAATTGCACTTCATGCTGTTTGCGCATGTTATTTTTTCATTTTCATTGAAAACATTAACTGTTTGCATATGTAATAATTCCATTTATTTTGTTTTAAATAAACATTTTGCTGTTGATGTTCGTGTTCTCCTTGTAGGGTTTTTTCTTTGCCTCAGTCGGTGGCTTGTTGCTCCTGTTTTTAGCCCTCTAAAGGAAAAGAAGTTAATTTGTTGTTGCTAAAAGAACAAACAAAAATACATAGATTAATACTGAAATCGCACAATCGTAAACTTTTGGATAAATCAAGTTAGCACAGGCTGCAACAGCGTCGGTTTGAGTTTGTCTAAAAACTGTAAAATGTATATGTATGTATCAATATTAGCCGAAGATAATATAAAATTATACATATATTAATAGTTACATGGTGCAACTTTACACAATTCACTTCAAATCAAATTGTAAATATACACAGGTACATTGAAAAAATCTAAATTTCGGCCACTGGCTGCCTCATAGATCTATTGCCGCTCGCGCCCCGTTTCTACCCACAAACTCGACCGACAACAGAAAACTGGCAACGGCGAACATTGCTGTAATATGTGCACAGAAGCACACACATGCACGCACACAATCATGATCTTGGGATTGGATGGATATGTGTTGCTGCTTGCTCGCACACTTACACGCATACATACAAAAGTCTCCGAGCTAACGCCTCGCAATAGATGTTAAGGCAGCGAAGCCAGCGTTCTGCGATTTGCCATCGTTTCGCAGTCGCAGCACATGAGTTGTGGTGGAATTACTGATGGGATGGCAGTCTGTTTTTTATGCAGTTATGCAGTACTTTTTAGTCGATTTGACGTCTTTGTGTTGTATGCTTAGTGATACAAGGCATACTTTTTGGATACCTCCCCCCAAATCTACGCAAATCGAAATACATATTTTCGGAGGTATGACCTTCAGATATGGCATGTATGTCCTACAAGTTTCATTACTATCGGACAATGCGCAAAGAAGCAGCTTGCACCGTGTGTTTGTTTATGTGTGTGTCTTGCTATATATGAATGCAAATACATATTTATGAATAAATGTACGACCTGGGTTCAGTCTCCTAGTCGGGAACACTCGGCTAGAGCACCTCTGACTTGTTCGCTTCTCGAAATAAAAGTCATCTCTCTCTGCTTTTTCAACAGCTTCTTGTTTTTTCTCACACTCAGCCCGACTAATCATCGCTCTTCACAATCGGTACCGGCCCGACTAATATCGATAGGAGACGCGATGGTTTTGCGCCTTTCACTATCGATTCACTGCTCGCTATCGCTGCCTAGTACGCTACCCGTAACAATGTTTTTGTCATCGTGAATGCACCTCGATAAGTATTGCACGAATGCGGCTGTGTGTGTTGTCTTTGCTGAGCGTTGCAGCATCCCTGGTTCGGTACCAGTCTGGATGTCAATTATTTACTTATATATATATTTTGTCTCCCTAAAATTATAATTAAAAACGCCAAAAGAAAAACAATTGTACACAATATTGCAAAGCGTACGAATAACGCGTGCAAATGCTCTGGCAGCACTGATGATCTGCAACTAAAAGCAGTGTCAGTCCAAAGGAGGAGAAGTGAGCAGATGCGGCTCCATTGACAACCCAACCCATCCCAAAAAAGCAAAAGCGAGAAAAGAAAAACTGCGAGTGTGTTTAGCAAGCAAAAGAGTGCCGATTCGAAATATATGTGTATAATATATCGGGACTATAATAACGCAGCAGCCATGGATACAGAGAGACCAAATGGCCAAGAGACGAAAGTCATTTATCATATAGATGATGAGACTACGCCGTATTTGGTTAAGATACCGATACCTTCCGCTCAGGTCACACTTAAAGACTTTAAATTGGTGCTCAACAAACAGAACAACAACTACAAATACTTTTTCAAATCGATGGACGCCGATTTCGGTGTGGTCAAAGAAGAGATTGCCGACGATGCAACAATTCTGCCCTGCTTCAATGGACGCGTCGTCTCCTGGCTCGTGTCCGCCGATGGCACCAACCAGTCTGACAATTGCTCAGAGCTGCCGCCCAGCGAATGCGAGGTGCGTGTCCGTAACCATTTAGCACTCCAACACCAACAACATAAGATTGGAGCATTGCAAATGCTGCAACCGCCGCCACTCACATATCAATCGGCATCGGTGCTATCGAGCGATCTGGATTCGACGAGCCTTTTTGGCACCGAATCGGAGTTAACATTGGATCGCGACATGACCGATTATAGCAGCGTGCAGCGGCTGCAAGTGCGCAAAAAGCCGCAGCGTCGCAAAAAGCGGGCGCCAAGCATGTCCCGTACATCATCGTATAGCTCGATTACGGATTCGACCATGTCACTGAACATCATTACCGTCTCCATCAATATGGAAGCTGTAAATTTTCTGGGCATATCGATTGTTGGCCAATCGAATCGCGGTGGCGATGGCGGCATCTATGTGGGCAGCATTATGAAGGGCGGCGCCGTCGCACTCGATGGACGGATCGAGCCGGGCGACATGATACTGCAGGTGAACGATGTGAATTTCGAGAATATGACTAATGATGAGGCGGTGCGTGTGCTGCGCGAGGTGGTTCAGAAGCCGGGACCCATTAAGCTGGTGGTGGCTAAGTGCTGGGATCCAAATCCAAAGGGATATTTCACCATACCGCGGACGGAGCCAGTGCGTCCGATTGATCCGGGCGCCTGGGTGGCGCACACTCAGGCGCTCACCTCGCACGACAGTAATATGGCGGACATACCGGAGCCGATTAAGGAGCGGCTTGATCAGAACAATCTCGAAGAGATTGTCAAGGCAATGACAAAGCCGGACAGCGGCCTCGAGATACGCGATCGCATGTGGCTAAAAATAACCATACCAAATGCATTTATTGGCGCCGATGCGGTCAATTGGGTGCTGGAGAACGTTGGGGATGTGCAGGATCGTCGCGAGGCACGTCGAATTGTATCCGCAATGCTGCGCAACAATTACATCAAGCATACGGTCAACAAGTTGACCTTCTCCGAACAGTGCTACTATGTGGTGAACGACGAGCGTAATCCCAATATGCGGGCCCAGCTGCATCCGCTTGCGCATGCGCTTAGCCATGCGGACACGGAAAGCATTACCAGCGATATTGCGCCGCTGCCAAATCCACCGATTTATATGCCATATTCGGCCACGTACAATCCAAGTCACGGCTATCAGCCGATACAGTACGGCATCGCCGAGCGTCACATCTCGTCCGGTTCGAGCAGCTCCGATGTGCTCACCAGCAAGGACATATCTGCATCGCAAAGCGACATCACCTCTGTAATACATCAGACCAATCAGCTTACCATCGTTGCTCATGGCTCCAACAAATCGTCGGGCTCATCGAATCGTGGTGGTGGTGGTGGCGGCGTCGGAGGTGGTATCGGTGGCAATACAAATGATCAGGATGTATCCGTATTTAATTACGTATTGTAGACATTTTTTGCAATGAAATTGTGTTTATTATTAATTAATTAATTAAACTAGTTATTCTTTTTATACATATACAAGTATACAACAAACAAACAAAAACAAACAATACAAATTGGTATATTTTTAAGATGATAATGATGATACGGATAATGAGGATGAAGATGATAATGATGATAGAGATGACGATTAGCTCGAATTGCGTTTGTGACAGCAGGCAAGAAGAACATTGCATGGATGGTTATAAAAATGAGATGATCATTTTGAATAAAGTTTAAAGGATTTAGTAATCAAAAAAAAAAAATATTTATATATATATATAATAAATAATTGTCAATATAATATACTTGACGGTATTGACCGGCTTCGCACGGTCCAATGTTTTTCCGCTCGCATTTAACTACAATATTATTTCCACTAACTATAAGTGTGAAAATAATCGCACAAAAATAAAAAACTTTCGACCATACAACATATTCCACCCCGGGGCTGATTTTACCAAAAATTCGTTTACAGTTTTTAATGATTTTTCATATTGTTCTAAAATGAAAATAGTTTGCATGATTAACAAAAAATTTCCTGACAAGGGGAGATTTTTCAAAATATGAAAATCACGTTTTTGATTTTATATGTTCAATTTTGAATTCGAAAATTAAACTTGCTCCCATACAACTTTAACAAACCATTTTTCAACCACGCGGCTGAATTTACCAAAAAATTGGTATGCAATCATTAATGAATTTTCCAGTGTTATAATTGCATCAGTCAAGGCAGCAGAAAATTCTTGCTATTCTCTGATTCGACTATTTCTAACTCATAGATGTCAAAAAAAAGAGTTTCGCTCAGTTTCGTTTACATGTGTTGGTGAACTGAGTGCAAACGCAGTTTTCTGTATGTTTTAAGAATTTTAGAGAATCGGTCTTAACTACGTGAATTCAAAATAACTAATACACGCGTGTGCACGGTGTGGGCATCCAAACTTTAGATGCCTTATCGTTAACTCAAATGTGGATATTGTTTGAGCGTCTGAAACGTGGTTTATGTTGGGAGTTGTAACAAAAACAAAGTTTACACTAGCACCTAACCTGGCACAACTGGCAATACGCATTTACTGACGACAATAATCAATTCCGTAGTACATATGTATGTATATATGTATGTATATACACAATCAGCCAATATGGCACAGACACAAATTCAGTTACTTAAAACAGCGCCGTCTCTGCTACCAGAGCTCGACGGCAAATCAGAAAACTTGAGAAGTTTTCTAGATGCTTTGCAGTTGGTTGAGTCAATTAAAGAAACTCATGAAACAACCGCCATACAACTCATTAAGACAAAACTAAAAGTCCATGCCCGAAATTGAAAGTACAATTATAGACATCATCGCAAAATTGTCAACATCTGTAAAGGGAGAGTCTGTGGAGGTAATATCCGCAAAGCTCATTTAACACAAAAACAAAACCGCCAGCACAGATTGAGTATGAAGAAACAGAGTAGAAAAACTAAATGACAAATCCTTGGCAAATAAAGTATGCTAATTAATGTTTTATGTGTGTACACACATACATACTTTTGTATGTATAATAAAAAAAATACAACAAACCTACTATCAGAATTCATTTCGGTAGCTATTTTAATCCACAATTTGTCAATAACTATTTTATTTGCATGTTCTTTGCTTTTAGAATTGTAAATTGGGCTTCTTGTCTCAATTAAAAACAAAAATTTTTCCGCGTCGATGTCCATGTTTAAGAAATTGCACAAATAATGCAAAGAACGAAGCAGAAAGAAGATCAAAAGTAACGGAATCATAATTTTTGTTTCCAAAAAACAACGGGCCAACTATCGACAACGAAGCATGTTTTTCTGTTTCGCTTTGTTTTTTTGTTTCGTTTCATTTGGTGTGCGTTGCGCCATATGAGAGACGGCAATTATTGACAACAACGCTTACTTGAAAACGTTTTGTTTCATTCGGTGTGTGCTGGTGGTATGGTAAGACGTGTATTTTCGACAACCACATGCAAAACACATTGAAACAAAACATTTTGTTTTGTTTTGTTTTGTTTGCCTTGATGTGTGCTCTCTCATAAGAAACAATGCACTGATGTTTCATGAAACAAAATTAAACGTTTTGACTTATACGGTGTGGGTTCAGCCTTAGGCAAAAGTTTCAATGAAATTGTTTCATCATACGTTTTGAAACGCTAATAAAAAACAAGTGTGAGTGCTCTAGTCGAGAGTGCCCGACTAGGAGATACCCTGAACCCGGTTCTTACATTTATAATTCTTTATCTGCATTCATACATAAAAACACACACACACACATACAAACACAAGCTGCTAACTGCGCGCATCGTGCAACTGCTTTGTTTCTTCTTCTTCCATTAGCCCTAAACTATGTTACATTGAATCGTAAACAATTTCTTTCTTTATTGTCTGATCGTAATGAAACTTGTAGGACATAAAGATGGCATATAAATGAGACTATGACTATCTATACGTATTTTTAAAATTCTGGGAGATCGGGGGAGGTATCCAAAAAGTAAAATACTTTTAACCTGTGTATGCTGTGACGTGTCTCTGAAGTATTTGTAGTTAGCGTGTCACGCCGATCACTTTTTAGTTATAGTAAAAGAAAGACAACCTTCTCGGTCGGTTGGGTGTTTTAAGAATCTTCTATATTTGAATAATATGTCTTAGCTTAAGCTCGAGCTGCCAATGTCAATGTATTAGCTATTAAGTACATAGGGGCAGCGTGGGAACTGTAAGCGCAGCATATTTTGGCCAGCGGTCAGTACTCTGACGTCGGCTGGTTGGATCATGTTGCATATTCTTGTTCAACTGGGAGCGTCAATATAAATACATTTATGTATGCACATAATATTGTGCGCATATGTGAACATGCACTTATATATAAAGCGCATAATAATGTTAGGCTTATCACACTGCATGTATGCGCTACACCTCCCCTTTTAGAAAGAATAACGTAGTATTATTTATACTATGCGTAAATATATATGAAGTTATTCTAAATTGTTTAGGTGAATTTGAATAATTCTCTGTATAACATTATGTGTAAATAAATATGGAGTTATTCTAAAGTGTGTAGGTAAATTTGTATAGTTTTGTGTTTTAAATATTTGTATCATATTATGTGTAAATATATATATGAAGTTATTTTAAAATGTTTTGTAAATTTGAATAATTCTGTTCCATTCTTAAATTTTTATTTCATATATTTTAATTTTATATTTAATTACAATTCTTTTTTCAATATTATTTCTTAAATTTTTCTTTTGAATAAGACTTTAATTTCATCTATTTTTGTAAATTTTTAATCTATCTTTATGAACTATCGTTTGTTTTTTCTTTCTTAAGTTTATGGTTATATTGTCGATATTACCTATGTTTTCTACTTTGAAAGGTGCTATATAGTTATTATCTAACTTATGACCTGTTTCGTTTTTTAGTAAGACCTGGTCTCCTACCTCTTAACTAAAATCATTAATATTCTTATCATAAACGGCTTTTCTGTTGGACTTAGCTTCATTTAGCATTAGTCTAGCGCTTTTATATGCTATTTCTAACCTATATTTAACTTCTTTAGCATAATTATCTATATTATACGAATGTTACTGAAATCTATGAACTGTCTCGGTGATCGGCGAAGACAAGTTCAAAGGGACAGTACTCATGTACTACAGAAGGCGTTGTATTGAAACAATATGTGAAATAATTCAACCAAATGTCCCAATCGTTTTTGTCTACTGAGATGTACGAACGAACGTATTCGTTAAATGTTCGATTGCTGCGCTCTATGGTGCCGAGTGTTTGGTGGTGGTGAGCTGTTGACTGTATGTTACTGATCTTCATATACTTGCATAAGTCATTTATTAATGAGTTTTTGTATTCTGTACCCATGTCCGTAATGAACGTCTTCATTGGACCATACTTAGTCCAAAAGATTCAAAAATTGCTCTTGCTACAGTATTAGCACTTTTATTTTGTACAGGAATTGTAACTAAATATTTAGTGCTGTGGTGGTGGAACGGTACGTGTATTGCCAATTGATATTGACACATACAGGGCAATCCAGCGTCTTTTTAACGAAAAGGAAATACCGTTCCACTCCTATCAGCTGAAGGAGGAGCAAGGCTTCTGGGTGGTGACCAGAGGATTGGATCCATCGCTACTCAAAACGGAGAGGATTCGGACTGAGCTGACCAAGCTTGGACACACTTTGCGCGGTGTCCATAGCATAGTGAGCCGCACCACAAAAGACGTGCTCAATCTTTGTTATCTAGAGCTGGAGCCAGCTGCCAATAACAAAGAGGTTTAAAAGCTGAAAACTCTTTGTCAGCTAAGAATTGCCGTTGAGTGCGCGGACCACCACGTTGCAACGCGTTGCCAGGAGTTTGGCCACACAATGCGGTATTGCCAAAAGCAGCATCGCTGTGTGAAGTGTGGCGCAGCTCATCCAACCGCTGGTTGCCAAAAAGCACATGAGGCTGAACCAAAATGTGCAAATTGTGGTGGCAATCACTAGCTAGCTGGAAGGGCTGCGAAGCTTACCAGCGTGTAGCTAAGCAGCGCAGGTTGCCCCACGACGAGAACCAGAACAAGTTGCAATGCTGCCGCGCCCAGTGGTCCCGGTGAGAAATAATTTCTCATATGCTGATGCAGCTCGTCAGCCACAACACCAGGCACCCCCTCAAAAACAACAACAGCAGCAAATTGAGCAGCAGCGACATCACCAGCAACTTCAGCAGCAGCAGCATCTACAAGAGCAGATGCATTTGCCACTGCAGCCACCTATGCCACTGGAGCCGTCGCTTCAGCCACAGCAACCACGGAGGAAGGTATTGCATCGTCCACGCAAGCGCCAGCCACTCCTTCAGCCGCAGCAACATCAACAGCAGCATCAACAGCAACATTAGCAACTACGACAGCCACAGCAACAACATCAGCAACATCAGCAACAACAGGAACGTCTGCAACTCCGACAGCCACATCACTACCAGCAGCCACAGCCTAAGCAGTACCAGCAGCAGCAATATCAGCAGCAGCAGCTTAATCAACAACAACAGCAGCAGCAAGAGCAACGACAACAACAGCAGCAGCATCGACAGCAACATCAGCAACAACGACAGCCACAGCAACAACATCAGCAACAGCAGCAACGTCAGCAACATCAGCAGCCACATCAATATCAGCAGCCACAGCAATATCATCAGTGGCACGATCAGCAGCCGTCACAACTCCAGTTCGACACCTTAATGGCGAAGTTTGACAAGCTCAGCGAGACACTTATGTCTATGATGAGCTTGCTCCACGCCGCGCTTGCCCAAAAATGAGCCAAATTGGGCTGCGCATTGGCGTGTGGAATGCCAACGGTTTGTCAAACAACGCCAACGAGCTGGAGTTGTTCATCCTCAGCTACAACATATACGTCATGCTAGTCTGCGAGACTCACTGCTGCTCAAGGTCATATTTCAGGCTGCCAGGATATGACGTACACCTTGCCAACCATCCCTTGGATCGCATGCGTGGGGGAGCAGCAGTGATTATTAAAGCTACGCTGCAGCATCATCTGTTGACGTCCCTGAGCTGGCTTTGTGCGCAATGTGTTGCTGTGAAAGTCCCCAGTGATCAAGGCGAAGTAGTCCTAGCGGCTGTCTACTGTCCACCTCGTTTTGTGTGGGAAGTAGAAGATTTTAAATATCTCTTCGAATAGCTTGGCCCCAAGTTCCTGATTGCTGGGGACTGGAATGCGTAAAATCGGCTTTGGGGTGCTGCACACGACACCTGCCATGGGACTGCGCTCGCGGATTGCGTGAGGGGCAGACTCGTACTCGTACGGCAGACATTTGCCGACAGCAATTGACTTTGCTGTGTACGCCGGAATCCAATCTGAGTGTCTTGGTATATCCGAGCGGATAGAGCTAAACTCCGATCACATTCCGCTAGTGAATTTGAAGCTGAGTTCACCGGCTGATATCGATGACGCAGCGGAGTTATTCCTGCGTAATATTAACGCGGCGGTGGAATACTCCATGCTTGGCCAACACCCTTGTTCGACTCCCAGTCCATCTAGGCCTCTTTTAAAACCCGAGATCCTGGATCTGGTAAGGCACAAGAGAGCACTGCGTCGCTGATATATGCGCTCACGCAATCCGCTGGATCTTAGGAACTTTAAGCGGTCAGCAGCCAAGCTGCGGAAGGTGCTGTTTGACACTAAGAGCCAATATTTCGATGAAATGCTCCGCAACGCTGATCCCAAAAAGAACCATGGGTTCAGAAAAGGATGGGAAAAGGACTCATTTTTAAATGCGGATCTTGATCCCCTACTGCCGATCACACCTGTCGCCCCCGATGAGGTCCGCCTGCAGATTCGCAGGCTAAAGCCCACAAAAGCCCCCGGCTATGATGGCGTCGACGGCAGAGTTGCTAAGGCCCTCCCTGAAAAGGGAGTGATGTTCTTGGTGCTGCTTTTCAACTCCATGGTTCGCATCCACCAGTTCCCCACTGCGTGGAAGTGTGCTGTGATTGCGATGATTCCTAAACCTGGCAAGCCGGAGAACCTTGTCGCGTCATATCGGCCGATAAGCTTACTGTCCACTTTCTCCAAAATATTTGAAAAAATATTTCTTGGAAGAATGTCGGCAGTAAGTGGCGTCCAGAATGCCATTCCTAATCATCAGTTTGGCTTTAGGCATCACCATGGTACACCAGAACAAGTTCATCGAGTTGTGCAGCATGTCTTCGAGGCTTTGGAAAATAAGCAGTACACCTCTGCCGTCTTCCTGGATATGATGATAGCATGATAGCCTGCTTTTTAAGCTGAAGTCCCTCCTCCCATCGGCGTAGTATATACTGCTCAGGTCTTACCCGCTTGGCCGCTCGTTTATGGTCGAAGTGAGGGGCGAGTGATCAAGCGTCCGCCGCATTGGAGCGGGTGTACCGCAGGGCAGTGTCCTTGGGCCTGTCCTGTACACATTGTACACCGCGGTTTAGCCGGTTCCAGTAGCCGTAAACACGCTGCTTGCCACGTACGCAGATGACACCTTGTTCCTGGCCAACTCCACCAGCACTAAGAGTGCTGCTGCGCAGACTCAGAAGTTTTTGGATGAATTTAGTGCTTGGGCCAACCGGTGGAACATCTGCGTAAATGGGAGCAAGACTCAGCACTTTTGCGCTCAAGCATGGTTTTTGTCCCACCGTCCGGCTCAGCAACATGATCATACCTCAGGAGAACCATGTTCGATACCTGGGTATGTACCTGAATAGCAAACTATCTTGGGGCAAACACATCCAGTTGACTGCAGCAGCGTGTAGATCCATAAGGGAGAAACTCAGCTGGTTGCTGAAGCCATCCAGCAAGCTCAGCATGAGTAACAAGTTGCTCATCTATAAATCAATAATCATGCCTACATGGACCTATGGCATTCCGTTCTGGGGCACGGCTGCAAAATCATGGATTCGTAAAATCCAGATTTTGCATAATCTAGTGCTCCACGATATCTCTGGAGCTCCAAGATTTATAAGCGACCGAACGCTGCACTGTGACTTCGGCCTACCTACGGTTATGGAGCAGATCAACCGACATACGAGTCGCTACAACGATCGGCTCCATAACTATGTCAATCCGTTGGCCAGCTCCCTGGGCTCCAACACAACGCGGAGAAGACTAAAGCGCCTTCACACCAGCGACCTCTGGACGCAGGGATGTCGAATATAATTGTTTCTAAATTGAATGTATATATATGTTATTTTGTTATATACTTGTTTGTAATTTAATTTAAATTATTATGTCAGACTTAAAGTCGTCGTCATTTTTCATTTGTTAAATCAATGTTTTATAGCCTTTAAATAAGCTGATTAATGTTATTATTAAAATGTTATATCAAAAAAAAAAAATAAAAAATATTTAGTGAGATCACAAATTGTTCTGGCCGCATATTCATTGCCATTTTCAGACATCGGTAGTGGACCAATAATATCAATAAGTACTGTAGTCGGTGTTTGTGTTATCGTCATTGGGGTCTTTGTATGTGTCGTTGTTTTAGCTTGTTGGCATTTCAAACAAGTTTTAGCATATTTTGTAACAGTTTTCAAAATTTGAGGCCAATAATAGTGTTTTCTTATTTTCCACAGGGTTCGCGAAATTCCTGTGTGACCTCCTTCCAAAGGATCGTGATGATATCTTTACAGTATTGCTTCAGTTTGAATTTTATTATTTATGTCTATAATGGTCACCTTGTTAAGTAGCGCTACTCGTACTTTTTTTTAAAGTACTACTACCCAATTCTTTAAATTGATTCAGTGACACAGATTGGAAAATATGTTCACTTGGTGACATTTGCATTTGTCTAATGCCATGTATTCCGGCTTCTGAGTCAAGCCTTTGGAAGAACTGACCTAGGTCGAAGTTTCCATTAGAATACAGATCACTGACAGCAAATTGTGAGATTACTTGTTTTCCTTTTTTTTAACAAACACTTATGTGTGACAAGTTTTAATTTCACGTAATTTTTGACGTCATTATTGCTAATGACTTCATAGACATTGGGCGTTTCTTTTTGCTCAAGCAATTTTGTCGTTACACCTGCGCAGGTATTTTCCTGTCGTGTTGAAGATCTCGTTGAGACCATCATTATTTGTCTGTTCATATGCTTAAGTTCTTGAATTGTAATTCTTGAAAGTGCGTCTGCAACGAAATTGTCCTTTCCCTTGAGGTACTCTACAGTGAAGTCGTATTCTTCTAAGTCTAATCTCATACGTGTCAATTTTGATGTTGGGTCTTTCATTGAAAAAAGGTATGAGAGTGGTCTATGATCGCTTTTTACCAGAATATGTCGCCCATATACATAAGGTCGAAAGTGTTTTATCGCCCAGTGGATTGCTGCGAGCTCTTGCTCGGTTGTGGATTTATTGCTTTCACCCTTTAAAAGTTCTTGAGGCGTATGCAATTGGAAGTTGCTTGCCATCGTACTCTTGGCTGAGTACCGCACCACATGCTTTTTTACTAGCATCTGTGGTTATGCAAAACTGTTTGCTAAAATCAGGGTATTGTAGAAGTGTAGGTTGCATTAAAGCTTTCTTTAAATATCCAAAAGCATTATTGCATTCTGTAGTCCAGTCAAATGTGACATTTTTTTTGCACAGTCTTGTTATTTGGCGAGAATGATTTGAAAAATTTTTGATGAAGCGTCAGTAGTAGTTACAAAACGCTACAAAACGTCTCGCACTATCGGCATCTTTCGGAATTGGATAGTTTTTGATAACGTCATATTTTTTTTCATCTGGAAGAATGCCTTTATCGGTGCATTTGTGACCGGGGTAGGTTAATTCGTGCATAAAGAATGTACATTTCTCAGGGTGTAATTTTAAATTAAGTTGCCTGCACAGCATGAAAATATCAGTTAAATTTTTGAGCATGTGTCATCCATAATGCTTGCGAGGGTTTTAAACCTGAAAATGCAAGGGTCATCATTCGCTGAAATGAGTTTGGTGCAATTTTTAATCCGTAAGGGAGTCGCGTGTAGCGAAAAGAGTCATTGCTCGTTGAAAAAGACGTTATATCTCTTGATTTTTCGTCAAGTTTGATCTGGTGAAATCCAGACATTAGATAGAGGTATGAAAAATATTTGGCTCGGCCTAACTGATCAAGAATATCTTCTATTCTTGGAAGAGGAAATTTATCGGCTAGAAGTTTTTTATTTATCTGACGGTAGTCTACCACTAAACGCCACCTTTTGTCGTTTGAATTTGGTAAAGATTTTTTCGTCGAACTCTAGTAGTAGAGATGACGCTGTTCTTAAGAACTGAATTTGTGTCTGTGCCATATTGTCTGATTGTGCATATACTTCTGAACTGATTATTATTTTGTTTTTTATTTTTAAGTTCAACTGTAAAGTTTAATATTGTGCCTAGTACGTGATTTTGTAGTACGACTACACCAGGAATTGTTGAAACTACTATGCCTATTTTGCGTTTACTGCAATGAATTAAAGGAGAGAATTTTGTCTCATATGCTCCATATAATAAGACTCGAATTCATAAATACTAATGAGAATATTCTGTGTTCTTAGAACATTGATAGTTCTGTTTATGAAATCTGGTTCTCTTTCGTAAGTTTGGCAAATTGCCTTATGCGTTAAGCTTGTCATTATTATTTTTAAATATTTTTTTTTTTAATTTTGGTTCTGGATAATTTTAGATTTTATCGAAGTTGTCTGCACGACTTAAATATTTCTTATTGATTTGCTTATTGTGTATAGAATAAAATCGCAATATCAAATTTATGCTTAAAACAATAAGTATCAATAGCAACATAAACCAAACATTATATGTGTCTGATTTGTGATTTACGATTTGAACCTTGTTGCCGACATTCGCCGTCTAATTTTGATTCCGTTTTACCCATTTTGGGCGAAAAATTAATTATTTTTTTTATTTCAAATTGAAAGAGGAATTATTTTACTACTTGTAATTTTTTTTAATGTTACTTTAATTTATTATTTTGAACAGATTATTTTTTTTAAATGAAGACATTTTAGGATACTTTATCTATTTTTTTTTTTTTTTATGTAAAACAAAATGTAGACAGGAAAGGCATACACTTGATCAATTTACATTAGCAAGAGCTGGTTACAATTATTTTACTTATATTATCTCGACTATTGATCAAGTGTTAGTAATTAAAAATAATTTCGAAGCAGCGTATACACGCTGTGCCTTCTTTTGGTGTTTTGTTTTTTTTTTTTGGTCATAATTGCTAAGCTACGTTAATGTGCAGCATTATAGCCGTTACTTCGCTCTTGAAGTTCCTTTTTATACCCTGATCCCATTAAAAATGGGAAAAAGGGGTATTATGGTTTTGTGCAAAAGTATGTAACAGGCATAAGGAAGCATCTCCGACCCCATAAAGTATATATATTCTTGATCAGTATCAATAGCCGAGTCGATATAGCCATGTCCGTCTGTTCGTCTGACCGTCTGTCCGTCTGTATGAACGCGTGTTTCTCAGAGACTACAAAAGCTAGAGACTTCATATTTGAAATATAAGTTCTCGTAGTGGCGGGACGATACAAGTTTATCATTTTTTTTCGATATCTCGTCCCGTTCAAAAGTTATCGATACATTTCAATTTTAGCCAAGTGTTTTTTATATTTAAGTTTAAGTTACTGTACTGCCGGCTCGACACAAACTCATCGATTTTTTTTCGATATCTCAATCCTTTCAAAAATTATCGATAAATTAAGATTCCAGAACAGTGTTTTTAAGGTATAGCTTAAAAGTTATAAGAGGTAGAGTCACCAAATTTAGTGCATATATTCTCCTATAGCATACAGAGGTTAAAAACATTTCACTTTTTGGATACCCCTCCCCGATCTCACAGAAATACGTAATTTTAGAGGTATGACCTTCGGATTTTACATAGTTGCACATTTTAATGCCATCTTTGTGTCCTACAAATTTAATAACGATCAGACAAAAAACAAAGAAGTTATTAATGATTCAATGTACCATAGTTTGTGGCCAAAGGAAGAAGAAGCAAAGCAATTGATGACGCGCGTAGCAAGCAGCTTCTGTTTGTATATATGTGTGTGTGTTTCTATGTATGAATGCAGATAAATAACTTGAATGAATGTCAGAACTTGGATCAGGGTATCTCCTAGTCGGGCACTCTCGACTAGAGCACTCTTACTTGTTTTAGTTGCACTGCGCGTTCTTTGTAACGCTGTCGGTCTTTCGGATTCTTGGCCAATTTGGCCAACTCGAGTTGTCCCTTCGTTGACGCAGTAGTCGGTCCTTCTGCCCACCGCACTTTCTTTGGCACTTTGACTTTCGGAATTTTTGTCAGTTGCCTTTCGATCTCTTTATGCATTTAATGTTTCACATGTGTACATGCGCCATTGTACATGGTGTTGTTGTTGCGGTTGTAGTATGCGTTGTGGTTGTGTTCGTGTTTCACTTCTTATGGCCGTTGTACGTTTAAACTTTAAAGTTAGTTGTTTTTTTTTTTTTTTTATTATTATTATATTATTTTAATAATTTTTTTGTTTCTCTTTTAAGATTTACGATAATAGAAGTATAAGTTGAACAAGAAGAAATTGCAATATTTCGTTTTGAGTTCTTGATTCTTGTTACTGCTAATACTGCAGGACTTAAAAACGGAGTCAGGGTTGTTTATGTTCTGCAGTCTAAGGATCCATTTGTCCTGTCACGGTCGCCATGTGACGCGTCTCTGAAGTATTTGTAGTTAGCGTGTCACGCCGATCACTCTTTAGTTTTAAGAATGATCTTTATTTGAATAATATGTCTTAGCTTAAGCCCGAGCTGCAGCGCCTACATGCATGTGTATGTATACTAGCATTTGCCGGCGTGCGTGCATTTTTATACACTAAAAAAAATTTGGTCGAATAATGAAAATTTAGCTCCCCGAATTTCCACGCAAGTGGATCTAATCTATCGAATAAAAAATAAAAAAAAAATTTTGCAAACATTTATCACAATTTTTGAGTAACTTTCAAAATTTGAAAAACACGTTAATATTTTCTTATGTAGAGTTTTTAAAATAAGTTTGAAGCTGATCGGAAGAAAATCAAAAAAGTTTCATACAACTGTTCTTCCGCCATTTTCCGACTTTGGGGGTGGTTTTTCACAAATGTTAAAGTCATCTTTTCTATACTTTTGGGTGTGTAGCTTTAATGATGAGTTTGAAGCTGATCGGATGAAAAACAAAACTGTTTCATACAACAGTTTTCCCGGCATATTCCGATTTTGGGGGTCGATTTTCCAAAATTTGAAAATTACATTCTTAATATTTTGTTTTTTTAGAGCTTCGAAAATAAGTTTAAAGCAAATCGGATGAAAATTCATTTTTTGCCCATACAACCTGACCCCCCATTTTCTTCCAAGCGGGGTGCATTGTCAATAAAATCGGTGTACAGTTTTTAATGAATTTTTATAATGATTATTGAAAATAAGTTTGAACCCAATCGGATTAAAGCCGAAAAAGTTGCATGCAATTTTTTCCTCATTTTCCGAGCTTGCGTATAGAATTTTCGAAAAAACGCTTCTTAGTGCGCACTTTCAGACTAAGAGAAAACTACTGTGAGCAGCTCTCTAGCTTTTATGGCTTAGACCCTGCGCTGATCACCAATCAGTACGAGCAGCTTTTTATATATATAGAGGTAGTCAAAAGTATTTACACAACGAGCTTTTTTTGGCACATTCAACTGAAAAAACTTTTTTTTCTTGTTTTCTGTTGCAGGCCAACAAAATGTTATGTTGTTGTAAAGCTTGATCTTTGCTTAAGCGATTGTAGTCAATTTCATATAGATAACGGTACATAGGACAGAGAACAAAGCAAGTGAACTGATGCTTATCAGTTGTCAAAAGTATTTACACACGTTTTCTTTGTGTCAAAAGTATTTACACACAACTCAATTTTATTTATTCAAGATTAATATTCAATGGAAACAAAAGATTTTCTTATTTTTATTAAAAAACATAGCTAATATTTAGTTATACCACCTTTGGCATTAATGACAGCTTGCAGCCTGTCGGGTATTGCTCTTACCAAAGTTTGTGCAAATTCTATGGTCAATTTGGACCAAATGTCCTTAATCTCAGCAATGGCGCCTTCGCGTTTTCGATATTTATCAATGGTCCTCTTGTTTTTAACAATAGCCCAAACGTTTTCAATGATATTTAGATCAGGGCTTTGTGCGGGCCAGGGAAGAACCGCCTGACTTAGGTCTTTCAAAAATTGGGCTGGTACCTTACCCTTATGGCATGGAGCATTGTCGTGCTGTAGAATCCAGTCATACGTTAAAAAAAGTCTGTTTCCTGATGTGAACGCATGATCATTTAGTATATGGAGGTATCCGTTTTGGTTTAATGTCCCTTCTATTGGAACTAAGTCTCCGAATCCATAGTAGGAAAGGCATCCCCAGAACATCACACAGCCACCACCAAACCTATTGATTGGCTGGCTTGCCAAACGCTTTTGATTTTTTTTTAAATGCATAAAATGCTGTATGACCCCTGGAACTGAAACGCAGCCTCATTGAACCAAAAGTCGAGAGGCTTCTTGCTGTACTCCAACGCAAATGCAAGACGTTTTGACTGGTTAGATTGGGTTTTTCTGGGTTTTCCCCAATCCTTGCAACAAATTTTGGACCAATTTTGCTTTTTAAACACTCCCAGATTTTATTTTATATTTTATATTTTTACATTTTATATTTTTAATTGTCAATTCTCTTTTAACTTTTATTATATAATTTTAAATTAAAATTTTTTTTATTTTAAACCAAATCATTTAAATGTCTTGTAAATTTAAATTTTCTGTGTCTGACTGTTTCTAGTCGACATTAAATAAATAAATAAATAAAGTTGGTGTGATGTCAATCACTTTACGGACAACATAGGTATTAATATCAGCTTCCTTTAGCCTGTGACGCAATGTAGCTTCACTAATTTGTCTGCCAATTATGTTTTTTGACTCTGCGGCAATTTTAACGGGACTTGCAGTTGGATTGTTCACTACAACGTTTAGTATGTGCCTGTATTGTTTTTGATTCAACACAGGTTTTCGGCCTTTTTCAAACTTCCAACTGTATCCTTTTTAACTAAATTGTGCACCGCTTTCCGGGAGATTTGATACAACTCAGCTAATTCGACTGCAGAGGTACCGGCTTTAAATTTAACAACAATTTCAGCCCGTAGCTCAACGGTTAATTCCTTTGTTTTTGGCATTTTTGTAACACTTTGTAATAATTTAATGATTAAATTAAGTTATTTGTAAATTAATTTAGATAGCTATAAAACTACAACCTGTATTTGTCACTGCAAACCCAATACTAATGACGAACTTGCATTGTGTAAATACTTTTGACACAAAGAAAACGTGTGTAAATACTCTTGACAACTGATAAGCATCAATTCACTTGCTTTGTTCTCTGTCCTATGTACCGCTATCTATATGAAATTGACTACAAGCGCTTAAGCAAAGATCAAGCTTTACAACATCATAACATTTTGTTGGCCTGCAACAGAAAACAAGAAAAAAAAGTTCGTTCAGTTGAATGTGCCAAAAAAAGCTCGTTGTGTAAATACTTTTGACTACCTCTGTAGATAGATAGATGTCAATGTATTAGCTCGCGCGCTGCTCTCAGTACATAAGTACATAGGGGCAGCGTGGGAACTGTAAGCGCAGCATATTTCGGCCAGCGGTCAGTACTCTGACGTCGGCTGGTTGGATCATGTTGCATATTCTTGTTCATCTGGGAGCGTCAATATAAATACATTTATGTATGCATATAATATTGTGCGCATATGTGAACATGCACTTATATATAAAGCGCATAATAATGTTAGGCTTATCACACTGCATGTATGCGCTACACCTCCCTTTTAGAAAGAATAACGTAGTATTATTTATACTATGCGTAAATATATATGAAGTTATTCTAAATTGTTTAGGTGAATTTGAATAATTCTCTGTATAACATTATGTGTAAATAAATATGGAGTTATTCTAAAGTGTGTAGGTAAATTTGTATAGTTTTGTGTTTTAAATATTTGTATCATATTATGTGTAAATATATATATGAAGTTATTTTAAAATGTTTTGTAAATTTGAATAATTCTGTTCCATTCTTTAATTTTTATTTCATATATTTTAATTTTATATTTAATTACAATTCTTTTTTCAATATTATTTCTTAAATTTTTCTTTTGAATAAGACTTTAATTTCATCTATTTTTGTAAATTTTTAATCTATCTTTATGAACTATCGTTTGTTTTTTCTTTCCTAAGTTTATGGTTATATTGTCGATATTACCTATGTTTTCTACTTTGAAAGGTGCTATATAGTTATTATCTAACTTATGACCTGTTTCGTTTTTTAGTAAGACCTGGTCTCCTACCTCTTAACTAAAATCATTAATATTCTTATCATAAACGGCTTTTCTGTTGGACTTAGCTTCATTTAGCATTAGTCTAGCGCTTTTATATGCTATTTCTAACCTATATTTAACTTCTTTAGCATAATTATCTATATTATACGAATGTTACTGAAATCTATGAACTGTCTCGGTGATCGGCGAAGACAAGTTCAAAGGGACAGTACTCATGTACTACAGAAGGCGTTGTATTGAAACAATATGTGAAATAATTCAACCAAATGTCCCAATCGCTTTTGTCTACTGAGATGTACGAACGAACGTATTCGTTAAATGTTCGATTGCTGCGCTCTATGGTGCCGAGTGTTTGGTGGTGGTGAGCTGTTGACTGTATGTTACTGATCTTCATATACTTGCATAAGTCATTTATTAATGAGTTTTTGTATTCTGTACCCATGTCCGTAATGAACGTCTTCATTGGACCATACTTAGTCCAAAAGATTCAAAAATTGCTCTTGCTACAGTATTAGCACTTTTATTTGTACAAGAATTGTAACTAAATATTTAGTGCTGTGGTGGTGGAACGGTACGTGTATTGCCAATTGATATTGACACATACAGGGCAATCCAGCGTCTTTTTAACGAAAAGGAAATACCGTTCCACTCCTATCAGCTGAAGGGGGAGCAAGGCTTCCGGGTGGTGATCAGAGGATTGGATCCATCGCTACTCAAAACGGAGAGGATTCGGACTGAGCTGACCAAGCTTGGACACACTTTGCGCGGTGTCCATAGCATAGTGAGCCGCACCACAAAAGACGTGCTCAATCTTTGTTATCTGGAGCTGGAGCCAGCTGCCAATAACAAAGAGGTTTAAAAGCTGAAAACTCTTTGTCAGCTAAGAATTGCCGTTGAGTGCGCGGACCACCACGTTGCAACGCGTTGCCAGGAGTTTGGCCACACAATGCGGTATTACCAAAAGCAGCATCGCTGTGTGAAGTGTGGCGCAGCTCATCCAACCGCTGGTTGCCAAAAAGCACATGAGGCTGAACCAAAATGTGCAAATTGTGGTGGCAATCACTAGCTAGCTGGAAGGGCTGCGAAGCTTACCAGCGTGTAGCTAAGCAGCGCAGGTTGCCCCACGACGAGAACCAGAACAAGTTGCAATGCTGCCGCGCCCAGTGGTCCCGGTGAGAAATAATTTCTCATATGCTGATGCAGCTCGTCAGCCACAACACCAGGCACCCCCTCAAAAACAACAACAGCAGCAAATTGAGCAGCAGCAACATCACCAGCAACTTCAGCAGCAGCAGCATCTACAAGAGCAGATGCATTTGCCACTGCAGCCACCTATGCCACTGGAGCCGTCGCTTCAGCCACAGCAACCACGGAGGAAGGTATTGCATCGTCCACGCAAGCGCCAGCCACTCCTTCAGCCGCAGCAACATCAACAGCAGCATCAACAGCAACATTAGCAACTACGACAGCCACAGCAACAACATCAGCAACATCAGCAACAACAGGAACGTCTGCAACTCCGACAGCCACATCACTACCAGCAGCCACAGCCTAAGCAGTACCAGCAGCAGCAATATCAGCAGCAGCAGCTTAATCAACAACAACAGCAGCAGCAAGAGCAACGACAACAACAGCAGCAGCATCGACAGCAACATCAGCAACAACGACAGCCACAGCAACAACATCAGCAACAGCAGCAACGTCAGCAACATCAGCAGCCACATCAATATCAGCAGCCACAGCAATATCATCAGTGGCACGATCAGCAGCCGTCACAACTCCAGTTCGACACCTTAATGGCGAAGTTTGACAAGCTCAGCGAGACACTTATGTCTATGATGAGCTTGCTCCACGCCGCGCTTGCCCAAAAATGAGCCAAATTGGGCTGCGCATTGGCGTGTGGAATGCCAACGGTTTGTCAAACAACGCCAACGAGCTGGAGTTGTTCATCCTCAGCTACAACATATACGTCATGCTAGTCTGCGAGACTCACTGCTGCTCAAGGTCATATTTCAGGCTGCCAGGATATGACGTACACCTTGCCAACCATCCCTTGGATCGCATGCGTGGGGGAGCAGCAGTGATTATTAAAGCTACGCTGCAGCATCATCTGTTGACGTCCCTGAGCTGGCTTTGTGCGCAATGTGTTGCTGTGAAAGTCCCCAGTGATCAAGGCGAAGTAGTCCTAGCGGCTGTCTACTGTCCACCTCGTTTTGTGTGGGAAGTAGAAGATTTTAAATATCTCCTCGAATAGCTTGGCCCCAAGTTCCTGATTGCTGGGGACTGGAATGCGTAAAATCGGCTTTGGGGTGCTGCACACGACACCTGCCATGGGACTGCGCTCGCGGATTGCGTGAGGGGCAGACTCGTACTCGTACGGCAGACATTTGCCGACAGCAATTGACTTTGCTGTGTACGCCGGAATCCAATCTGAGTGTCTTGGTATATCCGAGCGGATAGAGCTAAACTCCGATCACATTCCGCTAGTGAATTTGAAGCTGAGTTCACCGGCTGATATCGATGACGCAGCGGAGTTATTCCTGCGTAATATTAACGCGGCGGTGGAATACTCCATGCTTGGCCAACACCCTTGTCCGACTCCCAGTCCATCTCGGCCTCTTTTAAAACCCGAGATCCTGGATCTGGTAAGGCACAAGAGAGCACTGCGTCGCTGATATATGCGCTCACGCAATCCGCTGGATCTTAGGAACTTTAAGCGGTCTGCAGCCAAGCTGCGGAAGGTGCTGTTTGACACTAAGAGCCAATATTTCGATGAAATGCTCCGCAACGCTGATCCCAACAAGAACCATGGGTTCAAAAAAGGATGGGAAAAGGACTCATTTTTAAATGCGGATCTTGATCCCCTACTGCCGATCACACCTGTCGCCCCCGATGAGGTCCGCCTGCAGATTCGCAGGCTAAAGCCCACAAAAGCCCCCGGCTATGATGGCGTCGACGGCAGGGTTGCTAAGGCCCTCGCTGAAAAGGGAGTGATGTTCTTGGTGCTGCTTTTCAACTCCATGGTTCGCATCCACCAGTTCCCCACTGCGTGGAAGTGTGCTGTGATTGCGATGATTCCTAAAACTGGCAAGCCGGAGAACCTTGTCGCGTCATATCGGCCGATAAGCTTACTGTCCACTTTCTCCAAAATATTTGAAAAAATATTTCTTGGAAGAATGTCGGCAGTAAGTGGCGTCCAGAATGCCATTCCTAATCATCAGTTTGGCTTTAGGCATCACCATGGTACACCAGAACAAGTTCATCGAGTTGTGCAGCATGTCTTCGAGGCTTTGGAAAATAAGCAGTACATATTTGAATAATATGTCTTAGCTTAAGCTCGAGCTGCTAATGTCAATGTATTAGCTATTAAGTACATAGGGGCAGCGTGGGAACTGTAAGCGCAGCATATTTTGGCCAGCGGTCAGTACTCTGACGTCGGCTGGTTGGATCATGTTGCATATTCTTGTTCAACTGGGAGCGTCAATATAAATACATTTATGTATGCATATAATATTGTGCGCATATGTGAACATGCACTTATATATAAAGCGCATAATAATGTTAGGCTAATCACACTGTATGTATGCGCTACAATGCTATAGGAGAATATACATACCAAATATACATACAAAACTTGGTGCCTCTACCTCTTGTAACTTTTAAGCTATACCTACAACACACTGTTCTTTAATATTAGTTTATCGATACCTTTAGAACGGGTCGAGAACAAATGATAAGTTTGTATTGATCCGGCAGTACGAAAACTTAAATTGAATTATAAAGTCTCTAGCTTTTATGACTTTCAAGTTATACCCGAAAAACACTGGTCTGGAATCGAAATTTATCGATAACATTTGAACGGGTCGAGATATCGAAAAAGAACTTGTATTGTCCCATCACTACAAGAACTTATATTTCAAATATGAAGTCTCTAGCTTTTGTAGTCTCTGAGAACAGCGCGTTCATACAGACGGACAGCCAGACGGACATGGCTAGACCGACTCGACTATTGATAGCGATCAATAATATATATACTTTATGGGGTCGGAGATGCTTCCTTATGCCTGTTACATACTTTTGCACAAAACCATTATATCCTTTTTTCCCATATATAATGGGATCAGGGAAAACAAGAAGAACACACACATCAAATATGCTCACATTGTTGTAGTTATCTTTGTCCCGTTGGTTTTGGACGGCCGGATCTCGCATTTTGAAGCAGCCATCCAATTTTCATTGAGTATGAAGATATCTTCAAAGGCGAGTACTTTAGTTCATAGTGACTTTAAAATAAGCTGTAACTGCAATTATCTCATTTAATATATATATATATATATATATATATATATACGTACATTAATACGTACATTAATGTTTAATTTTTGTGGCATAAACAATGTTTGTTGTTATTAATGGGGAGT
Source organism: Drosophila maculinotata (assembly GCA_035045305.1). Taxonomy (NCBI): domain Eukaryota; kingdom Metazoa; phylum Arthropoda; class Insecta; order Diptera; family Drosophilidae; genus Drosophila; species Drosophila maculinotata. The sequence goes on along the minus strand of JAWNPD010000568.1, from coordinate 136,423 downwards.
ACTTTTATATAGCCACTAAAATATTTGGTTACAATGAACATTACAAATGGTGTGGAATTTCAAAATAGGGTATCCAATGGCTGTATTCCGTAAAGAATTTGCTTTACAGTCGCTGTGGAAGTATTTTTGCGTGTCGAGTGTGTGTGCATGTTTATTTATTTTATTTATTTATTTATTTATAAAAGCAGCTTAACAATGTGCGGTTAAACATTAAAGACTATAATACAAAAGAAAAATCTAACAGTATTGGCAGCTCTGACACTAGGGACTGATTTATTGGCTACCCAAGCCGCTATGGTCCGACTCACAGCAAGATGTGTTCAGACGAAGCCAAGTCAAAAAATAAGTCAAAAAAAAAAAAAAAATTTTTAAATTAAAATTAAAATGAAACAAAATATAATAAAATATATAAATATAAAAGAACAAACACAAAAAAAAAAAAAAAGAGAATTACGGTTAATTTAAGAAAGACATCAACGCTTTTTTAACAGTAATTACTTCAGAGTCAAACGAGTAGAGATGGTAAAACTTATTGTAATTAAGGCACAAGGTACGGAAGGCTTCATGTTGAGCGTAATTAGTTAGGCAGACAGGTAGATGCAGAGGTATATAATTTCTAGTTGGGCGGGACGGAACTGAAATAGAAATGAGGCTAAGAAGAGTACTGGAGTCAATCTCCCCAGACAGTAGCTTATGCAGCATTATGACTCCATGGCAAGTCCTACGATTTTTTAATGATGGTAGGTTAATCAAGCGAAGTCTACACTCATAAGAGGGCAGCTGTCTGTCTGAGTCCCAATTTAAGCCACGAAGAGCGAAAATTGCAAGAGCATATATTCATTGAATGGCAGCGTATAGATACCCTTACCAAAACTAATATTTCACTTTTAATTTCCTTATAACTATTTTAATTTCCCATGTCAATGCAACTGGCCGACATTAAATAAATAAATAAATAAAATTTTATGTTTTTTGGCGACCTTATATTTTGACAACTCCACGCCAAGCAGTGAAGGCGTGTAAAAAATTTGCCTGAAGACGGCTGCCTCTGTTGCAGCCGAAATATAACGGAAAAAAAATGTAAAAACAAAACAAATTGTTTGTTTTATTGACCTCGAGTCGGCTAAACAAGAACATTAAATAAATAAAATTGAAATATTAATATGAAACAAGCATTTGCCGGCGTGCGGTGCTAAACCCCGTTTTTATACATTTTTGTCCCCCAATTTCCACAAAGGTGAATCTCATCAATCGAATATAAAACAAAAAATTTTTCTGCAAAAAGTTGCCCGCCATTTTTAATGAATTTACAAAATTTTAAAATTACGTTGCTAATATTTTGTTATGTAGAGTTATGACAATAAGTTTGAAGCTGATCGAATGAAAAACAAAAAAGTTTCATACAACAGTTTTCCCGTCTTTTTCCAACTTTGGGGGTATATTTTCCAAAATTAGAAAATCACATTGTTAATATTTTGTTATGTAGAGCTTTAAAAATAATTTTGAAGCTGATCAAATGAAAATCAAAAAATTGCATGCAACGGATTTTCCTCATTACAGTACGCACTTTCAGTCTTAGAGGAAACAACTGTGAAAATGTCAGCTCTCTAGCTCTCATGGCTTAGGCCTTGCGTTGATCACCAATCGCCATCGCCAATCAGTACGAAGTCTTTTATGTTTATTAGTTGGCATAGTTCTTTCATAATATGGAATCGTTTAAAGTTTAGACAGAAGGTATATCTAAAAGACTAAACATTTCCGAACAATAATTATATTTAATAATTATTTTCGTGACTTTACATGCCGCAGTGGTGGACTGTCAGGGTCAACTTTTTCTGTGGATATAATGCTGCTAAAAGTGATGCAGTTTTTGAAGCATATTCTCCATATTTTTTAGAATTTACTTTTTTCTTGCAGTTTAAAACATTTAAGATCGTTCCTAATCTCTTAACGATTTGATTTTTTATCCCAGTGATTTGAGTTACAGCCTCATCATTTTCAAAAAATCTCTTCGAAGTGTTTCCATCGTTTGAGTTTCCGTATCCATACTTGGGGCAGTCTACTTTAAGTCCAACTTGTTTGAAAAACGCATCCTGTATTCGCTTCTTTCTGATCTTTTCCTTATCTTTGTTTGATGCGTTGCAAACTGAAACATTATTGGTCGGCAATAATGTACGGATGACGGCCGTTGATTTTTCCAGTGTAAGGAAACATCAGATTTTATCCACAAATAAACATAATCATATTCCCGTCTGATATTGTAGTGTTACGGAAGATATTCTTTGCTTATAAACGCTTTGTCCGGATGATCCATCGCAGCCCCATTTACTGATCAATGTCAGTTTCTCTGGAAGAGCTTCAACCACATCTTCAGCAAGACTCTCCAACAGCCGTTTTTTTGTATGGTCCATTAGATCCTGCAAATTGGCTTTCACAGAGACTTCAGTAAACTCCGTATACAGTGGTCGTGAATCTATTTTTGCTTTCAAATCATGCTTCTATCCCGGTAAAATGTCAGCTCCATGTTGCCTTAAAGATTCCCGTATCTCATATTTCTTTGGAACCATACTTCTTAAGGTTTGCGTTTGGGGGCGTGGGAATGCTTCTCCTAATTATTTGTAGTCGCAGTGGGCTTGCATTAGCAACTGCTTTTGTAATCTGTGACTCCACTTTTTCAACATCCTTTGTATATCTAACAGATAGCGCTTCCGATAAATGTTCCGTGGTTAAATCATTTGTTGAATAAGCCAGTTTCCTCTTTCTTGTAAAATTTGAACACTCTTCCATGCTTTTAGTTGGCCTTCCTCTTGCACGTCCGGTTGATGTGCTGGGTTCATCTTCTATCAATGTATCCAGGATGGTATCATTATTAAGCCAGTCCTGGTGTTTGGAGTTGAATCTCTCAGTTATTCTGTTTGCTTTTATCCATTTTGAGTTTAGAATGGCATACATCATGCAAAGTTTATTTTTTATATTTTCGCTCCTCTGTATATTGCCGTATAAACTATTAAGTTCTTCGAAGGCAGCTTCCGTGAAGTTTTTACTGTGGTGACTTCTTAAACAGGTCAAATATTTTATGGTTTTTCAACGACATGTTTGAAGTGTAATGAAGTACTTGTCTCGCCAACTTTCAGTCGTAGACTAATCCAGGGACTATGATTGTTTTTCAATATATAGTCTAATCTATTACCTGCAATTTGGATACTACGCACGTGTCCGAAGAAGATTTGTATGGGATGTGTGACTACTTGTACGCCAACGCAATTTCTATATTTGGTGCGTACATGATAGTTTATTTGTATATCCTGTAACTGCACCTGAATTTAGGGACCAGGATTTGACAATTGATCTCAGGTAAGCATTACAGAATGAAAAACAAAAATCATGTATCTTAACAATAAAGAACAAAACAATAACATCAAGAATGGGTTTTCACTGTGATACATATGTCATAAATTGCCCATAACTGCATGCAACACATTTTTGGAGCTATGTCTTTTTAAGTAAGTAAGAGTGTAAGAGTGCTCTAGTCGAGAGTGCCCGACTAGGAGATACCCTGAACCCAGTTCTCACATTCATAATTCTTTATCTGCATTCATACATATAAACACATACACACACACATACAAACACACGCTGCTACTGCGACCGTCATGCAATTGCTTTACTTCTTCTTCTTCTTTTGGCCCCAAACTATGGTACATTGAATCGTTAATAACTTCTTTGTTTATTGTCTGATCGTACTGAAATTTGTAGGACACAAAGATGGCATATGAATGTGCAACTATGTAAAATTCAAAGGTCATACCTCTTAACGTATTTTCGATAAAAAGGGGCAAGAACGGGCATCTGGAACTTTTTGAATTAGATCAAGGAATAATCAAAGAACTCATTTTGCAAATATGGCAAATATAATAAATTCAAATTTTTGTATTTTTTTATCAAAGCTGAGAAATAGTGAAAAATATCGATTTACCTGGCCAAACGCAAAGCAAACAATACAATTATTATACCCTGATCCCATTAAAAATGGGAAAAAGGGGTTTTATGGTTTTGTGCAAAAGTATGTAACAGGCATGAGGAAGCATCTCCGACCCCATAAAGTGTATATATTCTTGATCAGTATCAATAGCCGAGTCGATATAGCCATGTCCGTCTGTGTGTCCGTCTGTATGAACGCCTGTTTCTCAGAGACTACAAAAGCTAGAGACTTCATATTTGAAATATAAGTTCTCGTAGTGCCGGGTCAATACAAGTTTATCATTTATCTCAATCCTTTCAAAAGCTATCGATAAATTAAGATTCCAGAACAGTGTTTTTAAGGAATAGCTTAAAATTTATAGGAAGTAGAATCACCAAATTTAGTACATACTATACCATACAGGGGTAAATACATTTCACTTTTTGGATACCCCTCCCCGAACTCACAGAAATCGAAAAATACGGATTTTACATAGATGCCATCTTTGTGTTCTACAAATTTCTTTACGATCAGACAATAAACAAAAAAGTTTTTAACGATTCAATGTACCATAGTTTGGGGCCAAATAGAAAAATAATGACGATCCGTTTCCTAGTTTTTGAGATATTGTATTTGAAAGCCGACCAAATTACCCTAAAATTGTGCAACCTCACTTGTTCTACGGGCGCCACTGTGCGACGGTGTCAAGAAGACTGATTGGTCTGTAGAACGATGGAACATATGGTGGTTTTCCCGGCTTTTAGAGTAATACCAGCGTCTGGATTTTCCAAATTGCCTCAGGCACTCATTAAAGAGCTTTGCGAACGCATTGGGATACAGTGCGAGCTCCAGTTTTAATGCGTGGTTTGGGATACCGTCAGGCCACGGTGCCGTGCTGGGCTTAAGGCTTCTCGCAGCTGCGAGAATTTCGTCTACCGTAACAATTTCAATAGCTGAAGCAGCTGCACTCTGATGGGCATCGGCAGCGAGCTCGAGCAGGTTGCTACTGCTACTGGGAAAGAGCGTCTCTACGATGAGCCGGAGTTCAGTAGCATTCTTCGGTGCTGCCTGCTTACCAGCATATATTCTTTTTGCGACCGTCTTGTAGGCCTTGCCCCAAGGATCGTACTCGGCAGATTAGCATAATTCTACAAAGCACTCTCGCTTGCTTTTGTGAATTTCAAACGTTAGTTCCCGTCTTGATGCTTGGTACTCTAGTTGTCGCTCTTCAAAGCAAGATCTGCCACGAGCGCGCTGATATCGCCTTCTGGCCCGGTGACAGGGCTGTCTCGTCCCAGCAGTATGTGGGTCCATGATCGCACTTATATGGATTGCGTCGCGCCATTCTGCTGTCACAGGCTTGCGTTAGCTTTGCCGCCATCTGAACAGCCCTCTGTTCTGCATTTCCGGCTGTGGTAAGTGTACGGACCTCTGCAGAGGATGACTGTCCGTTGAATGTGTCTGTGCGGTATCCTTTTACGTGCTGCGTTCGGTTTACACTGCGTATTGAGCGGTCTCCAACTGTGAACAGTATAGCAGACTGGTCATTAGCAGTGTAGGCATCGCTGATTTGCCACTGCGCCTCTCCGAACATGGGCGGGCTTATAAACGTGAGGTCGACGATCGACCCGGTCCCAGCTCTACTAAACGTATGTATAGTACCGTAGTTCAGCAGCGCTGAGTCTAGAGACGCAAATATCTCCAAGAGTGTTCGGCTTCTAGCGTTAGTCGTCTGGCTGCCCCACTCTTCGACCCATGCATTGAAGTCGCCTGCGATGACGACTCTGTTTCGTCCTTTGGCATCATCCCCTAGCTCCCCCAGGATGGCTATGAAGGCAGATAGCTGCAAGATTGGTGCAATATAGCAGCTATACACCCATGTGCTGCCTTCTTTAGCGCGCACGACCCCGTTATAGCTCCTCGTGCATGACAGTGTTATGTTCGGGTCTTCACATACCCACAATGCAGCTTTCCCGCTAGTTTCAGCACACCGCGTTCTTATGTAGCTGGACTTGTTGTGGTGACGTTCGCTGATTATGGCAACGCTAATGCGTTGTTCCCTCGTTGTTTGGTCCAGCAGTGCTTGGGCGGCTGAACAGTGGATAAGGTTTGTTTGCCATAACCTTATCATTTTACGATTTTCTGAAGGGCTTCTCGGTACGCTGGGCATCTTAAACTGCCCGTGTCATGATCCGTGTGTGTGTGTTTTTTTTTCTTTCATATTAGTTTATTAATGCTCTTAATAATATACATTTGTGTACAAAAATAAGGGGTGCGCGTTGTCAGCGGTATGGCAGCAAAGCAATGCTTCGCCGACACCTCGACACCACCCATAAGTTTCTTCTGCTGCGCTCAGCTCTCCTCAGCTCCGTCATGACCATCGCTGCGAAGGCGCAAGCAGTTTCCCAATTCTGGCTAGATTGCAGCTTGGGGACTAGATTAGTCACAGTGATACGGCCACCCATGGTTTCCTCCAGCGTCTGCCTTTGTGCTGTGAGCCTCTGACACTCGAATATCGAAAAATAAAAAACATTTACTTGATCTGACCCGGCAATACGAGAACTTAAAATATGAAGGCTCTTGTACTCTCTGAGATCAGCGCGTTCAAACAGACGGACAGACAGACAGATATGGCTAGATCGACTCGGCTGTTGATACACAGAGAGAAAAACGCCGGTCTAAAATCCAGCTTGATTGGTCTTAACTTGAGACCAACGATCTACATATGCATGTATGTAGATATTTGTCGTATAGCTTCAAAAACAACATACAGTGAATCATAAAAGTATTCGTTTATAGGTATATGACGCAAAAGCCTTAGTATTTAACCATCTAAGCAGTAATTTTGCTAGAACTTTTTGGACAGCATTCGTTGATTGATGTTTAGGAAAGGCAATGTAAAAGAAAGAATTAAAATAGTTAAGGCCCTTATCAAAATAGAACAACAAAACAAAAATAAACAGAGTTTTTCATTTCACAAAAGAATTTGTTGCGGCTGTTGCATATTCCGTAAGACTATTTTTTTAGGAAATTTCCCGAGTTTTTTGACAGTTCTGAGTGTGCGAATAAGATTTTCATTAAATGTTCAGTATGGCCTTCTTAGTATTTGTGACAACATCAAAATGCATAAGGCAAAGGAATTAACTACTGCTGAGAATAAAATAATATTATATCTTCACAGTGAGGGGCGGTCAACTGATTATATTTGCAAAATGTTTAACAGAAGTGCTCGAAAAGCTATACAACGTATATGAAATCGCGGTAGCTTGAAAAAAAATCAGCGTTCTAAATGGTTATCTGGCAGTGACGAGAAGAAAATTCTACATGAAAACAGGAATAACCCGCATCTTTCTGCTCCAAAATTTAACGATATACTCCAGACAACCCCTTACACGAGTGTATGCGATGAAACTGTTCCCTGGGTGCTCCAAGACAGTTATATAAATGGTCGAGTTTTCAGAAAGAATCCATTGATTGCGACAGTCAATGTTACAAGAAGATTAACTTTCGCGAATTGCTAAAAAACTCAACCTTTGTCAGTCTTGGAGACTGTCATATTCAGCGAGAAGAGCAAATAATAAATTTTTGGGTCTGAACAACAGCAACTGATGTGGCGTGAGCCTAGGCGGGCTATGAATGCGCCAAAATAAAACAAGTAAGAGTGCTCTAGTCGAGAGTGCCCGACTAGGAAATACCCTGACCCAAGGTCTTACATTCATTGAAGTTATTTATCTGCATTCATGCATAGAAACACACACACACATATACAAACAAAAGCTGCTTGCTATGCGCGTCATTCATTTGCTTTGATTCTTCTTCTTCCTTTGGCTTTTAACTATGGTACATCGTTAATAACTTCTTTGTTTATTGTCTGATCAAACTGAAATTTGTAGGACACAAAGATGGCATATAAATGTGCAACTATGTAAAATCCAAAGGTCATACCTTTAATATTACGTATTTTTCAATTTCTGTGAGATTGGAGAGGGGTATCCAAAAAGTAAAATGTATTTTACCTTTCTATGCTATAGAAGAATATATGTACCAAATTTGGTGACTCTACACTCTATTGCTTTTAAGCTATACCTAAAAAACACTGTTCTGGAATCTTAATTTATCGATAACTTTTGAAAGGATTGAAATATAGAAAAAAAGTTTAGTTTGTATCGAGGCGGCAGCACAGTAACTTAAACTTAAATATACAGTCGCTAGCTTTTATGACTTTCAAGTTATACCCGAAAAACACTTGGCTGGAATCGAAATTTATCGATAACTTTTGAACGGGACGAGATATCGAAAAAAAATGATAAACTGGTCTTGTCCCGGCACTACGAGAACTTATATTTCAAATATGAAGTCTCTAGCTTTTCTAGTCTCTGAGAAACGTGCGTTCATACAGACGGACAGACGGTCACACGGACAGACGGACGGACAGACGGACAGGGCTAAATCTACTCGGCTATTGATAGTGATCAAGAATATATATACTTTATGGGGTCGGAGATGATTCCTTATGCCTGTTACATACTTTTGCACAAAACCATAATACCCCTTTTTCCCATTTTAAATGGGATCAGGGTATAACAAGTAAGAGTGCTCTAGTCGAGAGTGCCCGACTAGGATATACCCTGATCCAAGGTCTTACATTCATTGAAGTTATTTATCTGCATTCATACATAGAAACACACACACATATACAAAAAAAGCTGCTGGCTACGCGCGTCATACATTTGCTTTGCTTCTTCTTCTTCCTTTGGCCCTAAACTATGTTACATTGAATCGTTAATAACTTCTTTGTTTTTTGTCTGATCGTAATGAAATTTGTGGGACACAAATATGGCATATAAATGTGAGACTTTGTAAAATCCGAAGGTTATACCTCTTCAAATACGTATTTTTTGATTTCTTGGAGATCGGGGAGGGGTATCCAAAAAGTGAAATGCATTTAACCTTTGTATGCTATTGGAGAGTATATGTACCAAATTTACTGACTCTACGTTTTATAACTTTTAAGCTATACCTTAAAAACACTGTTTTGGAAACTTAATTTATCGATAACTTTTGAAAGGATTGAGATATTGAAAAAAAAAATGATGAGTTTGTTAAGAGCCGGCAGTACAGTAACCTAAATCTGAATATAAGCTTCTAGCTTTTATGACTTTCAAGTGATGCCCGAAAAACAGTTGTCTGGAATCGAAATTTATCGATAACTTTTGAACGGGATGAGATATCGATAAACTTGTATTGACCCGGCACCACGAGAACTTATATTTCAAATATGAAGTCTCTAGCTTTTGTAGTCTCTGAGAAACGCTCGTTCATGCAGACGGACGGACAGACAGACGGACGGAAATGGCTAGATCGACTTGACTATTGATAGTGATCATTAATAAATATACTTTATGGGGTCGGAGATGCTTCCTTATGCCTGTTACATACTTTTGCACAAAACCATTTAACCCTTTTTTCCCATTTTTAATAGGATCAGGGTATAAAAAAAAACCTCGTCATAAGTGCCACCAAAATGGGATTTGAGCGTGCTCAATTTATTTTTCAGCAAGATAACGAGCCAAAGAATACTGCTTGGGAAGTTAAAATGTGGCTCCAGTACAATACAAAACAAGTAAGAGTGCTCTCGTCGAGAGTGACCGAATAGGAGATACCCTGAACCCAGTTCTCACATTCATAATTCTTTATCTGCATTTATACATAGAAACACACACACGCACACACAGGTACAAACACAACCTGCTGGCTCCGCGCGTCATGCAATTGCTTTGCTTCTTCTTCCATTGGCCCCAAACTATGTTACATTGAATCGTAATTAACTTCTTTGTTTATTGTCCGATCATATCGCAGGACATAAAGATGACATATAAATGTGAGACTATGTAAAACCCCAAGGTCATACCTCTAAAAATACATATTTTTCGATTTCTGGGAGATCGGAGTGAGGTATGCAAAAAGTAAAATCGTTGTATGCTATTGGAGAATATACATACAAAATTTAGTGTCTCTACCTCTAATAGCTTTTACGCTATACTTAAAAAACACTGTTCTGGAATCTTAATTTATCGATAACTTTTGAAAAGGACGAGATATCGAGAAAAAAATGATAATTTTGTGTTGTCCCGGCCCTACGAGATCTTATATTTTAAATATGAAGTCTCTAGCTTTTGTAATCTCTGAGAAACGCTCGTTCATACAGACGGACGGACAGACAGCCAGACGGACATGGCTAGATCGACTCGACTATTGATAGCGATCAATAATATACATACTTTATGGGGTCGGAGATGCCTCCTTATGCTTGTTACATACTTTTGCACAAAACCATTATACCTTTTTTCCCATTTTTAATGGGATCAGGGTATAAAAAAACGAGAAAGAAAGGCTTTCTTCTGCACTCCGAAGGTAGTACCCTAGCAGTCGCTTAATTTAATGAAACACTCTTGTTTATACAAAAAGAGAATGACAATGCTACCTTTAAAAATGAATTTTCTTATTTAAATCAATATTTCGACCAAATGCTCATATGGCAGCTATAAGATAAACTCGTCCGATTTCGACGAAATTCAATCAATCAATATAAAGTATTATAAAACTTGCACTTACTCTGTTTTTTTTTATTATAGCTTCAGAAACAAACAAGTTATTCATACAAGGACTAATTTTTCAACTGATAGTTCCTATGGCAGCTATAAGATATAGTAGTCCGATTTTGATGAAATTTTAGATAATGCTCAAACTGATTATGAGTTACCGATTGTAAGTTTGGTAGAATTATCTCAAAAACAAAAACCGATTTTGCTGTTGTAACAACAATTTGCAACTGGCTGGCCGAGCTTTGTCAGGTGGTGTTGCGATCTCACGCGAAATTTTTCTGCAAAACCCACAGGGAGTACCGTTTGCTAGCAGTTACGACGAAGTATTTATTTCTTCATAAACGTCTCTCTCAATTATTTTTACACCGCTCAGTCATACAATAAGAAGAAGCGCGCCGCGCAGTAGGCTAACTGCAGGGCCGTGGACAAAGTGATACCGAGCGAGGTGGTTGACGTGGATCGTCTTGGTTGCGCGTTTTCATGGTAGGCGTATTGCGTAAGCCAGGTCAGAATGGCGTTTATTTTATTGCATTTAGTTTAATTTTTTTTCTTTATATTCATTTACCATTTGTTTTTGTTTTACGTAAATAACTCATATTTTACTGGTTATTAGGGTATAATGGTTTTGTGCAAAAGTATGTAACAGGCATAAGAAAACATCACCGACCCCATAAGTGTATATATTCTTGATCACTATCAATAGCCGAGTCGATATAGCCATGTCCGTCTGTGTGAACGCGCTTTTCTCAGAGGCAACAAAAGCTAGAGACTTTATATTTGAAATAAAAGTTCTCGTTTCGGCGAGACAATACAAGTTTATCATTTATCTCGTCCCTTTCAAAAGTTATCGATAATATTCGATTCCGGACTAGTGTTTTTCGGGCATAACTTAAAAGTCATAAAAGCTAGAGACTTTATATTTCAATTTAAATTCTCGTACTGCCGGCTTAATACAAACTCATCATTTTTTTTCGATATCTCGAACCGTTCAAAAATTAAATTATGATTCCAAAACAGTGTTTTTTAGGTAAAGCTTAAAAGTTATAAGAGATAGAGGCACCAAATTAGGTATGTATATTTTTCTATAGCATAGTGCCGGGTCAATACAAGTTCAACTTTTTTTTTTCGATATCTAAACCCGTTCAAAAGTTATCGATAAACTTCGAATCCAGACCAGTGTTTTTAAGGCATAACTTGAAAGTCATAAAAGCTAGAAACTTTATATTAATGTTCAAGTTACTGTATTACCGGTTCGACACGAACTTATCATTTTTTGTTCGACATCTCAATCCTTTCAAAAGTTATCGATAAATAAAGATTCCAGAACAGTGTTTTTAAGGTATAGCTTAGAAGTTATAAGAGGTAGAGTCACCAAATTTTGTACATGATGATTACTCTGCTTGGGGTAAATACCACGCTAACCCTCATATAAGGGAGTGAGATCTATGCCCAAGCGAAGCTCACCCTAAGTAGGTCGATTAGTGAGTGAATAATAATCTCAAGGCCGGAAAGATCTGATCACCACCAGGGGCTTAAAGTATCGAGTAAGTAAGTCAGAAATCATCTCATAAGGGGAGTCTGAGTTCGGGACTGACCCTGGAAAGTACACCTGAAACAGAAGCACTAGCATTTCCCGTCGGTCCTGAGTATAAGAACCATCTGTTCTTCCAAGTAGCCCCACTGCATTAGATGATTCTTTGACCTATACTGTGTGAAGTGCCTGCACACTTTCACAGTAGTTGCTCCAGGTATCGCGCTTAGCACGTCTTATGTTTTTGTTGTACTCAGTAAGGGCGCACCTATATGCTTCCCACGTGTCTCTATTGGCTTTGGCCGTGTTGAACAGCCGTCTAACCTTCCGCCGTTGATTAACAAGACCCTCGCACCACCAGGGAACCTCGCGGCTGACCCGATGTGGTTTTAGGACTGTACTGTTATGGTAGAATGAGATAAGCACATCGTGAAGCGAATTTGCAGTCAACTCTATCTCTCCAACAGAGGTAAAGTTGCTGGTCAATTGGTCAGCTTTCGAAGCCACAAAGGCTTCGAACATGTACCAAGTCGTTTTCTTAGGGTTATAGGCATTTTTTTGGAGTTCCTCTCGGCCTAGGATATCAAACCTGATGTGCTAATGGTCTGAAAACATAACCTCATCGGTAACTCGCTAATTACTGATATAATCGGACAAAGATTCAAAAACCAGTTCATGAAGGTTGGCTTGCACCCCTTATTAGCTATATCTAAATGACTACGCGTAAGATATTCTAAAAGGCACACACCTCTGCCAAAGCAGTAACAGATCTTGCCGCCGCAATTGTCAATCGTCTACATGGATGCGTCATCCACCATGATGGCGCGATGCAGCATGGCACCACTTGTAGCCTGCTGCGGGACCCTCCACTGTCCAGTGCTGACCTTATTCTGAGCATCTACACATATTATTATTATTATCTGAACTAACCCCTGTATTACTTTTGTTAACCCGAACGTAAACTGCGGCACACACAGTGTTCACCGAACTTGTAGCCCCGCTACGCATTCCAGATGCAGGGATATTGTTCAACCAGTTGTATTAATTTTGTTGTGTCCTCCTCCAAAAAGGTTGTGTCCATTTTGGTCCTACTTTTGCGGCAACCTTTTCTGGCGGCTCCACCTTGAATTCCAAATCCATCTATGTACATATGAATTTGTTGTTACAATATATTAAGTTGTATGTATTTAATAATATTACGTTTTTATTTATGCTCACGTTTTTTATATGCGCAGCAATTGAATTTATGTATATATACTCTTAATCAATACTCACAACAGCTGTGAAATATAGAACAATTTTGGCAGTCGATATTTTTCGCAGCCCCGTTGTCGTCCCTGGCTAAAAATTTAATAAATTACCACGCAAAACACTTTAATTGAAAAAACATCAATGAAAATGTTAAAAAACAATAAAGTATGAGTTGGTGCACATAGCTAAGAAATTTAGATATTGAATAATTAAAACCGCAGCGAACAAAATAAGTTTATTTAAAAACAAATGTATTTCATTATGAATAATAAAAATAGCAATAAAACAGTATTAAATGTGTATTTTAAATAGTCAGATATGTTTTCCAAATTAATTCATAGTCCCCAGATATATTTTTATTTAAAAAGTTAACAATATTTGCAGGGCCTTGTTATTACATTTTTTTTTGTAGGAACAAACATAAGCTCTAGTTACGAGTGCCCGACTAGAAGATGTTGCAGTGGGATGTCGGTCTATCGATAGGGACTGTCCAAAAGGGTTACAGGGTGGCAACGCTATGAACGGTTAACAGACCAAGAGAGAGAGAGAGGGCGTTCACGAGGCGTTTGGGTGAGCGCGCGCAAATGTACACGCACACATGCAAACGTTCAAATTTCGTTTCAGCTTTAGCTAACGGAATTGACGAACTGCAAAATTTCGATTTGACATAGCAACAGCGGCAAGGAAAGTGCAATTTGATTTGAACAGATTACAGTCGGCATTGCAAAGCCAAAGGCAGCTATACAATCTTAAAGTGACTCTCGTTCCAGCTAAATTTTTTGTTCGAGTGTCTGGCAAAATTTAATAAAAGTGAGTGTCAGCAAAGGGGATGTGCAACGCCCAGATAAAGAAAATGTGTGGTTTTATAAAACCTTTCAGGCCGATCCAGCAGTTCGTGGCTCTGCAAGGAATGGTTATTTATACGTGGCAGCAAAGGGACCACTCATAGCCATCACCAAGTGCATTGATCGATCGGGGTGCGGCGCTGGAGCCAGTTAAAGTGGGATACCCTAGAAGCTGCAGCGACTCCCCGAATAACCATTTGGCCGTCGAAAGATCCAAACAGTGGGGTGCAGAGTGAGTCCGTTCCAAAAGGGAGCAGTGCGACGAGAGTCCTTTAGCAGTTTATTCACGAATGTTGAAATTTCAATATGTTAGCGGCCCAAGCAAAAAAATAAATTCTGTATAAAAAAAGAAGTATAAAGAAACAAGGTGGACGCATTTACTGGTGCCGCAGATAATACCACGGCTTGCATTGAACGTGTTGCTACTCCGAGATACCTCGCCGAAGCCTTCAGCAAAATTTGTATTAAATATTTAAATTATTTAAATTATTATACTTTGGAAATTCGCATGATTATTCCCGCTACTATTTATATATATATTTATTTGATTTGATATTTATATATTTATTTATTTGATCTATTATATATTTATTTATTTATTTTATATCTTTGTGTGACTGATAATTTATCAGTTTCAATTCTCGTGTGAGTGTCCTTATGTAGTAACGCAATTATAACCACGTAGAGTTTCATACACGCGTAGACCAATTAGAGTTTTCGTATGAGTTTTAAGAGGTCCCTTACATTTGTCCCTTGGAGCTCCTACAGGATGAGGTAGGGTAGAAATACGTGTTTCATGACCTCTGGTAATTAAAGTACACTTTTGTTTTGCAAGTGAATTATTCTGGTTTGCCTCGCGTATTGATTGCTCGGTTATGGTGTATCACTATTTTAATTAGCCAGTTGCCTGGAGACACTCTCATGCCAAAAATGTTGTAAATCGTAATGCAGGGAAAATAAAGCTAAATGTTACCGTGTAAGATACATAAGAATTAAATGTTCAATTGCAAATACGAAATGTGCGCTTAATATATAGATATAATTATAGACCGTTAGGATAAGTGCTATTTAAAATCTATAAAAAAAGGGGTGTTGACTCAAATAAATGTTTAGCAACACTGGTTGGGTGGGCACGCTAGGGCAGAACATCGACGCCCCGTTTCAGTGTTGAAAGAGTTGTAGATTTTGTTTGGTTTGTGTTATTGCCGATTAAATGGTATCGTAGATCAGCTGTTTTTTATACCCTGATCCCATTAAAAATGGGAAAAAGGGGTATAATGGTTTTGTGCAAAAGTATGTAACAGGCATAAGGAAGCATCTCCGACCCCATAAAGTATATATATTCTTGATCAGTATCAATAGCCGAGTCGATATAGCCATGTCCGTCTGTCCGTCTGTATGAACGCGTGTTTCTCAGAGACTACAAAAGCTAGAGACTTCATATTTGAAGTATAAGTTCTCGTAGTGGCGGGACGATACAAGTTTATCATTTTTTTCGATATCTCATCCCGTTCAAAAGTTATCGATAAATATCGATTTCAGACAAGTGTTTTTCGGGCATAACTTGAAAGTCATAAAAGCTAGAAACTTTATATTCAGGTTTAAGTTACTATACTGCCGGTTCTAAACAAACTCATCATTTTTTTTTCAATATCTCAATCCTTTCAAAAGTTATCGATAAATTAAGTTTCCAAAACAGTGTTTTTAAGGTATAGCTTAAAAGTTATAAGACTTAGAGTCACCAAATTTTACTCTCCAATAGCATACAAAGGATAAATGCATTTCACTTTTTGGATACCCCTCTCCGATCTCCAAGAAATCGAAAAATACGTATTTTAAGAGGTATGACCTTCGGATTTTACATAGTCTCACATTTATATGCCATCTTTGTGTCCTACAAATTTCATTACGATCGGACAATAAACAAAGAAGTTATTAACGATTCAATGTAACATAGTTTGGTGCCAAAGGAAGAAGAAGAAGCAAAGCAAATGTATGACGCGCGTAGCCAGCAGCTTTTTTTTGTATATGTGTGTGTGTTTCTATGTATGAATGCAGATAAATAACTTCAATGAATGTAAGACCTTGGATCAGGGTATATCCTAGTCGGGCACTCTCGACTAGAGCACTCTTACTTGTTTTTGTTTAGAGATGTGCAGACTTGGTCGTTTTGGTGTGATTGTTCGTGACGGCGGGCACGGGTGAACCCACCCCTATAAGAGAGTACTGGCTGGCTGGCGCTGCCCCATGAGATAAACCGACACGTAACAATATGGCGCCCAATCAGGAAATATTGCAGGTTATTGCCAATGGGCAACATCCTGGAAAATTTTCAGAAATAAAATATAACACGAGAAGACGAAGTCTCACCATTCGTGGTCTGTCGTTTGCGCCATTCGGATTTTGCGGCTTGTAAGGAGCAAAGACTCACTTCAATTGTGCAGAGGAAGAGTGACGCACACGACATTTCAACGTTTGTTCAGCGCCGAGTAGGCATAGAATAGGAAGTGGAGACTTATGCGTCTCAGATGGAGACAGCATACATCGCTCCAAGAAAATAGTGGCATGCAGAAGCGTTCAGGTCACTAAAGGGGAACGGTGTGTCGTTGCCGCTTTTTGTAGCAGGCGATTCGCCACTGTGACCATTGCCTGGTGGAAAATTGTGATGAACGAGACTGTGATACAATAAAATGTGATATAGAGTAGTTTATTTTTTTTTGTTTTAGATCGGCAATTTAAATGATAAATTAATATTTTTTTGTTGACTTTGTGTATGTCACACAATCATACGTTTACGGAGCTTGTGATCGTCACCAAGTCTTTCAGGGGTTAACGAGTGTCCCGTAAGATCTATAATTTTTACGCGTTGCATTCGGACTCCTGATAGGAGGGGGACAAACGCATTTTGAAGAAAATGATATGGACTAGGGAATAAGGGTAACGAATCTTGACTATCGGCCATACTCCAGAAGAATGGTCAGAATAGTCGACATCAAGCCCAGGTTTCACTTGAATATTAATAGCGTAGTTTGGATAAATAGCACTCCAGCGGGTTGTATGGTTCCCTCTCCTTCTTGATTTGGATGATTCGTTTTGAACTTATTTTCGTTTGGAATTTATTTTTTGGTTGAAATTTATTTTTTTTGTGTGGTCTGGTTGATATATAGGGTATTATAACGGAGTGGTTCAGACAAAAGTCTTATAAACAGTTAACATTTTGGGGTGAGTGATTGAGTGAGAAAATTTTTTTATGGCGTCTGGCGGTCAGCAAGGTGACCATAGTCATCAAACCCGCTCAAAGGGATCCCCTCTTGAAGAGAGCTTATGGGGGGCAAGCGAAGGCAATGAAGCAAGGCTACCGTTACAGATGCATAAGGGTTTGTTGCGCACCCCAACAAGATCGGTAGGTGCGAGCATGCCAGAGGCACCACGGGAACTGGGGGCTGCCGAGAAGTCAGCCGTGAATGTGGCGTTAGCTCAGGCCCACGCTACTTATAGGCAGTCTTTACCACCAGGGATTAGCGAGGTGTTAAGGGAAGAGATTCGGGCAGGCATGCAAAATATGATGCAGTTATAAAACGAAGTGCTACGTCTGATCAGCAAGGAGTCCCACCTAGGCCGTCGTCTATCGATACTAGGGAACCGGAGTCCATAGCCAAATCCAATCTTAGGGCAGTGCCCAAACAACACCTGAGCAACGTGCTCTTTGCTCCATCTCCTTCCCCAAGGCTTTCGCATTGGAACACGGAAGACGCGGTTACCAGCCCACATCGGGTCGAGCGACAAGCTCGGGAGTGGCGTAATCCGTGGGCTGATCAAAAGAGTGGCGATGAACAAATGGACCCGGAGGCCGAAAGCTACGAACCGAGGTACCAAAGCACTTTTGATAGGGGAAATCATTCTTGGAAGATAGATAGATGGTTGAGGATTTTGTTTTCCGGATAGAGTTTCTGCAACACCAATATAGATGCCCATGGAGCGAAGTTCTTAAGTTGTTTCATACCGTGCTGGTGTGTAAAGCAACGGAATGGTACTGGGTGCATGTGAGGCAAGCTAGGGTTGATAGTTGGCAATCTTTGAGGAGCGCACTGCTCGATAGGTTTCGATTCCCATGGTCCGAGCACGACCGGATGCATGAGCTGTTGAAACGAGAGCAGCAGCCCGGAGAAGTGGCGGAGGAGTACATTCATGCCATGAGACAACTAGCATCGCGTTTACAGAAGCCTCTGAATGAGCGACAAGTGGTCAAGATTATCAAGAAGGGTCTACGCCAACACCTAGCCCGTTACTTATATGCGATGGACATATTCACAGTCGACCAGTTGCGAAATGAAGCGTGTGAAGTGGAAGCCAGTTTTGGAAGACGACATAGCCTTCCAATATATGGGGTCTCACAGCGCTATACTGGGGGAAAAAAGGCGGGGGTCGACGAGTTGGAAGTAGAGCCAGAAGAGATGGTAGCGGAAGTGCGGTTTGAGGCGAGGCATCAGGGCCGACCCGGTTGTTGGAACTGCGAGGAGAATGGACATGATTTCCGGGATTGTCCAGCCTTAGAAAGGAAGCTGTTTTGCTACCGATGTGGTTGTCCCGGGGTCATCTCTCCAAAATGTCTAGAATGTTCGGGAAACGGGCGGTTGGGCGTGAAGAGAATGGGCAACTCACGCTCGAAAGCGCAGCCGGTGAGGGAAAAGGATCAGATGTAGACGAGGAAAAAGTTGGTAGGGATAAGAGCGCATGTCAGGCTTAAAATACTCCTCGGGATTTACCCATTGAAGAAAGGTGGAGGAAGTATTTAGAAATAAGGAATAGAATTTTTGCAAATAGGCAGTTAGAGGGCATGCGAGTGGTGACGCGCCGAGTAAAGAAAGCACGTGAACGCTTCCGCAGACGGCACATGGTAAAACGACAAATTCTGGAAGCTGTCACCCGGGGCGAATTAAGAGATTCGCGCGTGTTTGCCGAAGTCCTGGTGGGTAACCGAACTATTCGGGGGCTTCTGGACACAGACGCGAGCGTCAGTTTGCTGCGGAAAGACAGTCGGGAATTAACAGAAGAGCTAGGGATACCCATGATACCCTATGTATCGACGGTACGAACCGCCGGCGGAGAGGATCGGTCTATTATAGGCCGGGTGGATCTGCCGATAGTATATGAGGGCTTACAGAAAAATGTAACCTTCTTTATATGCCCATATCTACAGCAGTCTGCTTATTTTGGGGTGGATTTCTGGAGAGCCTTCAACTTAGCACCAGCGGTTTTAGGAACAGAGAAGCCCATCTCGGACCAAAGCAAAGTGGAAGAGCTATTGGCTGGGTCGATGGAGTACTATAGAGAGGAGGAAGAAGATGTGGCGGCACGTGATCTGGATTCATGGGAGTTGTCCAATGAAGAGAGAGCGGAGCTGGAGGTAGTAAAAAGGGAATATCTTACTTTTGAACAGGCTGGGTTGGGTAAAACCGATAAGGAGCAACACACCATTGACTTGGTGGAGGGCTCGCAACCGTTCAAAGATAGGCCTTATCTCCTGTCTCCAGCTATGCAAAAGGTAGTTGATGACGAAGTGGACCAAATGTTGAGTTTGGGCATAATCGAGGAAAGCAATAGTCCCTGGAGTAACCGCACCACGGTAGTGCGACGGCCAGGCAAAAATCGGGTTTGCCTCGATGCGCGGAAGCTCAACAATTTGCAAATAAAGGACGCTTATCCACTGCCCTGCATAGAAAGCATCCTGTCTAGAATCGATCGAACGCATTATATATCTAGTGTTCATCTAAAGTTCGCTTATTAGCAGGTCGAATCAGACGACAAGAGAAAGCCTTACACGGCGTTCACAATTCCTGGCAGACCTTTGTATCAGTTCCGAGTTATGCCTTTCGGATCATGCAATGCGACGCAGCGGCTGTTCCGTCTGATGGATAAAGTAATACCCACTGAGATGCGGACCAATGTCTTTGTCTATCTGGATGATCTGCTGATCATCGCTTCGGATTTCCAGACACATCTGAAATATTTGCGTCAGGTAGGTCAGTGCTTGCGGGATGCCAACCTGTCGATCGGATTACAAAAATCCAAATTCTGTTTCAAAGCCTTAAAATATCTCGGCTTTATCATCGGGGGTGGCAGGCTACGCATGGACCCGGAACGAGTGATAGCCATCGAACGAATCCCGGCGCCTCGTTCGCGCAAAGAAGTTCGTGCTTTTCTAGGAACGGCAGGATGGTATCATAGATTCATTAAAGATTTCGCGACGTTGGCGGTGCCTTTGACTGAATCTCTCAAAAAGGACAGTGGCAAGTTTGTTTTGGGAGAGAAAGGCGTAAGGGCCGTGGAGAAGTTGAAGACGGCTCTAACTACTGGCCCAGTGCTCATACACGCAGATTTCACAAGACGTTTTTTTGTGCAGTGTGATGCGTCTCAGTTCGGAGTAGGGGCTGTGTTATTCCAAAAGGATTTGGAAGATCGAGAGCACCCTATAACTTTTTTCTCGGCAAAGTTGAATAAACATCAGCGCAACTATTCCGTCACTGAGAAAGAATGTTTGGCGGTGATCCTGTCGATACGCAAGTTTAGGCCATACATCAAAGGGATGCCCTTTACGTGTCTGACCGACCACGCCAGTCTGAAGTGGCTGATGTCCATGAAAGATCTGAGTGGCAGGTTAGCTAGGTGGTCGTTACAGCTACAAGGCTTTGATTTCGACATCGAACATCGCAAGGGTAGTGAGAACGTGGTGGCAGATACGGAGTGTAGAGGCGATGAGTTTGGATCCGGGAGAATTGTTGGGGTTTGAGACATTAGCTTTTGAGTCGAGTGAGTACCGCGAATTATTAGAACAGGTCAGGCTAAACAAAGAGAAGTTGGCCGATATCAAAGTTGAGGGAGGCGTCTTGTTCAACCGGATGGGTTTCACTCGTTCGGAGGAGAAATTAGAGGAGTCCACGTTGAAGCTATGGATATCCAGCGTCTTGACGGCCGGCTTAATTGAAAAGGCTCATGTTCAACAAACAGCGGGACACGGAGGAGTAGTCAAAATCTTAGCAAATTTACGGCGTCAATTTTACTGGCCCGGCATGGCGGTGCAAGTGAGAAAGTGGGTACAGCAGTGCATAACTTGTAAAGAGAGCAAGGCCCCGAATTTCAGCATGCGGGTAGGCATAGGCCAAGAGGTACAGACCGGTCGACCGTTCCAAAAACTTTACGTTGATTTTTTGGGGAAGTATCCGCGGTCGAAACAGGGCCAAGCATGGATTTTCATAGTTGTAGACCATTTCTCAAAGTTCACATTTTTGAAGGCCATGCGCGAAGCCACTGCTGCTAAAGTCGTTGACTTTTTGGTCAATGAAGTTTTTTACAAATTTGGCGTACCCGAGGTCATCCACTCAGATAATGGATGTCAATTTGTCTCAAAAACTTTTCAAAGTATGCTAGAAGCTTTCGGAGTCATACATATGAGTACGGCGGTGTACTCGCCCCAGAGTAATGCGGAGCGAGTCAACCGGACTGTGTTGGCGGCAATCCGAGCATACCTCAAACAAGATCACCGGGAATGGGATAGGTATTTGCCAGAGATTGAGGTAGCCATCCGAAACGCCGTGCACTCTGCAACAGGAGTAACTCCGTTCTTCGCGGTTTTCGGACATCACATGTTCCTCAACGGGGCTAATTATAAACTAGCTCGGAAATTAGGGTCTCTAGATGATTATGCGAGTTCTCATCTGCATCCCGCGGATAAGATTCAGATCATTAGGCAACGAATCCAGGATTGTCTGCATTCCGCGTATGAACGATGTCATCAACGTGGTGAGATACGAGCGAGGAAGTTTAAGGCGGAACCCGGCCAGGAAGTTTATCGGCAAAATTTCGTGATAAGCTTTTAACGCCAAGTTTGCTCGGCGATTTCTGAGAGCTCGAGTAGTGCGAAGGGGGTGTATCACGCTAAGGACATACGGCTCTAGTCTTAAGTCGTGGTGTGCCCCACGTTAGGGCGCTGTTTTGGAAGAGAAAGCAGCCGGCCAGATGGCTCAGAAAGGGGACCGGTCTAGACGCCATCCCAGGTGCTCCCGCAGATTCCGTCGGTTGCTCGGCATCCCAGAGAATCTTTGGGTGATGTTGCAGTGGGATGTCGGTCTATCGATAGGGACTGTCCAAATGGGTTACAGGGTGGCAACGCTATGAACGGTTAACAGACCAAGAGAGAGAGAGAGGGCGTTCACGAGGCGTTTGGGTGAGCGCGCGCAAATGTACACGCACACATGCAAACGTTCAAATTTCGTTTCTGCTTTAGCTAACGGAATTGACGAACTGCAAAATTTCGATTTGGCATAGCAACAGCGGCAAGGAAAGTGCAATTTAATTTGAACAGAGTACAGTCGGCATTGCAAAGCCAAAGGCAGCTATACAATCTTAAAGTGACTCTCGTTCCAGCTAAATTTTTTGTTCGAGTGTCTGTCAAAATTTAATAAAAGTGAGTGTCAGCAAAGGGGATGTGCAACGCCCAGATAAAGAAAATGTGTGGTTTTTTAAAACCTTTAAGGCCGATCCAGCAGTTCGTGGCTCTGCAAGGAATGGTTATTTATACGTGGCAGCAAAGGGACCACTCATAGCCATCACCAAGTGCATTGATCGATCGGGGTGCGGCGCTGGAGCCAGTTAAAGTGGGATACCCTAGAAGCTGCAGCGACTGCCCGAATAACCATTTGGCCGTCGAAAGATCCAAACAGTGGGGTGCAGAGTGAGTCCGTTCCAAAAGGCAGCAGTGCGACGAGAGTCCTTTAGCAGTTTATTCACGAATGTTGAAATTTCAATATGTTAGCGGCCCAAGCAAAAAAATAAATTCTGTATAAAAAAAGAAGTATAAAGAAACAAGGTGGACGCATTTACTGGTGCTGCAGATAATACCACGGCTTGCATTGAACGTGTTGCTACTCCGAGATACCTCGCCGAAGCCTTCAGCAAAATTTGTATTAAATATTTAAATTATTTAAATTATTATACTTTGGAAATTCGCATGATTATTCCCGCTACTATTTATATATATATTTATTTGATTTGATATTTATATATTTATTTATTTGATCTATTATATATTTATTTATTTAATTTATATCTTTGTGTGACTGATAATTTATCAGTTTCAATTCTCGTGTGAGTGTCCTTATGTAGTAACGCAATTATAACCACGTAGAGTTTCATACACGCGTAGACCAATTAGAGTTTTCGTATGAGTTTTTAGAGGTCCCTTACATTTGTCCCTTGCAGTGTGATGCGTCTCAGTTCGGAGTAGGGGCTGTGTTATTCCAAAAGGATTTGGAAGATCGAGAGCACCCTATAACTTTTTTCTCGGCAAAGTTGAATAAACATCAGCGCAACTATTCCGTCACTGAGAAAGAATGTTTGGCGGTGATCCTGTCGATACGCAAGTTTAGGCCATACATCAAAGGGATGCCCTTTACGTGTCTGACCGACCACGCCAGTCTGAAGTGGCTGATGTCCATGAAAGATCTGAGTGGCAGGTTAGCTAGGTGGTCGTTACAGCTACAAGGCTTTGATTTCGACATCGAACATCGCAAGGGTAGTGAGAACGTGGTGGCAGATATGGAGTGTAGAGGCGATGAGTTTGGATCCGGGGGAATTGTTGGGGTTTGAGACATTAGCTTTTGAGTCGAGTGAGTACCGCGAATTATTAGAACAGGTCAGGCTAAACAAAGAGAAGTTGGCCGATATCAAAGTTGAGGGAGGCGTCTTGTTCAACCGGATGGGTTTCACTCGTTCGGAGGAGAAATTAGAGGAGTCCACGTTGAAGCTATGGATATCCAGCGTCTTGACGGCCGGCTTAATTGAAAAGGCTCATGTTCAACAAACAGCGGGACACGGAGGAGTAGTCAAAATCTTAGCAAATTTACGGCGTCAATTTTACTGGCCCGGCATGGCGGTGCAAGTGAGAAAGTGGGTACAGCAGTGCGTAACTTGTAAAGAGAGCAAGGCCCCGAATTTCAGCATGCGGGTAGGCATAGGCCAAGAGGTACAGACCGGTCGACCGTTCCAAAAACTTTACGTTGATTTTTTGGGGAAGTATCCGCGGTCGAAACAGGGCCAAGCATGGATTTTCATAGTTGTAGACCATTTCTCAAAGTTCACATTTTTGAAGGCCATGCGCGAAGCCACTGCTGCTAAAGTCGTTGACTTTTTGGTCAATGAAGTTTTTTACAAATTTGGCGTACCCGAGGTCATCCACTCAGATAATGGATGTCAATTTGTCTCAAAAACTTTTCAAAGTATGCTAGAAGCTTTCGGAGTCATACATATGAGTACGGCGGTGTACTCGCCCCAGAGTAATGCAGCGGAGCGAGTCAACCGGACTGTGTTGGCGGCAATCCGAGCATACCTCGAACAAGATCACCGGGAATGGGATAGGTATTTGCCAGAGATTGAGGTAGCCATCCGAAACGCCGTGCACTCTGCAACAGGAGTAACTCCGTTCTTCGCGGTTTTCGGACATCACATGTTCCTCAACGGGGCCAATTATAAACTAGCTCGGAAATTAGGGTCTCTAGATGATCATGCGAGTTCTCATCTGCATCCCGCGGATAAGATTCAGATCATTAGGCAACGAATCCAGGATTGTCTGCATTCCGCGTATGAACGATGTCATCAACGTGGTGAGATACGAGCGAGGAAGTTTAAGGCGGAACCCGGCCAGGAAGTTTATCGGCAAAATTTCGTGATAAGCGACTTTGGGAAAGCTTTTAACGCCAAGTTTGCTCGGAGATTTCTGAGAGCTCGAGTAGTGCGAAGGGGGTGTATCACGCTAAGGACATACGGCTCTAGTCTTAAGTCGTGGTGTGCCCCACGTTAGGGCGCTGTTTTGGAAGAGAAAGCAGCCGGCCAGATGGCTCAGAAAGGGGACCGGTCTAGACGCCATCCCAGGTGCTCCCGCAGATTCCGTCGGTTGCTCGGCATCCCAGAGAATCTTTGGGTGATGTTGCAGTGGGATGTCGGTCTATCGATAGGGACTGTCCAAATGGGTTACAGGGTGGCAAGGCTATGAACGGTTAACAGACCAAGAGAGAGAGAGAGGGTATTCACGAGGCGTTTGGGTGAGCGCGCGCAAATGTACACGCACACATGCAAACGTTCAAATTTCGTTTCTGCTTTAGCTAACGGAATTGACGAACTGCAAAATTTCGATTTGGCATAGCAACAGCGGCAAGGAAAGTGCAATTTAATTTGAACAGAGTACAGTCGGCATTGCAAAGCCAAAGGCAGCTATACAATCTTAAAGTGACTCTCGTTCCAGCTAAATTTTTTGTTCGAGTGTCTGGCAAAATTTAATAAAAGTGAGTGTCAGCAAAGGGGATGTGCAACGCCCAGATAAAGAAAATGTGTGGTTTTATAAAACCTTTCAGGCTGATCCAGCAGTTCGTGGCTCTGCAAGGAATGGTTATTTATACGTGGCAGCAAAGGGACCACTCATAGCCATCACCAAGTGCATTGATCGATCGGGGTGCGGCGCTGGAGCCAGTTAAAGTGGGATACCCTAGAAGCTGCAGCGATTCCCCGAATAACCATTTGGCCGTCGAAAGATCCAAACAGTGGGGTGCAGAGTGAGTCCGTTCCAAAAGGCAGCAGTGCGACGAGAGTCCTTTAGCAGTTTATTGACGAATGTTGAAATTTCAATATGTTAGCGGCCCAAGCAAAAAAATAAATTCTGTAAGAAACAATTATAACCACGTAGAGTTTCATACACGCGTAGACCAATTAGAGTTTTCGTATGAGTTTTTAGAGGTCCCTTACATTTGTCCCTTGGAGCTCCTACAGGATGAGGTAGGGTAGAAATACGTGTTTCATTACCTCTGGTAATTAAAGTACACTTTTGTTTTGCAAGTGAATTATTCTGGCTTGCCTCGCGTATTGATTGCTCGTTTATGGTGTATCACTATTTTAATTAGCCAGTTGCCTGGAGACACTCTCATGCCAAAAATGTTGTAAATCGTAATGCAGGGAAAATAAAGCTAAATGTTACCGTGTAAGATACATAAGAATTAAATGTTCAATTGCAAATACGAAATGTGCGCTTAATATATAGATATAATTATAGACCGTTAGGATAAGTGCTATTTAAAATCTATAAAAAAAGGGGTGTTGACTCAAATAAATGTTTAGCAACACTGGTTGGGTGGGCACGCTAGGGCAGAACATCGACGCCCCGTTTCAGTGTTGAAAGAGTTGTAGATTTTGTTTGGTTTGTGTTATTGCCGATTAAATGGTATCGTAGATCAGCTGTTTTTTTTTGTTAAGAGATGTGCAGACTTGGTCGTTTTGGTGTGATTGTTCGTGACGGCGGGCACGGGTGAACCCACCCCTATAAGAGAGTACTGGTTGTCGGCGCTGCCCCATGAGATAAACCGACACGTAACAAAGATACCCTGAACCCAGTTCTTACATTCATAATTCTTTATCTGCATTCATACATAAGAACACGTGCAAACATACGCTGCTAGCTGCGCGCGTCAAGCAATTCCAAAACTTCTTCTTCCATTGGCAACATTCTATATTAAATTGAATCGTCCGATTGTAATGAAATTCGTACGACATAAAGATGGCATATAGTTGTGTAAGTATGTCAAAACCGCGGGTCGTACCTCAGAAAATTCGGGGGGATCGGGGGGAGATATTCAAACTCAAATATTCTTTACTTTTGTATGCTATACGAGATTATTCATGCTGAGTTTTGTGCCTCTAGGTCTTCTTACTTTAAAGTTATGCCCAAAAAACAGGGGTCTGGAATCGAAATTTATCGATAGCTTTTTAACGGGACGAGATATCACAAAAAATATGATAAACTTTTATTGTTCCGGCACTACGAGAATTTATATATAAAATTCGAAGTCTCTAGCTATTGTAGTCGCGTTCATACAGACGGACGGAAAGGCATACTGTTATGGTCTGCTAATATCGATAACAAAATAACAAAGCTCCAGCTTTGGTTGCAAGTTAGAAACTGGCGCCATATAGGGGTCACTAAATATAATTATTGCGGGGAGGTGCGGGGGCGAGAACACAATAATAACTGCATTATGGCCTGAGGCAGAATGATGTAGGTAGAAAGACATTAGGTAAGTGTTAGTAATAGCAGAGGGCATAAAGGGCACCAGTGGCGGCAACGAGGCAGTTAGTTAGTTTTTGGCAGAGACAGTGTGTGGAGTGCAGCAAAAAGTTTAATTAAAAGCAGCTGAAAATTACACCTAACCTCAGCATAAAGAGGAGCAGGAACAGCAACTACGGCCACTGGCGAACCATAGGGAGGCTGGAGGGGATCATCCAAGGCCCGATCCACGCCTGTATCCACAGATCTGGAGGCATAAGAGACGACAACGCACAGAGGCTACGCAGAAATATATGGAACATAAAAAGAAGGACGGTCCATAACCTCAACGGGGGAGCATACAATTTCCTCACGTGTCAAGGGATCTGGAGGCGAAGCAGGCGACAAGAGGGCAGCATTTGAAAAAACAATACCGAGTGAGTCTGTTCCATGCACAGCCTTCGCACAGGGGCACACCCGCCTGTCAAACGAGTCTGCCCTGATAGCGCATCCATACGCGCATGCATGTCCAGCCGTAAGGCGTCTCTACGAGCTGTCTGAACCGGATATACCTAAATATAAAAGCGTGTGAATTATGGCTCCAAAACTCTATTTGAAATACATACCTGCCCGCTAGCGGGCTTACCAGCTCGACCACTGCTATACTCGCATTGGCACACACCTAGTCCCGCTGAAGTCCGTCCATGCCAAATACTAGAAAATATAAAATAAAAAAACCAGGAATTAATATAAAAAAAAAAACAGAGTTTAGTCAGTTTAGTTAAGTGCCAATGTTAATTTATATTATTTGTAAAAACAATTCTGAATACTAGCGCCGCTGGACATCCAGTCCCTAATACTTATATACAAACATACATGCAAACGTACGTGCCAACATACAAACATACATGGTATTATACATACATACGTATCAGCTGGCGATATCTACAGAAAAACAAATTAAATTAATAAATTATATGTGTGGACCTTAACTAGCAAGAGCTCTTGGCAGGGACAAGGTTATTTACAATTATTCTGAAAACATATTACCACACAAACATACTACATATTCCAACTATTTACATATATATACATACAGACACTCCCAAACGGTGCCTTTTTTTGCATATTTCATATATACCCGCCGATTTATGCGTGTATATGTATAAGTGCACAGGACCATACATACCTGTTGTTTATTTGTTGCCGGCAAGACGCGCATACATGTTTTCGTTATTATAAAATGTTTATTATTGTTTATTGTGAATAGGTCACGGGGTTGCCAGACCGGCGCGGTAGAAAGATTCGTTTGTCAGCTGTTAGAAATAAGTGTTCGTAAATATTGTTAGAAATTAATAATTAGGGTATGTTAGGAATAATTAATATCGGCTTAGCCAATAATTAAAAGGGAACATGTAAAAAAATATCGAGTTTAAAACTAAATCATAAGATGAATAAACAAATTATATGAAACATCATAATGAAAATAGAGAGATGATGGCTTAAAGAATTGGAATGGGGTGAGGGTAAGACGAGTTGACGAAAATAAGTTAGGAAAAAGTAAGGGAATTTCTCAGGATGCCAGAAAGGGAAATTTACAGGTAGGGAGGGCCACGCAGGCTGTTTAAAATCTAAAACGGCCAACACAGCTCCACGAGCAGACGCCCCATGCAGGAGGCTTGTTTTATTGTGTGTGCAGTTATGGAAAGAAAAGATTGTTGTTCAGTTGCTGCCCAGGATATCGCGGTCGAACTCGCCCTGAGCCGATAGCTAGCCGGTATAGCGATATTCTGGTGCCACCGATAGGCAACTTGTAACAAATGGCGCCCAATTGCAAAATGTATGTCAGAAATTGGGCTGGTCTAGATATTGATTTCTTGAAATTTTAGAAAACCCATAACCAAACAATTTATATTGGATAGTTCTTCTGGTTCATCAGGTAGGCAGAATGTTTGTAGGACCGTGGCCTTACTGTGCTGAGCCCATTGCTGCCACAAGCAAGAGGTTTACTAAGATGGATCAAGAATAACTAACAAATATAACAAATCAAGTGAAGGTCGGTAAATAGGCCGAGCTTTCATTGCTACTGAATAAAGCGGGAACACCTTGTTAAATTTCAAAAATGGCGGTGTTTTTTTTAAGTTGTGGTCCGTGCATTGCCTTTGCGGCTTTGGTCATTGAAGCCCGACACTAAAAAAAACTACCGCAGACAATAGCAGTTACAAATATACAAATATAAAATAGCGAAGGAAAAGAAAAAAAAACAAGTTTTGTGTTTTAGCGTGCGTTATTAATTTATTTTCGGTTTGTGCTGAGGTATATGTTACCTGCAGTAAACGAAATACCGTCTGCCCTCATCTCACCCATTGATAGGTACAAATTGTATTTGCGAGAGCACCCTCCGTATGTTATTTGTTGGTTAGTTTTCATTTTTTTGTAATAGCATAGCACGTAGACCTTGCAATTATTGAAAAATAATACAATCATTGAAGTAGAAGTGTAGGTGGATAATTGGTAGAGTATTTATTTATTTATTATTTATATATTTTTATTAAATATTTATTTATTTACTATTTACCTAATAATTAAATATCAAAGCTGAATGAGGAAATTAACCGAAGTATTTGTCTGGTAGCTAATTATTTACCAATCTTATCTACGTATATAAAAATACATAGATTTAAGATAATAGGGCATAACAATTAGTAGTTTAGTTATTTGTTAATTGTGGAAAATCAGGACATAATTAAAAATATTTATGAGTGAAAATAGGGTATTTAGCAGGTCGAGTAAACTAAGGCGTAGCGGGGATTTCCAAAGAGACAGAGAGCAAGAGAGCATGGCTCCTCCCACCACCCGCACGAAGACAGGCAAAACCACAGAGAGTTCAGAAAACACAGGTCAGCAAAGCAGCATCACTATGGAAAGGAGTCCCGAAGAGCAAGCAGCTGCCACATCTTTGGCAACACAGCAAGTCAGGAGAGATGTGGAGTTACCAAGCGAGTTTCGCTCGGCCATCAACGTTGCCTTAGCACAAGCGCAGGAGACCTATAGGGCCTCAATGTCAACCGAGATTAAAGCCCTTAAGGAAACCATGCAGGCCAGCATGCTGACGTTCATGCGAGACATAACGGAGATGGTAGAATCCATAAAATCAGATAGAGCGACGAACGACTCCAGCTCCCACGAACAGCAATTCACACAAGCTGCAAATGAGAATAGGTCAGCTCGGCAAAGTTTGCAGGGAACCAGAAGCGATGGACCAGTAGCACCGACTCACCTTTTTGTGGACAACAGGATACTGGAATCGGAGCAAAGAGCCAACGTTGAGCCGCGACAAGTGCCTATAGAGGGTTGGATGCAGCAATCAAATCAGGAGCGAGGAAATTCCCCAAGGAACAGGACGACTCTAGGTGGCACGAGGAATGAACTGGTGCACATTCGTAAATGGGGCCTGGTCTTCGATGGAGATCCGAAAGGGATGCCAGTTGCAGAATTTATTTTCCGGTTAGAGCATCTCCAATCGCTCTACCAGGTGCCGTGGTCCGAGGTCCTGCGAGATTTTCATGGACTAGTAAATGGACAGGCTAAAGAGTGGTATTGGATGCACATACGTACCTCAGGAGTGCCGGATTGGCCCAATCTGCGATATGGACTGCAGCAACAGTTCCAGACTAGGCGTTCAGAGTTCGAGCGAGAGCAAGAGCTAAGAGCAAGAGACAAGCTGCTTCTCAGATTATGACCTAATAAAAGTCATAAAGATGAACGTGAGAGACCAGGTATCAAAGATAATCTACCCGATGAACATCGGGAATCTGCAGAAGCTACGGGAAGAATGTCAGGACGCAGAGAGGATGTTAGCCACCAGATGGGCTCGGACAACACCCAGTCATGACTACGTGCGATCCCGAGAGCACCCACGAGTGCACGAGGTGGATGCAACCGAGCATGATCCTGGAGCGGAACGCACGGAGACACTAGAGGCCGTCTACGGACCCAAGGAGTCAACTGGAGACCGGCCAAAACTCACTTGTTGGAATTGTAAGCAACCAGGACATCCTTTCTTTGAATGCGAGTCAGTAGTGCGCAACATTTTCTGCTACAAGTGTGGACACTTAGGAGTGGTGTTGCCCAAATGCCCCAAGTGTCGTCCGGGAAACACGAGCCGGAGCACGACGCAAGAGGAGGAGTCGCGCTCCTAGGCAATGTAGAAACACAGCAACCAATAGTTGTGTCCTCTGACCCCAGATTAGATGCCACAAATAGATGTAAAGTTTATAATATATTCACCCAGATAAATAAATTAGGCCTAAATGATTTACCACAAGCAAAATGGTCAACACGAAAGCCATGGGAACAGAGAGAAGCGGAATATGCCCAGGCTAGAGCCCGACTACTGGATGAAGCAGTTGTAGAAGAGAAGCCTTACAAAGTTGAGCGAGCCCGTTCGAGATTCGAAGCCAGAAGAAGAAAGCGTATCGGACTGTGCGCAGCTATACGATCGGCAATACGCACGGATAGCAGACCGTTCGCTAAGGTGATGATCGGTCCTAAGGAGGTCACTGGCCTGTTGGACACAGGAGCTTCAGTGAGCTTATTAGGACAGGGAGGCACTGATCTGGTTAAAGATCTCGGACTGGAACTGCGGAAAACGTACTCAACGGTGCAAACAGCTGGAGGAGCTCCTCACATCATTATCGGAAGTGTTCGAACAGGCATAACGTACCAGGGAACCACAGCTGACATGGAACTCTTTTTATGTCCCTCATTGAGACAGCCTCTATACCTAGGCGTAGACTTCTGGCGCAGATTCGGACTAGCTCCGGATATAATGGGATTAGAGGAAAGGGTGGAAGAGATAGCTGAAGTGGAGATGGAATATCTAGCAAAGAGCAAACCGACAGAGCCACATACTTTATCCCAGAGGCAGCAGGAACAGCTGGAACAGGTGAAAAAGAGATTTCGGTCGTTCGATGAGTTAGGCCTGGGTAGGACAACGATGGAGAGCCACGAAATTCGCCTAATCCCTGAAGCCGTACCAGTAAAAGAGCGTTTTTATCCGGTATCTCCGGCAGTACAGGAGTTACTGTTCGCGGAGGTGGACGAGATGTTGCGGTTGGGAGTCATAGAGCACAGCGAAAGCCCATGGAGTAATCGGGTGACGCTCGTCAGGAAGCCAGGCAAAAATAGGCTCTGCTTAGATGCACGGAAGCTCAATAAACTGACAGTGAAGGATGCCTATCCACTGCAGTGCATCGAGTCGATCTTGAGCCGGGTAGAAGACACCGTCTTCATTAGCAGTGTCGATCTCAAGCATGCGTTCTGGCAGATTGAGCTGGAGCCAGGAAGCCGCCCGTATACAGCGTTCACTATACCAGGGAGACCACTGTACCAGTTCAAATCCATGCCTTTTGGACTATGCAACGCTGCGCAACGACTCTGCCGCCTCATGGACAAGGTGATCCCGCAGAGACTCCGAAGCCACGTCTTTGTATACCTAGACGATTTGCTAGTGATTTCACGCGATTTTGAGGGGCACTGCAAATTACTAACAGAAGTTGCTAGCTGTCTCAGTAATGCGAATTTGACTATAGGCGTCCAGAAGTCTAAATTCTGCTACAAATACTTGAAATATCTGGGATATGTAGTGGGAGATGGTGCACTACGGACTGATCCGGATAAGGTGAAAGCGATCACAGAGATACCCATCCCAACTAATGTCCGTCAGCTCCGTAGATTTTTGGGTACCGCAGGATGGTATCGTCGCTTCATCCGAAACTTTTCAGTTGAGTCAGCACCTCTCACAGATTGCCTAAAGGGAAAAGGAACCTTCAAAATGACGGCGGAGGCTATGGAAGCGTTTGCTCGGTTGAAGAAGGCACTTACCAGCGCACCACTGTTGGTACATCCGGATTTTAAGAAGCAGTTTTTTATCCAATGTGACGCGAGCCACGTCGGAATAGGAGCGGTGCTATATCAGCTCGATGAAGAAAAAGCCGAGCGTCCAATAGCATTCTTTTCTGCTAAATTGCGAGGAGCACAACTTAATTACAGCGTTCCGGAAAAAGAATGTATGGCAGCGGTGAGAGCGGTAGATAAATTCAGGGCATATGTTGAACTCATGCCGTTCACCATAATCACGGACCACGCCAGTCTTCAGTGGCTGATGTCATTTAAAGCGCTTGATGGTAGACTCGCGAGATGGTCGCTAACACTCCAGGGATACGACTTTCAAATCGAGCATAGAAAGGGAAAGGATAATGTGGTGGCCGACATGCTCTCTCGCCCTTTCGATGCTGAGGAGGCCGATTTCTTTCAATTTGATACCACAGCATTTGAAGCAGAAGAATATTTAGATCGGGTAAAGTTGGTACGAGAAAACGAAGAGAAGTTCCCGGATTTGCAAGTGGAAGACGGAGTGCTTTTCAAAAAGACCCAATTTGTGAGACCGGATATGGAAGAATTCCAATGGAAGCTCTAAATTCCCGAGGCTTTGACAAGCACCCTTATCCAAGAGGCACACACGGGCGAAGCAGCCATGCATGGAGGAGTGGCACGGACGTTGGGAAGGCTTAAGCAAATGTACTACTGGCCGCGGATGGCAGTACAGGTTAAAGCGTATGTTGCCGAGTGTGACACATGTAAAGAGACGAAACACTCAACGCAGACGAGGAGACCAGTAATGGGAGCGGAGACCAAAACTGACAGGCCGATGCAAAAACTATACTTGGACTTTCTGGGACCATATCCAAGGTCGCGCAGTGGAAACATCACCATCCTGATAGTGCTCGATCACATGTCAAAGTTTATGTGGCTGAAGGCCCTACCAAAAGCAACAGCAGCGGCGGTAATACGTTTTTTGCACGCAGAGGTATTCTCAATATTTGGTGTACCCGAAATAGTGCATACGGACAACGGCAAACAGTTTGTGTCTGTGGCATTTACGGAGTTCTTAGGTCGGCGATGTATTTCCCACATGCGATCGGGAAACTACGCACCACAAGCAAATGCAGCAGAAAGGGTCAACCAAACGGTACTAGCCGCCATCAGGACCTATGTTGGGGACGACCACACACGTTGGGACGAGAGACTGCCAGATATCCAGTGCGCAGCACGCAGTGCAATACATCACAGTATTGGCACCTCGCCATATTTTGTATTGTTTGGACAGCATATGTTTACGAGCGGAAGACATTATAAACTCGCGCGTAAACTGGGAGCACTAGCCGAAAGTGAAGTACAGAATCTTTCAAGACAGGACAAGCAACAGATCACGAGGCAAGAAGTGCAAAGTAATCTCCACTTGGCGTATAAAAGATCGAAAAAAACCTACAATTTAAAAGCACGCGCAATCAATTACACACCTGGACAAGAGGTTTTCAAACGCAACTTCGTTTTAAGCGACTTTAAGAACAACGTAAACGCCAAGTTTTGTCCCAAATATGTTAAATGCCGGATAGTCAAGTCAGTAGGGAACAGCTTATACGAATTGGAGACCCTTCAAGGCAAGAAGATGGGAGTTTTTCACGTCAAGGACATGAAGCAATAGCCAGCTTGATGCCCGGCTAGCTCAAGCGGTAGAACATAAGACTCTAATACTCACTCTCAGGGTGTGGGCGATGGCCTACGTTGGACAGAATGTTAGCCTCTCTTGCACTACTGTTTCTTTGGGAAGACTAGCGAAACCGTAGTTCGGTGTTATGGTCGGCTAATATCGATAACAAGATAACAAAGCGCCAGCTTTGGTTGCAAGTTAGAAACTGGCGCCATCTAGGGGTCACTAAATATAATTATTGCGGGGAGGTGCGGGGGCGAGAACACAATAATAACTGCATTATGGCCTGAGGCAGAATGATGTAGGTAGAAAGACATTAGGTAAGTGTTAGTAATAGCAGAGGGCATAAAGGGCACCAGTGGCGGCAACGAGGCAGTTAGTTAGTTTTTGGCAGAGACAGTGTGTGGAGTGCAGCAAAGAGTTTAATTTAAAGCAGCTGAAAATTATACATAACCCCAGCATAAAGAGGGAGCTAACTAACAGGAACTATGGCCACTGGCGATCCACGCGTGTATCCACGGATCTGGAGACATAGGGACGACAACGCACAGAGGCTACACAGAAATGAATGGAATGTAAAAAGAAGGACGGTCCATAACCTCAACGTGGGAGCATACAATTTCCTCACGTGTCAAGGGCGAAGGGAGGCGAAGCAGGCGACAAGAGGGCAGCATTTGAAAAAACAATACCGAGTGAGTCTGTTCCATGCACAGCCTTCGCACAGGGGCACACCCGCCTGTCAAACGAGTCTGCCCTGATAGCGCATCCATACGCGCATGCATGTCCAGCCGTAAGGCGTCTCTACGAGCTGTCTGAACCGGATCCAACTTAGCCCAAATACTGGCCCAGTGTGCAGTGCATTTCCTACATAAATATAAAAGCGTGTGAATTATGGCTCCAAAACTATTTGAAATACATACCTGCCCGCTAGCGGGCTTACCAGCTCGACCACTGCTATACTCGCATTGGCACACACCTAGTCCCGCTGAAGTCCGTCCATGCCAAATACTAGAAAATATAAAATAAAACAAGTAAGAGTGCTCTAGTCGAGAGTGCCCGACTAGGATATACCCTGATCCAAGGTCTTACATTCATTGAAGTTATTTATCTGCATTCATACATAGAAACACACACACATATACAAACAAAAGCTGCTTGCTACGCGCGTCATACATTTGCTTTGCTTCTTCTTCTTCCTTTGGCCCCAAACTATGTTACATTGAATCGTTAATAACTTCTTTGTTTATTGTCCGATCGTAATGAAATTTGTAGGACACAGAGATGGTATATAAATGTGAGACTATGTTAAATCCGAAGGTCATACCTCTTAAAATACGTATTTCTCGATTTCTGGGAGATCGGGGAGGGGTATCCAAAAAGTGAAATGCATTTATCCTCTGTATGCTATTGGAAAGTATATGTACTAAATTTGGTGACTCTACGTCTTATAACTTTTAAGCTATACCCTAAAAACACTGTTTTGGAAACTTAATTTATCGATAACTTTTATGCCCGAAAAACACTTGTCTGAAATCGATATTTATCGATAACTTTTGAACGGGATGAGATATCGAAAAAAAATGATGAACTTGTATTGACCCGGCACTGCGAGAACTTATATTTCAAATATGAAGTCTCTAGCTTTTTGTAGTCTCTGAGAAACAGGCGTTCATACAGACGGACGGACCGACGGACAGACGGACAGACGGTCAGACGGACAGACAGACGGTCATGGCTATATCGACTCGGCTATTGATACTGATCAAGAATATATATACTTTATGGGGTCGGAGATGCTTCCTTATGCCTGTTACATACTTTTGCACAAAACCATTATACCCCTTTTTCCCATTTTTAATGGGATCAGGGTATAATTATATGTGTGGACCTTAATTGGCAAGAGCTCTGCAGGGACAAGGTAATTTACAATTATTCTGAAAACATATTACCACACAAACATACATATATCCAACTATTTACATATATATACATACAGACACTGCCAAACGGTGCCTTTTTATACCCTGATCCCATTAAAAATGGGAAAAGGGGTAACATTTAATGTACGCGTACAAAGCACATACAAATACAAGAAACCTGTTCACGAACACAAAAGACAAGATTGCAAAAGAAAAACAACAACACGTCATATATGAGATCAAGTGCAGTGGGAAAGAAGGGGAAAGATGCAACGGAGTATACATAGGAACAACAAAGCGGGCGTTAGGTACAAGAATTGCCGAGCATAGAGGTGACGCCAACAAAGGGAAGATGACAACAGCGCTTGCACAACACATAACAACAACAGGTCACACAGCTGATTTTGACAACACCAAAATATTAGACATTGAGAGGAGAGAACGAACGAGATTGACGTTAGAGAGCCTTAGAATACAACAACAAGGAGAGAACACAGTTAACCACAAAGAAGATATCGAGAAGACGAATTTCATTTACGCGGCAGCAATAGCAGTGGACAAACACAAATTAACACGACAAGTAAAAAGTTACAATAAGAACATATCGACGATGGAAGGAAAAGATAAACAAAAGTGCAATTTAGATGTAGGAACTATGACGACACTGTAGGAAAAACTAGCTGCAATAATCATTTATGTATGTATGTTTAATGGTAAAACTAAATGTTTGTAATAATAATTATATATGTATAACTCCCTGAAGAAGGCACAATAAGATGCCGAAACGCGTAGGAGGAAAAATTTTAATAATGATAAAATAAAATGTAATTATTAAAACGAACCACAACGGCCTAATCAACTCGCAGAAAATACACAAATATTAACACGCAAAGGCCCAACAATACATCACACACAACTTAAGCCGGAGAGTGTACCGGAGATCAAAAACAACAAACATGAAGGGATACATGCAACACGTACGGAAGAATTATGGAGACACCATAGTAATTTATGTGAAGAATTATTTTAAGTGTCAAAAGAAGCTAGCCAAACAAAGAGGACGACTAAAATATCTAGTTAAATGTAAGGACTACAACATCATACCTAAGCATTTAAATAGTAAAACAAAAGCTTTAAGACACAATTTTACGTTAGACGACTCTAAAAGGGAATTGGTCAAACTAGAGACCAATTTTCTCTTAAAAATAATGAGATTAGAAATTAGGGAAACTCAAAAACAAATTACCATCATAAACAGGTACCAAACACACACGTTTGAAAAACTAAAACAAACACTAAGCCAGGAAGATGTAGGAAAATTAGAACGAGACCAAAAACTAGCTTACCAAAAAATTAGAACAACTACTGACCAAGATATTGACCGAAAAATTGACAAAGCAAAATCAACATTAGCACACCAATATGACATAAAATTGAACACTGAATGGTTCATAAATTTAACGGACGTATATTTTCCGATAGAAAGCCAATGGCTGTTATCCCTGGGACCAAAGTTTGCACTCCCAATAGACAACAAAAATATTGACCCGATACATATCATCGCAGACCTTGAGCAAGGAATCCAGACAATAAAGGACGAAAAACAAAGAGACACTGCTAGAGGTAACTTAGCATCCAGACTAAGCAATTTCAAACATAACAGGAAAAACAACCAAAAGGACAAATTTATCCTCAATATTGCAAAAATGACAAAGAGAGTGGTCAAAGAGCACCAAGACAAAGTCATAATTACTCAAGCAGACAAAGGAAATAAGACAGTAGTTATGTATAAAAAAGACTACCATGACAAGATGCTAAAATTATTAAATGACAAAACAACCTACAAAACAATGAGAAAGGACCCAACACAACAATTAATAAAAAAGAACAACACAATTATAAACTACCTTCACAAGCAAAATTATATTGACTGGCGACAAAAAGCACAGCTCTACTGTTCAGGAGGACATGCACCAAGGATATACGGACTACCAAAAATACATAAAGAAGACAACCCACTTAGACCGATAGCAGCATCAACAAACGTACCATGCTACAAGTTAGCAAAACACATAGGGGATTTACTCAAAAATATAACTTCGGAAAAATACAACATTCACAGTGCAATACAATTAAAAAATCAACTAAAAAACACCACAATAGACGAGGATGAGATTCTAGTGTCTTTTGATGTGGTATCATTGTTCACAAATATACCAATACAACTAGCCATACAAAACATAATGGAAAGATGGACGGAAATAAGTGAATACACAAACATCCAAAAATCTAAATTCAAGGAAATTCTTGACTTCGTACTCATCGACAACAATTATTTAACATATAACGACGAAATATACAACCAAATATTTGGAATGCCCATGGGCAATCCCATATCACCAACAATAGCGAACATAGTACTGGACAAAATTCTTGACAACGCCACAGATCAACTCACAAAGAAAAACATACACATAAAACACATTTCAAAATACGTAGACGACATATTATGCATCATAAAGGGAAAAGATGCACAAGACATTTTGGACACACTCAATAAACAACATCACAGGATACAATTTACGATCGAACGAGAAAACAACAACAAAATTGCATATCTGGACACGGAACTGGAGAAAAAACAGGGAATGATTATATTCAAATGGTACACAAAAGAAATAGCATCAGGACGGATAATGAACTTCAATTCGAACCAACCTAGAAGTCAAAAAATAAATACGGCGAAAAACATTATACAAAAGGCATATACGATAAGTGACATAGTACACAGACCAGAAATATATATAAAATTAAAAACGTTATTTTTAAAAAATAATTTTCCTGAAAAACTTATTGACAATATTATAACAGACACAACAAACCAAAAAGAAAACAAAGACAAAATAAAAGAAAAAGAGATACAGGAAAAACAATATATTAGCATACCATATGTAAATAATTTAACAAACCGACAAACAATAACAAAAATAATACCAGACGAACACTCCAAACATTTAATGTACGCGTACAAAGCACATACAAATACAAGAAACCTGTTCACGAACACAAAAGACAAGATTGCAAAAGAAAAACAACAACACGTCATATATGAGATCAAGTGCAGTGGGAAAGAAGGGGAAAGATGCAACGGAGTATACATAGGAACAACAAAGCGGGCGTTAGGTACAAGAATTGCCGAGCATAGAGGTGACGCCAACAAAGGGAAGATGACAACAGCGCTTGCACAACACATAACAACAACAGGTCACACAGCTGATTTTGACAACACCAAAATATTAGACATTGAGAGGAGAGAACGAACGAGATTGACGTTAGAGAGCCTTAGAATACAACAACAAGGAGAGAACACAGTTAACCACAAAGAAGATATCGAGAAGACGAATTTCATTTACGCGGCAGCAATAGCAGTGGACAAACACAAATTAACACGACAAGTAAAAAGTTACAATAAGAACATATCGACGATGGAAGGAAAAGATAAACAAAAGTGCAATTTAGATGTAGGAACTATGACGACACTGTAGGAAAAACTAGCTGCAATAATCATTTATGTATGTATGTTTAATGGTAAAACTAAATGTTTGTAATAATAATTATATATGTATAACTGTATGTATGTATTTGAAAACAGACTCCCTGAAGAAGGCACAATAAGATGCCGAAACGCGTAGGAGGAAAAATTTTAATAATGATAAAATAAAATGTAATTATTAAAATGAACCACAACGGCCTAATCAACTCGCAGAAAATACACAAATATTAACACGCAAAGGCCCAACAATACATCACACACAACTTAAGCCGGAGAGTGTACCGGAGATCAAAAACAACAAACATGAAGGGATACATGCAACACATACGGAAGAATTATGGAGACACCATAGTAATTTATGTGAAGAATTATTTTAAGTGTCAAAAGAAGCTAGCCAAACAAAGAGGACGACTAAAATATCTAGTTAAATGTAAGGACTACAACATCATACCTAAGCATTTAAATAGTAAAACAAAAGCTTTAAGACACAATTTTACGTTAGACGACTCTAAAAGGGAATTGGTCAAACTAGAGACCAATTTTCTCTTAAAAATAATGAGATTAGAAATTAGGGAAACTCAAAAACAAATTACCATCATAAACAGGTACCAAACACACACGTTTGAAAAACTAAAACAAACACTAAGCCAGGAAGATGTAGGAAAATTAGAACGAGACCAAAAACTAGCTTACCAAAAAATTAGAACAACTACTGACCAAGATATTGACCGAAAAATTGACAAAGCAAAATCAACATTAGCACACCAATATGACATAAAATTGAACACTGAATGGTTCATAAATTTAACGGACGTATATTTTCCGATAGAAAGCCAATGGCTGTTATCCCTGGGACCAAAGTTTGCACTCCCAATAGACAACAAAAATATTGACCCGATACATATCATCGCAGACCTTGAGCAAGGAATCCAGACAATAAAGGACGAAAAACAAAGAGACACTGCTAGAGGTAACTTAGCATCCAGACTAAGCAATTTCAAACATAACAGGAAAAACAACCAAAAGGACAAATTTATCCTCAATATTGCAAAAATGACAAAGAGAGTGGTCAAAGAGCACCAAGACAAAGTCATAATTACTCAAGCAGACAAAGGAAATAAGACAGTAGTTATGTATAAAAAAGACTACCATGACAAGATGCTAAAATTATTAAATGACAAAACAACCTACAAAACAATGAGAAAGGACCCAACACAACAATTAATAAAAAAGAACAACACAATTATAAACTACCTTCACAAGCAAAATTATATTGACTGGCGACAAAAAGCACAGCTCTACTGTTCAGGAGGACATGCACCAAGGATATACGGACTACCAAAAATACATAAAGAAGACAACCCACTTAGACCGATAGCAGCATCAACAAACGTACCATGCTACAAGTTAGCAAAACACATAGGGGATTTACTCAAAAATATAACTTCGGAAAAATACAACATTCACAGTGCAATACAATTAAAAAATCAACTAAAAAACACCACAATAGACGAGGATGAGATTCTAGTGTCTTTTGATGTGGTATCATTGTTCACAAATATACCAATACAACTAGCCATACAAAACATAATGGAAAGATGGACGGAAATAAGTGAATACACAAACATCCAAAAATCTAAATTCAAGGAAATTCTTGACTTCGTACTCATCGACAACAATTATTTAACATATAACGACGAAATATACAACCAAATATTTGGAATGCCCATGGGCAATCCCATATCACCAACAATAGCGAACATAGTACTGGACAAAATTCTTGACAACGCCACAGATCAACTCACAAAGAAAAACATACACATAAAACACATTTCAAAATACGTAGACGACATATTATGCATCATAAAGGAAAAAGATGCACAAGACATTTTGGACACACTCAATAAACAACATCACAGGATACAATTTACGATCGAACGAGAAAACAACAACAAAATTGCATATCTGGACACGGAACTGGAGAAAAAACAGGGAATGATTATATTCAAATGGTACACAAAAGAAATAGCATCAGGACGGATAATGAACTTCAATTCGAACCAACCTAGAAGTCAAAAAATAAATACGGCGAAAAACATTATACAAAAGGCATATGCGATAAGTGACATAGTACACAGACCAGAAATATATATAAAATTAAAAACGTTATTTTTAAAAAATAATTTTCCTGAAAAACTTATTGACAATATTATAACAGACACAACAAACCAAAAAGAAAACAAAGACAAAATAAAAGAAAAAGAGATACAGGAAAAACAATATATTAGCATACCATATGTAAATAATTTAACAAACCGACAAACAATAACAAAAATAATACCAGACGAACACTCCAAACATTTAATGTACGCGTACAAAGCACATACAAATACAAGAAACCTGTTCACGAACACAAAAGACAAGATTGCAAAAGAAAAACAACAACACGTCATATATGAGATCAAGTGCAGTGGGAAAGAAGGGGAAAGATGCAACGGAGTATACATAGGAACAACAAAGCGGGCGTTAGGTACAAGAATTGCCGAGCATAGAGGTGACGCCAACAAAGGGAAGATGACAACAGCGCTTGCACAACACATAACAACAACAGGTCACACAGCTGATTTTGACAACACCAAAATATTAGACATTGAGA
This sequence comes from Drosophila maculinotata, assembly GCA_035045305.1. NCBI lineage: Eukaryota > Metazoa > Arthropoda > Insecta > Diptera > Drosophilidae > Drosophila > Drosophila maculinotata. Next base: position 93,463 of record JAWNPD010000568.1, on the reverse strand, counting down.
GGAGAGAACGAACGAGATTGACGTTAGAGAGCCTTAGAATACAACAACAAGGAGAGAACACAGTTAACCACAAAGAAGATATCGAGAAGACGAATTTCATTTACGCGGCAGCAATAGCAGTGGACAAACACAAATTAACACGACAAGTAAAAAGTTACAATAAGAACATATCGACGATGGAAGGAAAAGATAAACAAAAGTGCAATTTAGATGTAGGAACTATGACGACACTGTAGGAAAAACTAGCTGCAATAATCATTTATGTATGTATGTTTAATGGTAAAACTAAATGTTTGTAATAATAATTATATATGTATAACTGTATGTATGTATTTGAAAACAGACTCCCTGAAGAAGGCACAATAAGATGCCGAAACGCGTAGGAGGAAAAATTTTAATAATGATAAAATAAAATGTAATTATTAAAATGAACCACAACGGCCTAATCAACTCGCAGAAAATACACAAATAACACGCAAAGGCCCAACAATACATCACACACAAATAAGTTATTAACGATTCAATGTAACATAGTTTGGGGCCAAAGGAAGAAGAAGAAGCAAAGCAAATGTATGACACGCGTAGCCAGCAGCTTTTGTTTGTATATGTGTGTGTGTTTCTATGTATGAATGCAGATAAATAACTTCAATGAATGTAAGACCTTGGATCAGGGTATATCCTAGTCGGGCACTCTCGACTAGAGCACTCTTACTTGTTTTGCATATTTCATATATACCCGCCGATTTATGCGTGTATATGTATAAGTGCACAGGGCCATACATACCTGTTGTTTATTTGTTGCCGGCAAGACGCGCATACATGTTTTCGTTATTATAAAATGTTTATTATTGTTTATTGTGAATAGGTCACGGGGCTGCCAGACCGGCGCGGTAAAAAGATTCGTTTGTCAGCTGTTAGAAATAAGTGTTCGTAAATATTGTTAGAAATTAATAATTAGGGTATGTTGGGAATAATTAATATCGGCTTAGCCAATAATTAAAAGGGAACATGTAAAAAAATATCGAGTTTAAAACTAAATCATAAGATGAATAAACAAATTATATGAAACATCATAATGAAAATAGAGAGATGATGGCTTAAAGAATTGGAATGGGGTGAGGGTAAGACGAGGTGACGAAAATAAGTTAGGAAAAAGTAAGGGAATTTCTCAGGATGCCAGAAAGGGAAATTTACAGGTAGGGAGGGCCACGCAGGCTGTTTAAAATCTAAAACGGCCAACACAGATCCGCGAGCAGACGCCCCATGAAGGAGGCATGTTTTATTGTGTGTGCAGTTATGGAAAGAAAAGATTGTTGTTCAGTTGCTGCCCAGGATATCGCGGTCGAACTCGGCCTTAGCCGATAGCTAGCCGGTATAGCGATATTCTGGTGCCACCGATAGGCAAGTTGTAACAAGACAGACAGACGGTCATGGCTATATCGACTCGACTATTGATAGTGATCAATAATATATATCTTATGGGGTCGGAATGCTTCCTAATGCATGTTACATACTTTTGCACAAAACCATTATACCCTTTTTCCCATTTTTAATGGGTTTAGGGTATAATAACCAGCAAAAAATGAGTAATTTACGTAAAACAAAAACAAATGGTAAATAAATATAAAGAAGAAAAAATTAAGCTAAATGAAATAAAATAAACGTGCTAAGTAATTGAAATTGCCCTGCGACTAAAATTGTTCTTGTAAGAACGATACGAAGAAATAGAAGGGTGCAGTAATAAAATAAAGTCAACGCATACATAGTTTTTGTTAATAATAAAATATAATAAACACGATTCGTTTCATTTTTTAGTAATAAAACCAACTAAATTAAAATTAATATAAATAATAAAAAAAACATATCTATAGATTATAACATTACCCAAAAATTTAAAAAAAATTTTACCCCAACATCTGGAATCAATTTCTTATGTAAAATTGGTCGGTAAGACCGAAACACAAATTCAAACAAGTAAGAGAGTGCCCGACTGGGATATACCCTGGTCCAAGGTCTTACATTCATTCAAGTTATTTATCTGTATTCATAGATGGAAACACACACACACATACAAACAAAAGCTGCTGGCTCCGCGCGGCATGCAATTGCTTTGCTTCTTCTTCCATTGGCCCCAAACTATGTTACATTCAATCGTAAATTACTTCTTTGTTTATTGTCCGATCGTAATGAAATTTGTAGCACACAATTGGCATATAAATGTGAGACTATGTTAAATCCGAAGGTTATACCTCTAAAAATACGTATTTTTCGTGAAACATTTTTACTTCTATATGCTAAAAGAGAATATACATATCAAATTTGGTGTTTCTACCTCTTTTAACTTTTAAGCTATACCTTAAAAACACTAATCTGGAATCTTAATGTATCGATAACTTTTGAACGCGTCGAGATATTGAAAAAAATGATGAGCTTGTATTGAGCCAGCAATACGAGATCCTAAATTGCAATAATAAAGTCGGTAATTTTTATGCCTTTCATGCTATGACCAAAAAACACTGGTCTGGAATCGAAATTTATCGATAACTTTTGAACAGGACGAGATATCGAAGCAAAAAAACATAAACTTGATCTGACCCGGCCATACAAGAACTTATTTTTCAAATATGAAGTCTCTAGCTTTTGTAGTCTCCGAGATCAGCGCGTTCATACAGACGGACAGACAGACAGACAGACGGACATGGCTAGATCGACTCGGCTAGTAATCAATAATATATATACTTTATGGGGTCGGATATGCTTCCTTATGCCTGTTACATACTTTTGCACAAAACTATTATACCCTTTTCCCCATTTTTAATGGGATCAGGGTATAAAAATTAACCTATATACAAATTATGAATTAATAGGGTTAAAATGGAAACTTTGCATCAAAAATATCAATTTTTTTTAAAACAAGCTAGATTTCAAGCAAGTTTTTAACCAAATATAAATTTTTCAAATTTGGCTCCCGACTTCGTTTTAGAGATCATTTTATAAGAAAGAAAATAAAAGTAGTTTCATCAAAATCAATTAACAAATGACAATGTTATTAGCTCTTAAGTTAAAAATGAGAATATAAATTTTCGTATAACACGCCCCATTTAGGGGCGTTCATGTACTCATCGGAAAGGATGACAAGGCAAACTTGTAAACATGGTCCGATTCTGGAAATTTTAGATACATATTTTATGTAAAACCGGCCTTAAATTCAAAAATGAAATCAGAACTAAATGTAGTGTGACTGTTTTTAAAATACTCAACAAATACTTTTTTTTTTAATGAGACTTCAGTAAAACGTGAATATCTCCAGATTACATTTCGCGATTTTAGCAAGTTGATATTTTATGCTATCAATCTTTAACACATCACTTTATAACCGGATTGTTTTATTGAGCAATAATTTTATTTCGGATAGCTAGTAAAATACCATATTACTTAGGGGATCCAATTTTGTTTTCGTAGATCTTGAGTACTCATTCGACCCTTTTTTTCACGAAGTAAATTCACTTTTGTTACCGGTAAAGTCTGGAAGCATTCGTTCTATGCCTGGTAGCTTTTCTAGCTCGACTAAGTAATGAACTAATTCCTGATTAATTCTTTGGTCTTTTTGACCGGAAAAATCTCTATTGGTATTCAAAGTCGCTTTAACGAGATTGGGTAAACTTTTATTAATTATTTTTGCTACAGTTTCTTCCACATCTCTCTGCATCACTAATCTTGAATTTATTAAATTACTTGTATTTGATCCTGAGGGGCCTGTTAGATTTTCTAACTTATTTATAAGAAATTGGTCTGGCATGATAGGTGTGTTAAATGATGATGAAGAGAATTTATGTTTTTTTATGCACTTGTTTAGGATAAATATTTTAAAAACATACAAAAATTGTTTAATAAATTGTAAGCTCTAAATTTGCTTGGATGTGTGTCATTTAAATGCAGTTTTGTAGTATTTTGCTTTTAGTGTTCCAATTTCTATTTTCTAGTTTTTGTATTTCTTAATACTACTAAAATGGGAAAAAGGGTATAATGGTTTTGTGCAAAAGTATGTAACAGGCATAAGGAAGCATCTCCGACCCCATAAAGTATATATATTCTTGATCACTATCAAAAGCCGAGTCGATCTAGCCATGTCCGTCTTTCTGTCCGTCCGTCTGTATGAACGCGCGTTTCTAAGAGACTACAAAAGCGAGAGAAGTATAAGTTTTGTAGTGCCGGGTCAATACAAGTTTATAATTTTTTTCGATATCTCTTCCCGTTCATAAGTTATTATACCCTGATCCCATTAAAAATGGGAAAAATGGTTTCGTGCAAAAGTATGTAACAGGCATGAGGAAGCATCTCCGACCCCATAAAGTATATAATGATCCCTATCAATAGTCGAGTCAATCTAGCCAAGTTCCTCTGTTTTTCCGTCTGTACGTCCGTCTGTATGAACGCGCGTTACTCAGAGAATACAAAAGCTAGAGACTTCATATGTAAAATATAAGTTCTCGTAGTGTCGAGTCAATGCAAGTTTATCATTTTTTTTCGATGTGTCGTCCCGTTCAAAAGTTATCGATAAATTTCGATTTCAGACCAGTGCTTTTTGGGTATAGGTTCAATGTTATAAGACACCAAATTTGGTATAAATATTCTCCTATAGCATATTGAAGAAAAAACTTTTGTTGGACTCCTCCAAATGTCCCAGAAATCTAAAAATACGTATTTTCGGATTTTACATTGTCTCACATTTATATGCCATTTGTGTAACCTACAATTTTCACCATGATCGGACAATAAACAAAGAAGTTATTTACGATTCAATTTAACATAGTTTGGAGCCAATGGAAGAAGAAGAAGCAAAGCAATTGCATGACGCGCTCAGCCAGCAGCTTGTGTTTGTATGTTTGTGTGTGTTTCATTGTATGAGTACAGATAAATAACTTGAATGAATGTATGACCTTGGATCAGGGTATACCCTAGTCGGGCACTCTCGACTAGAGCACTCTTACTTGTTGATATATTTCGATTCCAGACCAGTGCTTTTTGGGCATAACTTGAAAGTCATAAAAGCAAGAGACTTTTTATTTAAATTTAAGTTCTTACTGCCGGCCCAATGCAAACACAAAATTATGTTTTATTTTCGATATCTCAACTCGTTCAAAAGTTATGGATATATTAAGATTCCAGATTTGTATTTTTAAGGTATAGCTTAAGAGTTATAAGAGCTAGAGGCACCGTATTTGGAGTGTATATTCTCCTATAGCAAACAAAGGTTAAATACTTTTCACTTTTTGGATACCCCTCCCCGATCTCACAGAAAATACGTTATTTTAGAGGTATGACCTTCGGATTTTACATAGTTGCACATTTGTATGCCATCTTTGTGTCCCATTATTACGATCGGACAATAAACAAAGAAGTTATTAACGATTCAATGTACCATAGTTTGGGGCCAAAGGAAGAAGAAGAAGGAAAGCAAATTGTGTTTGTATATGTATGTGTGTGTTTCTATGTATGAATGCATACTTTTTTTAACATTTTCATTGATGTTTCTTTAATTAAAGTGTTTTGCGTGGTAATTTTTTACATTTTTAGCCAGGGACGACAACAGGGCTGCGAAAAACATCGACTGCCAAAAGGTTTCGATATTTCACAGCTGTTGTGTGTATTGACGAAGAGTATACATACATAAATTAAATTGTTGCGCATATAAAAAACGTGAGTATAAATAAAAACGTAATATTACTAAATACATACATACAACTTAATATATTTTGATACACAACCTTATTATATCTATGGACGTTGATGTACTAACGAACAGTACATTCAAGTGGCCCAACGATGCCAGGCCAGGGCTTGTTAACGCGCGGACCCAGGCAACATGCAACCCAACTATTTAAATGTTAGACAAATGTTGTAAGAGTAAAGTTCTGAGAGTAGGGAGAAAAGTAACATTACTTATTATCTGGAAAAAGCTATTATAACTAGAGCATAAGATCCGGAAAGGGTTATGGACTGCATTTTTAGTATGAAAGGCTTGCAGAGAAATCGGGAGAAAGTTTCCAGTACTTCTGATCGGAACAGCAAAACTAATTTGGCTAATTAATTCTGATGAATCAATTTCCCCGTTAATTAGTTTGTGTAAGAAGATTACACCAAGCATGGTTCTACGATCAGAAAGAGAGGGAAGATTTATTAGTAAAAGTCTAAAACGGTAAGGAGGCAAGCGAGTATTAAGATTCCAGTGAAGACACCGGAGGGCAAAGAATAGAAATTGTTTTTGCACAGATTCTATTCTATCCTGATGAACCTTGTATTGTGGACACCATATACAAGACCCATACTCAAGAATAGGGCGAACAAGTGAAGTATAAAGAGTCTTAGTAACGTAGGGATCGTCAAAGTCTTTTGACTAACGCTTAATGAAACCCAAGACACCAAAGGCTCGATTAGCAGCAGAAGAAATATGCTTGTCAAACTTAAGCTTGGGATCCAAAAGGATACCCAAATCATTAAACGACTCAATTCGTTCAAGTGGGTTTCCATTAAGAACATAATTATTTAAAAAGGGCATTCGCCTATAATAAGACATTACGTTGCATTTACCACAATTTATATATAATAAATTTACTCGACACCAGGTTTGACAACTGTCAAGATCAGTTTGCAACCTTTGACCAGATAGAAAGTCAGTAGAAGAAAAACAAAGTATAACATCATCGGCATACATCAGCACCAGAGAGTGTGTTATCACCGAAGGAAGGTCATTAAAGAACAATGCAAATAACAAGGGACCAAGGTGACTAATTTGTGGTACTCCGGACGTGACCTGAACAGACTTAGAGACAAGTCATTTAAAAAAGACTTTTTGGGATCTTAAAATTGGATACCTGGAGATCCAAAGAATGAAGTTTTTTGATGAAGATGAAGTTTATGAATGTCGATGTAAATAACATCTGTTTGCATTTAATTTTGAAACCCCTTCATAACAAAAGAAGTGAATTCAAGTAAGTTAGTGGTAGTAGATCTATTTTTCACAAACGCGTGCTGGCAGGGTGAAATTATAGATCTACAAAGATGTTGTAGTTGAGCTATTATTTTCTCAAAAATCTTAGGAATAGCAGACAACTTAGAAATACCTGTAAAGTTCTGAACGTTTGACTTGTTTTCTTTTTTATGCAGAGGAATAATAAATGATTCTTTCCAGAGGACGGGAAAAGATCACTTGATAGCGAGCTTTCCGTTATCAAAGGTCCAAATATGCAATTAGAGACATTTACATTATAAAGATAAGGCGAAACCAATTGAAAACTTGCTGAACTATAAGTTGTGTGAAAAAATTCAGCAAATAAATCGGCGATGGCCTGATCTGAGTGAGCTGTCGTTTTTTTCAAAATATACGGTTGATGGAAGTGTTGATGATTTACGCTTCGCATTAGCGAAGTTATAAAACTGTTAAGGATCCCGCTGAAACTGTAACCTGCAACTTCTAAGGTAATCGTGGTAGCATTGCTTATTCAGGATAGAGAAATTGGAAGTTTTTTATCTGCATTCATACATAGAAACACACACACACATATACAAACAAAAGCTGCTTGCTACGCGCGTCATACATTTGCTTTGATTCTTCTTCTTCCTTTGACTTTAAACTATGGTACATTGAATCGTTAATAACTTCTTTGTTTATTGTCTGATCAAAATGAATGAAATGAAGTGAAATGTATTTTACTTTTGTTTGCTATAGGAGAATATATGTACCAAATTTTGTGACTCTACACTCTATTACTTTTAAGCTATATCGTAAAAACACTGTTCTGGAATCTTAAATTATCGATAACTTTTGAAAGAATTGAGATATCGGAAAAAATTATAAGTTTGTATCGAGCCGGTAGTACAGTAACTTAAACTTAAATATAAAGTCGCTAGCTTTTATAACTTTCAAGTTATACCCGAAAAACACTTGGCTGGAATCGAAATTTATCGATAACATTTGAACGGGACGAGATATCGAAAAACATGATAAACTGGTCTTGTCCCGGCTCTACGAGAACTTATATTTCAAATATGAAGTCTCTAGCTTTTGTAGTTTCTGAGAAACGTGCGTTCATACAGACGGACAGACGGTCAGACGGACAGACGGTCAGACGGACAGACGGACGGACAGACGGACAGGGCTAAATCGACTCGGCTATTGATAGTGATCAAGAATATTTATACTTTATGGGGTCGGAGATGATTCCTTATGCCTGTTACATACTTTTGCACAAAACCATAATACCCCTTTTTCCCATTTTTAATGGGATCAGGGTATAAAAAGGCTAACACCACGAAGGCGCAATTTGACAGCAACAAATTCAATATCTATAGAACTATCTATTTTGACTATTTCTGAAGTTAAATCAGCATCAACAGCAAGTAAAGATTACTAAGTTTACTACAAATACCTCTTACATTCTGATAGCCAAGTGTGAGGGAGAATGTTAGTTTTTTCGCTACCAGAGACCATAGAAGCTGGATTAGACCTAGCAACTACAACCGGAGTCCGATTTTTTTTTTCACAGAGTATTCTTTTATAATTAAGTGCTTTACAACAAATTTTGCTGAAATGATCGGCAGGAACACTTATTTTAAATGAGGAAATTTCCCGAAGATACGTAAATTTACATATTTCCACCTTAATATTGGCTTCAGATTTCGCCTGAATAAAGGCCTTGACATCATCAGATGGGCAAGCCTAAAACAAAAATTTGTTTTTTTGGTGGGTCTTAACATCAACCACAGCTGTAACTCCAGGAGGAGCTATAGCCTTAATTGAAAGACCATTTGACTCGGCAGACATACTAGCAAGGGTATGTTGACATGCAACAACACTGCCAGCATTCGCCGAGTCCGAAATTTCTACGGGGTCAGCACGAATACGTCCATGGGTATGGCGTTGCTTTCCTCACTACTGACTACTAGCAGGGGATACGGGAAAGAAAAATTTATCAGTGATGGAGCAGATGTAGTAACTGGGACTGTTGGGACTGAAAGCTCATTAGGGCCAATTGACAGCCTATGATTGGCCTTTTTGCGTTTAGGAGACTCATTCAATAGTTTCATACCTTTGATCTCTTCTTTCTTGGTCTGCCTCATGAATCCCATCATATCCCTTTCAACATCCCTACATGTCTTACAAGTCCACTTTATGCCTGATTTGGACTCAATCAGGTCTATACTACGTCCTTTAAGGCCAGCGCATTTTTCGTGCGCAACATTATCGCACAGCCCGCAACAACAAACGAAACCCATTTTAACGTTTGCGCGCACCTGGCAAATTTTTGCATAACAGACATACATTTTTTTTTTTGAAATAAGAGTAATTAATTACATCAAAAAATATAAATAAACAAGTAAGAGTGCTCTAGTCGAGAGTGCCCGACTAGGATATACCCTGATCCAAGGTCTTACATTCATTCAAGTTATTTATCTGTATTCATACAATGAAACACACACAAACATACAAACATAAGCTGCTGGCTCCGCGCGTCATGCAATTGCTTTGCTTCCATTCCATTGGCCTCAAACTATGTTACATTGAATCGTAAATTACTTCTTTGTTAATTGTCCGATCTTAATAAATTTGTAGGACACACAAATGGCACATAAATGTGGGACTATGTCAAATCCGAAGGTCATACAAAAAACGATTTCTGTGAGATCGGAGGGAGGTATCAAAAAAGTGAAAAATGTTTAACCTCTGTATACTTAAGGAGAATATACACACCTAATTGCCCTGATATACTCAGTGGCATTGTATCCGTTTATTTCCGGGTCCTCAGCTTCCTCGTAAATTCGAAAGTGAACTTCCTGGATTTGAGACAACAGACTTTTTATTAGTTCCAATGGAGTGTGCTCGCTTGGGTCAGTCATTTGCAATGCGCTATCTAATGACGCTATTGCCCATTGTCGACGGCATAATGCATTCAAATTTTTATTCCACCATTGGTGTTGAAGCTGCCCATCGGCACTTTGTGTTGCCTTTTTGCTTCCAGATTGTTCCGTAATTTCAGCTTCTTTAAAGGCATTTAGGTATTTCAGTACCATAAATTTGATGTCATCATAAAAGGCAAAGTATTTTTGGCTTTCAGGTAGATCGCCATCCTTTTTTATGATTTCATAATTTTTCTGTATTGTGGTCCATTTTTGTGAGAGAATTGAGGCTTTAATGTTATAATAACCGCCCTGGGACTTTCTCTCAGCTGAATCCTTTTTATAATTTGCAATAAGCCTTGAAATTTTTTGGCTGATTTGGTCTTGGGCATCTAGCAGCTCACCGTTGGATGCTTTATTAGATGCCATCTTTATTTATGTATTATTTTTTGTTGTTGTTGATATCTCAACTGTGTCGCGTGGGGGACTGTAGATTTGATGAGTTCGATTGGTTGTCTGGGTGAACAATAGTGCAGGTCACGTTTGTCGCCTAGTTGACTACTTCAATTATCAATCTCAAGGTGGTACTGTGGTACCAAATTTCGCCTGGTTGACAACTTCAAATATGATCAAAAACAAAAAAAAATTTTATTGTGTCAGCAGCGATGCAGATGTCCTTCAAATGTCGCCTTGTTTACGACTTCTGAATTTGACTGGTGGTGAAAATTCCCTGTGTCGCCAGGTTGACAACTTCAGAGTTTCCAGTGTCGCGGTCGGGGTCACCAAAATGTTTATCCAAGAGGATATGTCGATTTGAGTTTTGTTTGAATAACAGCACATAAACTGTATTCGGTTTTAGGCGTCGTAACAAGCACTTTAACTAGTTAGACTTATCGGAGAGTTGGCTAGAGACAGAATTACCTCTGGTAATGTTCGGTTCTAGTGGCGTATAGATGAGTAAGAAAGAATTACCACTGGTGGAGTTCTGTTCTAGACTGATTTTTATTTGAGAATGCTAGGGTTTATATACCCTAGACTATGTACATTTTATATTACTAAGATAAAGATAGATATATACTTACAATATAGACATTCTTGTCTAGCATACATTTGGGTTCTACTTATGTACTAAGGATTTTACAACATGGGCTCCTGTTTAAAGGAAACTGTCCTTATTCGATGCATGTGTTTTTATACCCTGATCCCATTAAAAATGGGAAAAAGGGGTATAATGGTTTTGTGCAAAAGTATGTAACTGGCATAAGGAAGCATCTCCGACCCCATAAAGTATAGATATTCTTGATCAGTATCAATAGCCTAGTCGATATAGCCATGTCCGTCTGTCTGTCCGTCTGTCCGTCCGTCTGTATGAACGCCTGTTTCTCAGAGACTACAAAAGCTAGAGACTTCATATTTCAAATATAAGTTCTCGTAGTGCCGGGTCAATACAAGTTAATCATTTTTTTTCGATATCTCATCCCGTTCAAAAGTTATCGATAAATATCGATTTCAGACAAGTGTTTTTCGGGCATAACTTGAAAGTCATAAAAGCTAGAAACTTTATATTTAAGTTTAAGTTACTGTACTGCCGGTTCTAAACAAACTCATCATTTTTTTTTCAATATCTCAATCCTTTTAAAAGTTATCGATAATTTAAGTTTCAAAAACAGTGTTTTTAAGGTATAGCTTAAAAGTTATTAGACGCAGAGTCACCAAATTTAGTACATATACTCTCTATTAGCACACAGAGGTCAAATGCATTTCACTTTTTGGATACCCCTCCCCGATCTCTAAGAAATCGAAAAATACGTATTTTAAGAGGTATGACCTTCGGATTTTACATAGTCTCATATTTATATGCCATCTTTGTATCCTACAAATTTCATTACGATCGGAAAATAAACAAAGAAGTTATTAACGATTCAATGTAACATAGTTTGGGGCCAAAGGAAGAAGAAGAAGCAAAGCAAATGAATGACGCGCGTAGCCAGCAGCTTTTGTTTGTATATATGTGTGTGTGTTTCTATGTATGAATGCAGATAAATAACTTGAATGAATGTAAGACCTTGGATCAGGGTATATCCTAGTCGGGCACTCTAGACTAGACCACTCTTACTTGTTTACATACATGTTTTATTTTGGGTTTTTTATGTGTGCCTGTGATTGGCACTAGTTTTTTCCCTTTTGGACTGCCAAGATCTTTTCCTTGGACTAAGCTGTCTGCCTACACAGAGTGACCCTTTTAAGTGGTGTCTACTCAAATGTCAGCAACTGACGCTAGTTCCCAATTCAAGCTGTGACGGTTGTGTGTTCAGTTTTTCTAAGCGGATGTATTGTATTGCCTGATGTGGCTTGTGTTGTGTAATTTAATGAACAATATTAAATATAATTAAACTATTAAAAACTGTGACTTAACAGATTACTTTTGAAAAGGTTGAGATATCGAAAAAAAATGATGAGTTTGTGTTGAGCCAGCAGTACGACAACTTAAATTAAAATATGAAGTCTCTAGCTATTATGACTGTCAAGTTATAGTCGAAAAACACTAGTCTGGAAATTTATCGAAAAATTTTGACCGGGACGAGATATCGAAAAACAATGATAAACTGGTCTTGTCCCGGCACCACTAGAACTTATATTTTAAATATGAAGTCTCTAGCTTGTGTAGTCTCTGAGAAACGTGCGTTCATAAGTAAAGCACTAAATTTAGTATGTATATTCTCCAATAGTATACAGAGGCTGAACATTTTTCATTTTTTTTATACCTCCCTCCAATCTCATAGAAATCGAAAAATTCGTATTTTTAGAGGTATGACCTTCGGATTTGATATGGTCTCACATTTTTGTGCCATTTGTGTGTCCTACAAATTTCATTACGATCGGACAATAAACAAAGAAGTAATTTACGATTCAATGTAACATAGTTTGGGGCCAATGGAAGAAAAAGCAAAGCAATTGCATGACGCGTGGAGTCAGCAGCTTGTGTTCGTATATGTGTCTGTGTTTCCATGTATGAATACAGATAAATTATTTGAATGAATGTAAGACCTTGGATCAGGGTATATCCTAGTCGGGCACTCTCGACTAGAGCACTCTTACTTGTTTGAATTTGTGTTTCGGTCTTGGCGACCAATTTTATATAAGAAAATGATTCTAGATGTTTGGGTTAATTTTTTTTTTTAATTTTTGCATAGTGCTATAATTTTTAGATTTTTTTTGTCATTATTATTTATATTAATTATAATTTAGTTGGTTTGATCACTAAAAAATGATACGAATTGTGTCTATTATATTTTATTATTAACAAAAATTATATTTGCGTTGTTTTTATTATACCCTGATCCCATTAAAAATGGGAAAAAGGGGTATAATGTTTTTGTGCAAAAGTATGTAACAGGCATAAGGAAGCATCTCCGACCCCATAAAGTATATATATTATTGATCGCTATCAATAGTCGAGTCGATATAGCAATGACCGACGCGTCGGTCTGTCTGTCTTTCCGTCCGTCTGTATGAACGCGACTTTAATAGTTAGAGACTTCGTATTTGAAATTTAATTTATAAATTGAATCGTCCGATTGTAATAAAATTCGTACGACATAAAGATGGCATTTAGTTGTGAAAGTATGCCAATACCGAGGGTCGTACCTCAAAGAATTCGGAGGGATCGGTGGGAGATATTCAATTTTAAATATTCTTTACTTTTGTATGCTATACGAGATTATTCATAGTGAGTTTTGTGCCTTTATGTCTTCTAACTTTTAAGTTATGCCCAAAAAACAGGGGTCTGGAATCGAAATTTATCGATAGCTATAGTGCAGGTTTTTAACGGGACGAGATATCGCAAAAAATATGATAAACTTGTATTGACCCGGCACTACGAAAACTTATATTTCAAAAATGAAGTCTATAGCTTTTATAGTCTCTGAGAAACACGCGTTCTTACAGAAAGACAGACGGACATGGCTATTTCGACTCAGCTATTAATACTGATCAGGAATATATATACTTAATGAGGTCGGAGGTGCTTCCTTATGCCTGTTACATACTTTTGCACAAAACCATTATACCCTTTTTCCCATTCTTAATGGGATCAGGGTATAAAAACAATAATATCGACCAACACAGCATTTAGCTATAATTTTGCTACGAAATAAAATTGCTACCAAATGTCTGAGCTCTGCATGAAAAAGTGTGCACCTCAGCTGATTTTCGACAAATTTGGTGCCGCCAACCTTTTTGTAGATTTTGCTTTTATTGTGCCATGCACACATAAATTGGGCAAAATATGTGTATTTGGCGCAAACAGCTGACGACCGATTTACAGCCAATTATTTTACGTGTCTGACCTTTCCTTTATACGCACACGCGTTATGCCATTTGTACAGCGTGCTTTTTTTGAAGGATAAATTATGTGTTAGTATAATATTAGCAATTTACGGTAATTTTTGGTAAGTTCCGTGGGGCTTTAAGCCGTAATGACATGCCACTTGTAAGAATGTTCTCTCGGGTCCAGCTCTTACAAAAATATTTATAATTTGCCAAACGTCCAGAGGGTGTGGGGGGAAGATATGGCATAAGGCTGTGTGGTATGACACAAAATCTTCCTCTCTTTTTTCGATCGCTCCTCCACGAAGGATTTGGTCCAGGCCCAACTGAACCCGCAGAAAGGTTCAGGGCCAACAGAGGAGGAGGAGCTATCTCGTCTGCAATTTCATTTCCGGAATTGCTGGCATGCCCAGGGACATCAACTCCGAGAGTGTACAAGTGCGCACAATGGCATTACCGGCGATAATGGCGATACCGCTCAACCCAATTCCACCTCAAGTCACATACAGTTCACTCCATCCCCCGCAAATGTGCAAAATTATTTTGCCTCCAACACGTAAGGTATCCTCCTTGGCACAACTGTGTATATAGCAAGGACACTGATCGACTCAGGATCAGAGGTTACGTTCATTTCGGAACGATTGTTCAAAATGATCGAGATGCCTTTCCAGCCCGTCCAAGCACAAGTATCTGGGCTCAATCAAAGCATTGTATTTTCATTATTGGCTCTCCAACGAAACCTCGAATCCCAATCGAGACTTCGGCATTTGTGCTTCCACAATGGGCAGGTAGCCTGCCCTCCTACCAAGTCCAACAAAACGTTTTTAAGGACCTCCCAAATCTCCAATACGCCGATCCTACTTTCTACAAGAGTTCGCAGATAGATGTGCTTGATATCCTTCCATCCATTCTCCTAGGCGGCTCCTATCCCAATATTTGCGGCACCTTATTCGGTCAAGAAACCACAGACCACTTCCAAGTCCATCTCTTCCATCTCCACGCAGATTTAGACTCGGCATGACGTGAAAATGTAGACACTTCTCACAAAGTTTTGGGAGGTGGAGGATCTGCCAGTTAAGCTGGTGAAAGAATCTGACTCCATCTGTGAGCAAAACTTTGTCCAATCCACGATAACGAATGAAAACGGCAGATATGTTGTCACGCTCCCTTTTAGAACTCCTGGTCACATTAACTTGGGACATTCAAGGTCCATCGCGCTTGCTCAATTCCTCAGAAGTGAGGGGAGTGTGGACAGAAATGCCTCTCTCAAAGAGCAGTACGACTCCGTGACTCAGGAGTACCTGGACTTAGGTCACATGAGACAAGTCCCTATAAATAACAACTCCGCTAATTTCTATTTGCCGCACCATGCTGTCTTCAAGCCTGACAGCACCACTACTAAGGTTCGCGTTGTGTTTAACGATTTCAGATTTAAAAGTGGAGATTTTTTCGCTACGACTTCAACGCTGCTATTACTAAAATGTATCGTTAAAACCTTGTCGAGCCAAGACATACACCCTTTCAAACGTGCTAAAAACTGTTACATTTGGAGAAAACTGTGCTGTTTTCCTTGCGATTCGCGTTCTACAGCAACTTGCTCAAGACTGCGAGATTAACACCCTCTTGCTAGTGACATACTTTTCAATTCCATGTATGTCGACGATGCTCTAGCAGGAGCTCAATCCAAAAAGCGCGCAATTTACGCCATAACGGAATTGCGTATGGCACTCGACAGCGCAGGTCTTCCCTTAAGAAAGTGGACTTCCAACACTAAGGGTGTTCTAAGGGAAATGCCCACGGCCCACTTACAGTCAGCTGATTTCTTAGAAATCGAAGATGCCAGTACGGCGAAGACCCTCGGAATCCGATGGCAAGCAAATCCGGATGAATTTTTCTTCTCGCAAGTCGAGCTGACGTTAGGGGCATCTTTCACGAAACGTGAGGTGCTCTCCCAGATTGCCAGGTTGTTTGATCCAGCTGGATGGCTAGCGCCATTCATTATCCGCCCAAAAATCTGTATGCAAGAGATTTGGCTCCGAGAAATTGGTTGGGATGAACCATTGCCGAATGATCTTTTGCAAAGGTGGTGTGAATTTCTCACCACCTATCCGGATCTTCGGGACATTCGAATCCCCAGATGGGTTCAATTCCACCCAATTGTAAAGTTGCAGTACTACGGGTTTTGCGACGCCTCTCACAGCGCATATGGTGCAGCTTTTTATGTACGAGTCGAGCTCGATAATAATATCGCTGTCCATCTCCTTACTGCAAATATGAGGGTCGCTCTGTGCTCTTAGCTGAGATCACAACCGCAGTTGTCCCTGAAACGCCGACCACCAGGTCCGACTCCTTTTTTGGACTGATATCTCAATCGTGCTTGTTTGGTTAAGCAAACCACCCTGCAAGTGGACCACGTTTGTCGCAAATCGAGTTGCCACGATAACGCAGTTCACCGAAGTTGACAGCTAGTTCCATGTGCACTCAGAGCACAACACAGCTGATATTGCCAGTCAAGGTGTAGCTCCTCGAGAGCTTGCCGACAGCAAGTTGTGGTGGATGGACCTAAGTGGCTCCAACTTCTACAATAGTAGTGGCCGGCCTGCCAGAACACCGCACGGGTCGATGCAATCTCGCAACGTTACCTCCGCAAGAAGACGTCCTCGAACGTTTTTCCAATACTGGCAGGGTGCTGCGCATAAAAGCATACGCCCTACGTTTTATCTGAAACTGCCAAAGGATCCCGACAGCGCGCCCGGGAAAGTCAACAATAGTGTGCTTATAGCGGCAGAGAGTATCCGACCGAATACAAATGCATAGTCGACAAACGACAGTTCTCCAACTCCAGCCGCATCCTAAATTTGCATATTTTTCTGGATCATTATGGAGTTATGGGGGCATCTGGGCGTGTCAGGTCGTCCAATTCTTTGCAATATGACGTATGGGCGTCGCTATTCCCGACTTCTTGCAAGAGTTACTCATCGCATAACGCTCCATGGCGGTAACCAGTTGATGGTCCGTCTGATCCGATCCAAATATTTGATCCCCAAAATAAAGAACTTGGTCAAATTTCCTGTAAGATTTGCATCGTTAATAAAAATCGACTGCAAACTCAACTTATGGGTAATTTGCCAAGAGAACGTACGACCTTTTCCAGGCCATTTGCCTATACAGGCATTTGCTGCTCCCTATGAGATCAAAAATTATACTGGTCGAGCCTGTTTAATTACGAAGGGCTACGTCTGCGTGTTCGTGTGTTTCAATACAAAGGCCGTCCACCTCGAAGCGACCTCCGACTTAACAAATGAAAAGTTCTTCGCTGCATTTGCCCGTTTCGTATCTCGAAGATGATGTCCTCAGCAAATCTATTCTGATAATGGCAAGATGTTCGTAGGTGCCGACAAGGTACTGACGCGAGATCGCGTCAGCTGGTTCCATGTGCACTCAGAGCACAACACAGCTTATCTTGCCAGTCGAGGTGTAGCTCCTCGAGAGCTTGCCGACAGCAAGTTGTGGTGGATGGACCTAAGTGGCTCCAACTTCTACAATAGTAGTGGCCGGCTTCCACACGTGTCCTTTCAGAGACACTGCCAGAACACCGCACGGTACGATGCAATCTCGCAACGTCACCTCCGCAAGAAGACGTCCTCGAACGTTTTTCCAATACTGGCAGGGTGCTGCGCATAAAAGCATACGCCCTACGTTTCATCTGAAACTGCCAAAGGATCCCGACAGCGCGCCCGGGAAAGTCAACAATAGTGTGCTTATCGCGGCAGAGAATATCCGACCGAATACAAATGCATAGTCGACAAACGACAGTTTTCCAACTCCAGCTGCATCCTAAATTTGCATCTTTTTCTGGATCATTATGGAGTTATGGGGGCATCTGGGCGTGTCAGGTCGTCCAATTCTTTGCAATATGACGTATGGGCGTCGTTATTCCCGACTTCTTGCAAGAGTTACTCATCGCATAACGCTCCATGGCGGTAACCAGTTGATGGTCCGTCTGATCCAAATATTTGATCCCCAAAATAAAGAACTTGGTCAAATTTCCTGTAAGATTTGCATCGTTAATAAAAATCGACTGCAAACTCAACTTATGGGTAATTTGCCAAGAGAACGTACGACCTTTTCCAGGCCATTTGCCTATACAGGCCTTTGCTGCTCCCTATGAGATCAAAAATTATACTGGTCAAGCCTGTTTAATTACGAAGGGCTACGTCTGCGTGTTCGTGTGTTTCGATACAAAGGCCATCAACCTCGAAGCGACCTCCGACTTAACAAATGAAAAATTCTTCGCTGCATTTGCCCGTTTCGTATCTCGAAGATGATGTCCTCAGCAAATCTATTCTGATAATGGCAAGATGTTCGTAGGTGCCGACAAGCTACTGACGCGAGATCTTCTTGAAGCAACGAAGACATGCGTAACCACCACGTATAGCCATCAAAAGTTATCCTGGTGCTTCATTCCGCGCAGTGCACCACATATGGGGGGGCCTTTGGGAAGCGGGAGTGAAAAGTGTTAAGACGCTGTTTTACAAATCCACAGCCACTTTAAAATATACTTTCGAAGAGCTGTCCACTCTTCTCTCCAAAATTGAGGCTTGCCTCAATTCCAGGCCAATCTCTGTAATGTCGGAAGACCCTTCCGACTTATTGGCATTGACTCCCGGCCACTTCTTGATCGGTGGCCCTCTACTTTCGATTTCCGAGCCTGAAATAAAAGAGAGCGCCATGTCCATCTTAAATCGTTGGCAACGTCTTAAGGCCCTGAACCAGCAGTTGCATACGCTGGAAACAGGAATACCTAAGAGAACTTAAAAATAAGTAGCAAAATCCTACACGGAACCTTCAGACAGGCGATATGGTTATCGTCAAGGAAGATAATATGATATGTTGTCACGCTCCCTTTTAGAACTCCTGGTCACATTAACTTGGGACATTCAAGGTCCATCGCGCTTGCTCAATTCCTCAGAAGTGAGGGGAGTTTGGACAGAAACGCCTCTCTCAAAGAGCAGTACGACTCCGTGACTCAGGAGTACCTAGACTTAGGTCACATGAGACAAGTCCCTCTAAATGACAACTCCGCTTATTTCTATTTGCCGCACCATGCTGTCTTCAAGCCTGACAGCACCACTACAAAGATTCGCGTTGTGTTTAACGCCTCCAATCCGTCCTCCAATGGTAACAGCTTGAACGACATCCTTTATCCAGGACCCACTTTCCAATCTGACCTGACTATTCAGATTTTAAAGTAGAGATTTTTTCGTTACGTCTGCAACGCTGATATTACTAAAATATATCGTTAAAACCTTGTCGAGCCAAAACATACACCCTTTCAAAGAATTTTGTTCCGTAACAAAGAGCAAAGACCTCTGTGACAACGTGCCCAAAACTGTTACGTTTGGAGTAAACTGTGCTCCTTTCCTTGAGATTCGCGTTCTACAGCAACTTGCTTAAGACGTGCGAGATCAATACCCTCTTGCTAGTGACATACTTTTCAATTCCATGTATGTCGACGATGTTCTAGCAGGAGCTCAATCCAAAAAGCGCGCAGTTTCCGCCATAACGGAATTGCGTATGACACTCGACAGCACAGGTCTTCCCTTAAGAAAGTGGACTTCCAACACTAAGGGGGTTCTAAGGGAATTGCCCACGGCCCACTTACTTTCCGCTGATTTCTTAGAAATCGAAGATGCCAGTACGGCACCCTCGGAATCCGATGACAAGCAAATCTGGATGCATTTTTCTTTTCGCCAGTCGAGCTGACGTTAGAGGCATCTTTCACGAAACGTGAGGTGCTCTCCCAGATTGCCAGGTTGCTGGATCCAGCTGGATGGCTAGCGCCATTCATTATCCGCCCAAAAATCTTTATGCAAGAGATTTGGCTCCGAGAAATTGGTTGGGATGAACCATTGCCGAATGATCTTTTGCAAAGGTGGTGTGAATTTCTCACCACCTATCCGGATCTTCGGGACATTCGAATCCCCAGATGGGTTCAATTCCACCCAATTGTAATGTTGCAGTACTACGGGTTTTGCGACGCCTCTCACAGCGCATATGGTGCAGCTTTTTATGTACGAGTCGAGCTCGATAATAATATCGCTGTCCATCTCCTTACTGCAAATATGAGGGTCGCTCTGTGCTCTTAGCTGAGATCACAACCGCAGTTGTCCCTGAAACGCCGACCACCAGGTCCGACTCCTTTTTTGGACTGATATCTCAATCGTGCTTGCTTGGTTAAGCAAACCACCCTGCAAGTGGATCACGTTTGTCGCAAATCGAGTTGCCACGATAACGCAGTTCACCGAAGTTGACAGCTAGTTCCATGTGCACTCAGAGCACAACACAGCTGATCTTGCCAGTCGAGGTGTAGCTCCTCGAGAGCTTGCCGACAGCAAGTTGTGGTGGATGGACCTAAGTGGCTCCAACTTCTACAATAGTAGTGGCCGGCTTCCACACGTGTCCTTTCAGAGACACTGCCAGAACACCGCACGGTACGATGCAATCTCGCAACGTTACCTCCGCAAGAAGACGTCCTCGAACGTTTTTCCAATACTGGCAGGGTGCTGCGCATAAAAGCATACGCCCTACGTTTCATCTGAAACTGCCAAAGGATCCCGACAGCGCGCCCGGGAAAGTCAACAATAGTGTGCTTATCGCGGCACAGAGTATCCGACCGAATACAAATGCATAGTCGACAAACGACAGTTCTCCAACTCCAGCTGCATCCTAAATTTGCATATTTTTCTGGATCATTATGGAGTTATGGGGGCATCTGGGCGTGTCAGGTCGTCCAATTCTTTGCAATATGACGTATGGGCGTCGTTATTCCCGACTTCTTGCAAGAGTTACTCATCGCATAACGCTCCATGGCGGTAACCAGTTGATGGTCCGTCTGATCCGATCCAAATATTTGATCCCCAAAATAAAGAACTTGGTCAAATTTCCTGTAAGATTTGCTTCGTTAATAAAAATCGACTGCAAACTCAACTTATGGGTAATTTGCCAAGAGAACGTACGACCTTTTCCAGGCCATTTGCCTATACAGGCCTTTGCTGCTCCCTATGAGATCAAAAATTATACTGGTCGAGCCTGTTTAATTACGAAGGGCTACGTCTGCGTGTTCGTGTGTTTCAATACAAAGGCCATCCACCTCGAAGCGACCTCCGACTTAACAAATGAAAAGTTCTTCGCTGCATTTGCCCGTTTCGTATCTCGAAGATGATGTCCTCAGCAAATCTATTCTGATAATGGCAAGATGTTCGTAGGTGCCAACAAGGTACTGACGCGAGATCTTCTTGAAGCAACGAAGACATGCGTAACCACCACGTATAGCCATCAAAAGTTATCCTGGTGCTTCATTCCGCGCAGTGCACCACATATGGGGGGCCTTTGGGAAGCGGGAGTGAAAAGTGTTAAGACGCTGTTTTACAAATCCACAGCCACTTTTAAATATACTTTCGAAGAGCTGTCCACTCTTCTCTCCAAAATTGAGGCTTGCCTCAATTCCAGGCCAATCTCTGTAATGTCGGAAGACCCTTCCGACTTATTGGCATTGACTCCCGGCCACTTCTTGATCGGTGACCCTCTACTTTCTATTTCCGAGCCTGAAATAAAAGAGAGCGCCATGTCCATCTTAAATCGTTGGCAACGTCTTAAGGCCCTGAACCAGCAGTTGCATACGCTGTAAACAGGAATACCTAAGAGAACTTAAAAATAAGTAGCAAAATCCTACACGGAACCTTCAGACAGCCGATATGGTCAAGGAAGATAATATGATATGTTGTCACGCTCCCTTTTAGAACTCCTGGTCACATTAACTTGGGACATTCAAGGTCCATCGCGCTTGCTCAATTCCTCAGAAGTGAGGGGAGTTTGGACAGAAACGCCTCTCTCAAAGAGCAGTACGACTCCGTGACTCAGGAGTACCTAGACTTAGGTCACATGAGACAAGTCCCTCTAAATGACAACTCCGCTAATTTCTATTTGCCGCACCATGCTGTCTTCAAGCCTGACAGCACCACTACAAAGATTCGCGTTGTGTTTAACGCCTCCAATCCGTCCTCCAATGGTAACAGCTTGAACGACATCCTTTATCCAGGACCCATTTTCCAATCTGACCTGACTATTCAGATTTTAAAGTGGAGATTTTTTCGTTACGTCTGCAACGCTGATATTACTAAAATATATCGTTAAAACCTTGTCGAGCCAAAACATACACCCTTTCAAAGAATTTTGTTCCGTAACAAAGAGCAAAGACCTCTGTGACAACGTGCCCAAAACTGTTACGTTTGGAGTAAACTGTGCTCCTTTCCTTGAGATTCGCGTTCTACAGCAACTTGCTTAAGACGTGCGAGATCAATACCGTCTTGCTAGTGACATACTTTTCAATTCCATGTATGTCGACGATGTTCTAGCAGGAGCTCAATCCAACAAGCGCGCAGTTTCCGCCATAACGGAATTGCGTATGGCACTCGACAGCACAGGTCTTCCCTTAAGAAAGTGGACTTCCAACACTAAGGGGGTTCTAAGGGAAATGCCCACGGCCCACTTACTTTCCGCTGATTTCTTAGAAATCGAAGATGCCAGTACGGCGAAGACCCTCGGAATCCGATGACAAGCAAATCTGGATGCATTTTTCTTTTCGCCAGTCGAGCTGACGTTAGAGGCATCTTTCACGAAACGTGAGGTGCTCTCCCAGATTGCCGGGTTGTTTGATCCAGCTGGATGGCTAGCGCCATTCATTATCCGCCCAAAAATCTTTATGCAAGAGATTTGGCTCCGAGAAATTGGTTGGGATGAACCATTGCCGAATGATCTTTTGCAAAGGTGGTGTGAATTTCTCACCACCTATCCGGATCTTCGGGACATTCGAATCCCCAGATGGGTTCCATTCCACCCAAATGTAAAGTTGCAGTACTACGGGTTTTGCGACGCCTCTCACAGCGCATATGGTGCAGCTTTTTATGTACGAGTCGAGCTCGATAATAATATCGCTGTCCATCTCCTTACTGCAAAGATGAGGGTCGCTCTGTGCTCTTAGCTGAGATCACAACCGCAGTTGTCCCTGAAATGCCGAACACCTGGTCTGACTCCTTTGTTGGACCGATTCCTCAATCGTGCTTGCTTGGTTAAGCAAACCACCCTGCAAGTGGACCACGTTTGTCGCAAATCGAGTTGCCACGACAACGCAGTTGACCGAAGTTGACAGCTGGTTCCATGTGCACTCAGAGCACAACACATCTGATATTGCCAGTCGAGTCGTAGCTCCTCGAGAGCTTGCCAACAGCAAGTTGTGGTGGATGGACCTGAGTGGCTCCAAATTCCACAAGAGCAGTGGCCGGCTTCCACACGTGTCCTTTCAGAAACACTGCCAGAACACCGCACGGTACGATGCAATCTCGCAACGTCACCTCCGCAAGAAGACGTCCTCGAACGTTTTTCCAATACTGGCAGGGTGCTGCGCATAAAAGCATACGCCCTACGTTTTATCCGAAACTGCCAAAGGATCCCGACAGCGCGCCCGGGAAACTCAACAATAGTGTGCTTATCGCGGCAGAGAATATCCGACCGAATACAAATGCATAGTCGACAAACGACAGTTCTCCAACTCCAGCTGCATCCTAAATTTGTATCTTTTTCTGGATCATTATGGAGTTATGGGGGCATCTGGGCGTGTCAGGTCGTCCAATTCTTTGCAATATGACGTATGGGCGACGTTTTTCCCGACTTCTTGCAAGAGTTACTCATCGCATAACGCTCCATGGCGGTAACCAGTTGATGGTCCGTCTGATCCGATCCAAATATTTGATCCCCAAAATAAAGAACTTGGTCAAATTTCCTGTAAGATTTGCATCGTTAATAAAAATCGACTGCAAACTCAACTTATGGGTAATTTTCCAAGAGAACGTACGACCTTTTCCAGGCCATTTGCCTATACAAAATGAAAAGTTCTTCGCTGCATTTGCCCGTTTCGTATCTCGAAGATGATGTCCTCAGCAAATCTATTCTGATAATGGCAAGATGTTCGTAGGTGCCAACAAGGTACTGACGCGAGATCTTCTTGAAGCAACGAAGACATGCGTAACCACCACGTATAGCCATCAAAAGTTATCCTGGTGCTTCATTCCGCGCAGTGCACCACATATGGGGGGCCTTTGGGAAGCGGGAGTGAAAAGTGTTAAGACGCTGTTTTACAAATCCACAGCCACTTTTAAATATACTTTCGAAGAGCTGTCCACTCTTCTCTCCAAAATTGAGGCTTGCCTCAATTCCAGGCCAATCTCTGTAATGTCGGAAGACCCTTCCGACTTATTGGCATTGACTCCCGGCCACTTCTTGATCGGTGGCCCTCTACTTTCGATTTCCGAGCCTGAAATAAAAGAGAGCGCCATGTCCATCTTAAATCGTTGGCAACGTCTTAAGGCCCTGAACCAGCAGTTGCATACGCTGGAAACAGGAATACCTAAGAGAACTTAAAAATAAGTAGCAAAATCCTACACGGAACCTTCAGACAGCCGATATGGTTATCGTCAAGGAAGATAATATGATATGTTGTCACGCTCCCTTTTAGAACTCCTGGTCACATTAACTTGGGACATTCAAGGTCCATCGCGCTTGCTCAATTCCTCAGAAGTGAGGGGAGTTTGGACAGAAACGCCTCTCTCAAAGAGCAGTGCGACTCCGTGACTCAGGAGTACCTGGACTTAGGTCACATGAGACAAGTCCCTCTAAATGACAACTCCGCTTATTTCTATTTGCCGCACCATGCTGTCTTCAAGCCTGACAGCACCACTACAAAGATTCGCGTTGTGTTTAACGCCTCCAATCCGTCCTCCAATGGTAACAGCTTGAACGACATCCTTTATCCAGGACCCACTTTCCAATCTGACCTGACTATTCAGATTTTAAAGTGGAGATTTTTTTCGTTACGTCTGCAACGCTGATATTACTAAAATATATCGTTAAAACCTTGTCGAGCCAAAACATACACCCTTTCAAAGAATTTTGTTCCGTAACAAAGAGCAAAGACCTCTGTGACAACGTGCCCAAAACTGTTACGTTTGGAGTAAACTGTGCTCCTTTCCTTGAGATTCGCGTTCTACAGCAACTTGCTTAAGACGTGCGAGATCAATACCCTCTTGCTAGTGACATACTTTTCAATTCCATGTATGTCGACGATGTTCTAGCAGGAGCTCAATCCAAAAAGCGCGCAGTTTCCGCCATAACGGAATTGCGTATGACACTCGACAGCACAGGTCTTCCCTTAAGAAAGTGGACTTCCAACACTAAGGGGGTTCTAAGGGAATTGCCCACGGCCCACTTACTTTCCGCTGATTTCTTAGAAATCGAAGATGCCAGTACGGCACCCTCGGAATCCGATGACAAGCAAATCTGGATGCATTTTTCTTTTCGCCAGTCGAGCTGACGTTAGAGGCATCTTTCACGAAACGTGAGGTGCTCTCCCAGATTGCCGGGTTGTTTGATCCAGCTGGATGGCTAGCGCCATTCATTATCCGCCCAAAAATCTTTATGCAAGAGATTTGGCTCCGAGAAATTGGTTGGGATGAACCATTGCCGAATGATCTTTTGCAAAGGTGGTGTGAATTTCTCACCACCTATCCGGATCTTCGGGACATTCGAATCCCCAGATGGGTTCAATTCCACCCAAATGTAAAGTTGCAGTACTACGGGTTTTGCGACGCCTCTCACAGCGCATATGGTGCAGCTTTTTATGTACGAGTCGAGCTCGATAATAATATCGCTGTCCATCTCCTTACTGCAAAGATGAGGGTCGCTCTGTGCTCTAAGCTGAGATCACAACCGCAGTTGTCCCTGAAATGCCGAACACCAGGTCCGACTCCTTTGTTAGACCGATTCCACAATCGTGCTTGCTTGGTTAAGCAAACCACCCTGCAAGTGGACCACGTTTGTCGCAAATCGAGTTGCCACGACAACGCAGTTGACCGAAGTTGACAGCTGGTTCCATGTGCACTCAGAGCACGACACAGCTGATATTGCCAGTCGAGGTGTAGCTCCTCGAGAGCTTGCCAACAGCAAGTTGTGGTGGATGGACCTGAGTGGCTCCAAATTCCACAAGAGCAGTGGCCGGCTTCCACACGTGTCCTTTCAGAAACACTGCCAGAACACCGCACGGTATGATGCAATCTCGCAACGTCACCTCCGCAAGAAGACGTCCTCGAACGTTTTTCCAATACTGGCAGGGTGCTGCGCATAAAAGCATACGCCCTACGTTTTATCCGAAACTGCCAAAGGATCCCGACAGCGCGCCCGGGAAACTCAACAATAGTGTGCTTATCGCGGCAGAGAATATCCGACCGAATACAAATGCATAGTCGACAAACGACAGTTCTCCAACTCCAACTGCATCCTAAATTTGCATCTTTTTCTGGATCATTATGGAGTTATGGGGGCATCTGGACGTGTCAGGTCGTCCAATTTTTTGCAATATGACGTATGGGCGTCATTATTCCCGTCTTCTTGCAAGCTTTACTCATCGCATAACGCTCCATGGCGGTAACCAGTTGATGGTCCTGTAAGATTTGCATCGTTAATAAAAATCGACTACAAACTCAACTTATGGGTAATTTGCCAAGAGAACGTACGACCTTTTCCAGGCCATTTGCCTATACAAAATGAAAAGTTCTTCGCTGCATTTGCCCGTTTCGTATCTCGAAGATGATGTCCTCAGCAAATCTATTCTGATAATGGCAAGATGTTCGTAGAAGCCGACAAGGTACTCACGCGAGATCTTCTTGAAGCAACGAAGACATGCGTAACCACCACGTATAGCCATCAAAAGTTATCCTGGTGCTTCATTCCGCCCAGTGCACCACATATGGGGGGCCTTTGGGAAGCGGGAGTGAAAAGTGTTAAGACGCTATTTTACAAATCCACAGCCACTCTTAAATACACTTTCGAAGAGCTGTCCACTCTTCTCTCCAAAATTGAGGCTTGCCTCAATTCCAGACCAATCTCTGTAATGTCGGAAGACCCTTCCGACTTATTGGCATTGACTCCCGGCCACTTCTTGATCGGTGGCCCTCTACTTTCGATTTCCGAGCCTGAAATAAAAGAGAGCGCCATGTCCATCTTAAATCGTTGGCAACGTCTTAAGGCCCTTAACCAGCAGTTGCATACGCTGAAAACAGGAATACCTAAGAGAACTTCAAAATAAATTGAAAAATCCTACACGGAACCTTCAGACAGGCGATATGGTTATCGTCAAGGAAGATAACCTGCCTTCCAATGAGTTGCGACTTGGAAGAGTCGAAAAGGTCTATCCTGGGCCTGATGACCTCGTTCGTATCGTAGATATCGGTCATCAAAAGCCTAATGGCTAAGTTAATCCTGCTAGCGACTAAGGGCATCAATCTAGCCCATTTTCTTATTAACACCATAGTGAATCCCCGTCCGTAACAAGCGTGTTGTCATTTCTGTTCTACTGTATCGTTACATATAATTTTGTAATCATATTGCTAGCTCAGCGTACACATGGCACCGCACCCAACATCAGTGGAGCGCAATCTTGCGCGAGGATCAGCATCGTACCGTTGCCGTGTCTGCAGGGGGATCCATGCGCTCCGGAATTTCCAGCGATTCCTGCGCCTTTCCTTCGAAAAGCGACTCCGGGCAGTACTCTTTAATAAGTACTGCCCCAACTGTCTGGCTCACCAGCACTCCGGGCGCTCCTGCAGGAGCGGAGGCAAATGCAGGCTTTGCAAACGGGACGTCCACACACTGCTGCACCTCCATGAGAAAAGGGGGTCAGCACCGACGAGACGACGCATGACCAGGTGCACATTGCCAGCGTCGGCGTTACGCCGGAGCATGTAAGGGTCGCACTCTCCGTCGGCCTCATCGGACCTTCCATCAGCGAGGAGGCGTTCCGCTGCTCCGGCCCCCTTGTTGACCTCCCTCCTCCGGCCGTCAGCCTCCTGCCCACGGCCGTTGTACTGCTACACAACGAGTCGAAGTCGTACGATATGCGGGCTCTCATCGACCAGTGCAGTCTTCTGAGCCGCGTCGATGCGAACCTGGCAACGGCCTAAGGGCTATCCATCACGCGCATTAGCGCGGATGGGGTCTGCACGGCGTTCATCCGCTCCCGCACCGAGGACTTCCAACGCGAAGTCAATTTGAAAGTGGAGTCTGACCTCCGTGTCACGACTCCCTCCAGGTCCGTCAGATAGGGAATCAAGGACAAGTGCAAGTCCATTTCACTGGCGGACAAGCGCTTTTTCCATTCTGGCGCGGTCTCGCTCATCCTAGGAGCCGATATATTTACAGACATTTACAGACATCGTTCGGCCTGGCTTTATGAAAAGCCAAGGTGGACTACCGGTGGCACAAAACACCGTCTTCGGCTGAATCCTCTCCCGGTCCTGCAGCCAACAGTCCAGCTAAACTCCACTTCTTGCATTTGCAAAAATATTGCAAGGGGGGAGGATGTTTGAGCCGCAAAGTATGCAGTGGGGATGGCCAGCATATTGAGCTTTCCCCCACAGCTACAATTCCGCGGCGCTGTTAACAGGCTCTTGTGAGGTAATGAGCACGGCTGCTGACAGCCTGTTCCCGCTCTGGTTTAACATTTTTAGAATAGTTTTTCTTAATGTTATTTTGCAACAAAACCGAAAAGACTTTGTGTGACTGTGAACTTTTTAAATATCTACTCGAAACGAAAACGAAAAGAAAAATGCGTGCGCTCGATTTCAACTCTACGACGATTATATTCTCCTTCTCTTTGCACAACTTCAGCTTTACTACGGTGGCGAAGCGGGGCGAATTCGCCAAGAGCGCGAGAGAGCTTTATTGCGCTTCCGCTTCGCCCTTGACTAACTTACACTAGACTTCATAACATTTATTTCATAACCTTATTCTACGCCGGCCCCGTTGAACGCCTGTAAGGCTTTAAGCCAATGGAAACGGCGACAACTTATGGATGGCCCGCTGACAAACTCTTCCTCCGCTCGTCGTAATATCGACGACCCTGACCATGCCGTCCTGCCCTGCGTGGGTCGCGATGACTCGTTCCAGGAGCCACTGCTGAGGAGGCAGGTTGTCCTCTGCCACGCTGACGAGGTCTCCGTCTTGGAGGTTGGGCTGCTGCTGATGCCACCTGGCCCGAGCTTGAAGGCCCAGCATATATTCCCGGGACTAGCGCTGCCAAAACATTAGCCTGACTGACGAAACAAGCCGCCATCGCCGTAAGCAACTGAGACCCTCCTGGTCTGGGGTCCTGGACGCTGGGGCGCGATAAGCGGCCCGCCTGTCAGTAGGTGCCCGCTGGGATCTAAGCTCCGAGCGTCCGAGAGTTCATCACGGCCTGGACCCCGACCAACGCCGTCTGCAGCTCTTCTGCGGTTGGGAGCAGGCTGCCCACCGCCCGTAGGAGTATGTTCTTGGCAGTTTTGACACCTGCCTCCCAGAGCCCTCTCATGTGCGGTGCTCGCGGCGGTATGAATTCGCGAATTGCGTCCGCCTGCTCCTCGATCCTGTCCCGTAGCTCGCTGATGTGGCGACTCGCCCCGACGAAGTTTGTCGCGTTGTCGCACTATACGACTTGGGGACATCCTCGGCATCCGACAAACCTTTGAAATGCCAATAAAAATGAGTTTGTGGTTAAATCTGAAACAATTTCTAAGTAAACCGCGAAACAAACGAATAACGCAATGTAAGACTTATATGGGGGCCTTCCACGAATTTTCAATGTCGTATAGACTGGGCCACAAAAATCAACGCCGCTAATTGCAAATGGGCGGAGAGCACGGAGTTGGTCTGCTGGTAAATTTCCCATAATTTGAGTCAGCAACCGAGGCTTGCATTTAAAACAGCGAATGCATGATCGAATTGTCTGACTGCAGACCTCCTGAGCATTTACTATCCACAAACGCTGTCGAAGGATACTCACAAGTGCTCGTGGGCCAACATGAAAATTAGTGTGGTGCAGGTACCGCACATAGCTTTTTACAAATTGCGAACGTTTTGTTAACAACAGAGGAAACTTGGCATCGTATGGTATAGGAGCATAAGCTAATCGCCCCCCAGCTCGCAACAACGAAAATTTTCCCAAGATTCCCGTATCTTCAGGGATGAATGGATTCAATCGCTTAAGACTAGGGCCAACTCTGGAGCCCTTACGAACCTTTTCAATTTCCTCATGATATTCGTGATTTTGTATTATATGGACAATTTTATTAAACGCATCATGGTATTCAGAAGGTGACGGAATTTTCTCAAACTTTAAACTCCTGTCTCTACATTTTCTTATGAAGCGGAACATATAAAAAAACACTCTAAGCAGTTTGAGGTGTGACGAAAATCCCTCGATGACATCTACCAATTCAGATTTTTGGACACAAGCAGTCAGCCCAACCGCTGTCTTCCTTGTCTCCAGTTGCAGAAGATCTTTTGGTAGCTGCAAATGTGGATTTGTGGGCCAGTCCTATACTTCATCCTTCAAAAACGATGGACCATTAAACCTGATGGATTCAGTGATCTTCTTAACGACACAACCTCTTGACACTATGTCTGCTGGGTTTTGTTTTGTTGGCACATGCCGCCACGTAGCTACACCTGACCACTCTTGAATATCAGCTACTCTATTCGAAACGAATGTCGACAACGACGAAGGATGGGATCGGATCCAATGAAGGACTACTTCAGAATCCGGCTAAAAAACTATTCGTTCGATAGGTACCTTCAATAGGGACTTAATTCTGTGGCAGAGGTCTGCTAGAAGGTGAGCGGCACAAAACTCATGCCTTGGAAGCGTTTTAGTCTTGAGAGGCGCTACTTTGGACTTTGAAGTCAATAATGAGACTTTGAAGCCTTCTGCAGTTTTGCTACGGATATAGACGCAAGCTCCATAAGCTCTCATGGATGCGTCTGCAAAGGCATATATTTTAACCGGTGACATCGGATCTGTATACACAAACCGAGGTATGGATATCTCCTCCAATTGAGATAATGTATCTTTCAACATAATCCATGCTGTTTCCAAATGCATCGGAATCGACTCATCCCAGTCCAGTTTATTAACCCAAAGTTCCTGCAATAGGATTTTTCCCTTTATAACGATAGGACTTAATAAACCAAGTGGGTCGAACAGCTTTGATGTCACCGATAATAAGTTCCGTTTTGTCGCTCGGAGACCCATAAATGAAGTGTCAATCTGAAACTTGAATGCATCTTAATTTGGTAACCACGCTATTCCTAACGCTTTAGTAGACTCTGAATCCGAGATCGTTATTGGTTTGACTGTGCTCTCAGATGCGGAAATCTCAGGTGAGTTCGAAAACCACTTAGTCAATTCTAAACCTGCGTTGTGAAGAACCTGAGATACTTGAGACTTAATTGTCATTAGCTCCTCTACGCATGCAGCACCAGTCAGCATATCATCAACGTAAAAGTCTGACCGAACAACTTTAGCAGCCTCAACCTGTTCAAACACCGTATATCCAAAAATGGGGCTGGTCCAGTACCATAGGTTACAGAGTTGAGCTTGAATAATATAAGAGTAACACTAACACTAACTAAGTGTATTTGTTATTGTAATTGTAATTGTAATTGTAATTGAAATTGTAACTGTAATTGTAATTGTTAGTGTTAGTGTTAGTGTTAGTGTTAGTGTTAGTGTTATACTAAATTTCCACAGGCATGCGTTCGTCATCGATTCCACCTGTTATCGAAAATCTCTGTTAAGTGTTTCCATAGCATTCTGCGTTAGTTATCGCGTTCAAAAACAGCTTATCGCCCTTTTGAGCTGCGTCGAACGAATTTTAATTGCAAAAATAAATATTAAATTTATAGTTAACATGGACAATTTAAACAATGTTTTGATAGCCGAATCTTATGCAGATGAACAGCAAGCAAAAATGTGTCAAAAACTATTGCAGTGCATTGACATGTGTGCTGCACTTGACGCATGTAATCCACGAAGCGCTTGGGTTTTGGTAAGTTAAAAGCAATAAAATGTATATTCAAAAGTTGTAATTAACTACCATTATTTAATTAAAAGCTCCGTCACGGATCCTTTTGGGAGACAGATGTGCCGGAGAACTCAGAGGCGATGTTCAAGAAAAGCTTCCGTGTGGAAAAGGAACATTTTGAGCATTTGGTGGAGCGCCTGCCTGGGCTAACTAAAATGGACACCACATATTGACTTGCTATTCCATTGGACAAACGAATCGCTATAGCCCTTTACACGCTGGGATCATCAGCAGAATACCGAACTGTTGGAGCCCTGTTCGGTATTTCAAAGACAATGGTGTGCAAAATATTAAACGACTTCTGCAAAGAAGTTATAGTCCAGATGGCTCCGGACTATTTGCCACCGAATTGTCTGACTGATGAGAGAGTGAAGGAATGCGAAGTAATCTCCGCAGTCGCCATTCGAATGTATTCCAACTTCTCGCGCTCGATGTCAACAAGTTTCTCCATTTCTGTGCGTCGTCGTTTTGGCCTAGAAGTTGAGGGTACTTCAAAGTCATCAACACCCAGAGAAGTCTGAAATACAAAATTTACATGGAGACAGATTTAATAAAATTATGTATGAATGTATATTACTGGTGCTCTACACCATTACTCGCTTCAAATTAATTGCCTTGGAGACGCTTAATACTGAGTGAATTTTTTGGAAATGCTCCCATGTTGAAGGAGCCCCTCCAGACGGCCCAACTTTGTCCAGCTCTGTTCTGCAATAATAATGCACAAAATAATAATTCCTAATATAATTTAATCTTATCAACTGTATAAACGTACTTGTACTTTTTGGTCAAATTCTCAATTTTATTTTTGACTTGTGCTGTCGTTCCGTGCTTTTTTAGCTTTTCAGCCATCTCAAATGTGCACGTTTTAACGCACACCTCTCAATGCCGTTAAATTTTCTTGCCACAAGTCCAACAGGTGCAACGTTGCCTTTTCGCTCCAAACCATTTTTTTTATTTGCGGCGGAAACAACAAATAATTTAAAATTCATATGATCTGAAATGAAATTACCTGTTTTACTTATTTCCCGCGCCTTTTGCACAGCTGTTTTATTCTGCAAAGTCAGTTTACAGCTCTGTTATTGCTCTGTTATTAAACAACAATCGAATAAATTGCAACAATCGTGCAATCGAACTCTGCGTTAATATCGAACGCAGTATTAACAGCAACTTAACAGCCCATACATTTCATATGGGCTGCCGACTTGCGTTATTCGATTTTAACGCAAACGCAGAAACGCATGCTGTGGAAACGCAGTATTAGTGTTAGTGTTAGTGTTAGTGTTAGTGTTAGTGTTAGTGTTAGTGTTAGTGTTAGTGCTAGTGTTAGTGTTAGTGTTAGTGTTAGTGTTAGTGTTAGTGTTAGTGTTAGTGTTAGTGTTAGTGTTAGTGTTAGTGTTAGTGTTAGTGTTAGTGTTAGTGTTAGTGTTAGTGTTAGTGTTAGTGTTAGTGTTATACTAAATTTCCACAGGCATGCGTTTGTCATCGATTCCACCTGTTATCGAAAATCTCTGTTAAGTGTTTCCATAGCATTCTGCGTTAGTTATCGCGTTCAAAAACAGCTGATCGCCCTTTTGAGCTGCGTCGAACGAATTTTAATTGCAAAAATAAATATTAAATTTATAGTTAACATGGACAATTTAAACAACGTTTTGATAGCCGAATCTTATGCAGATGAACAGCAAGCAAAAATGTGTCAAAAACTATCGCAGTGCATTGACATGTGTGCTGCACTTGACGCATGTAATCCACGAAGCGCTTGGGTTTTGGTAAGTTAAAAGCAATAAAATGTATATTCAAAAGTTGTAATTAACTACCATTATTTAATTAAAAGCTCCGTCACGGATCCTTTTGGGAGACAGATATGCCGGAGAACTCAGAGGCGATGTTCAAGGAAAGCTTCCGTGTGGAAAAGGAACATTTTGAGCATTTGGTGGAGCGCCTGCCTGGGCTAACTAAAATGGACACCACATATTGACTTGCCATTCCATTGGACAAACGAATCGCTATAGCCCTTTACACGCTGGGATCATCAGCAGAATACCGAACTGTTGGAGCCCTGTTCGGTATTTCAAAGACAATGGTGTGCAAAATATTAAACGACTTCTGCAAAGAAGTTATAGTCCAGATGGCTCCGGACTATTTGCCACCGAATTGTCTGACTGATGAGAGAGTGAAGGAATGCGAAGTAATCTCCGCAGTCGCCATTCGAATGTATTCCAACTTCTCGCGCGCGATGTCAACAAGTTTCTCCATTTCTGTGCGTCGTCGTTTTGGCCTAGAAGTTGAGGGTACTTCAAAGTCATCAACACCCAGTAGAAGTCTGAAATACAAAATTTACATGGAGACAGATTTAATAAAATTATGTATGAATGTATATTACTGGTGCTCTACACCATTACTCGCTTCAAATTAATTGCCTTGGAGACGCTTAATATTGAGTGAATTTTTTGGAAATGCTCCCATGTTGAAGGAGCCCCTCCAGACGGCCCAACTTTGTCCAGCTCTGTTCTGCAATAATAATGCACCAAATAATAATTCCTAATATAATTTAATCTTATCAACTGTATAAACGTACTTGTACTTTTTGGTCAAATTCTCAATTTTATTTTTGACTTGTGCTGTCGTTCCGTGCTTTTTTAGCTTTTCAGCCATCTCAAATGTGCACGTTTTAACGCACACCTCTCAATGCCGTTAAATTTTCTTGCCACAAGTCCAACAGGTGCAACGTTGCCTTTTCGCTCCAAACCATTTTTTTTATTTGCTGCGGGAACAACAAATAATTTAAAATTCATATGATCTGAAATGAAATTACCTGTTTTACTTATTTCCCGCGCCTTTTGCACAGCTGTTTTATTCTGCAAAGTCAGTTTACAGCTCTGTTATTGCTCTGTTATTAAACAACAATCGAATAAATTGCAACAATCGTGCAATCGAACTCTGCGTTAATATCGAACGCAGTATTAACAGCAACTTAACAGCCCATACATTTCATATGGGCTGCCGACTTGCGTTATTCGATTTTAACGCAAACGCAGAAACGCATGCTGTGGAAACGCAGTATTAGTGTTAGTGTTAGTGTTAGTGTTAGTGTTAGTGTTAGTGTTAGTGTTAGTGCTAGTGTTAGTGTTAGTGTTAGTGTTAGTGTTAGTGTTAGTGTTAGTGTTAGTGTTAGTGTTAGTGTTAGTGTTAGTGTTAGTGTTAGTGTTAGTGTTAGTGTTAGTGTTAGTGTTATACTAAATTTCCACAGGCATGCGTTTGTCATCGATTCCACCTGTTATCGAAAATCTCTGTTAAGTGTTTCCATAGCATTCTGCGTTAGTTATCGCGTTCAAAAACAGCTGATCGCCCTTTTGAGCTGCGTCGAACGAATTTTAATTGCAAAAATAAATATTAAATTTATAGTTAACATGGACAATTTAAACAACGTTTTGATAGCCGAATCTTATGCAGATGAACAGCAAGCAAAAATGTGTCAAAAACTATCGCAGTGCATTGACATGTGTGCTGCACTTGACGCATGTAATCCACGAAGCGCTTGGGTTTTGGTAAGTTAAAAGCAATAAAATGTATATTCAAAAGTTGTAATTAACTACCATTATTTAATTAAAAGCTCCGTCACGGATCCTTTTGGGAGACAGATATGCCGGAGAACTCAGAGGCGATGTTCAAGGAAAGCTTCCGTGTGGAAAAGGAACATTTTGAGCATTTGGTGGAGCGCCTGCCTGGGCTAACTAAAATGGACACCACATATTGACTTGCCATTCCATTGGACAAACGAATCGCTATAGCCCTTTACACGCTGGGATCATCAGCAGAATACCGAACTGTTGGAGCCCTGTTCGGTATTTCAAAGACAATGGTGTGCAAAATATTAAACGACTTCTGCAAAGAAGTTATAGTCCAGATGGCTCCGGACTATTTGCCACCGAATTGTCTGACTGATGAGAGAGTGAAGGAATGCGAAGTAATCTCCGCAGTCGCCATTCGAATGTATTCCAACTTCTCGCGCGCGATGTCAACAAGTTTCTCCATTTCTGTGCGTCGTCGTTTTGGCCTAGAAGTTGAGGGTACTTCAAAGTCATCAACACCCAGAGAAGTCTGAAATACAAAATTTACATGGAGACAGATTTAATAAAATTATGTATGAATGTATATTACTGGTGCTCTACACCATTACTCGCTTCAAATTAATTGCCTTGGAGACGCTTAATATTGAGTGAATTTTTTGGAAATGCTCCCATGTTGAAGGAGCCCCTCCAGACGGCCCAACTTTGTCCAGCTCTGTTCTGCAATAATAATGCACCAAATAATAATTCCTAATATAATTTAATCTTATCAACTGTATAAACGTACTTGTACTTTTTGGTCAAATTCTCAATTTTATTTTTGACTTGTGCTGTCGTTCCGTGCTTTTTTAGCTTTTCAGCCATCTCAAATGTGCACGTTTTAACGCACACCTCTCAATGCCGTTAAATTTTCTTGCCACAAGTCCAACAGGTGCAACGTTGCCTTTTCGCTCCAAACCATTTTTTTTATTTGCTGCGGGAACAACAAATAATTTAAAATTCATATGATCTGAAATGAAATTACCTGTTTTACTTATTTCCCGCGCCTTTTGCACAGCTGTTTTATTCTGCAAAGTCAGTTTACAGCTCTGTTATTGCTCTGTTATTAAACAACAATCGAATAAATTGCAACAATCGTGCAATCGAACTCTGCGTTAATATCGAACGCAGTATTAACAGCAACTTAACAGCCCATACATTTCATATGGGCTGCCGACTTGCGTTATTCGATTTTAACGCAAACGCAGAAACGCATGCTGTGGAAACGCAGTATTAGTGTTAGTGTTAGTGTCATTGTCATTGTCATTGTCATTGTCATTGTCATTGTCATTGTCATTGTCATTGTCATTGTCATTGTCATTGTTATTGTCATTGTCATTGTCATTGTCATTGTCATTGTCATTGTCATTGTCATTGTCATTGTCATTGTCATTGTCATTGTCATTGTCATTGTCATTGTCATTGTCATTGTCATTGTCATTGTCATTGTCATTGTCATTGTCATTGTCATTGTCATTGTCATTGTCATTGTCATTGTCATTGTCATTGTCATTGTCATTGTCATTGTCATTGTCATTGTCATTGTCATTGTCATTGTCATTGTCATTGTCATTGTCATTGTCATTGTCATTGTCATTGTCATTGTCATTGTCATTGTCATTGTCATTGTCATTGTCATTGTCATTGTCATTGTCATTGTCATTGTCATTGTCATTGTCATTGTCATTGTCATTGTCATTGTCATTGTCATTGTCATTGTCATTGTCATTGTCATTGTCATTGTCATTGTCATTGTCATTGTCATTGTCATTGTCATTGTCATTGTCATTGTCATTGTCATTGTCATTGTCATTGTCATTGTCATTGTCATTGTCATTGTCATTGTCATTGTCATTGTCATTGTCATTGTCATTGTCATTGTCATTGTCATTGTCATTGTCATTGTCATTGTCATTGTCATTGTCATTGTCATTGTCATTGTCATTGTCATTGTCATTGTCATTGTCATTGTCATTGTCATTGTCATTGTCATTGTCATTGTCATTGTCATTGTCATTGTCATTGTCATTGTCATTGTCATTGTCATTGTCATTGTCATTGTCATTGTCATTGTCATTGTCATTGTCATTGTCATTGTCATTGTCATTGTCATTGTCATTGTCATTGTCATTGTCATTGTCATTGTCATTGTCATTGTCATTGTCATTGTCATTGTCATTGTCATTGTCATTGTCATTGTCATTGTCATTGTCATTGTCATTGTCATTGTCATTGTCATTGTCATTGTCATTGTCATTGTCATTGTCATTGTCATTGTCATTGTCATTGTCATTGTCATTGTCATTGTCATTGTCATTGTCATTGTCATTGTCATTGTCATTGTCATTGTCATTGTCATTGTCATTGTCATTGTCATTGTCATTGTCATTGTCATTGTCATTGTCATTGTCATTGTCATTGTCATTGTCATTGTCATTGTCATTGTCATTGTCATTGTCATTGTCATTGTCATTGTCATTGTCATTGTCATTGTCATTGTCATTGTCATTGTCATTGTCATTGTCATTGTCATTGTCATTGTCATTGTCATTGTCATTGTCATTGTCATTGTCATTGTCATTGTCATTGTCATTGTCATTGTCATTGTCATTGTCATTGTCATTGTCATTGTCATTGTCATTGTCATTGTCATTGTCATTGTCATTGTCATTGTCATTGTCATTGTCATTGTCATTGTCATTGTCATTGTCATTGTCATTGTCATTGTCATTGTCATTGTCATTGTCATTGTCATTGTCATTGTCATTGTCATTGTCATTGTCATTGTCATTGTCATTGTCATTGTCATTGTCATTGTCATTGTCATTGTCATTGTCATTGTCATTGTCATTGTCATTGTCATTGTCATTGTCATTGTCATTGTCATTGTCATTGTCATTGTCATTGTCATTGTCATTGTCATTGTCATTGTCATTGTCATTGTCATTGTCATTGTCATTGTCATTGTCATTGTCTTACACGACGCATCGAAAACGACACGAAGCTTGGTAGACGTACTCTGGGGCCTCAGAACACACTGATGGGGGATTACGTAGTGTGGAGTAGATGGAAATTTGTTGTCAGTGGGAGACATATGACCTAAGGAGATGTACTCTTCTATAAACTAAAAGTACATTTTCCTTATCTCAGGGTCACGAGACAATTTCCTTTCTAGCGACAAAAACCGCCGTTTAGCAGCTTCAAAGGAGTTGCCTAAAACTATTCGATCAGATCTTAACGGCAGGCTGACTTCAAAACGACCAGATGGCAATACCTGATTCGTCTTCCTATAATGGTCTTCACATAAAATTTGCTCAGGTGACATAGCCTTCTTTGGGAACGGCAATTCTTCCAGTGACCAAAACTTTTGCAGAGTGCTATCTATAGACATCAACAACTCTTCACTACAACTCAAACTATTTACAAGTTCTTGAGGGACAGAAACCTTGGAAACTTATCTTCCCGATACTACCCAGCCAAGAAGTGTCTTTTGAAGAGTTAGATAGTCAGGGCCTTGCTTTATTTGACCAACAGCCAATAGTTCAAAAAACGATTCTGCTCCTTTTAGCATATCAATTTTAGTGGCTTATAGAAATAAGGGTCTGCTAATGGTAGGTTCTTTGGAATCCTCCAGTCACTGACATTTACTGACTAGTCAGGGTGATAGCCTGAAATTGATTTCAGGATCCAAAAATTTAACGAGAACTCACTACCATTTACTCGCGACTTCACCACCGTGTGTACCTTTTTCTTGACTTGAGCATTGGATTCACCAATGCCAAGTAAGTTGATACACGACTCCTCTATACGGATCTGTTAGCGCTGAGCGAGCTCATCAGTGATGAAATTAGTTTGGGACCCAGAGTCCAGCAATGCTCGGGCCAAAATGTTTTCACCACTTTTTGTTCGAACGCCTACGATCGACGATGCCAGAATGACCCTGTCCAACGATGTCGCATGCAGAGCATGTGACGTGGAAGGGTGATCCCGATTGAAAGGAAGAGAAGGACTCTCTTGAGGTGATGGTAACGCTAAACTATTGTCAGTCACTGTGCATCTGTGCAACAAAACATGACATTTAGTAAATTTACATTTTACAACAGTTTGACCTT
The DNA here is from genome assembly GCA_035045305.1 of Drosophila maculinotata. NCBI lineage: Eukaryota > Metazoa > Arthropoda > Insecta > Diptera > Drosophilidae > Drosophila > Drosophila maculinotata. Next base: position 53,509 of record JAWNPD010000568.1, on the reverse strand, counting down.
TTTGCACACAATTAATGCACAAGGACGCAGATTTTACAAAGTCAAACCTTTGCATTACTGACAGACGAGCGAATGGACAACATTTCTCTAATAAATGGTCGTCTGCATTGCAATAGCTACAAGTCTGTTGAACTTTACTGTTTGCTGAGGAACATGCAAATGAACTGCGACTATGCGGCTTGCTAGATACAACTTTATCTTGCTTTGGCTTCGACGATTCTTCAGCAGACAGATGCTGGTATCGGTGGTTCAACATTTTTTCTAAATCCGCCCAAAGCGGCAACTTCTTATAACCAAGCTGCTCTTCCTACTTCTGTTTGGTCACTGGATCGACTCTGTTACAACGAGATGAATGAGCATTGCATTCGAGATGTTTCGTTCGTCTCCTATCGATAGCATTATTATCGCGCATATTAGAGACATAACTTTAGCCTTGGTTGTAATGGACATTTCTTCCAACTCGGCTCCAAATTCATCGTCAAGATCTATTTCTTCTATTTGCTCTTGCAATTGGTTAGCCTTCTCAATCACTTCGTTCAAAACGTCTAGCCTACATTCTAGCTCTGTCAAAAGCAAAGGAATCGAGCCAGCCTCTAGTCGATCCTCTAAGCGGCGGATGCTTTTGACTCGACACTTGAGTTTCTTTCTCAACTCCTCTAGAACGGCCTTAACATTCAACTTGCCCTGTTCCATTATTTTAGTTATTTATGTTTTACTAGTTCGTACTTTATGGCGACAAAAATATATAAACAATAATAAAAACAAACAAATATTGAATAAATAAATTGTTGATACAAACAAACAATAATAAACCAGACACAAATAAAACAATAAAAACAAGTAAGAGTGCTCTAGTCGAGAGTGCCCGACTAGGATATACCCTGATTCAAGGTCTTACATTTATTGAAGTTATTTATCTGCATTCATACATAGAAACACACACACATATACAAACAAAAGCTGCTGGCTACGCGCGTCATACATTTGCTTTGATTCTTCTTCTTCCTTTGGCCCCAAACTATGTTACATTGAATCGTTAATAACTTCTTTGTTTATTTTCCGATGGCATATAAATGTGAGACTATGTAAAATCCGAAGGTCATACCTTTTAAAATACGAATTTTTTTATTTCTTGGAGATCGGGAAGGGAAATCCAAAAAGTGAAATGCATTTAACCTCTGTATGCTATTGGAGAGTATATGTACTAAATTTGGTGACTCTACGCCTTATAACTTTTAAGCTATACATTAAAAACACTGTTTTAGAAACTTAATTTATCGATAACTTTTGAAAGGATTGAGATATTGAAAAAAAATGATGAGTTTGTTTAAAGCCGGCAATACAGTAACTTAAAATTAAATATAAAGTTTCTAGCTTTTATGACTTTCAAGTTATGCCCGAAAAACAATTGTCTGGAATCGAAATATATCGATAACTTTTGAACGGCACTACGAGAACTTATATATCAAATATGAAGTCTCTAGCTTTTGTAGTCTCTGAGAAACAGGCGTTCATACAGACGGACGGACAGACAGACGGACAGATAGACGGACATGGCTAGATCGACTCGACTATTGATAGCGATCAATAATATATATACTTTATGGGGTCGGAGATGCTTCCTTATGCCTGTTACATACTTTTGCACAAAACCATTATACCCCTTTTCCCCATTTTTAATGGGATCAGGGTATACCCAAAAAACACTGGTCTGGAATCGAAATTTATCGATAACTTTTGAACGGGACGAGATATCAAAAAAAAATGATAAACTTGTATTGACCCGGCACTAGAAGAACCTATATTCCAAATATAAAGTCTCTAGCTTTTGTAGTCTCCGAGAACAGCGCGTTCATACAGACGGACAGACGGTCAGACGGACAGACGGACAGCCAGACGGACATGGCTAGATCGACTCGACTATTGATAGCGATCAATAATATATATACTTTATGGGGTCGGAGATGCTTCCTTATGCCTGTTACATACTTTTGCACAAAACCATTATACCCCTTTTTCCCATTTTTAATGGGATCAGGGTATAAAAATAAATATTGTTTTATAATAAAATAAAAATATATAAAACAAAAATAGTTAATGTTTTATGATGACTAGTTACATATAAAACAATAACTAATAATGTTTTAATATTACTAGTCGAATGTCGACACACGAAATATCAAAAAATATTTTGGTTCCCAAATGACAGGCAAAATATATATACCCGACTAATTTAATAAATTGTAGGGTATAGCGTCACTTGGCAACAACGACGCTCGCAACGGGTGAAGAGCGAAAACGAAAAACGTTTACCGCTACAGCTAGCGTTCCGTTAAGTTCAAGCGCGCCAACGAAAATTACAACAACAACAACAGCGCTAGCAACGGGTGAACAGCGAAAACGAAAAGTTCACCGCTGCAGCTATCGTTCCGCTAGCTCAAGCGCACCAATGAAATTTACAACAACAACAACATCGCTATCAACTGGTGAAGAGCGAAAACGAAAACGAAAAGTTCACCGCTGCAGCTTGTATGTATGTCTGTATGTGTGTGTGTTGAAGCGGCTTGGATCAGCTTCCAACTTATTATACCCTGATCCCATTAAAAATGGGAAAAAGGGGTATTATGGTTTTGTGCAAAAGTATGTAACAGGAAGCATCTCCGACCCCATAAAGTATATATATTCTTGATCAGTATCAATAGCCGAGTCGATATAGCCATGTCCGTCTGTCCGTCTGTATGAACGCGTGTTTCTCAGAGACTACAAAAGCTAGAGGCTTCATATTTAAAATATAAGTTCTCGTAGTGGCGGGACGATACAAGTTTATCATTTTTTTTCGATATCTCAATCCTTTCAATAATTATCGATAGATTAAAATTCCAGAACAGTGTTTTTAAGGTATAGCGTAAAAGTTATAAAAGGTAGAGTCACCAAATTTGGTACATATATTTTCCTTTAGCATACAGAGGTTAAATACATTTCACTTTTTGGATACCCCTCCCCGATCTCACAGAAATCGAAAAATACGTAATTTTAGAGGTATGACCTTCGGATTGTACATTGTTGCACATTTTTATGCCATCTTTGTGTCCTACAAATTTTATTACGATCAGACAAAAAAACAAAGAAGTTATTAACGATTCAATGTATCAAAGTTTGTGGCCAAAGGAAGAAGAAGCAAAGCAATTGATGACGCGCGTAGCAAGCAGCTTGTGTTTGTATATGTGTCTGTGTGTGTTTCTATGTATGAATGCAGATAAATTGAATGAATGTCAGAACTTGGATCAGGGTATATCCTAGTCGGGCACTCTCGACTAGAGCACTCTTACTTGTTTTTAGCAACGAGTGGTGCAAAGATGGGGGGGGGGGGGGGGTGACAGTGATTGCAGTTACAATTATGTACATATGTATGTACATGTACATATAAAGGTTGCTTCGGCGGTTCACTTAGAATTTTGGCGTATGTATGTATATGTACATATATAATGTGCAATAATTAATAAATTGATTGCATGCAAATCTAGCTCTACTATATTCAATACGTCTGTGCCAAGAATTGAAAGCGAGGTGCAATTTTTCAGCACAAGACAATTGACAAGAAATTTATTTTGTGTCTATAACACTAGCTTTTAAATTTTTAGCATAAATACCTCTGTTTTTGTGGGTACGTTTACTCCACCTTCTACTTCCCTCTGGCTGGCGCTATTGCTGGGCATCCCTCGGCGGTAGCTGGCGAAGCGAAGAGTAAATTATTGGCCGACACGGGATATTGTTTTTTCCACAAATTATTAGCCGCAGGCAACTTTATATATATATATATATATGTGTATATATTTATTCTTAAGTTTTGCACAAACCACGAAAAAAAAAGAAGAAATATGCACTGTGTCACTGTCACTGTTAGTTGTTTTTATTAATTAGTTCACAGTCCACCCGGAAGCGCCATATAATTTTAGAAAAGTTTTTCTAAATGTTATTTTGCAACAAAACCGAAAAGACTTTGTGTGGCTGTGAACTTTTAAAATAATTGCTCGAAACGAAAACGAAAAGAAAAATGCGTGCGCTCGATTTCAACTCTACGACGATTATGTTCTCCTTCTCTTTGCACAACTTCAGCTTAACTACGGTGGCGAAGCGGGGCGAATTCGCCAAGAGCGCGAGAGAGCTTTATTTCGCTCCAGCTTCGCCCTAGACTAACTTACACTTACACATACATATATTTTTTAGCTCCACGAAATTACAACGACTTGTACACTTATTTGGAATTACTATTATTGCTTCGCCTTTACCACAACTTACACATACACATTTCTCGCTACCATTTCCGAATTCACAGTGCAAAATAAATGAATTGAGAAGGCTATTTTGCATTACATGCGGCGTTCGCTGCTCAAAGAATGCCTTTGGCACATGCCCACTTATGCTTATCAATTCCACATTCAGGAGGCATTCCTTAAAAAGGGTAAATTGCACTTCATGCTGTTTTCGCTGCTAAAAATATGTGCAAAATATATGATTTTAGCATTAATTTTTTCCATTTCTTTAATAACATTTAATGTTTCTATATGTACATATTGCATTTATTTTATTTTTTAAGAAGTGTGCTACTGCTGGGCCCATCGTTACTGCTGTTAATGTTTGTGTCCTCCTTGGATTGTTTTTTCTTTGCGTCAGTCGCTGCCTTGTAGCTCCTGTTTTTAGCTCTGGCAAAGGCTAAGCGAACGTCCCTCGTATAGTCGTGCCACAAGTAGCCTTCCCTTTTGGTCGCCTCTGTAAGAAATACAAATAATGAGCAAAACCCTATAAATTGAATAAATTGGTGCTTACCAAACATTGCTTTGTTGACGTGAATATATGTTGTGAGCCCTGTCTTTGAAAATGTTCCGAAGTAATTCATGTGCATTATTATATCCAGAATATGTATGTTAACATTGTATGTAAACATACATATATGTATATTGCACAAAGCACAGGAAAAGGGTTAATTTATTAATATTAGCCGAAGATAATGTGCATACATACATATGTATATTAATACTTACATGGTAAAACTTCACACAATTCACTTTAAACAAATTTTAAATAATTGTAAATACATATATCTTTATTCGGCCAGTGCCGTTCTTATATGATAAAATATATGTTTACAATAAGTGCATGTGTAATTGGAGTTGCTGTTGCTTGGGCCTTATTTTGTTGAGACTGCGGAATTCTTGAAGTCGTCGCATCCTGTTAAAATGCTGATGTTGTTGGTCGTGCATAAATTGTAGCACAATGTACTCTTGTGTAAACAAACGTTTGGAAATATGAGCGTAGGAGTACTTTGTATGTACTTGTATGTTAGTGTTGGTCAGCTTAGCGGTGCATATACTTGAGATTGAAGTAATGTGAGTATGTAAGTATTTATGTTCTGATGTTGGTTCTGGAGGGTTTAGGTGGGGGTGTGACCGATAGGGTAACTCCTAGTTTGAAGAGAAGGCCATAGTGGTGGTATGGTCTAAACGAAATCCGCGGTTAAAATTGTTGGAGTAAAAATAGTTGTTTTCTTTCCTAGGTGCCATAGTAGTAAGATTATGCAAGTTATTATTGTGATGCATATATAGATGATAATGAAGTGGTTTCCTGACGTTCTCCTGATTGTAATTATTCGGTTATGACCTTTTATATTTTCCAGGTGTAATTTTTGTAGGTTTAATTCTTCGATGGTGTTGTTTATTTCCATTTTCTTTAATAGGGGAATAGTCGTCCTTATATTGACCTTTTGTTCAATTATTGTGTCTTCGTATGTTCTTCCTTTGATAGAGATGTTGCAATCTTTATACGTTATTACTGCGTTCCCATTTAGTGTGAACGGTTTTGTACAGGTTGAAGTGATCTTGGTATCGACTTCATTAAGAATGAAAATGTACCCTTTTTCGTATTCCATGATTCTCTCTTGTTCTCCAACTTCTATAGCGTCGCATGTTGCAGTTTCTTCTTTCAAAATTCCTCTTAAGCAGTTGAAATCCCATGGAGCAACGCTAGCAACTCGCGTATTACAAATAAATTGAGTGTGAATTTCATTACATTTATCGTTTAGAGGCTTAATGTTATTCTTATTATAGACAATATTTTGTGGAATTTTCAAATAATTCCTGTTATTTAATGGTATTGGGACTATATGCGCAAGTTTATAGTCTTTTGTTTCAAAACTTGGTATTTTTATGTGAAATATTACGTTTGTTTTATTTACAAACGTGTCCATTTCTAATAATCTATAAAGGTGTTCTTGTGAATCAATTGATATATTCTGATTAGCTAAGACTTTTAATATTTTATTTGTTTCTTCAACAGATAATATAAATTTTGGGATTAATTTTAGTTTTGTTAAAAGAATGCTTTCCAGTATATTATTAAGCTGGTTATACATTACGTCTATATTGTACCCAATTCTATTTACGTATTGTAATACATGGATTTCGTTATGTTCTTCATTGAGTTCTTTATAAACTTCGTTTTTATAATTCTTAATAAAATTGTTGATTATTGTTTGCTCCTTATTAATATGATTGGTCATATTTTTAAATCTTATAATCATATCGTGATTTTCTATTGTTTGTTCATTCATATTTGTAGCTATGTTGTTCATGTTACTTTGCACTATTTTTAACTCCTCGTCTATCCTATCCGAATCTACCGCATCCATGTTTCCCGTGATTACTTTAATGATGCTTCCTAAGCCATTTATAGCTCCTGTCTTTTGTCTTTGTGTGGGTACTAAAACGTTTACCTTTTCCTTTAGCTTTCCTAATTTGGCTTCTAGAATTTCTACAACTTCCCCTGAGAATTGGATCTCTTTTAGGTTTTTTAGTGCCTCTTCAAATTGATTCAGGTTATCTATGTAATCCTGTATTTTGATTATGTGCGCAAATGTCTTGTAATTATTAATGACCTTAGCTATACCTAAATCTAATTTAACTAATGGTGTTCCTTGTTCCAGTCGCTGTACTTTAATTGTTTGTCGAGTACTGTACGAAAATCTGTAAATATTACTGTGATTAACACTATATAATTAAATTGTATGGTGTGTTTGTCTGGTGAGGTGTTTTTCTAGTTAACCTCTTAATCTTGCATTTGTGAATTTTTTGTTTCTTAGTTGAGATGAAAGTGGGTCCCTTATCTACCGCAACCTTGTGTATTGTAAATCTGGGGGTCAGTTTATTTCTTCTATTTTCCTTCCTGAAAACTGTTTCGTCTTTTTCTAACTCTAGAGGTTCCTCCCTATTTTTTTTTTAGTGTAGTGATCTTGTTGTGACTTAAATGTTGGAGTTTATCCTTTATTTCCGAATATAATTTCTGCTGAAAAACATTTAACTTTTGTAAATAATCATGGTTATTGTTGAACTTAATAGATTTTTCAAAACTATTATTTTTTCCGAAAAATAATTCGAATGGGGTAAAATTCGTTTCTGTAACTATGTCAGCGGGGTTTCTGCCCCGTACTATTGTCCCTAATGGTCCTCGTAGGCCCTTTAAAAATGTGGTTTAACATTGATTAGTGAAGAGTTCTCTTTTTGTGTCAATAACCGTGACATTGAATTCTTTTTCGTCAATGATGTTAAATAAGGTTCTTTGTATGTCTGTTATCTTTTCATATAGGATTTCTACTGGGTAACTTTGAAGTGTAAGAATGCCTAGCTCTGCAATAAGGTTATATTCTGTTCTTATATCTGCAAGTGATTTTTCAGTTTGCTCTTTGTCTTCCCAATTCAATTTCACTCCTGACTGATATAAGACCTCATGAGCCTTACCCTGAATTTTATTCCTTATTGCCCTCAATATCATTAACCCAGTTGGGGTTTGATCTGCTCCTCTAATTAGCATCAGTATTTCCTCGACATTGGTTATAAATTCTCTTAATCCCTCTTTATTACCCTCGTATGTGGGCATAGTCTTGATTAGGTTAGAAATTTTGAAATTGCCTATGATGTCTTGCATTGGGCCGGCGGCTCTTTGCGCCGAGGGTATTTCCTGTTCGAAAGACATGATTTCTATAGGGGTTTCTTCTCTTATGTCGGGTACACTACTTGTGCGTTTTACGCCTCTAGATGGAAATATTTTCCTAACTCTACCTAATGTAGACATGAACGCTATCAGCTACTTAACTTATTTTGTGTAAAATTTTATAGTGTATATATGTGTGTTTAATATTGATATGTTCTTAATTAGTTTGTCAACTTAATCCTTAGTGTAGTTGTTGTAGATCCTTGCAGTGAGAATGAAGTGTTAACGTCTGTAAGAGTGTATATATGTAATCAGTTTGTCTATATCAATATGTGTATATTTATACTATTATATTATTATTTTTATACCCTGATCCCATTAAAAATGGGAAAAAAGGGTATAATGGTTTTGTGCAAAAGTATGTAACAGGCATAAGGAAGCATCTCCGACCGCATAAAGTATATATATTATTGATCGCTATCAATAGTCGAGTCGATCTAGCCATGTCCGTCTGGCTGTCCGTCTGTCCGTCTGACCATCTGTCCGTCTGTATGAACGCGCTGTTCTCGGAGACTACAAAAACTTTATATTTGGAATATAGGTTCTCCTAGTGCCGGGTCAATACAAGTTCAACTTTTCAACTTTATTTCGATATCTCAACCCGTTCAAAAGTTATCGATAAATTTCGATTCCAGACGAGTGTTTTTTGGGTATTACTTAAAAGCAATAAGAGCTAGAGGCACCATATTCACAATATATATTCTCGTATAGCATACAAAAGTACAAAATCTTTTTTTTTTTTGATAACTTTGTCCAATCCTCTATAAATTGAAAAATACGTATTTTTGTACGTACGACCGGCATCAGCATCCTTACATATTTGTATGCCATCTTTATGTCCTACAAATTTCGTAACGATCGGACAATAAACAAAGAAGTTATTTACGATTAAATGTAACATAGATTTGGGCCAATGGAAGAAGAAGAAGCAAAGCAATTGCATGACGTTCGCAGTAGCAGCGTGTGTTTGTATGTGTTTATGTATATGAATGCAGATGAAGAATAATGAATGAAAGAACTGGGTTCAGGGTATCTCCTAGTCGGGCACTCTCGACTAGAGCACTCTTACTTGTTTTTTTTTGAGTGCGTTTACATGTGTATCCACAGCTTATGTGACTTGTGTTTGGCTCTACGTAGTAGCGGCAGCGACATCAGCGATAGATGCCACGCAAACACATACTAAGTCATTGTGTCGATTACGTAAACAGTTGCACTTTTATATATTTATTTTTTGATCGTGTATATTGATTATTAACATTACATATATATATTTAAAAGAAGACATAGAGTGAGTCAAAAAAGTATTGGCACACTTCTCTTTTAAAAGTTTGATTCATGACAACTTTTTTTCCACTCAAGGAACAACAAAAATAATAACACTATTTTTTTTAAGGAACATATTATTATATATTTAATCAAAAATAAGTAAGAGTGCTTTAGTCGAGAGTGCCCGACTAGGAGATACCCTGATCCAGAAACACACACACACACATATACAAACAAAAGCTGCTTGCTACGCGCGTCATACATTTGCTTTGATTCTTCTTCTTCCTTTGACTTTAAACTATGGTACATTGAATCGTTAATAACTTCTTTGTTTATTGTTTGATCGTAATGAAATTTGTAGGACACAAAGCTGGCATAAAAATGTGCAACTATGAAAAATCTGAAGGTCATACCTTTAAAATTACGTATTTTTCGATTTCTGTGAGATAAGAGAGGGGCGTCCAAAAAGTGAAATGTATTTTACTATTGTATGCTATAGGAGAATATATGTACCAAATTTGGTGACTCTACACTCTATTACTTTTAAGCTATACCTTAAAAACACTGTTCTGGAATCATAATTTATCGATTACTTTTGAAAGGATTGAGATATCAAAAAAAAAATGATAAGTTTGTATTGAGCCGGCAACTTAAACTTAAATATAAAATCGCTAGCTTTTATAACTTTCAAGTTATACCCGAAAAGCACTTGGCTGGAATCGATAACTTTTGAACGGGACGAGATATCGAAAAAAAAATGATAATCTGGTCTTGTCCCGGCACTACGAGACCTAATATTTCAAATATGAAGTCTATAGCTTTTGTAGTCTCTGAGAAACGTGCGTTCATACAGACGGACAGACGGACGGACAGACGGACAGGGCTAAATCGACTCGGCTATTGATAGTGATCAAGAATACATATACTTTATGGGGTCGGAGATGATTCCTTATGCCTGTTACATACTTTTGCACAAAACCATAATACCCCTTTTTCCCATTTTGAAAGAAATCAGGGTATAAAAATAAGCTTTTAGCTTTTGGTTACGGTGTTAAGTAATAATATGTACAAAAACCAGATTTTTACATCAATAAAGTATTGGCACACTTGTAAAAAAATCAAAATTGTTGGCCGATTATGAAGATCTAATACTTCGTCGGGCCTCCCTTAGCTTTAATAACGGCTTGTAAGCGCCTACGCATACTTTTTACTAGATTTGATGTTCTAGTGGCTGATATATTTGCCCATTCCGTGCCGAGCCACTCGTCCATGAAACCCTGCTCTGTAAAGTACATTTCTTACTGTTTGTGGACTAAAGTTTTTATTGAACTCTTAGCCGAAAGCTTTGGATTTTGAGCAACAGCAGCAGCTAAAATCCGCTCCTGGCGTGGTGTAAATGTTTTTGGCCTGCCAGATCGGGTCTCTTGCTGTAAGTTTCCTGTATTTATGTAATGTTTAATAATGTTTCGGACACTTGAGTATGACCTCTGCACTATACTGCCAATTTCCCGATATGACTTTTGTTGAACATGCAGATTTATAATTAATTTGCGCACATCTAACGACGGATATTGCAAAAAAAAATCCAAGATATACCCTTAGGTTGCCGAGAACTTGACATACACACGAAGTGTGCCAATACTTTTTTGATCCGTTTTGTGTTTACTTTCATCTATTTTTGTTGTTCTTCAAGTTGTGTTGAGAGTAACGGGAAATTCTTGAGTACCCTTAAGTTAAAATTAACTAATTCTAACAAGTAAACTAAATTAAACGTTAAAAAATGTGTTTCAAGCAACATAATATCATTTCTTCAAAAAAAATTTAACGTGTGCCAATACTTTTTTGATTCACTGTATGTATTGTCTTCGATGTTTAATTATTATACTCGGACTGAATCGGACATAAAATTTGCACTAATTTGTTTCATTTCTATATATTTTGTAATTCTCTTCTCTTTTTGTAGTTTTTCTTCATTTTCACTGTAAACTTACATAATTATAAGAAAAATGTTCAACATCTTTGGGTAGTAGGTTCCTCCGGGGCTCTTTTTCCTGTCCCTTGAAGTTAGACGGCTGCGCCAGTTACGGTAAGGAGTGATTTTCCTTACGATGTTTTCCTCAGTCATGCGAGGGTTTAGCATTGGTTTGTATTTAGGTATAAACAATTTGGTACGATTTGAGTTTTTAAAGAATTAAGAACAAAGACGGAACATCGTCTGTTCACTTTGGCTACAAATATCAATCTGAATCTTTATTTGGCCAGTGCCGTTCTCATATGATAAAATATATGGTTACAATAAGTGCATGTGTAATTGGAGTTGCTGTTGCTTGTGCCTTATTTTGTTGAGACTGCGGAATTCTTGAAGTGGTCGCATCTTGTTAAAATGCTGATGTTGTTGGTCGTGCATAGTACTTAGCACAATGTACTCTTGTGTAAACAAACGTTTGGAAATATGAGCGTAGGAGTACTTATGTACTTGTATGTTAGTGTTGGTCAGCTTAGCGGTGCATATACTTGAGATTGAAGTAATGTGAGTATGTAAGTATTAATGTTCTGATGTTGGTTCTGGAGGGTTTAGGTGGGGGTGTGACCGATAGGGTAACTCAGGCAACGAAAACCAAAAGAAACGAAGAAACAGACGCGCAAACTAACGGTGCTTATTTGCTACTCAAATGTTTTTTGTTCTGCTTTGACATGTTTGCGTCTCACTCTTATCATGACAAATCAGCTGCGAAGGTAAGCATATTCGAATTGCTTCTCTTTTATATTTCAAGCCAACAACAAATTCCAGATACAGCACACGAGCGATCGTTTCGGTTTCGTTTCACGAAGTCAAGTCATGCCAAATAGTGGAAAATAGCAGCGAACGCCGCATGACATGTTCTGCTTTGCCTTCTCAAACGAAGTTGAATTCATGTGGTTCCTTTTTCATGCAATTATTTTCCATTTTAGCTGCAGTAAAATGTTATGACTCCACAGATCGCATGAAAATTATACCATCCATAAGGGATTTTTTTTGAACCACATTCCTCAAAGTTCTGCTGGGAAACCGCCACTCCATACAAAATCCTATGTATGTACATACAGGCAACTGTTGGCTTCATTGTTTCCTACACATATATATTTATGTACTCGCATATTTCCTACTAACTTATTTATATATCCACATAAATTAATACATATATGCACATATAAATAAATACATTAATGCATATATGTACATACCAATATACACATTAAGCTATATATGTATAAGTACGCACAACTAATTACCTATACATACATACACAACTAACAACAAAAGAAAACTTAATAAATATCTATTCACACCGACTAAAACAATTAAGTACATTAAAGAATACACTAAACTGCTGAACCAGTGTCCGCACACCATCACCTGATTTGAAACACATCCACAAACAATAACAAACAAAATCAAAAACATAACAAACATATTACCAATATGTTGCGCACCGACGTCAGTGCGGGTCACAAGCACCGATAGTATCTGTTTATCCAAAAGGATATGGGGATTGAGTTGGTTGAATAAAAGCACATAAACTGTATTCGGTTGTGACGTCGTAACTAGCACTTGAACTAGTTTGACTTATCGGAGAGGTTTGACTAGAGGCAGAATTACCTTTTGTTGGGTTCTGTTCTAGTATGGATGAGTAAAGAGAGAGTTACCATTGGTGGGGTTCTGATCTAGACTGGTTTTATTGATACAATGCATGATAATTTATAGGTAACAATTGGTGATTAAAAATGCTTATTACTAATTATTGGATATGCAGTGTAATTTGAAAGTGGGCCATCGGTCAGCAATATGACAGTTTACTGCCCTCTGAGTGTTGATTGCATAGTCAGCAGAAAGCGGCACCGCTGGCAGACTGACATACTGCCGAATGTGCAGAATAGTTAAGTCAGCAAAACGTGGTTACGTAGTGTTCTGTTTCATTTCATAATTTGTGTGTGTGTGGATTACATAATTTGTTTGTGTGTATTACATAATTTGTAACTTAACATTCTCCCGTCCGTTGAAAAGGTGTTTAACTATCGCTTATGTTGAAAACAAAACGGCGTGGAACGGGTGTTGCTGCTGAAGAATACCAACGACATTGCCAGAGCAATGTATGAAGCTGCGTGGTGGTGTTGCATCGTGTCTAGGCGATGTGGTAAGTGCTGCCAAATCCTTTTGTAGGTCGTCAAGCTCCTTGTTTCCCTGTTCTGTGAGCTGGGTGTTTGCTTCTAGTACGTTTGTTGCTGATGGTTCTCTAGGCTGGCAGATGTTGCCAAAAATGAATTGTTGTGTCAAAGAAGCTGATGCTAATCTCTGCATTGCGTGCTGTACATACGGTGGAGAGTGATAACAGGCCAGTTCCTTCAAGAAGTACAGCTGCCGCAATTCCGCTACAGACTGCATTGCAGTTTGTGTCGCAAAGATCCATTTGTTAGGTTGGTGGGTTTTTGACTAAACCAAGTGAGTTTTGGTGTGCGTTGTCTGACCCAATGTGTTAGACTTGTTGTTGAATAGCTGGAACTCGTAGCGATTGTCAACATTGAATACGGTTTGTTGATCGAAGCAGATGAATTTGTCCTGTGGTAGCATCAAGCATCGTCGAAGATCATCTGGTGTGAGACCCATAAACTGATCTCTGTGCTTGTTGACTGCTAGAATTGGTGTTTTTCTTTCAAATAAACTCCAGCTGTTTGATTCCCGTACCAGGATGGGCAGACTTCTAATTGTGATGTTGATACTAGAGGCAGTGTCACTCCAAAAACCACATGTGTAGTAGTTGTGGTCCCTTCAGCTCTCATGATTCTGTATAGTTGAATCACATTGGGTATAGTGACAGGCAGCATTTGATCAGGTGGTAAATGATCCCGGATTTGATCTAGTTGATCTGGAGAGATTGATATCAGGCTGATAGTGTGGTGACGAATGCCGGTTAGAACATTTAATATTTCCGACTGCATGCGTTGTAGACTTGCTGCTAGTAATGTAAGTTGAGTTGCCAGTACCATGTATGGTTGTGATAGATGGGCGCTGGTGTATTTTCCCCTCTTCTTGCTGATTATATCCATGTGTTGTTCCAGTAGTGAAGTGGTATATCCGTGGCAGATTTGTCCTTCTTGACCACATTTATGGTTGAGTCGACAATTGAAGTATGGTTCTGGAGCCGATGTAGAAAGAACTCTTCATTGGTTTTTACATTCTCGATTACTTCGGTCATCTGTTGTGCGTTATTGGAGTCCAGTACGCCAAAGATACTGTTCGCAAGATTACCTACGATGTTGAGTGGCGATCTGCGTTGTCGAGAATTCTTCATTAGCACATTTCTGACTGTAGTTCCTCGTGTAGATGTTGAAACATTGCTCGACATGCATGGACATTTTGTAAATCAGGGCACATGTGTCCGAGCTCTGATATGCCTGAGGAAAATGTTTTCATGTCTTTCCAATATGGCTCTAGGTCATAATAAATGATTATGGTGCATTCTGATATAGCCATTTTCGTTGTGCCAAGCAGGCTTGTTGGTGAATGGTGTCACGGTTATTGGTTGTCAGAGTGCTAGTGGCAGCATGATCATCAATGCTAGTAGTAGTGCTGATATTGGTTGTGACATAGATTTCTTCCTTCTTGTCGGTGGCTCATTAGGTCCCGTTGAATCCTCCAGGACGTTTGTTTATTCCTGATGCTGTTTTTACATCCATCACTCGTATGAAATTGGCATGCCCAGGGTAAGTTTTGTCAATGCGACCCATTGGGCATTTCATCACCGGAACATTGTCCTCTTTCACCAAGACCAATAATCCTTCTTTAACGTTTGGGGCCACGGTCTTCCATTTACGACGAACTAGCAATTCTTGCAAGTATTCTTGTGACCATTGTTTCCAGAATGAGTGCTTTATTCTGGAGATGTGTTCCCGCCTACATCAATATTTGCATCAGGAGCGGCTGTTAATGGTTCTCCAACTAAAAAATGCCCCGGCGTAAGTGCCGGTAGATCTGTTGGATCATTTGACATTGGGGTCATTGGTTGGGAATTGAGTATGGCTTCAATTTCGATGATCACTGTATTCATCTCTTCGAATGTTAGTGATGCTTTTTTGGAGGTCTATCAGTAGCATCTTAACAATCGGATCGCGATCCAGCTCTCCTATGCTTAGGGTAGTAGTGCTTGCTCTGTTATTCTTGTAGCAAAAGCGCAGCATGTATGCTACAATGCGTTGTAGCTTTGTGGAACGAATTACTTTGTCTGCAAGTATACAGCTCTTCTTCAATCGTCGTGTGTGTGATTGGCAAGCTCACATGTTTTGCCTTGCGTTCGAGCTTGATCGGAGCGACGATTGGAGAGCTTTTCTACCTTACCCGTGGTCCATATAGCCAAAGGGTATGATCTGCGAATCGCCGTGCTGAGATTCCTCTTGACAGCACGTCGGCTGCATTATTTGCCGATTATACATGTCTCCATTGAGTTTGGCTTGTAAGCGCTTGGATTGCATCATGTGTCCCAGCTCTTCATACTCATTCTTGAAGTCCACGTATCCCTTTCATGTATCAGCCGTGGCTCTGCGTTCCAGTGCCACAAATCTGTTGGTAGCAGTTTCAAGAGAGGCTCCCAGGGCTGAAGGGTCTTCGGAAAATGGAAGTTTGACAATGAATTTGCTATCCGATGCCAATTGGAGATTTTGCACGAAGTGTTTTTCGCAGTAGGCCTCAATAGGTGTGCGATGCTTTTCTTTGCCTTCCAGAGTCCTATTGTTGCAACTGCACAAATGAGGGATGGCTTGTTATCTGAGTTCATTTTTCCAGCGACAAGCCATCCAAGCTCTGTGTTTCTGATCCTCCGGGCCGAATCTTATGTTGACTCGGAAGCAGCATCGAGTAGTAATGCTCCGCACCGTCAAATTGGTCCGCCAATGGCATATTGTTTGGGATTTACCAATTTGTTGGATTGAGTGCGTGTACAGGTTGATCGGCAATGATGTGTGCTTGTGTTTACTCGTGACTTACTGGTTCTTGAATGTCCTCCAATACCTTCTTTGCGTAGTTTGATATCATGGATTTTAAGCGACAGCATTGATGCAGAGCGCTCAAAAATCACTTTTGCTGTGGCCAACAGATTATAACTGATGCTGCAAGCTAATCCTAGGGCTGGTGATTGTGGATGTCCGGACGGTGTGGTTTCCAAGTGCAACAATGTATTGTGTTTTTGTTACACTTCAAACAAGTGCGGCCTTGCCATGCATTGCAGTTGACGCACAATTTCTGCCTTTGTACCCAATTCAATCTTTCGGACACAAATTTAGCCCGAAACTAATCGCATCTGAACAGTAAATGATTTACCTTCTTGCAGAACAGGCAACATGGTGCCTTTCCAGACGGCGCATGTGGTGTCCTTTGAATCCTTCCTTGATCCTTGAATCCTTTTTCCAGCGCCTACAACCCTTACTCGTTGCTCTAGGAATTGGAGCATGGTGTCTAAGACTTGTATGTCCTGTGAGCCTCCCAGAGACTGCTCATACAGAATTCTGTTTGTGACATCCAATTTATTCCGTAGAATGGCGATCAGAATCGGATCCCAGGTGGCTGTATCTATTCCTTACCCTTTTAAAGTTGCGAGGGATTCAATTGTGGTAATGTAGAGCTCCTTTAATGACTTAGCGTCGTCATTGTTGATGTTTTGGAACAGGATGCGATTTAATACCGTATTTACCACGTTTTCCTTAAGATCGATATGCCGTATCAATATTTCTGCCTCACCACATCTTTTGGACCTTGGGCATATTTTTCGGGTGCACCATGCATGAAAACAAGTTAAAGAACTGGGTCCATTTGAGTATGTGCCCATTGAACTTCGTAATTTCTATGCTCGGTAATCGCACGGCTACTTCCGGAGACCTGTGGTCGTGAATCTTGATATGTCATAATGTATGACGTTAGCTTGCTACGAGCTTGTAGGAAACGGGCTGGATCGTTACCAACTTCTATTTGTAGCAGAATGTTGCGCACCAACACTATTATGTGCTTAGTTTCAGCTGATTAAGACTTCAATTCGTTCATTAAATATTCAAAGTCCTTAAGTCAATTGTTTATTTTGCGAATAGGGGTTCTTTGTGGTGAAGGTGAATGCTGCGCCTGGTTCGCTGTGGTGTGGAGTCCTTGAGGTCGCTCGAGGCTCGAGCTTCTTCCTGTCGTGGATCTGGCTGGAACATTTAGAGTTGCCATTGCGCTCTCCATAGTTCATGATGCTTTATATTTATGTTTTTAATGTCGTCTAGAAACAGTCATACACAGAAAATTTAAATTCAAAATTACATTAAATTTAAATTAAATGTGGCTAAAAATAAAAAATTTAATTGAAAATTATATAATAAAAATTAAATATAAATTTACAGATAAAATCTGGGGGTGTTTAAAAAGCAAATTGGTCCAACATTTATTGCAAAGATTGGGGAAAACCCAGAAAAACCCAATCAGACCAAACATTAGTTAGACACGAATTGGATAGTGCAAAGCATAATCAGTCGTGCATGATGATAGTACGAAAAGAATGCGAAAGCAACTGAGCGAGGCCTTGCTTCTGACCAAGAGTGAATATTTCACGGTACTTGGTATAGCTTTGCTCGATTTGTTGATGTGTAGAGAAATAGCTATTTTCGGCGGCAAGTTGTTCGGTTTGTAGGATCAAGATGCAGTTGGAAGTAATTTGATTCCAAATTTCGTCCAATCGATCTCTTATCTTGGCATAGTATCTGTTTATCCAAGAGGATATGTCGTTTTGAGTAATTTAATAACAGCACATAAACTTTAGGCGCCGTACCAATAAACACCTTAGCTAGTAAGACTTATCAGAGAGTTGGCTAGAGACAGAATAACCTCTGGAAAGGTTCGGTTCTAGTGGCGTAGAGATGAGTAAGAAATAATTACCACTGGTGGGGCTCTGATTTAGATACCCTAGACAATGTACATTTTCTGTTACTAAGATAAAGATAGATATATACTTACAATATAGACATTTTTGTCTAGCGTTCATTTGGTTTTGAACTTATATACAAAGGATTTTACAATATGGGCTCCTGTGTAAAGGAGATAGACAAACAACTGTCCTTATTCGATGCATGTTTTTTTTACAAACTAAGTTCAATGTTTTGTTTTTTATGTGGCCCTAGTTTTCCCTTTGGGACTGCCAAGATATTTTCTTTGCAGTTTGCTGTCTGCCTACGCAGAGTGACCTTTTCAAATGGTGTCTACTCAAATGTCAGGAACTGACGCTAGTTCCAAATTCTTGCTGCGACGGTTGTGTGTTCAGTTTTCCTAAGCGAATGTATTACATTGCCTGATGTGGCTTGTGTTGCTTAATTTTATTAACAATATTAAATATAATTAAATAATTAAAAACTGTGACTTAACATTCCCGTTGAACATTAAACCGTCGTTGTGCAGGTTCTCTCTGTGATTCACATGCGTCTTCTGGGGGTGTGACTGGTATCCCTTTTTTCCATGATGCAAATCGTCTTCGTGTGATAAGCGCAATCATCAATAGTAGAGATACTATTAATGCAACATACGCAACAATGTGATGATGCTGAATTGGCTCTCAATGTTATGGTAGTGTAACATGCTTGCTTTTCGCCAACTGTTGCTGAAGTGTATCAAGATCGTTGATTTCCAGATCCATGGGTGATGTGGTTATGGGTGGTACCTCTACTGCTGTGTGAGTATTTGTTGGTTGGTTGATATTGCCAAATCGTGCACATGTTGTTCTGACATTGCTATTTGTTGTATCAAAGGTGTTAATGCTGATGTCAGCATTTCGTGCAGTGCATCTGCCGGAAAATGTTAGTTGTCCGGTTGCCTTCAGCGTAATGGTATCGGAGCTGCTTTTGAAAACAGTTTTGAGGTCCATTGGGGAAGCCGTTGGAAAAACTCATGTGTTCGGTTGACGGGTTTTTTACCATTTTGGATTTGGTATGTGTAGTTTGGCATAGTGTGGCGCTTTTGTTGTTGAAAAGTTGAAATTCACAGCGATGTTCAACGTTAAATACTGCATGTTGGTCAAAACAGATATGGTCACCATAGGAAAGTGCCACACAGTGTTGTAGGTCTTCTGGAATGAGTCTGACAAATTGATCTCTGAGGCTGTTGACTGCAATAAATGGAGTTCTTAAGTCAAACATAGTCCAGCCTGTTGAGTCCTTTACGGGAATTGGTATCATGCTGAAGAGATCCAGCTGTGTGGTGGATACTAGAGGAAGAGTGACCTTAAAAATGACTTGTGTTCAAGTCACTGTCCCTTCGGCGTGCATTAGCTTATACAGTTGAATCGTGTCGTTGTGAAGACGGGCAGCATTTGATTTGGTGGCAAGTGATCTCGTGTCTGATCTACTTGTTCCTTTAGTTGCTTTGAAGATAAGAGGATTGGACTTATGTTCCGGTGGCGGATGACTGTTATGACATCTACTACTTCTGGCTGCATTTGTTGAAGGTTCGCTGCAAGTAATGTCAATTGCGTTAATAGAACCATAAATGCTTGGAAACGATTGTCTCCGTTGCTCTTTGCCCGTTGCTCACTATATACAGCCATTTGTTTTTCCGTAACCAACTTCTTCTACCTCCGAGCCGCTATCCATTATTTGATTATGCAGCTCTTCAATTGGTTGCAGATTGTTGCGCACCAACTCTATTATGTGCTTAGTTTCAGCAACAGAGCAACGAGGGAAACAACCAGAAGACCATCACCAAGAACGAGCAAGGACACGAAGGCCCAAGGACGAGGACAGCAACACGAAGTCCAGTCACACGGGATCTTCAAGGAGCAGCCCAGGTACGGTAAGCCAACGCGGAGTCCCAACGGCCAATCCTTGCCAGCCCAGGTGATAGTGCTTCGTCCTGCAAAAAAACCGAAGTGCAACGAATCCGCAAGGTCGGAGAGCGTGGTGTGAGCCAGTGCGTGGAGGAGGGCCAGTGCGTATTCCTTGCGATTTGCAGGAGAGCCTGGCGTATCCTTGGGAAGCGTAGGCGTGCCACAGCGGATCCGTGCGACGAACGGAGTGTTGCGAACTCGAGCACGAGCAGGCGAGCACAGAATCCTTAAGCGAAGAGGTGACGTCGCACGCAACCGAGCATCGGATAACTGCCCGAGGATCACCCGACGACTCCACCGGCAAGGATCCCTCTCGGATCCCACCGAGTCCACCCGAGGACCCCCACGGGCCCTAACCACCGATGAGCGGCTAGCGCCCCAAAACCAAGCCTTGCCACGCGGAGCGATCGCACAGCTAGACCCTACAAGCCGAAGTGTTGGCGAATCCCAAAGGTCGGAGAGCGTGGTATGAGCCAGTGCGTGCAGGAGGGTCAGTGCGTATTCCTTGCAAACTGCAGGAGAGCCTGGCGTATCCTTTTGAAGCATAGGTTTGCCACTGCGGATCCGTGCGACAACGGGAGTGCTAGCGTACTCGAGCGGTTGTGCCAACGGCAGAGACGAGCACCATCGCCGAGGGAAAACGAGCCTACAAAGATTATACGAGCATAAAACGCCTAAGAAAATAAACTGATTTATAAAACGAAACACAAACAAAGAGTTCTTATTTATCGCTGGTGCCACATACAAATTTGTTGCACGGACCCAGACGGACTGATGCTTAACTCGGTATAAGCCTAAGGGTTCGTTACAACTGGCGCCCAACGTGGAGCCTTGCGATAAAAAGGACTCAAGGACAACAAAAAAAAAAGGTAAACACAATTAACAACATGGTGCTAGCTTGGGTGCACAACCTGAAGAAGGAGGAGGTAGTGCGAGACGTCACCGAGTTCGGCGTAGCATTGATGGGTACGCTCGACACTTCGGAGAGTGGGTGTCCGAAAACGAAGACCAAGTCCCGTACGGAACCCGGCTCAACGAACTGGCAAGAATACACGGCCGCCAATCTCCAGGCAAGGACGAGGGAGTCAGAGGAACGGAACTCCATGACGAGGATGACCTCCACATCCGCGTACCGTTAACGGAACTTAGCATCCCAGAGACTAGCGCAGCAGCAGCACGAGACGTACGGGCTGGACCTGAACCTGATTCCCCTAGCAATGCCCGAACTCTTGCAGGGCATGGCACTCAATTGGTACGTCGCCAACAACCGCCATTGGACGTCGTGGACCTCATAAGTGGAGAGCTTCCACGAGTACTTTCTGACCCGGGACTACTGCCCGAATCTGAAGGAGGAAGTAAAAAGTAGGTGGCAGAAAATCCACGAGCCCTTCAAGGTGTACATGGTCGAAATGCAGACACTGATACGGCCACTCAAGTACACCCAGAAGGAAGAACTGAAGCTTGAAAAAGGACGGCAACGCAGCGGCAAGTACGTCTGGCTGATGGTAGACGCAGTGGAGTTTCCGAGCAGTTGGAGGTCGAAGCCAAGCTCGGCGGGCAGTGCCTCGATCTGATCCTACTCATACTGCCGGGAATAATCGACGAGCTTGTGCTAAGATGGGATTTCTTAGCCGACATGAGCACCGCCCTGGAGTGTGCCGGCCTACGAGTCAAAATCCCGGCGCGCCTTGTAACCGAGAGTAGGAAGAAAGAGAAGTTGGTAGTCACCTTGACAGAGAAGGTGGTACTGGAACAAGCAAGTACAAGAACAAGCAAGTACACAAAAACAAGCAAGTACACAGGAACAAGCAAGCACACGGAAACAAGGAAGTACACTAGAACAAGCAAGCACACAGGAACAAACGAACACACAGGAAGAGTGACAACAGAGCCGGATGGAGAAGTGGACAGATTTCTCCAGGAGGAACTATCGACGATCGACCCATCAAACAGCGATACTTCCCGAAAAACCCAAAGATGCAAGCAGAGATTAATAAGCAGGTGGATGAGTTGCTGGCAGAGGGATGCATAGAACCATCGAACAGCCCACATAGCGCTCCCATCGTAATGGTCAAAAAGAAGACGGACAAGTGGAGGCTATGCGTAGATTTTCGACAGCTAAACAGTCGGTCGATAAAGGACGCATACTTTTTGCCACGAGTTCACTATATTCTAGACCAACTGCGAGAAGCTCACTTCATCACTAGTCTGGAGCTTAAGGATGGCTACAGGCAGATTCCGGTGGAAAAGGCCACGCGGCCACTGACGGCGTTCACAGTTTCTGGTAAAGAGCTCTACCAGTGGAAGGTGATGCCGTTCGGGCTTCACTCTGCCCCGGCAACCTTCCAACGAGCACGGCATCGGGTAAAAGGCCCAGAGATGATGCCACACGCATTCGCATACCTGGATGATATTATCGTCATCGGGATAACGCGAGGGGAGTACATGGCCAACCTACGAGAAGTTTTCCGGCAGCTACGAGCAGCCAACTTAAAGATCAACATCGAGAAGTGTGATTTCTTTAAGCAAGAGCTGAAATACCTGGGACACCAGGTGACAGAGCAAGGCATCTGCACAGATCCCGACAAAGTGACAGTGAAGGTGAAGCTCACCAAGGCACCCGTACTGGCATGCCCGGACTTCAATAGGATATTCACCCTGCAAACGGACACTAGCAACTACGGACTTGGAGCCATTCTAACTCAAACGTCGGAGGCCGGAGAACGCTTAATTTCCTATGCGAGCTGGACTTCAATCGGCGCCAAGATGAGCTACACGGCTACAGAGAAGGAATGTCTGGCAATAGTGTGGGCCATTAGGAAGTTGGACCATACCTGGAGGGATATCACTTCACGGTACTCACCGACCACATGACACTCAAATGGCTCAACTCAATAGAAAGTCCTTCAGCTCGGGTTGCGAGATGGGCTCTCGAGTTACAACAGTACGATTTCGAGGTGATGTACCGCAAGGGTAAATTAAATGTAGCTGCGGATGCGTTATCCCGACAGCAGTTGGCCGAAGACAGCTGCGGCCGAGTGGTAGAAACCAGTACGAGGCCACAGGAGGGCGAAACAAATGGCTCCTGGATAAAGAAGATGCTTGCCAAGATGAGAGCCCACCCACAAAAATTCGCAGACTACGTGGTGCAATCGGATAAGCCGTACAGACGCATCCCACAACGAGCCGGCGACGAAGATGTGGCAGCATGGAAATTGTGCGTACCGAGGGATCAGCAACAACGAATACTAAACGAATGTCACGACGCCGCTCTAGCTAGACATACAGGAACCCGGAAAACGATAGCACGAGTAGCCTCGCGCTACTACTGGCCAGGACTATATCAGGACGTGCGGGATTACGTCCAGCGTTGCGAAGTCTGTCAGCAGTACAAACCTAGGCAGCTTCAGGCTGCGGGGAAAATTCTCACGCAAACTCCAGAGGAACCCTGGGCCACCGTGTGTGCGGATTTCGTCGGGCTTCTGTCACGATCAAAACTTCGAAATACGATGCTCTTGGTGCTTTTCGACCGATTCTCTAGGTGGACCGAACTGGTGGCCTTACGAAGTGCGACGGCTACAACGCTACAGAAAGCCTTTAGGGAGAGGATTTTAGCCCGGTTCGGAGTCCCGAAGGTGATGGTAACCTGCAATGGAGCCCAATTCACCAGTCAGAGCTTCAAGCGATTTCTCGAGGACTTGGGAGTAAAAAAACCAATTCACTGCACCATATACACCACAAGAGAATCCCACCAAAAGAGATAATCGAACAGTCAAAACGATGGTGGCCCAGTATGCCAGCGGCAACCAACGATGTTGGAGCTATCATTGGCAGTAAACACCAGCGTGTCGACCTCAACGGGATACAGCGCGGCTTATATCACTCAAGAGCACGAGCCTCGCCTACCCGGGGCATTATTCGACGAGGTGACCACGGAGATGGGTCGGGCAACGCAAGAACCAGTGGACAACGCAGGAAAATTAAAGGATGTTTTTGAGGTATTGAGACGTAGTCTGGAGTAAGCTGCTCAGGACCAGGCCCGACACTACAACCTACGAAGGCGAGCATGGAAACCAGAAATCAACGAAAATGTGTGGGCAAAGGAACACCACCTTTCGAATGCAGCCGAGGGATTCACAGCGAAGTTGCACCTAGATTTGGTGTGCCATACATTATAACGGACTTCGTGTCCCCTGTTATTTGTAAACTAAAAGGACAAGGCAGGAAGTTAAGGACGTCACACATCCGGGACTTAAAGCAATGCGCGGCGAAGGACACGCAGGCGGCATGACAAGAGGATATGAGTCAATACAATTTTTTTTGCCACAAATATCAGGAGTCGACATAGGCGATTCTTCTTGGTTTATAAATTTTTTTTAAAAAAAATTTGGAGTCAGCGGATTAAATAACTTTTTTTTGCTACAAACATCAAGAGTCAACATAGGCGATTCTTTTTGGTGAAAAAAAATTTTTTTTAAAAAAAAATTTTCAGTCAGCGTCGGTGGCACCTGTGTCACAGCAACCGGGTTTAGCGACCACCCAAGCAGCGCCGAAGGCCACCCCAGCGAGCAAGGTGTCGCCGCTGGCGCCCCTGTCACAACCACCGGATCCAGCGACCACCCGAGGCCCGCCGAAGGCCACCCCGGCAAGCAAGATGCCGCCACCGGCACCCCGGTCGCAATACCCGGGTCCAGCGAACACCCGAGAGCCGACCCCAGCACCCAAGCAGGTACGAGGGCCGCTGAGGCTGCTGCTACCGCCGTCGGGATCAATGATGGGCGGGGGCTTTCGAACGCCACCCTTACCCCGGCGACGCCACCAGTCACAGGGGCCGGGACACGGCCACAATTCTTCCCACCGACGGTGATCGACCTGTCATCGAGCTCCGAGGCCGAGGAGCAGGCACCGGAGCGGGGATGGGCAAGGTCGCTGGCAGGCGTTGGCTGAGGACGAATGGCCGGCCGAACTAGTGCGATGGAAGAGGGTCGACGCTCGGCGGAGGACGTCGAGTATAGTACGGGTCCAGGACGGCCGTTACCGGATTCGCTGCACCCGAGGGACGAATCGGGTTTTTCGGGAGGTCGGCCCGGTAGCAAGAAAATTAAAATTAAACAATAAAAAGAAATAAACATATATGTATATAAAATAAAAAAATAAAATAAAAAAAAAATATACGAACCACAATTTTCGTTTCCCGAAGAAGGAGGGGAGTGTGAGGACTTGACTCTCACAAACGCTAACGGTAGTGCGTTCGCAGTCGCCCGCCATGAGCACAGCTGCCATGTCCCGTTCCAGTAGCGAGCTGGCGCTATAAAAGGGCCGCAGACGCCCTTATCGGGACGAGACGGAGCCCAGGAGACCATCACCAAGAACCAGCAAGGACACGAAGGCCCAAGGACGATGACAGCAATACGAAGTCCAGTCACACGGGATCTTCGAAAAGCAGCCCAGGTACGGTAAGCCAACGCGGAGTCTCAACTGCGAATCCTTGCCAGCCCAGGTGATAGTGTTTCATCCTGCTAAAAAACTGAAGTGCAACGAATCCGCAAGGTCGCAGAACGTGGTGTGAGCCAGTGCGTGCAGGAGGGCCAGTGCGTATTCCTTGCGATTTGCAGGAGAGCCTGGCGTATCCTTGGGAAGTATAGGCGTGCCACAGCGGATCCGTGCGACGAACGGAGTGTTGCGAACTCGAGCACGAGCAGGCGAGCACAGAATCCTTAAGCGAAGAGGTGACGTCGCACGCAACCGAGCATCGGATAACTGCCCGAGGATCACCCGACGACTCCACCGGCAGGGATCCCTCTCGGATCCCACCGAGTCCACCCGAGGACCCCCCACGGACCCTGACCACCCGATGAGCGGCTAGCGCCCCAAAACCAAGCCTTGCCACGCGGAGCGATCGCATAGCTAGACCCTACATGCCGAAGTGTTGGCGAATCCCAAAGGTCGGAGAGCGTGGTATGAGCCAGTGCGTGCAGGAGGGTCAGTGCGTATTCCTTGCAAACTGCAGGAGAGCCTGGCGTATCCTTGTGAAGCATAGGTTTGCCACTGCGGATCCGTGCGACAACGGGAGTGCTAGCGTACTCGAGCGGTTGTCGGGAAGCAAGCGAGAGTCCTTAGCGAACAGACGAGCCCGAGGGGCACTGTGTCGAGCAGGCAAGGTTGTGCCAACGGCAGAGACGAGCACCATCGCCGAGGGAAAAGGAGCCTACAAAGATTATACGATCGTAAAACCTTAGAAAATAAACTGATGTAGAAAACGAAACACAAACAAAGAGTTCTCATTTATCGCTGGTGCCACTTACAAATTTGTTGCACGGACCCAGGCCGACAGACGCTTAGCTCGGTATAAGCTTAAGGGTTAATTACACTATCGTGGATCTGGCTGGAATATTTAGAGTTTCCATTGCGCCCTCCATAGTTTTTGATGCTTTTCTTGAATGCGGAAGCAACTGAGCGAGGCCTTGCTTCTGACGAAGAGTCAATATTTCAAGGTACTTGGTATAGCTTTGCTCGATTTGTTGATGTGTGGGGAAAGAGCTATTTTCGGCGGCAATGTGTTCGGTTTGTAGGATCAAAATGTGGTTGGAAGTAATTTGATTCCCAATTTCGTCCAATCGATCTCTTATCTTGGCATAGTATCTGTTTATCCAAGAGAATATGTTGATTTTAGTTTTGTCTGAATAACAGCACATAAACTTTAGGCGCCGTAACAATAAACACCTTAACTAGTAAGACTTATCAGAGAGTTGGCTAGAGACAGAATAACCTCTGGAAAGGTTCGGTTCTAGTAGCGTAGAGATAAGTACGAAATAATTACCACTGGTGGGGCTCTGATTTATATACCCTAGACAATGTACATTTACTGTTACTAAGATAAAGATAGATATATAAATACAATATAGACATTCTTATCTAGCGTACATTTGGTTTTTAACTTGTATACTAAGGATTTAACAATATGGGCTCCTGTGTAAAGGAGATAGACATACAACTGTCCTTATTCGATGCATGTTTTTTTTACAAACTAAGTTCAATGTTTTGTTTTTAATGTGGCTGATGTGGCTTGTGTTGTGTAATTTTATTAACAATATTAAATACAATTAAATAATTAAAAACTGTGACTTAACATTACCGTTGAACATTAAACCGTCGTTGTGCAGGTTCTCTCTGTGATTCACATGCGTCTTCTGGGGGTGTGACTGGTATCCCTTTTTTCCATGATGCAAATCGTCTTCGTGTGATAAGCGCAATCATCAATAGTAGATATACTATTAATGCAACATACGCAACAATGTGATGATGCTGAATTGGGTCTAAATGTTCTGGTAGTGTAACATGCTTGCTTTTTGCCAACTGTTGCTGAAGTGTAGCAAGATCGTTGATTTCCAGATCATTGGGTGATGTGGTTATGGGTATTACTTCGACTGCTGTGTGAGTATTTGTTGGTTGGTTGATATTGCCAAATCGTGCATATGTTGTTCTCACATTGCTGATTGTTGTATCAAAGGTGTTAATGCTGATGTCAGCATTTCGTGCAGTGCATCTGCCGGAAAATGTTAGTTGTCCGGTTGCCTCCAGGGTAATGGTATCGGAGCTGCTTTTGAAAACAGCTCTGAGGTCCATTGGGATGAAGTTGGAAAACCCATGTGTTCGGTTGACGGGTTTTTTACCATTTTGGATTCGGTATGTGTTGAAAAGTTGAAATTCACAGCGATGTTCAACGTTAAATACTGCATGTTGATCAAAATAGATATGGTCACCATAGGAAAGTGCCACACAGTGTTGTAGGTCTTCTGGAATGAGTCCGACAAATTGAATTGTGAGGCTGTTGACTGCAATAAATGGAGTTCTTAAGTCAAACATAGTCCAGCCTGTTGAGTCCTTTACGGGAATTGGTATCATGCTGAAGAGATCCAGCTGTGTGGTGGATACTAGAGGAAGAGTGGCCTTAAAATGACTTGTGTTCCAGTCACTGTGCCTTCGGCGTGCATTAGTTGATACAGTTGAATCGTGTCGTTGTGGAGACGAGCAGCATTTGATTTGGTGGCAAGTGATCTTGTTTCTGATCTACTTGTTCCTTTATTTTTTTTTGAGATTAGAGGATTAGACTGATGGTCCGGTGGCGGATGACTGTCATGACATCTACTACTTCTGGCTGCATTTGTTGAAGGTTCATAAATACTTGGAAACGATTGTCTCCGTTTCTCTTTCCCTGTTGATCGCTATATACAGCCATTTGTTTTTCCAGCAGTTTTATTCGTCTTTCGTTTGGGGCCTTGTCGTTTCTCATTATATTGATTGTTGAATCGAGAATGGATGTTTGATTTTTAAGTAGCTGCAGCAGGAATTTTTCATTTGTATGAACCTTGTCGATTATTTTTGAAATTTCTCTCGCATAATTGGAATTGAGAACACCAAATAAGCCGCTTGCCATATTACCAACTATGTCGAATGGTGATCGGCGCTGTTGTGTCCTTTCCAATAACGCGTTCTCTCCTTGTAATTCTTCCAAAATGTGTTTGAAGTGGTTGCACAACATTTCACATGCTTTACTGTTGCATAATTGAGGGCATGCATATCCAAGTTATGTTGTCCTAGCGGCAAATGATTTCATATCTTGTCAATATGGGTTAAAATCACAGTTTACTTCCATGGTCCATTCAGATAATGCCATCTTAGTGGTGCCTAATTTTTCGTAGAGTATTCCTGGTTTTCCGTCAAAGTGTGTCCTTGTGATTGGTTGTGACAGCACTAGTAGTAGCATGAAGAATAATATCAGCAGTGTTGATGTTAGGGATGACAGATTTAATTTCTTAATTCATTGTTCATTGTTTTCGTCGTTTGTGTGCGTTATACTGTCAATAGGACGCTTGACGGCTACTTCATCAGCAAAAAGTGGGGCGAGTCGATGGATAGAACGTTTGTATATTCTAGATCCAGTTTTAACATCTACAACAAGGATGAAGTTATCTGGTCCTGGGTATGTTTTTATAATTCGTCCCATGGGCCACTTCATCATATGGACATTGTCTTCCTTTATTAACACCAGTAGGCCTTCTTTAACGTTTGGTGCTGAAGTCTTCCATTTGTAACGACATTGTAGTTCTTGTGAATATTCCTGTGACCATTGTTTCCAGAATGAGTGCTTTATTCTGGAGACTTGTTCCCAACGCTTTACAAGTGTCTTCCTGCCTGTATCAATGTTTGCATCAGGAGGGGCTGTTAACGGTTCTTTAATTAAAAAATGTCCAGGCATAGGTGCCGTTAGATCCGTAGGATCATTTAACATTTGGGTAATTGGTCTTGTCGGTACCTCAATCTTCAATCTTTATGGCTTCAATCTCAATGATCACTGTATTCATTTCTTCGAATGTTAGTGATGCCGTATTCGTTTATTCGAGAAAATGTCAAGCCTTGGTGACTCGTTCAGCAGGTAGATCACCCATGATTTGATGCATTAACTGCGGTTTGGCTCTGGTGCACTTCACACAGTTGTGTATAATGTTCCCGGCCATTGGTTTATCCTTAAGAATCCAGAACAGTTGTCTTGCGATGGCTCTTAAGGCTTGAGCCCCGCAGTGCATATTGTTTTCATGGAGTTCTATCAGTAGCATCTTGACAATCGGATCGTTGTTTGGGAACAGAATCGGATGTTTAACTTTATAAGAGAGTAAATAAAGTATATACCACTACATTCTAACGACCATTCCGACCACCCTTTTTTTCCATAAAAAGGTGTACAATCAATCCGCAAGTTTTCCAGTGTCTAGTACTAAATGTTTTCTACAAAAAAGTTATAAAAAAAATGATTATATCAAAAACCCATTTTTTTGCCGTCCGCCATATTGTTCCGTGTCGGGCCAAAGTTCAAACAAAAATTTAAACCTGACATCTTTTCCTAGGCAGCAAAACGAATTAAAATAAATTATATAGTTCAAATTAACTATTTCCTACATACATATACACGCACATACATACAGTGCGACAGTGAATACGTGCATACACATACATATGTACATGCATATCTATATACAAACGTACATCCATATGCATAAGCAGAACTCCACGGCTACCACAAATACAAACATTTAGCACAAATACCAACATTTACAATAAGTTAAGAAAACCACCTATTTACATATATGTACATACAAATTAATTATAGTTACACTCCGCGTTAGCTAGAGCTAATTATCTATTCCGCGTTAGCCGTAATAAAACAAAAGGACCGATTCGGAACGAGATATTTCTTAACACCAGGCCGACGTGCTCTGGTGGATATTAAAATAAGAACTAAAAACTAAAGACAATGAAATCTAACAGTTAGACTTCTGTGCCCGCGATAACGCTGAGCTTGCGCCTCGTGTGGGATATCCTAGAACGAGCAGTTCCAGCTTAGTTGCTGACCGACAGAATGCGGCGTCGGCATAATGGGGCAAGTGCTCGATCTGCAGTTCAACAGACTTGCCGACCCAGTTGGGCTCCACGTGTTACTTGTTGACTTACACACGGCTACATACAAGCCGCCAGTCCATAGAAATTCCTATGTATGTACATACAGGCAACTGTTGGCTTCATTGTTTCCTATACATTTATATTTATGTACTCGCATGTTTTCCACTAACTAATTTATATATCCATATACATTAATACATATTTGCACATATCAATAAATACATTAATACATATATATACATACACATACATACATTAGTATATATATGCACATACTCATACATACATAAATACATATATGCCCATATAAATAAAGACATTAATACATAGATGTACAAACAAATATACACATTAAGCTTTATATGTATGTACGCTCATCCAAACGCCAATACATACACCACTCACAACAAAATAACACTTAGGAAATATCTTTCCACACCGACTAAAACAATTAAGTACATTAAAAACAAGTAAGAGTGCTCTAGTCGAGAGTGCCCGACTAGGATATACCCTGACCCAAGGTCTTACATTCATTGAAGTTATTTATCTGCATTCGTACATAGAAACACACACACATATACAAACAAAAGCTGCTGGCTACGCGCGTCATACATTTGCTTTGATTCTTCTTCTTCCTTTGGCCCCAAACTATGTTACATTGAATCGTTAATAACTTCTTTGTTTATTTTCCGATCGTAATGAAATGTGTAGGACACAAAGATGGCATATAAATGTGAGACTATGTAAAATCCGAAGGTCATACCTCTTAAGGTCATACCCTCTCTTGGAGATCGGGGAGGGGTATCCAAAAAGTGAAATGCATTTAACCTCTGTATGCTATTGGAGAGTATATGTACCAAATTTGGTGACTCTACGTCTTATAACTTTTAAGCTATACCTTAAAAACACTGTTTTGGAAACTTAATTTATTGATAACTTTTGAAAGGATTAAGATATTGAAAAAAATGATCAGATTGTTTAGAACCGGCAGTACAGTAACTTAAATCTGAATATAAAGTTTCTAGCTTATATGACTTTCAAGTTATGCCCGAAAAACACTTGTCTGAAATCGATATTTATCGATAACTTTTGAACGAGATGAGATATCGAAAAAAAATTATAAACTTGTATTGACCCGGCACTACGAGAACTTATATTTGAAATATGAAGTCTGTAGCTTTTTGTAGTCTCTGAGAAACGTGCGTTCATACAGACGGACGGACAGACGGATATGGCTATATCGACTCGGCTATTGATACTGATCAAGAATATATATACTTTATGGGATCGGATATACTTCCTTATGCCTGTTACATACTTTTGCACAAAACCATTATACCCCTTTTTCCCATTTTTAATGGGATCAGGGTATAAATACACAAAACAGCACAAGCAGAGAACTCCTGAACCAGTGTCCGCACGCCATCACCTGATTTGAAACACAATCACAAACAATAACAAACAAAATCAAAACCATAACAAACATATTAACCATATGTTGCGCACCGACGTCAGTGCGTCAGCACCGATAGTATCTGTTTATCCAAAAGGATATGGGGATTGAGTTGGTTGAAAAACAGCACATAAACTGTATTCGGTTGTGACGTCGTAACTAGCACTTGAACTAGTTAGACTTATCGGAGAGGTTTGACTAGAGACAGGATTACCTTTGGTGGGGTTCTGTTCTAGTATGGATAAGTAAAGAGAGAGAGGCCACTGGTGGGGTTCTGATTTAGACTGGTTTTATTGATACAATGCATTATTATTTATAGGTAACAATGACATGCTGTGTAATTTGAAAGTGGACCATCGGTCAGCAAATATGAGAGTTTACTGCCCTCTGAGTGTTGATTGCATAGTCAGCAGAAAGCGGCTTCGCTGGCAGACTGACATACTGCCGAATGTGCAGAATAGTTAAGTCAGCAAAACGTGCTTACGTTTGACCTGCCCTAATGTATATGGTTTTTGTGTATTCTGATTCATTACATAATTTGTGTGTTTTTGCGTATTACATAATTTGTTTTTGTATATTACAAAGTTTGTGACTTAACAGTATCGATAGCGCAAATTGATCGGCGTAGCAATTAAATCAAAACCGTTCAACGCAATTGTGATTGTTTAAGGGTATTCCGTTTATTCAATATTTAATTTGCTGTATTCTGATATTTTATTCTGCTATTCAGATAATTTAACATTAATGCTGTTTTTTGTCAAAAAAATTTGTGTTATAACGAAATCGTTTATCACAAGTGTGATTGTTAAGGGCAGTCTTTTTATACCCTGATCCCATTAAAAATGGGAAAATAGGGTGTAATGGTTTTGTGCAAAAGTATTTAATAGGCATAAGAAAGCAACTCCGACCCCATTAAGTATATATATAATTGATCACTATCAATAGCCGAGTCGACTTAGCCCTGTCCAACTGTCCGTCCGTCTGCATGAACGTACGTTCAGAGACTACACAAGCTAGAGACTTTATATTTCAAATATAAGCTCTTGTAGTACCGGGACAAGACCAGTTTATCTTTTTTTTTCGATATCTCGTCCCGTTCAAAAGTTATGGGTAAATTTCGATTCCAGACCAGTGTTTTTCGAGCATAACTTAAAAGTCATAATAGCTTTGAGTTTATTTTACTGTACTGCCGGCTCAACACAAACTTATAATTTTTTTTTCGTTATCTTAACCCGTTCAAAAGGATTGATAAATTAAGATTCCAGAACGGTGCTTTTTAGGTATAGCTTAAAAGTTATAAGAGGTAGAGTCACTAAATTTAGTATGTATTTTTTTCTATAGTATACAAATGTTAAACATTTTTCACTTTTTTGATACATCCTCCCTATCGCCCAGAAATCGAAAAATACGTATTTTTAAAGGTATGACCTTCGGATTTTACATATTCTCACATTTATGTGACATTTGTGTGTCCTACAAATTTCATTACGATCGGACAATAAACAAAGAAGTAATTTACGATTCAATGTAACATAGTTTGGGGCCAATGGAAGAAGAAGCAAAGCAAATGTATGACGCTCGTAGCCAGCAGCTTTTGTTTGTATATGTGTGTGTGTTTCTATGTATGAATGCAGATAAATAACTTCAATGAATGTAAGACCTTGGATCAGGGTATATCCTAGTCGGGCACTCTCGACTAGAGCACTCTTACTTGTTTTTAGATTGCATGTTCGGTCTTTATTTGTTTCAAATCAATTCAATTCTTAATCACTTGAATAGAATGCTTGATCTGGTTTTATCAACGATTGCTCTTGAGCTGCTATATCTCGATCAGCGCCTTTAACAATGCCGGAAGATTCGTACCATCCCGCTAGCGAAATTTCACAATCATTTTTTAGAACATTTTCTTTGCCTTCAGCATCCCCTACCTTAAAACGATATTGCTTCCGTAAAGGGAATTATAGTCTTCTGAACCAGCATAATTATGCAACAGATTGGTCTTTTTTAAACAATTCGGTTGACATAGATGTTGCTGCTAACATATTCTATGAAACCCTTTATGCATTGTTTGATATCTGCATTCCGAAATATATTCCTTCATGTGCTTTAAGCAAACCACCATGGTCTCTCTCTTACTTAAAAAACAGCTGGGGTACCGCGTGCTCCTCCTCCCTTCAACTTATTGAGTCATGTCAAAGCAAAATTGTAAGGCGCTTAGCGGATGCCCCTCCGTTTGTTCGTAACAGCACTATCTATAGAGATCTGCGGATAAAGCCAGTCTGTTCAGCCATTTCTAACTTTGCTTCACGTTACCGGGACAGGCTTATTATCCACTCAAATGTACTAGCAGTTCGTCTGGCTAGACCGCTAAGGAGGCGTCGTCTGAAAAGAATTCATGCAGCGGATAATTGGATAATTGGGCGCGTACCTGTGGGCCGACTCTTACCGGATATTTAGTTCCGTCCTTGTTGCCTCTTACACAAAGTACTTTCTACATAACATAGCTACGGCTAACTATTTATTTTAATCCTTTTCCCTCCACTTGTTCTGAGGGTCTGTTTGTTGGTCTCCTTTGTGTTTAACTTAAAAAATGTAAAAGTATGTTAAGTTATACGAACACGTTAACAAATATGTATCAAAAAAGTGTTTTAAAAAGTTTAAGAAGTCTGGTTCTAGTGTTGACTTGTCCAAATATTCTGTAGCCAAGTCCAACTTTGTCCTTTTAAACTCGCAGTGCTACGAGAACTACCTTACTCGTTGCAAACGACAGTTTACTTAAGATCCTAAACAATTTTACAACTTTGTTAATTCAAAGCGCAAATCTTTAAAATTGCCTTCTTCCTTTTTTCTTGGGATACAAAAAGCTAGCAACGACTCTACTGCTTCTGATCTATTTGCCAACTTTTAACAATCAACATATTCCTCTGTCCCCACACTAACAATTATCCGTGTTACATTTTACCTTCGAACCTATTATTTAATCCTGCTATCACTGATGCCTCACTTCTTTCTGCATCTAATTCACTAAAAACGTCTTTCTCTCCTGGGCCAGACAACATACCTAGCTGTGTGCTCAAGGAGTGCTGTAAGCCCCTACTTCAACCATTGCTAAAGTTTTTTAACCTATCCATTGACTCTGAAGTCTTTTCATCTTATTTGGAAAGAATCGTTCATCATTCCTCTCCACAAAAAAGGGGGGAAGTCTGATATTTCTAATTACAGAGGCATTGCAAAGCTATCAGCCATCCCTAAGTTATTTGAAAAATTTCTAACTTCGTCTTTGCAACATCTCTGTTAGTCGATTTTCTCTCCTGCCCAATATGGTTTTGTTAAGAGTCGGTCCACTACGATCAATTTGCTTGAATTAACCTTCCTTGTAAATGATGCATTTCTTATGAAAATGCAAACTGACGTCATTTACACCGATTTCAGTAAAGCATTTGACTCTGTCAACCACGAACTTCTGCTGTATAAGCTTGATTGCTTAGGATTCCCTCCATCTTTTCTGGTTTGGACTTCCTCCTATTTAAATAGTCGGACTCAACGAGTATTGCTTAGGTCAACTTCTTCGAAAACGGTACACGTCACTTCGGGGGTACCTCAGGAAAGTCATCATGGACCTTTACTCTTTACTCTTTTTATTAATGACCTGCCCTCTATTTTGTCACATTCTCGCATTCTTATGTACGCAGATGATGTAAAACTTATTTTGTCGTATACCGATCCCCTGTGTTATAATCATCTACAAGATGATTTGAACGCTATGCAGCTTTGGTGTTCGGCCAACCAATTGCATCTTAATTGTTTAAAATATATGTTTATGACTTTCAGTCGTTCTAGACTCCATTTAGCCACTTATACGATTGACAATATTTCATTGCAACGTATTTATCTTTTTAATTTTCAATTTACTTTTTTTTTTATTAGATAATTTGAAATTACATTTTTTTTATATTAAGTCATTAAATTTAAATATCATGTAATTTTAAATTTAAATTTTCTGTGTCTGACTGTTTCTAGTCGACATTAATTAAATAAATAAATAATAGGCGATTAAGACAAATAAATAAATAAATAAGAAACAGAATTTCTTGGACACATAGTCATAACCCAAGGCATTAAACCAAACCCTAACAAAATAACTGCTATAATGAAATTCCCAATACCAAAAACACCCAAACAAGAAAAATCATTCTTAGGACTGTGTGGTTTTTATACGAAATTTATACCCAATTTTGCAAAAATAGTAAAACCTATGACTTTAAAACTTAAAAAAGGAGCAACTATCAACATACAAGACCAAGATTACACATCAGCATTCGTGAAATTAAAAGTACTCATAACTTCAGATCCAATACTGATCTACCCCAACTTCGAGAGAAAATTCTCACTAACCACTGACGCAAGCAACTTTGCTATATGCGCTGTTCTGTCACAGGATCACAAACCCATCAGTTATGCCAGTATAACTCTAAACAACCACGAAATTAACTACTCAGCAATAGAAAAGGAACTTTATGCTATTGTTTGGGCCACTTAACATTTCAAGTCTTACCTCTTTGGTAGACAATTTGAAATTCTCAGTGACCATAAAACACTTGTTTGGTTGAGTTATATCAAAGAACCAAACATGAAGTTGAAAAGATGGAAAATTAGGCTAAATGAGTTTGATTATCACATCAAGTATTTGCCAGGTAATGAAAATTATGTAGCGGACGCCTTATCAAGAATAAAAATATATGAAGTTTTGTTAGGATAAAGTTCTAACAGCGCAAGAGCAACAATACATAGCGCCCAAGAAGATAATCAAAATTATATTCAAATAACAGAAGGGCCCCTTAATTATTACAACAGGCAGATAGAACTAATGAAAGGAAATGAAAACAAAGCTGAAACAACCCATTATTTCCACAAAACTAATATCAAACAAATAACTTACAAAGACATGTCAAACACTCAGGCAACAGAAATAATTAAAGAATACTTAGGCACAAAAAAGAGCGTAATTTACTTTCACAACACAACAGACTTCCCAACATTCCAAAAAGCCTATTTGGAAATAATGAATCCGAATCATTTAACAAAAGTCATGAAATCAAGTAAAAAATTAATAGATTACCAAACATATGCAGAATTTAAAGAAATAATATTAAAGAAACATTAAGACTTATTACACCCAGGTATAGGGAAAACCATTAATTGGTTTAAAGAAAAATATTATTTTCCAGACCACCAAAATTTAATTCAAAATTTAATAAATGAATGTGAAATTTGTAACATTGCTAAAAACTAAACATAGACATACAAAACTAGAATTTGAAATTACCCGGTAGTTAACAATATCAGAGAAAAGTACGTAATGGATTTCTACATGATAGGTTACAATCAATTTTTATCTTGCATCGATATAAATTAAAAATTCGCAGCACTTATAGAAGTAAAAAGTAGAGACTGGTTAGAAGCCAAACGAGATATTACTAAAATACTCAATGAAATGGGAAAACCCATAGAAATCAAGGCAGACAAAGATTCAGCTTTCATTTGTTTCGCATTACAGACATGGTTTAAATCTGAAAATGTAAACATTAACATTATAACAAGCAAAACAGGTATTTCAGATGTCGAAAGATTTCGCAAAACAGTTAACGAAAAATTAAGAATCATCAATAGCGAGACAGATTTTGAAACAAAATAATCAAATTCGAAACAATTCTATACACATACAATCATAAAACAAAACACAATAAAACCAATAGAACACCAGCAGATATATTCATATATGCAGGAACACCCGAGTATAATACACAAGCAAATAAAGTAAATCAAATAAACAACTTAAACAAAAATCGTAATAGCTACGAAATAGACACTAGGTTTAGAAAGTCTCCATTAGTAAAATCAAAAACAACTAACCCTTTTAAGAAAAGAGGAGATTTCATACAACTTGAGGATAATCATTTCGAAGAAACCAATAGAGAAATAAAAGAAACACATTATTAATCAAAACTCAAAAAGAAAATTAATTCTAGTAAATACAATATTAATTCCAGATCAACAAACGAAAGCGACTAGGAACAATAATCACCAACATAAAATAAAGCAAATTATAATAACACTAATAATATTTACCATTCACTATACCAAAGGACAGAGTATAGAAATAAATCCGATTCAAGCACCAAACGGTTACCTTATTTTTAAAACAGGTACTATAGATATTCCTTCAGATTACGAATATCATAATTTAACAGTAAATTTAACTAAAAAAGAACAAACATATAATAAACTAATCCAACAAGCGGAAGAATTTAAAAATTCAATTCAAATTCAATATTTAACAGAAAAATTAGATAGAGAAAAAAACGGTATAGGAATAGTTAAACGCAGTAAAAGATGTTTTGTAAATATTGTCGGAGCAGCTTATAAATACATATTCGGAACACTTAATCAAGACGAAAAAGATGAATTAGAAGGAAAAATAATTGAATTATCAGAAAAAAGGGTCCAAGTAAATGAACTAAAAGATATAATAAATACGATAAATAACGGTTTTAAAACTATGAATGAATTGAATCAGGAAAAAGATAGAAGTAAGAAATTAGATATTCTTATATTAAATTAACAGCACTTTACTGAATATATAGAGCATATAGAATTAGGCATGCAACTTACTAGACTAGGCATATTTAATCCAAAACTATTAAAACATAACTACTTGTTACACGCTAATTCTGAAAAACTATTGAAAACAAAAACTTCCACTTGGTTAAAACACGACACACGTGAAAAATTAATTTTTTCCCACATTCCTCGTGAAATTATAAAAACACATATTTTTCAAATAATTCCTTATCCCGATGAAAACAAAAATATTTTACCGAAAATACAGATCAAAAATATTATATAGAAAATTAAAAAGCATTTAATGAAGATACTATGAAATTAATTACCAACGAATGTATTTCAGGAATTTTAAATCAAATAACAACAGATTGTAAATATACCACAACACTGAAAAATTTTCAAACTAATTATATAGAACCAAATATTGTAATTACATGGAATTTACCCAAAACAACACTTAATAAAAACTGCATGAACAAAGAAATTGTAATTGAAGGAAATAATATTATCAAAATTTATAACTGTTCATTACAATTAAACGAAATATCAATTATAAAGATTGTTTGGCTTTGCAGCTATCTGCACCAAAAACAAATTTAGCTCTTAAAGTTTAATCTTTGACCATTATGCTCTGCGCAGCATAAGAGCAACTTAACGTAACTCTCACAACTGATGTTTAGCATATGCTCTTCATATTTCTTTTTCCCTTGGCCTTTAGCTGAGTGAAAGCTGCTGCTGCAATTCGGCAGCAAGTTAGTTCTATCAAATTCGTTGGTAGCTCAACTTCGATCGATTGTCTGTTTCGCGACAAGCCAAATTGTTAATTATTGCATAGCCCAAATCGGGGTTTTTTTTAATACATTAGTCTTGTAAATTAATCTAAGTTCGGCCACGAAGGCAAACAAATTATATTATATACATGGAAATCTCACTGCATTTTATATTTTTCGGAAATTCGATAGCTATTGAAAAAGCTCAACATTTGGTGACCCCGACGTGATTCGTTTCTCTTTGTTTGTTTAAATAAAAACAAATTATTTAACTTATAGAGTTAATAAAGCGCGCGCCCGCGCTCTTTTAGTCGTTTTCGCTGTTCTCGCTTCGTTTTGCACTCGCTTTCGTTTGACCTGCATTTACGCCTGCGCATTATATTCTCTTGCCGCTTTTGTAAGAACCGCTACAGCAACCGTTTCTGCAGTGCTATTGCTGCTCCCGTTTCGTTTTGCATTTGTCATTAAGTTATTACCAGCTGCATTGGCATAGATATTATGTCATATGAAAGTCAGTACATTTAAAACTGTAACGTATTAAAGCGTTAGTCATGGCATTAAATTGATAGTGTTTGACAGTCCCTGAACATACAACTTTATCGTGCAAGTGTCTGACATTCAGTGACTCTAAAACTATATTTTGCAAGTGCGCGTACATATAAGCACACAACATGCAAAATACTGCTGCAGTTCCGTCGCTTGGTGCACCGTTTTACAAGGCCAAGGTCAAGGCTATTGACGAGCAGATGAAACGGATGGCCAAAGCTATCGCTCCGGAGAATATCGGGCAGGTCAGCGAAGAGGAGTTGGCTATCCGGCTTAAGACTCTTGAAAGCACTCAGCAGGCATTTAACAATATGCATTACGCATTGGAGGAGCTGGATTATGATGAAATCGGGAGTGCATTATGTGAATCTTTTGATGAATTGTCGATACTAGTTGAAGCTAGCTTGCGCCGCGAAATCAACAAGCGAAAGATATCATCGCCTTTGTGCTCTACTATGAGGCAAAGATGCATCTGCTGACAGTCACACATTGTCTCGATTGCATGAGCTTGAGCTTTGAGAGTTCAGCGGATTTTACACAAAGCTTGCCGACTTAATATCAATGTTCTCATCAATCATTGACGGGGACTCAGGACTTTCAGATGTGCAGAAGTTTCAACATTTACGATCGTGCCTGAAAGGTTCAGCCTTGGACTGTGTTTTTTCGTTGGAAATCAGCAGCGCTAACTATCCAATTGCATTAGAGTTACTTAGAAAGGTTTGATAACAAGCGTCTTATATTTCAGGCACATGTCGCTGAGATTTTGGGTTTGGATTGCATCGAGTCGTCGTCAGCTGTAAAACTTCGAGCCCTTTAGAATACGGTAAACGCCAACATCCGCGCTCTTCAAAGCATGGGCAGCGTTGAGCAGATTGCTGGTTTTATTATCGTGCACAGCTTGCTGCAGAAAGTGGACAAGGCAACTCAGACCAGTTGGGAGGAGACAGCACCGATGGATACTATCGCGACCTGTGAGCAATTCATGGCCTTTCTGGATCGACGATATCAAAGGTTGGAAAATGTGGAACACGCTATGGCAACGTATGCGCCTAGCTCTAAGGTGGGAAAAAGTAGCAAAGAATCTAACACCAATGGAAAAGCCTTGGTCACTACTAACTCCAACACAAATGAATGCGTGTTTTGTGAGTCCTCTGGCCATTTGATTTACAACTGTTCCCGTTTTGGAAAGCTGTCTCCGCAACTGCGTCTTCGCGAGGTTAAGAAGCTGTCTCTTTGTATTAATTGCCTGCGCAAAGGGCATCGAATGAAAGAGTGCAGTCCGAGCACCTGCAATCGCTGTAAGGCTAAGCATCATACGCTTCTGTATTTTGAAACTCAGATAGAGGGTTCTCAAAATAACTCTGCTCCGCATGCACCTGCTGCAAATTCTTCGTCATCACTTGTAGGCCAAAATCTCTGTCAAGAGCTATTGGCAACTGCTGTCATCTGCGTTAGAAGTCGCACTGGTGTTCTTGTTCCTTGCCGTGCTCTACTCGATTCTGGATCGCAAGTGCACATTATTACTTCCCGTTTAGCTTAACACCTCCAGCTGCGCAAGCATCGGTAGCCTACTCTGATTTCTAGTTTAGGGGAGTCTAGTGTTGCCTCAGATGGCTATTCAGCTGATATAAGTTTTAAATCGAGCATCTGACTACACAGCTAGCATCTCAGTTTTAGTAGCTCCGTCTTTTACTGGAAATCAGCCGAGCTATGATATTGGCACTGATCTCTGGAATATACCCTCAAATATTCGCTTGGCTGATCCAGAGTTCTTTAAGCCGCAACAAATCGATCTTTTAATTGGAGCTGGTCTATTTTTCGAACTGTTATGCGTTGGTCAAATCAAAATCGCTCCTGGTTTACCTATTCTCCAAAAAAAACAACTGGGCTGAATAGTGGCAGGAGGAACGTCTTCGGCAAGCTCTGCCTCATTAATGGTCTTTTGCTCGAGTTTAATGTGAAATCCTAGCCCTGATCATAAGCTTGAGGAAATCGATCGTCGGTTTTGGGAGTTAGAATCCTGTTGTAGTTCAGTAAACGAATCTACCAAGGAGGAACTTGAATGTGAAGTGCATTTTAAACTAACTTTTGCTCGTTTAGACACTGCCGAATATTCGGTTCGCCTTCCAGTGAAGCATGCAGTGGATCTGATTGGGGATTCACATCAGCAAGCATATCGTCGTTTTTGTAACCTGGAACGCAAATTGGAGCGTCATCCTGAGTTGAAGTCTCAGTATTTAGCATTCATCAAAGAGTATAAGGACCTTAATCACATGTCTATTGTTGACAGCTAAACAGTCGGTCGATAAAGGACGCATACTTTGTGCCACGAGTTCACTCTCG
This sequence comes from Drosophila maculinotata, assembly GCA_035045305.1. NCBI lineage: Eukaryota > Metazoa > Arthropoda > Insecta > Diptera > Drosophilidae > Drosophila > Drosophila maculinotata. Next base: position 11,135 of record JAWNPD010000568.1, on the reverse strand, counting down.
ACGGCGTTCGCATAAGGCATTCGGCTAACGTTAAATATCTTGGTTTGATCTTATACCGAAGGCTAACTTGGAAGCCCCACATTTTGCGAACGAGTGCTGCTGTATCCAAGTGTCGACAGATGGAATAGCTGCTTAGGCCAAAGAGTGGGCTGTCACTTGCAGCTAAGGTCCGGCTATTCAAAGCTATCGTGGTCCCCACTCTTACTTGGGGTATCAACAGCTGGGGTACCGCGTGCTCCTCCTCCCTTCAACTTATTGAGTCATGTCAAAGCTAAATTGTAAGGCACTTAGCGGATGCCCCTCCGTTTGTTCGTAACAGCACTATCTATAGAGATCTGCGGATAAAGCCAGTCTGTTCAGCCATTTCTAACTTTGCTTCACGCTACCGGGACAGGCTAATTATCCACTCAAATGTACTAGCAGTTCGTCTGGCTAGACCGCTAAGGAGGCGTCGTCTGAAAAGAATTCATGCAGCGGATAATTGAATAATTCGGCGCTCACCTGTGGGCCGACTCTTACCGGATATTTAGTTCCGTCCTTGTTGTCTCTTACACAAAGTACTTTCTGCATAACATAGCTACGGCTAAATATTTATTTGAATCCTTTTCCCTCCACTTGTTCTGAGGGTCTGTTTTGTTTCCATTATGTTTTGCTTGTACAATGTGAAAGTATGTTTATTTATACGAACACGTTTATAAATATTATGTATCAAAAAAAAAAAAAAAAAACGAGTTCACTATATTCTAGACCAACTGCGAGAAGCTCACTTCATCACTAGTCTGGTCCTAAAGGATGGCTACTGGCAGATCCCGATGAAAAAAGTCAGTCGGCCACTGACAGCGTTTACAGTTCCTGGTAAAGGACTCTACCAATGGAAGGTGATGCCGTTCGGACTTCATTCTACCCCGGCAACCTTCCAACGAGCCCTGGATTGAGTGATAGGACGGAGATGATGCCGCAAGCATTTGCATACCTGGATGATATTATCGTCATCGGTAAAACGCGGGAGGAGCACATGGCAAACCTGCAAGAAGTTTTTCGCCGATTTCGAGCGGCCAACTTAAAGATCAACATTAGAAGTGTGATTTATTTCAGCAAGAGCTGAAATACCTGGGACACCAGGTGACAGAGCAAGGCATCTGCACTGATCCCGACAAAGTGGCTGCCATAGCAGAGCTCCAACCACCCACGAACGCTAAAGAGCTACGCCAATATCTGGGAGAGGCATCATGGTACCGGCGATTTGTACCAGATTTCGCAACAACGGTACATCTACTCAACTCACTGCTCAGAAAGGGTTCCAAACGGGATTGGAACGAGGAGCAGCAGAGGGTATTTGAGACGGTGAAGGCAAAGCTCACCCGTATTGGTATGTCCAGATTTCATGAGGATATTCACCCTTCAAACGGATGACAGCATTAACTGACTAGGAGCCATCCCAACTCAAACATCGCAATACAGTCAATAACAAAAAAAATCGGATACTGGTCCTGCGGCCGGTACTGGTCCTGTTGCTGGTACTGGTCCTGTTGCTGGTACTGGTCATGTTGCTGAAACTGGTCCTTCCCACACGAGGAGGGTTGGAGAAGCCGCGACGGCCGAGACAGCAATGGCGTCAAGCCGAGGCCTGCCACCGTCACCCCGAGCAAAACAAAATCCGAAGCCACCCCCAAGCGGCGACGACATCACGCCGAGGCCTGCTGAAACCGAACAACGGCACACCGACGTCGTCCGAGCTGCGACGACGTCACACCGAGGCCTGCCGAAGCCGCATCACGGCACACCGAGGCCTGCCGAAGCCGCACCACGGCACACCAACGTCGCCCCGAGCTGTGACGACGTCCACCGCGACCTGCCGAAGCCGCACCACGGCACACCGACGTCGGCCCCAGCTTCGACGATGTCCCGGCCAACGCCGGCACCACTGCTACCACCAATGCCGCCACTGCGGCCGCTACGACCACTGCTACCGCCGACGCCGGTACTACTGATGACGCCAACGCCGAAATCTCCTCGGATTCCGAGGCCGAGGAACCAACACGGATCCGGACCGACAAGCGGTGGGAGATGTCCCCGACGTCCTGCACGCCACCATCCAGACCGGTCACCCCGAGGCCAATGATCCCATCGCTGGAGACCCCTCAACGGCTATGGACGGTCTGACTGCCAGTGACCAGATCCACGCCAGCGGAGAAGACAGGGCCCGAGGTAAGCCGAGGACGTTGGCAGGCACTGGTCAAGGCGGACTTGCAGCACAGTGAATCCGTGTGACGATCGGAGTGTTGCGTACTCGAGCGGTGTTAGGAGAGCGAACGAGAAAATCTCAGCGAACAGGTGAGGCCAAAGGACACTTGGCGGGCAGGCCAAGGTTTTCACGGTAGAGACGAGAACCGTCGCAGAAGGAGAAATCTCCAATGTCGAAAGACCCTTCCGACTTATTGGCATTGACTCCCGGCCACTTCTTGATCGGTGGCCCTCTACTTCGATTTCCGAGCCTGAAATAAAAGAGAGCGCCATGTCCATCTTAAGTCGTTGGCAACGTCTTAAGGCCCTGAACCAGCAGTTTTGCATACGCTGGAAACAGGAATACCTAAGAGAACTTAAAAATGAATGGCAATATCCTACACGGAACCTTCAGACAGGCGATATGGTTATCGTCAAGGAAGATAACCTGCCTTCCAATGAGTGGCGACTTGGAAGAGTCGAAAAAGGTCTATCCTGGGCCTGATGACCTCGTTCGTACCATAGATATCGTGACGACAAAGGGGGTCATCAAAAAGCCAATGGCTAAGTTAATCCTGTTAGCGACTAAGGGCATCAATCCAGCCGATTTTCCTAATTAACACCGTAGTGAATCCCCGTCCGTACCAAGCGTGTTGTCCTTTCTGTTCTACTGTATCGTTACTAATAAATTTTTAATCATATTGCTAGCTCAGCGTACACGTGGCACCGCACCCAACATCAGTGGAGCGCAACCTTGCGCGAGGATCGGCGTCGTACCTTTGCCGCGTCTGCAAGGGGATCCATGCGCTCCGGAATTTCCAGCGATTCCTGCGCCTTTCCTTCGAAAAGCGACTCCGGGCAGTACTCTTTAATAAGTACTGCCCCAACTGGCTGACGCACCAGCATTCCAGGCGCTCCTGCAGGAGCGGAGGCAAATGCAGGCTCTGCAAACGGGACCACCATACCCTGCTGCACTTCCATGAAAAGAGACGCTTAGCACCAGCAAGACGACGCTTGAGCAGGTCCACATCGTCAGCGGCGGCGTCACGCCGGAGCATGTAAGGGTCGCCTTCTCCGTCGGCCTCATCGGACCTTCCATCAGCGAGGAGTCGCTCCGCTGCTCCGGCCACCTTGTTGACCTCTCTCTTCCAATTCAAGGCCGTCAGCCCCCTGCCCACGGCCGTTGTACTGCTATACAACGGGTCGAAGTCGCACTAGATGCGGGCTCTCATCGACCAGTGCAGTCCTCTGAGCCGCGTCGATGCGAACCTGACAACGGCCTAAGGGCTATCCGTCACGAGCATTGGCGCGGAGTCTGCACGACGTTCATCCGCTCCCGCACCGAGGACTTCCGACGCGAAGTCATCTTGAAAGCGGAGTCTGACCTCCGCGTCACTACTCCCTTTAGGTGCGTCAGATAGGGAATCGAGGACAATTAAAAAACCATTTCGCTGGCGGACGAGCGCTTCTTTCCTGGAAACCGATGTATTTCCAGACATCGTTCGGCCTGGCTTTATGCCAGGGTGGTCTACCGGTGGCACAAAACACCGTTTTCGGCAGGATCCTCTCCTGGTCGTGCAGCCAAGAGTCCACAAGCTAGACTCCCCTTCATGCCTTTGCAATAATATTGCAAGGGTGGGGAGGATGTTTGAGCCGCAAAATATGCAGTGGGGATGGCCAGCATGTTGAGCTTTCCCCCACAGATACAACACCGCGGCACTGTTAAGCTTACGAGCACGGCTGCCAACAGCCTCTCTCACTCTGGTTTTCTACTCTAACCACATCACATGTAAAATAAAAACGTAAAATACAACACATATATCAGTCACAAAAGTACTCTCATAGAGATCAGACGTGCCTTCACTCATACAAATCACCACAACGCAGACACCTCGCACAAAACAAGGCAACAGAAAATAAACTACCAACAACTTCAATTGAATCTAAAAATAAATATAACATCTCATTGTGCGACAACCTAACGGCACGAGCACCAGAGGCCGAGGGCCCGGAGCTATAGCCCAAAACATAACACTTCTTCAAGCACCTGGACCAAAGTTTCTCATTATCAACGGAACAGACACAAGCAAAGACTTCAACCTGGTATCCCCCTTTCTTATAACGAAACAAGTTGACTACGTCTGTGGAGGTGAAGTCGAAATATGCAAGAAAACTAGGAACGGAACAATATTAGTCAAGACAAAAATACTGTTAAAAGCTCTCGCAAGCGACATCAACGTCACAGTTTACAGCTCTCTTAACTACTCGAAATGCGTAATATACCCTTACGACTTAAGAGGGATAGAAGAAGCCAAAATTCAAAGAGAACTTGCGTACCAACAGGTTTGCGAAGTTAAAAAAATACTTAAAAAACGGATCGCTTAAGGAGACTGGACTCTGCATTATCACGTTCAACCTACTTGATTTACTGGATTACCTCATGATTGGATACCAAAGAACCCAAGTAAGACAATACATTCCTCAACCAATGAGATGCAACAATTGCTTCAAATTTGGGCACCTGCAGAAATTTTGTAAGAGCATTAAACTCTGCTTTAACTGGGGAGGAGAATTTCACACTGATGCACCACACAAGAGAAATGCAACAAACCACAACACTGTATAAGCTGCAACGAAGACCACAACTCATCGATCCCACACAACTCCACAAACAAAATGCCCTGTATTCGTAACACAACAAGAACTACAAGCAATCAAAACCACAAACAAATGTGACAACAAAACAGCTCTCTCAATCCTACGATCACGAAACTCAACGAATACACCTCACTCATACTCCTCGGTCACCAAAACACTACAGACCTCTACACAAGCCCAACAACAGCACGCTCCATCACATCAACAACACACCGCAACATAACAACAGCCACAGCATCCATCCACATCTCAACGTCAACATGTATCCTACTCGGATCTCAGCTCATATATTAAAATTAAGAAAGACAACACAGATGCACCTTCGAAAAATATAAAAATCATACCACTTAATACAACAAAATGTAGACTAGCAGCAATTAACAAAGCAAGAAAACAAAACAGCAAATATCCAATACCGACGCCTTGAGCAACAACGACTGTTCGGGGGAAATAGAAACAGATTTAACTAAAGTAGACTAAATACTAGGAATACTATGCTTAAAATTATCCAGTAGAATTTAAAAGGTTATATTAACAACTATAGCGAACTACAAATCCTCATTAATGAACATAAGCCCCATATAATAGCCCTACAAGAAACACACATCACCCATACCCACGCTCTACCAAAGTCAATAAATTACAAACTTTACCAATCCAACAACAGTAATACTTTTTGAGGCGCTGCACTTCTTGCACACACCTCTATCTCATATAATCAACTGCTATTAAGCCTTACTTTGACGCAGTATGTCTAAACATCCATTCCCAACAAAAAATCAATATAATCTCAGCATACATCTCCCCTAACATAGCTTTCTCACGAAGCAATCTAGATAATGTCCTCAATCCAACAACCCACCCTACACTAGTACTCGGCGACTTCAACAGTTGGCACCCCTACTGGGGATCCCCAAAAGCAAACACCAGAGGCAACATAATAGCTAAATATATAGACCAAACAGACTACATACTCATGAATGACAAATCCCCCCACCCACTCCTCAACACACAATACTTTCACACACATCGACCTCTCCCTTGCCTCATCCATCATTGCCCAAACATCCAATGGAAAATCCTAAACGACCTCAGTGGTAGTGATCGTTTCCCCATTCTAATAACCATATTCCACAACACTATACCCCCGGTACTCATTGTCAAACCAACTTTTATTCTAAGAGAAGCAAACTGGGACCTCTATAGGAAAGCCTTAATGAGCAACTCAGCCCCCACCCCTGATGCAGGCAACAATATAAACAAAAAAGGAGCCAAAATTAAAACTATAATTATTCAAATTGCCCACCTTACAATCCCCCAAAACACCATAAACACACTACCTCGGACAGTACCTTGGTGGAACAAGAACCTAACATCCTTAATTAGAGACAAAAACATTAAATGGGTGCAACTTAAGAGAAATATTAACACTGACAACATAATTCAATATAGAAAAGCCAATGCATTGCTAAAAAGAGCCATCCGACAAGCAAAAAAAGAAGCCATCTCCGAATTTACCAAAGACATCCATCCCAACTCCGACCCAAGCAAAATGTGGGCAAACAAAACACATACACTCCATAGTCTATCCAATACTAACACAACAACAATCAACCCTACCGAAATAGCCAATATTTTTTTATCCGAATGGTCAGCTGAAGCGCATGATGATAAATTCTCCCCCACGTTCAGATCTACCAAACCACACTTACTCCACACCACACCGACATATACGCCTTCCAGTACAGCCCTAGAAATCGAACAAGATATAACTTATTCCGAATTCCTGTCAGCACTAAACTCACTAAAGGGCACAACCCCCGGACCTGACCGTATATCATATTCCATGATTCAAAACTCGCCAAATAACTTCAAACACAGAATTCTCAAACTGTATAATAACATACTAGCCTCCCACATACCACAATCATTTAAAGTAAGTCTTGTCCTTCCCATTCTCAAACCCAACAAACCTCAAACTGAATTAAAATCCTATATACCTATTACCCTTAATCCATGTTAAGCCAAGGTACTAGAAAAAATTATCTCCAAAAGGCTGTGGTGGTTTGTTTCTCGAAACAAACTCATACACAGCAATCAGAATGGCTTTAAGCAAGGAAAGTCAGTTCTAGATAGTCTACTCTACCCATCAACCATCGAGCACTTTCACTCAAAAAACACATATCCATAACAATATCCAATATCCATACCCTCCAACAACTCCAAGAATGTCAGATCGGACAGATGATTTTAAAAACGGTCGTGGGGACGAGGAAAGACGCGGGTACAAGAGCATCGGGTGCTAAGACACACGTAAGCACGAAAATCCACGCGCAGGGGTCGCAGGCGTTGCAGATGGCAAACACGGGGACCTCTTACACCCCTTACTGTCCTCAGAAAAACTCGAAGGAGATTACAAATCGGACCGTTAAAATGATGATCGCCCACTACATCGAGCGAAACCAAGATTCGTCGGACGAGTGGATAGCCAAGATAGGGCCCCAACCCCCAGCGGCCCTGTATGACGAAGTAAAACCGGGATCCGGAACGAAGTCTCTGAGCTCCCAGGAGAAGGCAGAGCGTAAAGCAGATATTCAGCATTGTACGGGGTAACTTACAGCCAGCAGCTCAGGACCAAGTGCGACATTATAATTTGCGCCGGCGCGAGTGACAGCCGACTCTCAAATCGATCGTGCTGGTGAGGCAACACTAGCTGTCTAAGGCAGCAGACGGATTCACCGTAAAGTTGTCAATCAAATACGACGGACCTCATCGAGTTGTTAAGTTCGTGTCCCAGTATATAGTGCGATTTGCTTAATCTAGAGAACGCAACGGAAAGATGGTGAACATAGAGCTACTTAAACCTTTCTACCAAGATGGTTCGTATGAACAGAGGGATGAGGTAGGAGGCTCGAGCTCCGCCCATTGAGTTCGGGCACGACATATATATTGCCGAGACCGGCGCACAGAGTGCATTGAGTTTGGTTTTCTGTAGTATGTAAGCGTCTTGTAAATTGAAGTTTGAAACGTAACGGTCGCTTGCTGGGGTGAAGCAGAGTTGCGTTCCACTCGACGGTTGTGAGACTGAGAGCGAATACGCCAACGAATAGACCGAAAGCACGAAAAGTGGAGTCGAGATTTGCGCGCGAATTCAAGAGGTTGATAGAGTGAAAAGTAAAGAGTTTCATTAAGAGTGAAAAAAGTGATATCTCAGGAAAAATCATCAAAGTAAGGTAACGGACATTGAAGCTGACAAAAATTCATTATATTAATTATTACACATACAAGAATTTATAATAAAAGTAATAAACTAGCCCCTGTATTACTTTTGTTCAACCCGACGTGAACCGTGACACACGTGGTGTTTACCTTACTTATAGCCCCGCTACGCATTGTTAGCGGCCTTTTTCCCTATCTTCACCCACACCCTCTGGAGTCTCGGCACATATATATATAATTGTATTTTGGTTTAAAAGATTTATTAAAAAAATATAATTTTATCTTTATTTAAACACTTTACAATATTTGGAGTAATTCTTAAACAGACTGAAGTTAACAATGTAATCTTATACAGCCGCACGTTACAACCCTAATCAGTTGCGTATCAAATCGAACTCAATAGGCTGTTGATGCGTGGGCTTTGAAGAAAACTCGGCTTTGAGCTTTTTGGGCTTTTGCATGAGCTTATAAATTCTCTTAGATCAATTCTCTTCGTGATCTTACTCTTCATGATTTGATATTGCGTCAGCAGAAGTTTGTGCAACGTCCGCATTTGTTGCGTAGGAGCGTATTTGGTGGGAACAACGATAGTGGCGTGATCTTTGTTTATGTTTATGCCAGATGCTTGAACGGCTGTTAACGTTTTGGGCAGATTGACCATTGTCGTTGTTATCGCCAAAGTTTGGGTATGATGGGTGATGTGTTTACAGTATGATATATGTGGCTGCTAAATTTAAGTGGAAGATGGATATATCACTCCCCCAACCTTTAGAACTTTGCCTGTCCTCAGGTGGTTATTTTTGGTTATAATATGGGGTTTTCTTTAAGTTCGCCTGTTATGTCGATTGGTTCTATGGGTGTCTCTTGTATTTTAGTTTTCTTCCATTTAATGATTAATTTATGTGGCAAACTTTTAAACTTATAAGTTAAGTACAATATTAAGCCAATTATGGTAATTATGAATGTTGTTGCGCTTATTATTTGAAATTCGCTATAATATTTGGTATGATCCTTTTTTGTTTGGATATATGAAAATGGCTTTAATTTAGTTATATTGTTGCTTACATTAATATTTTGAGTGTAGTCTAGCATAGAATTTATAATCGATATTTCGTTTAATTGTAGTGAACAGTTATACATTTTTATAATATTATTTCCTTCTGTTACAATTTCCTTGTTCATGCAGTTTTGATTAAGTGTTGTTTTGGGTAAATACCATGTTATTATAATATTTGGTTCTATATAATTATTTTGAAAATTTATTTTAAATTTAAAATTCCTGTTATACATTCGTTTGTAATTAATTTCTTAGTATTCTGATTGAATTCCTTTTTATTTAGTATATAATATTTATCATTTATTGTTTCTGTTAATATGTTTTCCTTATCGTCAGAGTATGGTAAAATTTCGAAAATATTTGTTTTAATTATATCGTTTGGAATGTGAGAAATAATGAGAATTTCGTTAGTATCTGATCTCAACCAAGTAGAAGTTTTTGTGTTTAATAGTTTCTCTGAATTAACAATGCCCTCGCTCTGCACAGTCTCGAAGTAGTTGAACCAGGTATCGCGAGACTTAGCACGTCTAATGCTTTTGTTGTACACAGTAAGTGCGCACCTATATGCGCCCCACGTGTCTCTATTGGCCTTGGCCCTGTTGAACAGCCGTCTGACTTCCTGCCGTTTATTAGCAAGGCCTTCGCTCCACCAGGGAACCTCACGGTTGACCCGATGTGGTTTGAGGACTGTACTGTTATGGTAGGATGAGATAAGCACATCGTGTAGCGAATTTGCTGCCAACTCTATCTCACCAACAGAGGTAAAGTTGCTGGTCAATTGGTCAGCTTTCGAAGCCACAATTCGTTTTCTTAGGGCTATAGGCATTTTTTTGGAGTTCCTCTGGGCCTAGGATATCAAACCTGATGTGCTAAATGTCTGAAACGTAACCTTATCGGTAACTCGCTAATTACTGATATAATCTGCGGGACCCTCATTCCATATGACCTCATTCTGCACATCTACACATTATTATTATTAATATTATTTTTATTATTATTATTATTATTATTATTATTATTATTATTATTATTATTATTATTATTATTATTATTATTATTATTATTATTATTATTATTATTATTATTATTATTATTATTATTATTATTATTATTATTATTATTATTATTATTATTATTATTATTATTATTATTATTATTATTATTATTATTATTATTATTATTATTATTATTATTATTATTATTATTATTATTATTATTATTATTATTATTATTATTATTATTATTATTATTATTATTATTATTATTATTATTATTATTATTATTATTATTATTATTATTATTATTATTATTATTATTATTATTATTTTTTTATTATTATTATTATTATTATTATTATTATTATTATTATTATTATTATTATTATTATTATTATTTTTTTATTGTTATTTGTTATTATTATTATTATTATTATTATTATTATTATTATTATTATTATTATTATTATTATTATTATTATTATTATTATTATTATTATTATTATTATTATTATTATTATTATTATTATTATTATTATTATTATTATTATTATTATTATTATTATTATTATTATTATTATTATTATTATTATTATTATTATTATTATTATTATTATTATTATTATTATTATTATTATTATTATTATTATTATTATTATTATTATTATTATTATTATTATTATTATTATTATTATTATTATTATTATTATTATTATTATTATTATTATTATTATTATTATTATTATTATTATTATTATTATTATTATTATTATTATTATTATTATTATTATTATTATTATTATTATTATTATTATTATTATTATTATTATTATTATTATTATTATTATTATTATTATTATTATTATTTGTTGGAGCAAGTTTCCTGTCAGGGAAAGCCTGGATTTATTGATTATATATAAGTAATTGAAAAACAGCGCAGACGATGATCTAGATGTTAACGAAGTTTATTCACGACTGACTCA